>JAYXIM010020330.1:0-600000 GCA_037575425.1 Anastrepha fraterculus | reverse complement strand
ATAGGAGGGAAGCCATCTTCTCCAGGAGTTGGGTAATTTGCCAAGGCCGATAGGCTCCTGAGTACATCATTAGATGAGAACTGGAAACCTTTATTTGTTCGTGAGCTGTTAAAAGAGGTATCTTCTATTCCGGTGTCGGATTGACGAACATAAACAGAAGAAGAAAATCTGCAAAAAGATTACTAATTTTTTGAATGTCCGACAACGTTTCCCCAAATAATGCATTTTTTTCTAGAATTCCAGTGGTTTTCTTTTTACCGTTAATGAACTGCCAAAAAGATTTACAATTTTCTTTGATACCACTCTCTACTTTAGGAATGTAATTCCGATATAAAAATTTGTTCAGAACATCGAATTCTTTTTGCAAACGATTGTACGCTTCATAAAGTTTTGCGTTATTTTTAGATTTGCGGTATAATTTGTATGTTTTGGTGTTTTTATTGTTAAGATTAATGAGCCTAGAATTGTACCAGGCCGGTTTGGACTGATTTTTTGCAGACATTATTGGAACAAACATATGAATTGCCCTTTCTAGTCTTCCTACGAAATCATCATACATCTGTGATAGTACGGGTTTGTTTCAGACAGTTTCCCAGTTTCCTTTCAATATGGTGATTAATTTTGCACCACCTTGTAGAAGGAAGACCGCAAATCACAAACGAATTTGAATATGTATATTTTTAGAACTATTTGTACCGTGTCTGCAGAAGCTTAAACATGTATCCGCGCTGATCTGTTGTAGTAAAATATTGAAAGAAAAATTGCCAGAGGTTGTTCACACTGTGTACCTACGAGTATGTACCCGATGAGTTGAGGGCTTCACACTCATATTAAAAGCGTATCCATCAGTTTTGCTTATTTTAATATTCGTGTAAAACTACCTGGGCAAATCTTTACATTGAAAGTTAGATGATTACAAAGGATGTGCTTTTATTAAAAACTTATTCGAGGAGTTATATAAAGGAGCCATCATTTTAATTCGACCAAAGACGGCAACTTTAACAGAATTGTGTGATAATATTTCATGTTGCTACAACAACTGGAGTCGTAACACAAAGGTGAAGAAGTGAATGAAAAAGCCAACGCGGTAACCAAAACAAGGAGGCGCTTGTCTGAGAGTTGCAGTCATGGTAGACGTGTCAATCTCCTTGCAGATGATTAAATCATAACTAAAACTATAAATAATAAGCAGAAACTAGCGGCACAAGACTGCACTATTGTTACGTTAAATTCACGAGCTATCTAATGTGTCTTAAAAGGGAAAACTCTAAGCTTCTATATAGTAGGGCTTCTGATGGAGCACTACCTTTGGCAGGTGACGCCTTGAAATTGAGCAACATAAGAGAGCAAATACGAGTCCTATATTGTGTGTGTTGATGCGCGATACGTGGGCTGCGACTAGGCATAGGCTAGACAGACATTGGCTTTAATGGGGATTAACGACTTAATTCGGGATTTTCTTAGGAAAAAAGTACAATAAATGCAGATTCGAAAGTAGACTTAATTCTCATAATTTAAGCGGATTAGGGCAATTGTTGGTGACTAAAAGTGCCGAAAAGTGACAGTTAGTATCCATTGTGAATGAAAAAAAGACTTCTAAAAAGAAGAATAAGAAAGACTGGATGCATTGGTAATTTGCTAGTTTTATATATTTTTTTTTTATTTAATATATTTTTTTAAATAAATAATTATTTCTTAGTATCAGGGCAACTAATAACCGTATTTGTTGCCTGCAGTCCCTCTTTTACAGGCAAACTACCCAACTAGCAAATCAGTTCCACTAATACGCGCACAACTGTCAGTCAAACCACAATTTAAACAGAATTAACTGCACCGGTAAGCCTAAGGTAAGACGCTTTAGAGAAAAATAGCGCCAAAGTAGGCGTTGAACAGCGGCAAAGCAACAAAAGGACTAAACTGGTCCATCAAGGGATCAGCAAAGTTCTTAGTCATTCTTCCTCTCCTTTTACAATTTTATATTCAGTGCATTGATTAGGTACTTATTGGGTATGGGAATAAGTTTCCGCCCTCGTAAAAGAGGTGTCGGTTGACAACTCAACCGTCGGTAAACGTTTGCACAGGATGGGAATGATCCAGAAAACAGGTAACTGGGTGCCACATCAAGGATGAGGGATATCAAGAGACGTTTGGTGACGTGTGAAATTCTTCTTGAAAGGCAGAAAAGAAATGGCTAGCTACGTTGCTAAATCGGTTCAGAAATATTTAGAGGGACTGAATCGGGAAATCTTGCTCCACCCGCCGTATTCTCCAGACCTTGCACCTTCAGAGTAAGCATCGCAAACTGGTTCAATGAATGGATCAAGTCAACAGAACTCGAATTTTTCGTCTGAGGAATTCGTATGCTGCCTGAAAGATTGAGTAAAGTTATAGCTTTCAATGACACATCGTGATTTATCCGATTTATCGCATTTTAACTGATCACTTGGGCTTACAAAAGGTCTGTGCACGTTTCATTCCGCACAAGTTAACTGAGGACCAAAATTGCTCAGAACTCAACATTCGAAAGACCTCATTAAAGAGGCGAGAAAAGACGAGAACTTCCCTTACAACATTGTAACTGGTGATGAAACGTGGTGTTTCCAACATGAACCTGAAACTAAGTGTCAAAGTGCCGAATGGAAGGCCCCAGACGAAGCCACCATCTAAAAAATCGCGTTTGGAGAAATGAAAAATCCAGTCGATGCTCATTTGTTTTTACGATTCCAAGGGAATTGTGAACAAGAAGTTCGGCCAATGGGCTAAACTGTCAATGCAATCTTTTATCTTGGCGTTTTGAAGCGTTTGTTGTATCGGCGCACTGAATACTGCGAAGTTCGAAGCTGGCGCTTATTGCACTATAATGCACCATCTCATCGATCCACTCTTGCGACTGATTTTTTGACTAGAAATCGCTTTTTAACTATCAATCACTCACCGTATTCGCCTGATATGGCTCCCGGTGACTTCTGCCTATTCGGACAATTGCATTTGGTCGGGAAAGGAAAACGTTTTGCGTCCGTAGAGGCCATCCAAAAGACTTGTACCGACGTCCTGAAGGACATTGCGGTCAATGACCTGAAACACTCTTTCGAAAAGCAAGATTGCGGAATACCCAGACGGCCCTTTTTGAATAAATAAACTCGAAGTTATCAGAACAAAGGTGCTGTCTGTCGTTTCTATTTTAGCTCAGTGTTGTTTATTTTGGACTTTACCTTGGATAGCACTTTTTGTTTTTCATTAAGTGTTGAAAAATATCGATAATTGAGCAACAGTTAGGCACTCCCAAAATTTCAGTAGTGATTAAATATAACTTCATTAGCATTTAGCTACTACCAAACACTATAAATTCTTACCTGATCGATTGATGGTTAGTCAATAAATTTTGTTGGTTGACTCACCCAGCTCTGCAGTGCAGCAAAAACGAAAACTAAACTAGAAGTAAATGTGTGCATGGAAAAAGGGGCAAGTGCTTGTCGATTTGGTTTGCTCCGAATAGTGCCACTTGCCGCAAACAGTGTAAGCAGCACAATTGCCTACCAAAGAATAATGGGGCATTAGGTGCCAGACGTGTCTAATTTGCATACGAGTTGAATTTATTTATAAAACTGCAAATGCCAATGTACAGTTAGAAATGCCTGTAGGTTTGTTTGTGAGCAACAAAAGCAGAAAGGAGTGCTTGGATTCAGCACCAAGGCGTAATAGTGCCTAATTGTAGCCCATTTATTTTTAGAGCATTTAAATTCAGTGCACATAATTTCTTCAAAAACACACACGCCTACACACTACTACTACTATATGTAAGTATGTTTGCATGTGCACGCTTGTAAGGACGAAACGTGTGCATTCATATGTAACGTTAGTTTGGAGGACATTTCATAAATGCTTTGGCATCAAATGCAGTTGTAAGTATCCTGCATGGAAATGCACTGCTTCTGAAGTGTGGCGCCTTTCTCGGTCATTTAAGAAGAAGAACTGTAGTTATTCAAGTGAGTGAAGGTCTGCATGCATCTGAATTTTGTTTTTAAGTTTCACTTCAATTATTTTTATTAATTTAAAAACAAATGAAAAACTTTGATTCTTCTTGTGGATTATTTTTATTTGGTCTTTTAATTTTTTTTACATCAAGTCGAGAATATGATGTCATGTAAATGGCCGCCGACACAGTTGATTGCCATTTGAGCTCTTTTTATGGCATTTTCCATCACTTTGGCCAGAACTTCCGGCGATAGGTCCTCACATTCTTGACGGATATTGTCTTTAAGAGCTGCAAGAGTCTGAGGCTTGTTGACATAAGCCCGCGACTTCAAAAAGCCCTACAAAAAGAAGTCTGGAGCGGTCAAATCAGGCGATCTTGCTGGCCAGTGCAAATCACCAAAACGGGAGATTAGGCGCCCGAGAAATGCATCCTTCAGCATATCGGTTGTGGCACGTGCCGTTGCACCATCCTGTTGGAACCACATGTTTTCCAATCCCAATTCATCAAGTTGCGGCAAAAAGAACTCGTTGATCATTGCTCTGTAGGGCTCACCATTCACAGTAACCGTTTGGCCCGCGACGTCTTCGAAAAAAAAGGTCCGATGATTCCTCCATCGAAAACTGCACACCATACAGTGACTTTGAGCGGGTGTAATGGCTCTTCGTGGGTTACACGCGGATTTTCAGTGCCCCAGAAGCGTAAATTTTGCTTATTTACGTACCCGCTAAGATGGAATGGGCCTCATCACTCATGATTATTTTTGATACAAAATCATCTTCCTCTTGGTGGTGATTAAGGATGGCTTGAGCGTATGTTAGACGCGATTGGCGGTCAGCAGCTAACAGCTGATGCACCGTCTGGACTTTGTACGGAAACATCTTCAAATCTAGTACCAAAATTCGCTGTAAAGACCGTCGACTGATACCCATTTGCGTGGCACGTCGTCTGGTCGATGTCGACGGCGCTTCCATGACATCCTCGGCTACAGCAGCAATATTCTCTGTAGAACGGCTACTCCGGGGTCTGCCACGCCTGGCAGCATCTCGTGTTGTACCAGTATCTTCGAGGCGAACGGCTAAACATCGCAGTGTTTCACCAGTAGGCGTTGGACGGCGAGGAAATCTGCGACGAAATTCACGTTGTGCCAAAGTCACCGACCGATTATTGGTCAAATAAATAGTCAGCAATATTCCGCGTTCTGGAGCAGTGTAGCGTAACATTGTTTATTAACGTGTATTTCGCATGTGTTTACTACACAAATGTCAAAACAGAACTAACATTAGGGGCCAATCGCAAAATTTATAGCATTTTCTGATAGGAGGATTACTTTAGCGCCAGATTATTACGATGGAACAGTACACGCCACGCGAGCGCTCCCAAATTGTTGAAATTTACATTCAACAAAAGAAGAAGAAGAAGAAACTGTTTCCTCGTCGTTTGATGTCAAAAAATTGCGATTTTGACTGGCCACCGCGTTCGCCCGATTTAACGCCACCTGACTTCTTCTTGTGGGGATATTTAAAATCAAAGGTTAATATTAATGAGCCAAAGACCATAGAAGAGCTCATGAACAACATCCGTGAGGAAATAGCCGCTATTCAAGCCGAAATGTTAGCTAAAACTGTGGATAATGCTGCAAAACGGGCACAATACGCCGTACAGGCTCAAGGCGGCCATTTGAGAGATATCATATTCAAAAAGTGATGTCAACAAATCTACTTGAACCAAATAAAATGATTATTATCGTCAACATAAAAAAAATTGTGCTTTTCTTTGATTTAAAAAAAAAAAAACACATGGGTCCGTCGAATATGGGCAACCCAGTATGTGTCCCGTTAGGTTTATTTATTGGTATAAATATGTCCCGTTTAGAGCTTGTCGACAATCTCTAACCTTTCGAAATTTTTAACATATTTAATCATAAACCTGTTTTGATTTAGAAAAACCTTCAAATATATCCAGAAAATTAAATGAAGAGGATAAATTGGCCCAGCTGATGGAGTGTGATGAATCTGGTGACCTTGGTGAAGTCGATTTTTCAGACGGCAGTAACGATAATTACAAGCGCTATGAAGAGGAAAGCTTCTTATCAGGAAAATCTAGCGAAGATAACGAAAATAATACTTCTTCTGAAAATGATGCGTCGCAATCAACCGAAAGTGGTGAAAATAATTATCTCGATATTTGAAAATGTTAAGGTTTGGTCAATATCTGATGAAAATTTCCATTCGCGAAAGACTGTTCAAGCTCAACGAACCCCCATCATTTTTTCACATATCGGACATTCTGACTCAGTAATACAAATTTTCGGTAAAACATTTCCTAGAAGCTTGCTTATTTACATAACACAGTGCACAAACGAGCGCCTCGAGCTATTGCGTAAATCTCCGAAGTATCGTTCTTGGAAGCCTACCGATATCGGTGAAATCCAAGTTGTTATCGGGTGTACACTTATCATGTCATATACGCATCTACCTGCGATGAGACACTACTGGTCCAAACATAAAACAATGGGAAACGAAGCTATAAAATCGGCTATTGCGAAAATGTTGAAAGGCGTACTAAAAAAATATGTGAAGAATGTAAAGTTCCACTATGCAAGAATTGTTTCGCCCCTTATCATAAGCGTTGAATGCTATAATGTCTGAATGAAATATTATATAATTGCACTTAATTTTTGTTCAAAATGAAATATAATTTCACTTAATTTTATTTTTTCAAAATAAATGAAATACATTATTTTAGTTGATACGAAGCATCCAACTTGTTATTTGGTATTTATTTATTAGTATGAAATAGAGACCTTATGAGACTTAAAGGTCCCGCTCAAAACACCTAATGGGATACATTGAATCGATTTGAAAAAGTCGACCCAAAAAGCCCCAGGAGATTTGGTGGCTCCTAAAACGCTCAGGCTAAAGAGCCCATTGTATTTAAAAACTCTGGAAAGCGGGTAGATAGTCAAGGAGGGAAGGAGAAAAGTATCAGAGAAAGAGATAGGAAGGAATAGAGACAGAGATAGAGATTGTTAGACCTGTGAAAATTTTCCAGATTCTTTAACAAATCTATAAATATCCTCCAGTTTTAGAGAACGAATATTACTTATTCTCACGTCATCGGATCCCAATACTCGTAGCCGTGCTCTAGCAAAGGCAGGACACTCACAGAGAAAGTGCTCAGTGCTATCCGCCTCCTCCAAGCATGACAGACACATTAGGTCCTCAATGATTCCAATGGGGGTCAAATACGGACTCCATGGGTGGTGTCCTGTAATGATACCGACCATCAACGTCTTTCCTTCTAAGTTTTAGTAGGTCCTTTTAGTAGGGCATCCAGGGCCTTCAGTGCAGCCTGACTGTCACTGAAAACTCCAATCTGTTTCCCGCTCCATCTCCTCTTGATTATCCATTCGGCTACTTTCAGGATGGCAAAAACTTCCGTTTGGAAAACAGTTGCCATTTCTCCCATAGCATAGTGATACTTATTACTATCGTTTAAGTACCATCCGGCTCTAGACCTTATTTCATTCTTGGACCCATCGGTAAAGAAAATGTCCGTCAAACCTCCCCGCATGCATTCTGGATTGCTCCATTGCTCACGCAATGGAAACCGAACATCAAATTTCCTTTCAAATGAAAGTGTGGGTATCAGGTCGTCTTTAGGTGCCAAAAACATTGGATACTGCTCAGATAGCAACTTATGGTAAAGATTTCTCTGTGTCCCGAAGTTCCGTCTTCGTGCCAGAAACCATATTTATGCAGTCTACATATTGATTTTATTGCCTCCTGTTGTATCTTAAAATCCAGGGGGAGCAAATCAAGTATAGCATTTAGGGCATCACCAGAGATTGTACTCATGGCACCCGTGATGCATAAACATACACTTCTTTGTAGCCTGTATAGTTCCCGGATTGTGGACGTAACCATGCTCCGTCGCCACCTGGACATACGTAAAGGTTCGTACGTTAGTGAACAGCCAGCCATTCGACTGCTCCATCCTTCGTTGGTGACTGCCTCTACCTGAAATATGTTAAAATCTGGGCAGTTCCTAGCTGATTGCATCTTTTTTCTTTTAACCTTTTAACTAAGCTTAGCTTATTCGCATTTGCTCGAATTTCACTCACAGATTTGCCCCTCAAGTGGCACATTTTACTAAAGATAAGTAAATTAATGAATCTTGAAGCTGTGCATAGGTGACTCCATTTGTAATAAATAAAATCAAATAGTTTACCAAAGGAGAAAGAATAGTTACCTTCGGTTAATTTGCAAATAAAACAGCAGATCCAAAACGGCCCACCTTCATCACTTATGATGAAGATATGTCGTAAATTTATATATAAATTTACTTTCGTCGTAAAGAAGAAATTTATTTCATCAGTTGCACCTGGCTGCGGAGAATGGAATTGTCAGAACAATATGGTGGTAGCGGGTCATTCATCCCCTTTGCGTGAGAAACTTTACCCTAAATTCTATTTTAAAGTGTAACGGAGAGGTAGTAAAATCTGATGAGTTGCTAGTAAGCCTTTGCCTGTCTATAGTAAAATAACACTGTAACCAAACATCTTAACATTGCAAAAATCACCTTCTTTTATTCTGAAGGCGGCATTCGCTGATGCTAGTTGTAGTAGAACCACGTACCGATGCAGAGAACCTACCAAACCTTTCTGTTTAGATACTTTATTTGTGAACAAAAAGTAATTTTCATAAGCTCAAGTTTTTCGCAAAGAGCACCTTGCTTCTGAAATTATTAATATGTTTTTACGCTGCCAGATATTTAAATTGTGAGTGTAGCAAAAAATCACTTGAGTGGCAATGGCACATCCTTGCCCGGCCACTTGCTTGCAGGCACTCACGAGTGCGCTCACAATAGAAAATTGGACATCCGCACTTGTCCTACACACATGCACACGCACACACACTTCAAAAGCTAACACTCACACGCACTCACTCAAAAGCTAACACTCACACTCACTCGCAGTAATACCAAAAATTTACTATATGGGAAGGAAATATATATATATTTTTTTGCACAAACTCATAAATTTATATACGAGTATTTTTAAGTGTCATTGAGTGTTACTCATTACTTGCATAAAGTTGAAAGGACACATATGTACACATTTACTTTGTTTAAAGTGCTTTTTGGCGGTCACTGCAAGGACTTCAGCCACGAGCCAACGCCACTGCTATTCGTGTACCAGGATGAAGCCTTAATATGGCAGCAACAGCTTCAGTAAGTGAGGCCGCCAAGTGGCGGTGAATGCCACTCAGTCACTCAACCAGTCAGCCAGTGTCAGTTAGTCTGCTGTTGTCTTGGCTGCACTTCGAACAGAAAGGACAAGGAAATTCTGCTACTAATCACCTGTCACAAGCACTACTAGTGAAATGGTAGCAGCAACAACATGAAGCGCATAGAAAAACAACTGCAAGTTATCTGCTTGCTTTCAGCTTGCTTTTGGTGTTTGTATTTTTATTTTTATTTTTGTTTTTTGCTTTTATTTTGATATCTGTGACTGTCAAATCACTTTACTCACACGTGTATGTGTGTATGTATGTAAGTACATATTTTCATTTGAATCGCATGCAGTAGTTAGAATATTCCCATTAAGTATTTAGGCATTAGAGTATTCAAGTTGTATGTTTGAAAAATGAACTCTTTACTTTATTATTTGTTCAAATTTTGTGCAACTATGAAGCTAATTGATATGCATGTTTTTACGCTCAAAGATATTTACCGACGATGTTACCACAAATACAGAGCTTTCGCAGCATTTTTCCATATTTTTTTCATAGTTTTTCATAAGGAGTAGATTGAGTAATCGATGATTTTTACTTCCGAAATTTTAAACTAAATTTTCAAACTGATATGTGTATAAATGCAGGTATGTATGTCTATGCCTAATGGTAACACTTACTTACAGTTATGTTTCTACTTAAGTCTCTATCTGATGACACCCACATACTTAATTGCGTCTGCAGCCAAATTAGGAGTGACATTTTTATTACACAACTTCAGCCGATTCCAAATACGAGTACGTAACTCTCAGCCACAAACCTACATTAGAAAGCTACAGTGAGTGCCACTGAAAATCGTACAGTTATTTTTTGCAATTTTTTTCAAAGTGTACTTTCTTATGAATTTATTATATAAAATGCAGTTTATATTCAAAAACAAAAAAAAACAATAACTGTAAATCGTATCGTAGTCCCAAACTTTTATAAAATACTAGCAAATGGTACAAAATCTCATCAAACAAAACTTTTTTTAAATACCTTCTACTACTTTAACCGTGCGAGTAACACACGCACCGAATGACTTAGAAATGGGGCACTCAGGCTAAAAAGCCGACTGTATTTAAAGCCCTGTAAAGAGGGTAGATAGTCAAGAAGGAAAGGCGAAAAGTATCAGGGAAAGAAATAGGAAATAATAGAGACAGAGGCAGAAGTAGTTAGTCCTGTGAGAATTTTCCAGATTCTTTGGCAAATATGTAAATACCCTTCAGTTTTAGCGAACAAATATAACTCATTCTCCCGACATCGGAACCCAAAACTCGTGGCTTCGCTCTAGCTAAGGCAAGGCACTCACAGAGAAAGTGCTTAGTGCTATCCGCCTCCTCCAAGCAGGACAGGCATAGTAGTTCCTCAATGATTCCAGTGCTGGTCATATGCTGACTCCATGGCTGGAGTCCTGTAATGATACCGACCATTAAATGAACATCTTTCCTTCTAAGTTTTAATAGAAAGTTTGACAGTTTTATGTTCGGACTTGTCACAAAACACTTTGCAGTTTTACAGCGTTCTAGACCGCACCATCGCTCTTTATGTAAATTGTATACACAATCGCTTATCCAATTCATAATTCTTGCGGCACTAATTCCGATTATCAACTCTGCCCCTTATAGGGGAAACACTGATCTCCGGTTGGCCAATTCGTCGGCAATTTCGTTTTCTTGAACACTGGAGTGTCCTGGAACCCATATGACTACAAGCCTGTTCTGCCTTGCGACAGAATTAAGCTTCTTCTTACATTCTTGAACAATCTTCCAGGTTTGTTTCGCGTTCTCCAGAGCCTTCAGTGCAGCCTGACTTTCACTAAAGACTTCCATCTGTTTTCCGCTTCAGCTCTTCTCAATTTATCAATCTGCTTCTTTCAGAATGGCAAAAATTTTCTTTTGGAAAGCTGTTGCCAATCCTCCCATAGCCTAATGATACTTACTACTATCGTTTAAGTACCAAGCGGCTTCAGAACCTATTTCAGTGCCAGGGCCTTCAGAGCAGCCTGACTGTCACTAAAAACTCCAATCTTTTTCCCGCTCCATCTCCTCTCGATTATACATTCGGCTACTTTCAGAATGGGAAAAATTTCCGTTTGAAAAACAGTTTCCATTTCTCCCATAGCATAGTGATACTTAGGTAGATTAGCTTAGATTAGGTTAACCAGTTTGCTTGTCTTAGACAAGACTCTCGCTGGCCCTAAGGCCCATGCATTTGATTTTCATCCCCTAACTAAGTTGCTTAAACCACTTAGATATTTTTAAGAAGGCGACTTGTCCATCCTGTGAGACATTTTGCAAAATTCCCAGGTCTTCGAGAAAATAATTGCCAAAGATATTTTGACCGTCTGGTTAGAAGTGTAACGCATTCACAGAGGAGGTGTTGTAACCGTCTGAATGTCTTCTTCATCTCCAATTCAATCGCAGTACACAATTCGTTAATATAGGTTAGGCTAGGAGAAGTGGCAGTCCTTCGACGCACCTAGGCCAGTTAGAGGCTCCTGGTAATACCACCGGAACTATCCTAAACTTACTCTATTTGGTCCTCTCTAAGCCATCGTGCGGCCTATATATATTAGCTAGTTTGAGATTCGCAGAATCCGCATTGTTGTCCAGAAAAGCGAGGCAGAGCAATCTCAACTGGCTTCTATCATACAAAGAGCCATGCACCCGCATAGAGGGTGTTCGACTGACTATTTATCTTCTATTTCCTGACAGCTTCTGTAATAGTCATTGTCATGTCTATTGACATATCTGCGTATTAGACAGTGTCCAGATAGAACACCTATTGCGATTCTTAAATCCTTCCTACTTAATTTAAGTAGACTCTTAGTGTGAACTAAGTTCCACTCGGACCACGTTTGTCTACTGATAGCGCAGGAGTTTAACTATTTTCAGTAGGAATTTGCTCCAGTCATGGTGTGTATGTCTATTAAAAGTGTACATGTGGCCGAGGGCATTTATATGTCGACCTTGGCCTGACTAATTTGGAGCGCGGAGCGCAATCTAGCTAACTCATCTGCCTTACCTTAATGTTACTATGCTTTGCTTACTTTGTAGATTAATAAAAAATACTGTGCAAGTAATTTTAATAATTTGTAGTAGTCTTTTACTGTCTTAGACGAGTATTTACTTGATTGGAACGATTTCAGAGCTGCCTGACTATCGGAGTAAATAAAGATTTCTCTAACTGTGACTACGCTTTTATTTAACGCTAAAAAGCTTTCTGGGATTGCTAATATTTGGCTTGGAATATGCTGCAATGTTCAGGCAAGTGAAGATCAATATAAAGCAGAGTACAAGCATTTAAGGTCAGCGACTCAATCTGTAAACGTCTTTACCTCGTAATACCATTCGAAACTTTACAAAGCTGCTTTGAAAACAAAGTTTGAAGTAGAAAAGGTATCATTATATTTTCTTTTTTTTTTTGGTTGAAAGATCCTTTAATGCGTAAAGAAGTATCACTTAATCTACAAATAATTGAAAAATAGCCTAGCTATCCATACAAAAAAAAGGTTCCCATACGCAAAAGACGCAAAACTTGCTTTTTACAGAGTCTGCCCTCTGCGCTTTATTGATTGTCATAGCAAAAGCGACTTTTATCCAAGAATGATAGAAAGAAGATTGCGCCCATCAAGAGTGTGTGACGTCACGTTTTTGCGAGTTATGCCGTGTTGCCAACCATTTGCTCTTCACAATAAATTTAGTGCTTTTTTATACCCAAAATGCGAAAATTTTGAAGTTTCGTGTTTGTTTCTTTTTTTTTTAATTTAAAGCTACCGAAACTTTAAGTTAAAAAAAACACTATATTATTAAACCAGAAAAGGTTATAAAAGGTCACTCTGAGAAGATTTTAGTGCTAATGAAAATTTTTTTACTCATATAAAATTTGATAATTTGAAAGTGCAAATTTAATTGTTGGTTCCATTTAAGGTTATGCAAGAATATTAAATCTTCTTCTCTCAACTGTTCTTAAGATTGAAAACCTTTTTACACATTTTAAAAGGCGTTTGAACTTACTGAATGCGAATTAAATCATAGAGGTGTAATCGTTTCTTCCGCCCATCAATCCTTAGTGGGACATAGGGCATCAAGAGGTGTATTCATTGTAAAACTAAGCCACAAAATACCAGAAAATACTAAAGAAACCATACTGACGTTTTTATAAAAAGAGTACCTTATCTAGTTACATAAACTCAAATATAGCAAATAAGTCGTTCCCTTAACAAAAGAGTCTCGCTTGAGACTTATTTAAGCGCACATTTTAAAGACAATTTGTCACGCGTACAAAGTTCTTTAAGTAATTCAATAAAAACTTGGTGTTTTATTTTCTTTATATGGGCATTTTAGTGCGTTTTTATATCTAAAGCTAGGCAACACTGCAGTAGCGAGAGAGAGATTTCACTGCTGAAAGCAGAAGAACACCAACAACAACTGCAATCGCGGGCAATGCGACCAGATGTTAAAAAAAAGTAAAGCTAAATAAAACTGAGTGAATTATTGAACTAATTTTTAAAAAATGTACCTATATTTTACAAAATTATAAGCATTACTTTTAATTAGAACAGGCTAGAAAAATGTCATGAAGAAAGAACTAAAACTCTGAGACCAAATAACAAAAAAAATGCTGAGTCGAACTAAAGTGTGTTTTTTGAGAGCTTGAGAACTTAAAATGACAATAACACAAAATAGAAATATTTTTGGAATGATTTTTTTTATTATAATCTGATAAACAATTTCATGGCATTTATTTTTTGAATATCATAACCGGCAAATGGCATGTCCGCCGCGGCTACGAGCTACAATGCCCATTCGAACTATTCGAAGAGCTATATGAGTTTCGCGAATATACAGTTATTTTATTTTTTACTCATTTAATTTTTAATAAATTTAATTCATCAAATTTTAATTTTTATTATTATTATAATTTTTTTTTTTCCAAAGTAAATTTCCGCAATTTATAGATTTTGTTCTGGCGTTAAACAATTCATGATGACTTGCCAAATCTTAAAAAAACTAAATAAATAATTGGCGCGTAAACTTTATGTATTTGTCTGAGTTCTTCCTCCTATTTGTGGCGTGCGTCTTAATGTTGTTCCACAAGTGGATGGACCTGACTTACATTATTAAGCCGACTGCGAATGGCTGAGGGTTTTCTTTGTATGAAAGGTTTTTACGTGGCAGAAATACATTCGAATTGGGAAACACTATTAGAAAAATGGTGTTTCCATCATTTGTTGTTTCATATCCGGGTTTTTGAACTTGGAATCACGCGCCAACCCATTCGGCTACGACGGCCGCCACACACAGAAATATCAGTGGAAAATATAAATATAAAGATGATTCAGCTTTTTAAGTTTGAAGTTTAGAAAAAGAAACACATAAAAATGGTTTGTATTCTCAATATAAAAAATTTTTAAAATACGCTTATACTAAATTATAAATAATAACATAAAGTTTAATTTCAAACTTTGACGCAATTTTTGCTATTTTGCTGCATGATTTCTAAGTTTCAATACTTCAAATTTGCGTCATAGCGCATTAAAACTAAATAAGCTACTAAATTGCGTAACCAAATAACTTCAGAAAAATTTGATTAAAATTTTAAATACCTTAAGAAAATTTTCCCCATTTTTTTCTAAGAATTCTAAGAAGTTTGGAGCTGCGTTTTTATTAGAAAATGAACCGTTTTTTTATGTTTGGAACTGTTATTTATATTGTTTTTATTAGAAAATGAATTGTATTTTTATAATAAACTACCCAAAAACTAAATTTGTAGCATTCAAAATATGGCACCACAAAAGCTGTGCCATTTTTAGTGACACTCTCTGTGCGCTCAAATAGTTTGAGCTGCGCATAAGCAACTATTTTGGAGAAATCATCTACTACCGAAAGTTTAAACTCTTTGATGTTTAGTAAAAAGTAAGACTGTTATGTAAACACACACATATGTAGATATGTTGATATACGATTATATATTTAGAATGTATTTTAGAATACCAAAAAGAAATGTTGCATTGTAGACACTTGTTTATGACTATACATCTGATTTACTCTTAATCCTAAGGTATTTTCTCTCTCATTGGAGTTTATATATTTAATTAAAAGTTCAACTTACAAGTATTAAATACTTTATTGTAATATTTTTATATATATATAATAATATTTCACAATTTTTACTAATAAAATTTCGTTTATTTTTATAAGTGTTAACATTTTTTCGAAAAACTATCATTTACATACTTATATATGTTGTTTAACAATATGTTAACATGTTAACAGTTAGTTTACTAATATTGACTATGTTGATGTATTGGTAGCCATGTATGTAAGGGTGTACGATATGACTAGCCAAACGCTAATGATTTGTTACCTGCTTTTCTGGTGATAGAATTCGTGATCCAGCTGTTTGAATCGACACAAAAAGAACTAAAAAATACAAAAAAAATACTTTGTGATTGCATCAGAATATTGCAACTAATTGAGTTAAGAAATAAGAATACAAATTATTGTAATTATTATTGGCTGTTACAAATTAGTAAATTTTACTTCAAAAAAACTACGCTTTGTTGACAGGAATTCTCAAATCTTTCGCGCTTACTTTTATCGTTAAAGATCCGTCTAGTAAGTTGGAGCGTATTCAAAGTGATATTTTCTTATAAGGGGTGTTTTATAATAACCTGAGAACTAAAAATTATAACAGAAATATTGTTGGAATAAATGTTTTTTTTAATATTATTGAATCTGGTAGTCGGTCTGTTCGGCCGTTATGAAATCGCTGTGCAAAACGGGAACCTAATTTATTTTTTTCCTGAAACCATTTTGTGGCTCTTATGAAATGCAGAACTGCTCCAGTCCCCACGCCAAACAGTTCCGTAAGAGAACTGAAAGAGTATCAACCTAGAAAACCAGCTCCGATTTTAATTAGGATCGTCCAGCCTTAATTAGGGAAGTGCTCAACAGTTTCTTCATCTTCCTCGTCTCTACATCTGCTACACCATTCATGGGAGAAAACTCCTATTCTCAAGAAATGCCTGCGAAATAGCCAACGGCCGGTTATAAAAGCCACGACCTTCGAGATATTTTCCCTTGAAAGGCTAAGCAGTTTCTTTGCATTTTTCTTTCAGTTTTATTTGCAGTTATAGAAGACTAATTCATGTACCTTCATTTCTCCGTGACCTATTCACCTGTTGGATAATGTTGTTTTTAATTATTAGTTTGCACGTGGCCATAGATAACTCAATGGTACTTTTATCACTGAGCAGTTGAAGGGTAGTACCTTTCCTGGCCAACTCATCGGCTTTACAATTTCCCTCAATATTTCTGTGCCCGAAACCCATATAAGGCAGACCTTGAATACGACACTAATATCATTTAGAGCTGCCCGGCATTCCTGTGCATCCATTGATCTTAGTATATCCGCATTCATTGATTTAATGGCCGCCTGGCTCTCCGAGAATATTTTTATTGTAGTTTTTGTTACGGCATGCATAGCCGCATCTTTTATAGCCAGAACTTCTGCCTGATAAACGCGGCAGAATGGATAGTTCAAGCTTTAATTCCATCGAAAATACTCCATAGGCTACCCTATCGTATAGCTTGGAACCAGCTGAATAGGAATTTGGATAGTTAAGGTCATGGCATTTATTTTTCCGGCATATGTCCGCAGGGCTATGAGTTACATGGTCCATTCGATGAGTCTAATTTTTGGCAAATTTTGATAAACAAGTTTTGTCTAGCAAATAGCAAATCAGCGAGTGTATTTCTGCCATGAAAAAGCTCCTCATAAAAACACCATCGGCGGTTCGAAGATGGCATAAAACTGTAGGTCCTCGATTTGTGGAAAAATATTAAGACGCACACCACAAATATGAGTAGACGCTCGGTCAAAAACCCAAAAAGAGTGTAAGCGCCAATTATATATTTTTATACATTTTTTTTTTCATTCTCGACAGGGAAATAGGAAAGAAGAAAGAAAAATATTTCAATTGCTCCTAAAATGAGGAGCCCAAGTGTTGTAGACCAAAATGTTGCAAGAGATGAAAGAATGGTGCAAGTTAACTCCTTAAGTCAAATAACGTTGCTTTCACGTGCCCAAAACCTTCTTTAGCAAACTATTTACACCCAAGCAAAAATAGCTAATGCCTTGAGATACTACTGTGGGCAAAAGGTAAGGTGAATTTATTTGTCAAACTTCGCGGGATTAAAATTTCGCTCTTTATTTTTTTTCATGAGTTGGCAGCACTGTTAATAACATCTGGGTCAACTTTCATGTGAATGTCATTATCAGTAATATATTTACGCTTGTGTTTACCAAACGACCAAGAGTGCATTTTTCGATTTTTACAATGTCTGATTTGATTGAGCAGAGAAGTGCCATCAAATTTTGCGGAATGAAATTTCGGCTGCGGAAACGTTTAGCATGTTGCAGAAGGCATTTGGTGATTCTACCATGTGGCAGAAAAATGTTTATAAGTGGTACAAATACTTCAAAGAGGGTCGAGAACGTGTTCATGGCTTGGAGCGCTCCGGACGACCATCGACGTCAACAGATGACCAACACGTCAATAAAGTGAAGGAGTTAGAGTTCAAAAACCGTCGGTTGACTGTTAAAGACCTTACTGATATGATATCAGAAGGATCTGCGAAAACCATTTTGAAAGACCATTTGGGCCTACGAAAAGTCAAATCTCGTTTGTTACCGAAAACTCTCAATTTCTTGGAAAAAAGTCGTCGCGTTGATATGTGTGAAACAATGCTTTCAGACTATCAAGACAAGCTCAAATGCATCATTACGGGAGATGAGACTTGGATTTATGCTTACGACCCTGAAACAACTGACCATTCAAGAGAATATCGTGCTAAAGGCGAGGCCAGACCGAAAAGAGCACGTCAAAGTCGTTAAAAATTAAGGTCATGATGACAGTTTTTTTCGATTTTCGTGGTGTGGTGCACTATGACTTCCTTCCACCTGGCCAAACTGTTAATAAGGAATATTATTTGAGCGTTATGCGTCGTTTACGTGAAGCAATTCGTCTAAAAAGACCAGAATTATGGGCCAACAACTCTTGGTTTTTGCATCACGATAATGCACCGTCTCACACTGCACTCGTTCTTCGTGACCATTTCGACAAAAATTCCACGCATATCTATCCGCAACCACCGTATTCGCCTGATTTGGCTCCGTGTGACTTCTGGCTATTCCCAAAACTCAAGAGACCACTCCGGGAAACGCGTTTCGAGTCGATTGTTGAGATAAAAGCTGAATCGAAGAAGGTACTGATGGCTATACCGGAAATGGACTATTTGACATGTTTCGGGGATTGGAAAAATCGTTGGCAAAAGTGTATTTGATCGAGAGGGGATTATTTTTAAGGGGATGAAATTGATTTACAAGAATAAATAAAGATTTTTCATTTTAAAACCAAATTCACCTTACTTTTTGCCCACAGTATATGCCTCAGACAGATACTGTACGGGCAGAAAAGGAAGCTGCAGCTTTCAAAAATTTGTTTGCGCTGAAGGGCTCATACTTATGAGCGATAGATTGAGTGCTGGTTACTTGAGGTGCTGCCAAGAAAAAATTAAGACGAGCCATTGAACTCATTCGCTCATGAAGGATGCATGGAATATTTATTACATGAGGAAACTACATAACAGCGCTATGTGGAATCGTTTCATGTGAATGCCCGAAATGTTGACATATTCAAAGTAGATAACAAAGAATTTCGCGTATATGATTCACGTTTGAATAACTGAAAAACAATACTAAAAGGCAACTCCTCACAATCGATGCTTAGTTTTCCGTACCGGATTGGCTTGTTTTATACCATATGATCAATTAATATAAAATTTCAATTGTGTGCCGGTCAGGTGATTCCAAGAAACTAAAGGGTGGTTAAGTTTCAAGGGCAGATGTCACCTAAACGTCAGCAACACCGTCGAACTTCTTTCTTTGGGGTTATTTGAAAAAAAGGTGTACGTCGATAAGCCAGCAACAATTCAAGAGCTAAAGAATGAGATAATTCGGCACATTAACGGCATAGAACCTCAATTATGCCTCATCGTCATCGAAAATTTGGACCATCCGATGGAGGTGTGCCGCCGAGGACGCGGCGGTCATTTGGCCAATATTTTTTCCCCTACGTAATTGAGCTATACCAATATTATCATAATAAAGAGAAATGACAATAATTTCCTAAACAAAATTGTTCTTTATTCAAAATCAACACCGGCACTTGAAACTTAACCACCTTTTATATAAATGGGTATACATATGTGAGTGCGTATGTATGTATTTGTAACCAAAAATAAACAGTTGTTGAAAATTCTAACAAAGTGATCACCATTCTGCTATTTTAGTTTGACAAAAAAAATGTAATTGTTGGCCATTAAAGTTACAAATGACAAGAATGGATTATTAGGGATGCTCCAAACTTTACTAATTGTGAGTATGGGTACATTTATTAGCATTTTTTAAAATGTCTAAATACTTTTGAATATCTGTTATTCTTATTTTACTTTTGGGTTTTAATGTTGTTTTTTCCAAATTTTTATTTATATATCGCTCATATGATTTAAACTGTTTTAGTGGCCTCCAAAAATTTAATTTCGTATTTTTATTTTTATTTTTCATTCTGTTTTATTTTATTTTTTTAATTATATTTTAATTTTTTTTTTTTTATTTCTTCTATTTTTTTTATTTTTGCAATGGGGGTATTCATCTAAACGCTTAAATACCTCGTAGCCCAAATAATACTCGTAAAGCAGCTGTCAAAATTTATATGCGAGAAGTGACTTACAAAAATTGTGTATGCTGAAGCGAAGGCAGAGTTGGTGTCTAAGGATTTATTGTGCGTATAGAGATTTAATTTTCACTGCTTCGTAAATTTAGACGCTCAATGAATACCCCTGTTACATACCGGTAACATAATATTTACGTGTATAGAAGTATGTAAGTTTGAACCTCATGAAACGAGATCGAAACTAGTATTTTTTTTTTACTTATTCTACGACCATTTATGTTGTATAACTTCTTATTAAAATCCATTTGCAATTTTTTTTTTTTTTTTCAAAAAAGTTTTGTTAACATTATGAAGCAGCTGCGATTCTAGTCGCTGTTGTGCTGCTTGAAAATACATTTTTCTGCACGTAATCTTAAGCATATTGAATTTTCAATCCATAATATACGTATGAATGTATGTATGTATGTAATAGAGGTCTTAGGCTACCAGTAGTAGACACCAGCGCTAGTGATCTACAGTTTAGAAGATTCCAACGATACATTGGCGGTAGTTTTGAAAATGTAATGAGACAAGAAGGTTGCATAAAAGCAGGTAATGGTTCGGTTAGGTTGACCTGGCTGGCTGAAAGCATTAACACATAGACCTATTGGTTCTTAGCGGTACCAGATGGAGCTTGACCCTTACGTTTTCTTGTACATAGCCTTCTTGTAATAAGCCTGCGTCTTTTGCGAATCTAAGTAAGCTTTGAAGCTCTAACACCGAGAGACATCCTAACCTCTCACATTGTTGAGCTCCTTAACATTTCATTCGGGTTCCAGCTAATGCAGTGCACGAACATAGAAGGTGTTCAAGAGTTTCCCTCTCTTCTAGTGCAGTGCAAAATCTGCAGCTATCATTGTTTGCAAACACCCATCTTGAATGCGTGTGCCCCTACCAAATTGTGGCCTGTCAGTACACCTACGATAGTTCCGCTTTCCTTTCTAGACAGAGCTAATACGATTCTGATGAATTTATCTGCATTCGTTAATATTTTTTTCAATATGCGATCAATGGTTAAGGGCTTTTTGTTGTATGACATTTCCTTTTCTACTATAATTTGCCTCATTCTTATTTTGGACACTCTTAAGTAAAGAAATGAATTTTATGCTGGGAAAAAATAATAGAAATCCCAACTATTACCTGATAGAAACAAATTTTAAAATTAATTCATCACAGTCGATTCATGTATGCCTCTTTGCTGAGACCGTCGAAATGTCGATATTGAAGGTTGTTTAATACTTTGCGCTACAGCAGAACGCCCAGTTTTTGGACTGTCCCACCTTTTTCTGTATGCGACAAAACTAGATTCTTGATATTTTATCACCAACCTTAGAATTGTCGACTCATTCGGATGATTATTTCCACCAAAAAAATCTAGGATTTTGTGATATGTTGTTTTCATAACAGTACATCTGTGTACTACACAAATTTCAAAGGTAGGCGTCTAAACGTCACTTTTGAAAACGCGCCTTTGTTTTGCTCATTTCTATGACGAAAGCCATCCGAAATGACTGATTCAAAACACAAAAAATTCGACAGCTACCAGTGGTTATCTCCACCTAATCAAATAAAAGGCGCCTTCGATTCGCCAATACTCTACTCGCTATCTCTGGGCTCTGCGCACTTGGCGAAAATGTTGTATGTGAAAGTAGCAACAAAGTTATCGAGCAAGATTTGTCGCTAGCTGCTATAACTCATTATTCTCAAAGCTGCCAACTCTCTTTTCTGAGTTACTTTCTCAAATAAGCCACAGCAGACCGCATTCACATGCAGAGCAAATTTGTTTGCTTCAACTTTGCGAATTATCTTTTGGCTCTGCTCGTCGTGGTCACACACGGCAACTTCATTGCTTGCAATTGATTAGTTTTTGATTGACAGTCAACAACAGCATTGAAAAGAACGAAAACACAAAGCGTGTTGACAGAGGCCAAGCATCGCAAGTAAGTGCCCATTTACACAGGGAAACATTTGGAAGGGAAACATTTTGTTCGTGGGAGAAGGACAGATGGAGAAGAGGTAGGGAATTTTATCTCCCATACTGGCAACACGCTCTGTGCTTCTTATTCGTATTTTCAGTTTTAAAGTTGGTTGCAAAAAAAATTTTCGACAGGTGATTTATTCCTTTTCTTCTTTTGTGGGCGAAAGTTCTGAGTTCTATGTTAGTTTTCAGCCAGGCGAAAGAAATCAACGGTACTAAACATCTAAGCTCTGGTTAGGAAATACAAGCTAATTTTTGCTAGTAAAGTAGGTTCAATTTGAAAAACTTATGGGAAATGTTTATGTTGAATTCTAAATTTGTTTCCATTTCAAGTTAGTTTCAAGTTAAGTATTTAGATATGAAGTAGTTTCAATTTAATGTTTTTTTATTCAAGTACAAAGATGTATATGAAAATAAATAAAAACCAATTATTCATTATTTAACCAAACCAGTTGCTTTCTCCATTGAAATATTTAACAAACTGTTGACGTACGCTCTCCGCTTTACATTTTCACGGATTGTAGAATATATCCCAACCAAGAGATGCTAAAGAAGTAAACGTAAAAAGCAACGAATGCTGCCCAAAACAATTTTGCCTGTGTGAACTCTAATGAAACATCAAACCAGAATTTCGAGTGTCTCCCTTCCAGATATCTCCGCGTGTAAATCGGCACTAACGAGTTGAAGCAACAAATGGTTCCCTGTACGAAATCGGTATTACTAATACTGATTAAGTGCTTCCAGAGAAATATTATATAATTTTTGGCAACTCTTTCCAGCGCTACCAGCAAACGGTTATTTATGCCAGTTGTTTCATCTACTCGCCACTTGCTAACGCTTGGCGAATTGAAGAGGCCTAAGGTTTGATATTTTTAAATCACAATTTTGGTGAATAATAACAAATTCACCAAAACACAAAATAATAGAATATAAAACAAATATAGTAGAAGCTAAGGGGCAAAACTAAGGCAAATTATCGGATACTATCGAGAGTATTAAAAGCTATCGCTGGCTAATGATAGATAATAAAAAACAATAGATAGTCACGTGTGCTACGTAGCAGACTGTTATTCAGCTCTGAGCGAATTTGACAGAATCAGCTGATGGGCTAACGTCACTTTAGTTACAAAGCGAATTGTTTTGCGAAACAACTGAGATTGTGTTACTGATATACGAGTACACGTTGGAGGGAATAATGTGAGTGATATGCGAAAAAAGTCAACGAAGCCATTGCTCAGGTTTCTCCGTTGTCGTTGATTAACGACTGATAAATGACTGAAAATTCGGCTGCAGAATCTCCCAAGAGACGCGGCAGCCAAAGTTCGCCTCACAATTTTTTTTCACCTTAGCTGAATAGCAAAGCTGGTAGCCAATCATGCTTGAGTGGCGTGGAAGGCGAAGACCTCTATACCTGTATACATTTTCATATATGTATTAGGTGCGCAACTAAGTTCCCGCTGTTTGTCAATAGATGCTGCCAGCAGTGTGTGCTAGTCGATTCTAACATAACCTAAACGTCGTAAACCAAGCTTAGACATATGGTAAACAAACCGCTTCGACACATTAGTGATTTTGTTTTGATTTTGTGAAAATATCTGATTTTGTGCCGAATAATCGTCATTTGCGGGAAGTGTTGATTTTCCTCTTTCATTCGAAAAAAAAACGGTGGCTGAAGCGCATCGAGAGCTGCGAAAGTTTATGGAGATGCTGCTTTAAGTGAAACAACGTGTCGAGATTGATTCCCTCGCTTCACAGACGGTGATTTTAATGTTGACGGCCGTCCGCGTGAAAGAAGGCCAAAAAACTTCGAAGACCCTGAATTGGAGGCATTGCTCAATAAGGATCCGTGTCAAACGCAAGAAGAGCAACTGAAGCAATATTAGGAGTTACCCGCCAATCCATTTCCAAACGATTGCATGCTTTGCGAATGATTCAGAAACAGGGGACTTGGGTTCCTTATGAGTTAAAACCAAGAAATGTTGAACGTCGTTTTTTCGCCTGTGAACAAAAGCTCCAGCGGCGAAAAAGGAAGGGTTTTCTTCATCGCATCGTGACGGGTGATGAAAACTGAATTCATTACAGCAATCCAAAGAAAAGAAAATCATGGAGACTGACCGGTCATGCTTCTAGGTCGTCGCCACGTCCGAATATTCACGCTACAAAGGTTATGCTATGTATTTGGTGGGACCAAGTTGGTGTTATTTATTATGATCTGTCAGATACCCATCGACCTCATGGTCCGGGAACGAATGGATGCGTGGGACTCCTAGAAGAAACATGTCATCACTAGCTTCCCAGAACGGTGACGCCAAACCATGCTACGGTCGCAAAGCCAATTTTTTAGTTGTGACAGATGGCTCGCGGAAAGAAATTCTCTGAGGGAGCAGATTGGCGACATCGCGCCGAGCAACATAATCAGCGAAATGCTCGAACGTGGGGACAGCTGGAACACGGTAAAGAAATACATCGAGAACGTACTACGAAAACAAAAGATTGACCTCGACACAGTACAACAAAGTGAAGCCGCACAGATAGAGATATAAGAACACGAGCCTATAGCATGAAAGCTGGCTACAAATATGGTGGGCCCAGACGTGGCTGAATAGAGTTGGTCCTTTATGGATGCCGTTCTGGGCCCTCCCGAAGTAATATAGAAAGCAGTTCCGGGAAGGGTGTCTCCCCAGAAGGAGAGGAGGGATCGTTTTAGTTGCCACACCACACGACGAAGTAGACGACGGTCGCTGTAAGTGCGAAGGCATTTTGAACCCTACTTCACCCACCAAAAAAAACATATGAACTGTTAAAACCAAGCGAAACCATCACTAGGGATCGGTATCGAGTTCAATTGATGCGATTGCGCCGAACACTGCGCGAGAAGCGGCCGCAATACGTGGAGAGGCACGAAAAAGTGATTCTACAGCATGACAACGCTCGGCCTCACGTTGCCAAGACCGTTAAAACCTACCTGGAAACACTGAAATGGGAAATCCTACCCCACTCGTCATATTCTCTAGATATTGCGCTGTCCGAATATCACCTGTTTCGATCGATGGCACATGGTCTAGCCGACCAGCAGTTCCATTCATATGAAAACATCGAAAAATGGCTTGATCCGTGGATAGCCTCAAAAGATGAACAGTTTTACCGCGACGGTGTCCGAGATCTACCGAAAAGATGGGAAAAAGTAATAGCCAGCGAAGGGCAATACTTTCAATGATTCACTTGTAAACATTTTTTCAGATTAAAGTTGTATTTTCATCAAAAAAAAACAGCGAGAACTTAGTTGCGCACGTAATATATTGAAGTTTCTATTAAAAAAAATATTAATATATATATAGATACATACATACATACATAGTTTTTACATACATTTATGTAAATATTATTTGCTGCTCTCTGTAGCCATTCGCTTTAATATGGCAATAATAAGCGCAGCATATCCTTCATGTACACTTTGGTGATTCCTTTTGTTTTCTTTGTTTTTATGTTATTATTTTGTGAGTTTACTTTGGTTTCATGGTTTTTCTTTGCATCCCACTGTATTTGACTAAATATTTCAGCAGATTCTATGCCACTTTACATACATACGAGTATATTGCATTATTTGTATTGCTTTTGTTGCTTATTTTCATTTATGTTGGTTGCATTGTTTTTGTTTTTTTGGGTTTTTATTTTCTATTTGAAGCCGTGATAAGCCGGCCTTAAACGCTTTTGTTTTTGCTTCATTCTGACTTGTAGTTTGCATGAAAGTCATTTCAGTGTTGCCACACATACAATTTAAATCTATAGAAGTGTAACTCGCATATGTACATATGCATGAGAGTGTGAGTGTATGTGGTTTTTGTTGCAGCGTTTTCTTTGTTTTGGCATTCATTGCTCTTTTGCTCATTTTATTTGTTTATGTTCGTTATTGGTTTGCAATTTCACTTTGATTTACCCTATTTACTTAATTTTTCCCCATTTAGACCATTTATTTATTATGCATTGCTTCACTTCGTAGTATCGCGGAGATGTACATATGTATGTATGTGCATACACACGCACACATATGTTGATTTATTTACGGGTAAGTTTGTTTTCGAAATAGTGACATTGATTACATGCCAACACACTCATACGTACATATGTACATATAAGCATAGCGCAAGATTGCATTTCGTGTGATTCGCTTGCTGAATTGCAGCGCTTCACTGCATTCACAAACAAACTATGTACATACATTCATGCACACATCCATACACAATAGCAAACATTCATACCTACATACATGTATATGTGTGTTTGTGTGCATGTGTGGCTGAAAAATTTCGCTTGAATGAACGAAATTGATTTCGTCAAATCGTAATTTTACTGCCATTAAATCAACAACGTCAACGTCAACGTCAAACTTTCGCGCTTAAATGACTTTCTGACTGACGCAACTGACACGCTTTCCAGGTGATTCACCACTTCACCGCATTGCTTTTGCTCGCACTGCGATTTGTTTTTGCACCACTGCAAATGTCTGCAGCAGAGGCTATTAAAAAATCGACAACAATGATAAGCATTTTTTAAATTCGAAAAGTTAAGGGTTGGCATGCGATTACCGCTACAACTGTCGCTACTTTGTTACATTTCAATATCTGTTTACATGCATGCGTTCATACATATGTAAATGGGTATGTATGCGAGTGTGTTAAATAGAGCAAGGTTAAGCGTCTACGCCTTTCAGCCAACTACCTGCCTGCTTAATTCTTCCGTGATGGCTC
Organism: Anastrepha fraterculus; assembly: GCA_037575425.1. Lineage (NCBI taxonomy): Eukaryota > Metazoa > Arthropoda > Insecta > Diptera > Tephritidae > Anastrepha > Anastrepha fraterculus. Next base: position 573,242 of record JAYXIM010020330.1, on the reverse strand, counting down.
TTCAATGTAATGCAATGCCCTTTTCAGATCTTCATTTGTTCAAAACCTTATGTGTGTTTGTATGAGTCATACTCGTGTACGAGTATGTTTACGCTTGAATTTTCGTTAAATACAATATTTCAATATTTTCATATAGAATCTAATTTTTTTTATTATTAAATCCAACTAAACTACTTCAGCGCTGCAGCTTGTGTGATCTTACGTATTTTAACTATATTTTCGTAGATATTATTTTTTATTCTTATTTTATGTATTTGAGGCTTAAATGTGTGCAATAATTCGCTCTAAGTAATTTATTTTACGTACTGGTATAAAAACACATACATATATGTATATACATCTGGTTCTTGGTATAAAAGAAGGTACAAAAATTGTTTTTTTTTTGTTTTTACTTTTTATTTTGTTATTTGCTGATACGCCAAATGATCATATTTTGGGGAAACTTCTAAGTATTTCTTTCATCTTTATTATTTGTATTATGCGAGACGGCGCATGATGTTTTGGTGGATTATGAAAAGGTGCTGGCGACGCCCGGAAGTTGTAAGCTGCTTGAACTGAATGCAGAAGAGTCGACCCGGCCACTCCCAGGTGAATGGAAATCAGCAACTTTCGCCACTTGCGTGAACTTCTACACACGGAACCATCCTCCTGGTGAAATTTTAATACACTCGAAAAAATTTTAATACACTCGAAAATAGTTGCATGCGCCTATTCGAATTAAGCATAAGCAGCAAAGCTTTCTTTGCTCAAAAGCAAGCTAAAGTTAAGTAAAGCAGAGAGCACCCCACTTTTGGCTGAAAATTTCAAAAAAAATGTTTTCTTACAAACGAAATACGCAAACAATTTGTAACAGTTGCTTCAATACAAATTATCAAATATCATGTATCCAAAAACTTGCAAAGTAGGGGAAAGTGAGAGAGCAAAATGACATTTCATTTTGAGGAAAATTTTCAAGTTTTTACTGGATAAATCTTTACTTGTAAGAATGTGCAAGTGAGAAAAACAGCGAATCGCAAAGTAAATAAAAGTAAACTCGAATGAAAATTTGCGAATTGAGTAAAAATTCTAAATTTAAACAAATATCATGACTAAAATGGAGAATGTAAGTAAATATGAAGGGTGGTTAAATTTTAAGGGCCGATGTTGAACGTAAACCACACCTAAACGTTAAGTTTGTTTCTGCATTTCATTTGACATTTTTCAATTTCAGACTAACTCAGTTTGAACCATAGAAAGATATATCGAGCAACGCGTTAAAGTTATTCAGGCTTATTATGAAAACGGGCGTTAAAATCAAAATGCATATCAAAGAAAATCATCTTCAGTGATGAGGCACATTTTCACCTCACTGGATTCGTCAATAAGCAGAATTACCGCATTTGGGCGAATGATAATCCAAGAGTGATTGCCGAAAAACCAATGCACTCACAAAGAGTGACTGTTTGGTGCGGTTTATGGGCCGGCGGCCTCATTGGGCCGTATTTTTTCCAAAATGAGGACGGTCAGGCAGTTACTGTGAATAGTGTTCGCTATCGTGAGATGATAACGAACTTTTTATGGCCCGAATTGGAAGATATAGATGTGGACGATATGTGGTTTCAACAGGACGGTGCCACTTGTCACACAGCTAACGAAAGAATGGCTCCTTTGCGCGAAAAATTTGATGGCCGAATAATCTCACGTCGCGGCGATGTCAATTGGTCGCCAAGATCATGTGATTTGACACCGTTGGACTTCTTTCTTTGGGTTTATTTGAAAGAAAAGGTGTACGTCGATAAGCCAGCAACAATTCAAGAGCTAAAGGATGAGATAATTCGACACATTAACGGCATAGAACCTCAATTATGCCTTAGCGTCATTGAAAATTTGGACCATCGAATGGAGGTGTGTCGCCAAGGCCGCGGCGGCCATTTGGCCGATATTTTGTTTCACACGTAATTGAGCCATACCAATATTATCATAATAAAGCGAAATAATAACAATTTTCTAAAAAAAATGTATTTTATTCAAAATCAACACCGGCCCTTAAAACTTAACCACCCTTTAGAAGTATGTACTTTTGAACCACAGCCTCCAGTCAGCGCTGCTGCAGCTAATTTGGCAATAGACGGAAGCAAGGAGAATATGAAGAAAGCTGTAATTGCCACGACAATAAAATTGCTAATGGAATATTTTTCATCTGGCAGCGATGATGAAATGGAAAAAAATATTGTGGACAAACTAGAATCGTGTGATGCTAAGCTCGTTACTTTGCATTTTATTTGCTTAATTTTTTTTTATTTGATACGAGGTGGCTTATTTCAAAAAATTTCTACTTTTTGTTCTTTTTCCACCTTTTTTAAATTGGCAAATTTTTGCTGGTTTTGCGTTCATGTACTTTTTTTTGATATTTTTTCTTTGAGAGCGATTTCTCGGAACTTCAGTTGCTGGAAAACTACTGAATAATTTTTACATGAACAAACCTATAGGCACATAAATAGAATGCCATGTGACAGTAACAATTTATAGATCTATTAAAACTAAGAAAAATTTCCAGATCCATTAAAATTAAGAAAAATTTCCAGATCTATTAAGACTAAGAAAAATTTCCAGATCTATTAAAACTAAGAACAATTTCAAGATCCATTAAAAGTAAGAAAAATTTCCAGATCTCTTAAAAATAAGAAAAATTTCCAGATCTATTAAAACCAAGAAAAATTTCCAGATCTATTAAAAATAAGAAAAATTTCCAGATCTATTAAAAGTAAGAAAAATTTCCAGATCTCTTAAAAATAAGAAAAATTTCCAGATCTATTAAAAATAAAAAAAATTTCCAGATCTATTAAAACCAAGAAAAATTTCCAGATCTATTAAAAATAAGAAAAATTTCCATATCTATTAAAAGTAAGAAAAATTTCCAGATCTATTAAAAATAAGAAAAATTTCCAGATCTATTAAAAATAAGAAAAATTTCCAGATCTATTAAAACCAAGAAAAATTTCCAGATCTATTAAAAATAAGAAAAACTTCCAGATCTATTAAAAGTAAGAAAAATTTCCATATCTATTAAAATGAAGAAACATTTTAATTGCAAAACTTTCCCTTACACCTTCAAAATTTCATTTCATGCCCAAAAGAGCAAATTTTAGGTAGTTTTTTAAACTCATAATTTCGCTTAGGCCACCATAAGGTTGTAAATTTATATTTGTGCCACAGCTGATACAGCCTTCGCAAACTCTTGTAGCCCCCAAAGGGGCAGGCTATGATTTATTCACACCCCGTTCCTTAAAAACTGCGCGAATTCTTTGTTTCGAAAATACCTTTGACTTATGTAAATCTTCAACAAGCGTTTTCTTGGCCAATAGGAAATTACTTTTGCTTCACCAATTTACAAACCAGGTGTAAGAAATCGCGTAGAAAGCTCCAGGCCAATCGTAAAACCCTCAGAAATATCGAAATAAATTGGATAAATTCATTATTAACCACTTATTGACTGCATTCAAAGTACACATTTTCACACAGCAACGTGGATTCTGTTCGGGTAGGTCTGCATGCACGAACCTCACCATTTTCACTAACTTTACACTACATAGACACAATAGAGAATCAGATGGATGTTCCATATACTAATTTCCTTAATGCTTTAGCTACAAGTTTTTAACGGGTAGATTTAAAAATCCAATTCCTTCAATTCTTACTCGTATTGGTGCTAGAAATATCATTCAATAAATTAAATATCAAATATTTGATTAATAAAAAATTTACCCTAAGGGTGTTTTCTGGAATGTATCCATTGCATACAAATTTTGTTAATGATAAAGAAAAATGCTAGAATTTGGTTTTGTTTCACATTTCAGTTTTTATTTGTTTCAGCGATTAACTTTTTTGAATAAATAAAATTTCATATATATGAAATAAAAATTGCACACCTCAAATTCATATAGATAAATAATTTAAATTTATATATAATATATATAAATAAAGCCGAAAATGATACTTGGAATATATAGACAAGAAAAAACTTAAAAAAATTGGCACACCACAATTTTAGTCATTTGATATATAATGAAAATCCCTGAGGTAGTTTTTTGATTCATTAGGAATGCACAAAATAGCATCGCATTTGTTGCACTTTTAAAAAAGGTACCGTCTAGGAATTATTCACTTGTGACATCTAGGCGTCACTTTTTGTAGGCCCTTTAGCTGTGTAGTTTTTAAATTCAGTAGTTTTTTTTTTTTTGAATTTGTGAACAAAGAAATAAATAATAAATTAATTAATTGATGGCAGAGCTTCGTTCAGATGTCAGCTACTACTGCTAATGGGTTCTTAACACAAGTTGTTGGTGTTACAAATTACACAATTTTATCGATTCTCAATAGGTGAGGTTGGAATGGTTGCACTTGGACATGAAATGGGCACACTTGGACGAAGATACACGGATTCGTCCTTTGTGATACCATTGGGAAGGAGCTAAGCTGAAGGAGAAAACCGATGGGTTGAAAGGAGGGGGCGAGAGGAGATGGTGGTGGAATGATTAGGAGGATGGATATAGCGTGTGTGAATTACGAACGATGACTGTGCTGCGTCTGCGTCAATCGCTTTAAGTTGCTGATGAAGTTCATCAGATTTTTAATGTCAACACCAGGTATCATATATCAGCAGGCGGTACAAAGAAGTAAGAGCCAAGATACCTCGATCTTAGCCCTGCCAAAAAATTTGAACCAAAAAAGAACCTTATTCGACATGGTATTAAAGATATTTTCATTAAATTGTATCGGAAAAAAAATTTTGGATATAATACGAGTAATTATTGTCAAAAAAGTATTGGAAATACATAAAAAACAAAGAAAAAGAAAATGTCAACTAAAGTCTACTGTAGTCGCCTCTAGAGTCTAGACAACGCGAAATATATTTTATTTTCAAAAAGGTCTGCTTTTACTCTTTCTGCTAAAATAAAAGCCTAAAACAATTGCAAAGCGAATACAAATTAGCGTATTTATGAGTGATTTCTCATATTTCTCCTAGAAAAATTTTATTATTGGCCATAAAATTAGAATTTGTTGTTGTATGGAAAATTTCTCGCACGCTATTTTTTTAATTTTACTGGGTTTAGAATTTAAAAAACTGTTTTTTGGTAAAAGAGAAAATTTTGTAGTCATAAAAGTAGATTTCGAAGTTGCATAGACAATTTAAACCACTACATTTTTTTTTTAATTTTTGTGGTTGTATGGAAAATTTCTCTCATGACATTTTTTTTTTAATTTTACTGGGTTTACAACTTACACTTAGTCTCCAAAAACTATTTGTCTTTGCCAACTCATTCTCGGGGACTGTAGTATTGAGTTTATGTCTAATGCGCGAAAGAACTCAGGAATTATAATTCCATAATTATGGATCGATTTCCTCATGAGAGCTAAAAAAAGTTGTATTTTGTTGCGCACTGTAGTTACTGTCTACGAGTTAATGTCACACAATTATTTTATAAAATACCTATAGAATAAATAAAGCTAAAAAAAATAAAAATAAAAATAAAATAAAATAAAATAAAATAAATAAAAATATAATAAAACTGTTTCAAAACAGATTTCAATCAAACGTGGTATATTCCAAGGGGATGCCTTAAGCCCCCTATGGTTCTGCATTGGCCTCAACCCGCTTAGCAGACTCTCTTACACAAACGGCTTTACACTCAAAACAGAAATAAGAGAGGATACGTTCATGAGCTGATAGATGTCACTAAAGCTTTCAGTGATGACGTAGGAATGGAATTTGGGACAGATAAGTGCAAAATAATACATCTAATTAGAGGTCAGCTTGATGAAACCGAAGAAAACTACGCAGTAGATCAAAATATTATTATAGACAACTTGCGTAGCAGCGAATCTTATAAATATTTAGGATCTCTGCAACTTAAAGGAATCAACCACACGCTAGTAAAGCAAAACCTCATTCAAAAATTTGAAACCTGTATCAAAAACTAGTCTGAACAGTGGAAATAAATGCAAGGCAATCAATACCTGGTCCATACCCCTTTTGACATACTCGTTTGGAGTAATAAAATGGTATCAGACAGACATCCTTCGGACTGAAACGCTGATACGCATCACTTTTACAAAGTTTCAAAGCCATTACCCTCAAAGCGCTGTGGAAAGAATATCCCTTCCTCGAAACGTTGGTGGGAGAGGAATCATTAACATAGCGCGTCTACACTTCTCGCAAACTCTAAAGCTACGTACATATTTTCTAAGCAGCGAGTCTCATCTATTTAAAGCTATAGCTATGGCAGATAATGGCTTTACCCCGCTCAGTTTGATGGAGCAGAATTTCCCAGTACCTGAGGGTGTTAAATCCCCAGCAGAAATGATCGCAGCATGGAAGGCAAAAACAATACACGGTGCCCATCCGCATGATCTCGAAAGCTATTTTCTGAAACAGAAGGTTTCGCAATCGCTATCCAGGATCGAGTTATTCCAACAAGAAATTTCCGATGGTCAATACATGGTCAGGCAATAGAAGATAGGTGCCGAAGGTGCGGCATTTGTCATGAGACATAACAATATAGCAAAGATCCTCCACCAACAACTTGCGATAAAACACGGTCTCTTACAAGCAGAAGTCTTGTATTTTAAATATGAACCAAAGGCAATATAGGAAAATGCAAATTTTAATCTGTACTGGGACAAATTTATTTCTACAGATCAAACCGCAGCTGCCAACAAACCTGACATCATCTTGTTCGACAAGATAAATAAAACAATGGAAGTAATCGATATAGCGGTGCCCCTTAATCGCAACATCCAAAGCACATACTCCACCAAAGTATCGAAGTATGCAGCTTTGGTCATAGAACTGAAACGGATGTACAAAGCGAGTGAAGTGAATATAATTCCAATAATTATATCGTCCACTGGATTAGTGCCTAAGCATTTAATAAAAAACTTGAAGAAGTACGACTGCCAACACCTCTTAGAAGACATGCAGAAGTCGACCATACTGGACACATGTGCAATAGGTAGTTCGTAGATTTTTAAATATTTAAACAATAGTAATCGCATGGGCGTAGAACTTAGACTACGCTCCACCAGAGCACAATCCCTTGAAAATTTTATCCGGGATGTGTAATCTCCGGCAATAGCCGAGATGGATCAAGCTCTATAAAAATAAAATAAAATAAAATAAAATAAAATAAAATAAAATAAAATAAAATAAAATAAAATAAAATAAAATAAAATAAAATAAAATAAAATAAAATAAAATAAAATAAAATAAAATAAAATAAAATAAAAATTAAATAAAATTAAATTAAATTAAATAAAAAAAATAAAATAAAATTAAATTAAATTAAATTAAATAAAAAAAAATAAAAAAAATAAAGTAAAATAAATTAAAATAAAAAAATTAAAAAAAAATAAAATAAAAAAACAAAATAAAATAAAATAAATATAACTTTGGCTTTCAGCAAAGCTATCGCCAATTAATGTAAATCACTCCTTTCTTGGGATGCAAAAAAAAAAAATAATAAAATAAAATAAATTAAAATAAAATAAAGCGAAATAAAAATAATAATAATTTAAAATAAAATAATTCTCTAATACTTCACTTTCATTCGCCAACAAGTGCAGCACCTACCAGCTTTAAAGTAGCATGAAGATGTATTCTTTATCTAATAATTGCATGCAGACCGTGCAAGCTTCGTTTTCGCAATTAAAAATTTTGAAAGATCTTCCTCGAACCACTTTACGGGTATTCACGCAGTAACATAAAATCTCTTCAGAATAGAATTATTTGAAAATCTGTCATATCTGGTTGTTACTTGAGTTGCATCTACTTTAATTTAAAAAAGGCACTGTAATACTTCCCCTTGCGGAATTCCAAAAATACAAAATTCAAGTTTTTTTCAATTGCTGCAAATTATTTTCTCTGCGAAAGTAGCCAAAATGAATATTACAAATCTTCTGTTTTTATTCCCAGAGACTAAAAAAGATTTATTTTTCACATTTTTCGTGCTAAATTAGAAGAAAAAATACATTTATCTGCACATAAAAAATACACAAAAATGCATTTCACCCACTTGAGCATCTTTTTAAGTTACCTAAACCGTTCACTGACTTCACATCCTGCCCGTTAACACCAAAACACCGCCTCGTTAACACCACAATTACGCTTGCATATGCATGTGTAAATGTCTGCACTATTTCTTAAATATTACTACTACACATACAAGCATTCCATTAACATTTACTCACTAAAGCTTACCATATTAAAAAAAAAAACAAAAACAAAGCCTTTTCAGCCATTATCTGTTAATTTTCTACGGCCTCTGGCAATTTTTTTAACTACGAAACTAACGATTAGGCACCACATGAATATTTTTCCCGTCATTCACTTAACATTTACTACGGTTTTTTTTTTGTTTTTGTTGTTTACAACTATTTTCAAATTGATACATGCGCATATACTTATTCTTAAAATATGTGTATATAATGTATGTGTGTGTGTGTAAGTATAATATTTGAGATACGTATGTGTGTGAGATTAGCAGTGAACTCACACTTCCAACTGTATGGCTGCCCTTTTTGAAGACGCATTTATTTTCCAACTACTTTCAGCCGCAATCTTTCAACCTCCCTCCCGTCGGCACTCCAAAGTCCTTGCATTTTACCCTTGACAGCTTCGCAAACTCATTGCCAAATAAAGTGTGAAAACGCGTCAATTCGTTTTTCAGTTCTTCAGTTACTCAACTACTCAGTTGCCCAATTGCGTTACACTGTAGCTGCATTACAACCGCGTGACTGCGTAAATCATCAATCGCCTTCACCTGACCTCCGCTTCACTGCTTCACTGCTGGCATTCAATCTCACCACAATCACCGCAAACACCTCGCCAACAACTCGCACATCCCCCATAACTTCTGCGTGCATCGTCGCCGTCCTGCCCTCGCCTACATATTCAGAAGCAATTGCTTCTACGCTTCGAAACCGTGTCCTACGACGATTTCTTGCTACTACCGCTGATGCCCGCACCTTTGGGTGCACGCGACTTTTTCACCAGGAAGCACGTCAAAAACTCTATGGACGATGTGGGCTTCTGCAAACTCTCATCCGACGACGAGTTAGCGCCTTCCATGCACTTGGCATGCAAACGATAGCCGCCCTCTGCAGATTTCCCCTTGGCCGCCAATGCGGCCGATGTTGGTTCGTCACCGCGTCGATAGTAGTTTTTGCAACACTTTTTCGACAAGTTACACATCTGCACTGTATTATCGATGGTATCGTCGTCACCACCTTTGCCGCTCTTACCGCTGCCGCTGACGACTCCTTTGTCAGCAATACCATCGTTGTTCGAGTTCAATAAGGAAGTGTATTTTTGACGACTGGCGGCAGACGTGCTTGCGCCACTGCCATAACGATCTGTGAACGCATTGTCTGCACCGCCGTCTAGCACACCGCCACGGCCACCATTGCCAGCCTCATCGGTGTCGTCCGCCTCATCGCCCTCCGCCGTGGCCGTTAGATTGTTTTGTGTTTCGAAGACGAATTTATGCGAACGGCAGCGCTGGGAGCGCTCATGTTCCATCCAGTCGGTACTGGCGGGCAAGGACAATTGGATGGTGGGTGTGCGATAATATTGACGATGCGGATGGAAGCCCAACCCGAAGTCGTCCATATATGACTGCGAGTTGATGTTATCGAGCTCATCGGCGACGCTCAACAAAAACGGAAGTGTTGACATTTTCAAGCGTCGATTGTTATCGTCGCTGCCGTCGTTGTTGGTTGCGTTGGGGTTGTAGATGCCTTTTCTGCTGCTTATGGTGTGGCTGCTGTTGGCGTTGCTGCCGCTACCACAGTTGCTGCGACAATGATTTTGCTGTTTCTTTTGACAACTATTTTGGTGTTTGATATTATTTTTTCAAGCAGTCGGCCAAACTTCCGTTCAACACTCAAAATATGATGCTTTGCACTAAAATAACATACGAAATGTATATCCCCAACTGCACTGCTCCAACAATTTAAGGGTTCTCCCTAAAATTCGTTCCCACTACTTTAGCAATGCATATTTCTATTTTTTTTTTTTTTTGTTTTTTGGAGCCCTCGAACGAAAGCAAAGAAATTTTCTGTATCTGGTTTAAATGTTTTTATTTTGCACAACAATTCTGTTATTGTTATTGTTTGTGTTAATAATGCATGTAAAACATTTTGTTGCACTTTTTCAGTTAATATTTTCGTTTTTCTGTAAACTGAATTTTTTTCTTTGATTAATTTAAAATTCACTTCAACTACTTTTTCCTTGTGCTCCCACTTTGCGCTCTCGGCCTGCACTTCTGCTTGCTTGCAGCAAGTGCTGTTTGCCCCAATATTTTGTTATGAAATTTCTGTTGCGTCGGCTGCTTTCTCCGCTGCTTCGAACTGCTCTCGCTCGTCGGTTGCCACAAACTGAAACCTGCCACAACTAACTTACGAAACTTAGCATGCGGCACGAAACTCCTTCGCGAATGGATACCTACACATACATATACATATGCACACGTATGGTTGCCTGGCACTGCGGATATTCCTGTGAGACATCCGCAGTTGCAACATCAACAAAAACAGTAAGCCGTTTTTTGTAAACAATAACAAGAGAACACGCTTTCGCAAAGCATCGATTATTAAATACCATCAACACTTTGTGCGGATATACTCGTCTGTATGTAGGCACATTTCTCTACATCTAACGAAACAAAGTCCCAAGATATGTGCGCTAATATTGGGTATTGGAATGCTACGATTTGCACAGGATTTTCTGTATTTTGAAGCTAATCCCAACTGAAAGGCTTTTCTTAGACATAAATTCGGTAAACTTACAAAAGAGGGGTTTTATAAGCTAAAATGTCGTATAAAATCATTAAATCAATTTTCAACCAGCAACAAATAAAAAGCGACTCAATGGATTGGACTACTTTTTGCTCGCTATAAAACTTTGCAATAGTGTGAAATGGTAATTATAACTTTAATTGAATAAAATTAAAGAATTATCTCACAATTTTCTATTACTGTTAACCTTCAGAAAGCAAAAAAAAATATTTTTTTTAAATGCTGTTTGGCAATCCGCGAAAATATGCGCAAACAGCATTTAAAAAAAATATTTTGCTGTTTGTGCGTATTTTCGCGGATTGCCAAACATCACTAAATGGGAATAACTCAGCAAAGTAACGATAAAAATTGTGTACTCTCTGAATTCTTTATCTGTTGATTTTTTTTGAGCTCCTCACTAAACTTTCGTATATTCTTCTTCTTGATTGGCGTAATAACCGCTTACGTGATTTTGGCCGCGACACACCAAATGAAGCCAGGTGCTTCTCCACCTGGTTTTTCCAAAGACTTCGTATATATCTTTCTTTCTTTAAAATCAAAGCTGCATGCGCTGCCAGTATTCATATACACCTAAGCTATGGTTATATCTACGGGGCAAACCAAAGTCGCAATGTTAGTTATCTAGATTTTCAAAACCTGTTTCTATAGGGTGGGCCATGCAAAATTTGTTTTTTGAATCGGTTATAAAAAAAAACTAATCAATATTTTTTCAAACTTTTTTTTATTTTGAAGATTGAACATTGTCATTTATGAATGAAAAGTAATATCGCTTAAATGACTGCCAGGACTGGCTTTATAGTAGGCCATTCAATCAACTCAATTTTTAAGCACATTTTCGATTGTTGGGGCTCCAATTTAATGAATGGCAACTTCGATTTCGTGTTTTAAAGCATCAATCGTCTCTGGATGGTTCGCATAGCATTTGTCCTTAACGGCTCCCCACAAAAAATAATCCAACGGGCTTAAATCACAGCTCCGAGGCGGCCAATTGATATCGGAATTTCGGCTGATTATTCGGTTTTCAAAAACGGTAGCCAAAAGTTCGAGTGTAACTTTGGCAGTGTGACAAGTTGCACCGTCCTGTAGAAACCAAATGTCGTCCATGTCATCCTCTTCAATTTTTGAAAACAAAAACTCGTTGAGCATGTCACGGTAACGCTCGCCATTTACTGTAATCGCGGAAGAAGAAGAAGACTCACCACTCTGGAAATAGATTTTCAATATTTGTGTTACCATTCTCAAAAAAATAGGTGGTTCAAAAAGCAAACGCTATATGGCCCACCCTGTATTGAACAAAAATCTACACAAAAGTCGGAAATAATAGAAATAAAATGTTGGAGTCTCAGTTACTATTTCACCACTTGGAAGAATAAAATACCTAGCAACCTTTAAAATCATTTAGAATTTTTCACACAATCGCAGGCAATAAATTTATTTACGCTTATCTTACGTTAAATATAATTTTCCACATTTTAGGGACCAATTTCTCAATGTCTGATTAAGCGTTTAATGCGAGCATAAAGCAATTAGTGGCGCCGTAGCCATAACTCCATAGTCATAATTATAACCATTGCCGCAACATTATAGCATTCGTCGATTAGTCATGCCGCAATCATTAACAGCTGATACTCGTATTCAATTGGAATAAATAACAGCATTTGCATTTTGTCATAAAAACACTGACAATTTTCCGATAAGTCAATTAATTTTTCGTAGTTCATTTCTAATATTCAAATTTTTCTCGCAAATATCAAAACAAGTGCAAAGTTTTTCACAGCTGTTTACAGTTGTGGTTATGGCGTTATGGTACGGCACCTTTACAGGTTTACAGTGACAGCCATATGTTTGATCAGAACAGCTGATTGCTATGGTTACGGTGATGCCTGGGGAATGGCATCACTTATTGCATCTTAATCGGTGGATGAGTAAAAAATTAATTGATCGATGTCTGGTCAAAAACTATGGAATAGAATGCACAAAATGAAATTTGCTTTGGCACCACAAATGAAATAGTACGAATTGCAGGTAAAGAAGAAGTGTCAAAATCAAGAATGATAAAAATGTTAAGCAAATTTGGGTAAAATTGTAAAATAAACAAAATTTGCAAATTGTGTGCGGATTTGTTGTCTGTCTTTCATCGGAAGCGCCTCCAAGTGGCGAATCAGGAAGTGGGAAAGTAAATACCACTCTCCGATCAAAACAGACAAACATCTGATTGGGGGTGCCGATAGTTTATTTATTACCTAGAATACTGGTAGGCTAGCAGCCAACTGACCTAAGACACCATATCCTAGCGACTCATCAAGACGCTCTATGATCCAACTAGGAGTTAGAGGATTTTATATACAATACTTATATAGTATATGAAAGAGTATTACTAAATAAATAAAGGGTGATCAGATTGGAAGTACTTTCCCAAATAGAGTTTGTTTTTGACACATTACGCGTGACTACTGTCAATGTATATACATAATTTTTTGCAGTATTCATTGCCGTTTCATGGTGGAAAGTCTTGCGCCTCAACACCGTTAGCAAATCGTATGAATGTATTACGAAAATCGACAACTTATGGTGCTCAGCAATGAGATCCATTTCTGGGTTAATAGCTAGGAGAATAAGCAAAATTATAGTAATTGAGCTGAAGAGCAATCCGAAGCCATTCAAAAACAGTCCTTACATAGTCCAACAAAGCAGTCCATTGAAAACAACCGTTTGATGCGGCCCATGGGCGGGAGGAATCAACGACACATATTTCTTCAAATACGAGACTGGCGCCAATGTAACAGTAAATCACGCCCCCAAAACAAGACTGTGGACGGCGCTACTTGTCAAACAAACCGTGAAATAATGGATTTACTGCGTCGTCACTTCGGTGAGCAATTGATTTCTCATCTCGAACCATTGGATTGGTTACCAAAATTGTGTGATATCACACCATTCGACTTTTATTTGTGGGGGTATCTAAACTCTAAATGCTTGTTGGATAAATCAGCTTCAAACCAACATAACTAAAGTTATTCACGAGATGCCGACCATAGTCCTCCAGCGAGTTTGCGGATGGCCGAATTACGACGCAGTTGCGGCCAACATTCCAAAGGGACTATCTCTAAAACATAAATTTCGTGAATGGTTCTATGCAAAAATAATAAAGATTGCCCGATAAATTTAAATTATTTATTATTTTGTTTCAATTTAAATTCCGATAACTCTAAATTGAACACCTTTTAGTAAAGCAAAATCCAGCATGGGCGTGTAATCTCTCCTATTACGACGAGCTCATAAATTGAACTCCCATAAGAACGACTCAAATTAAGCCCTCTCCTCCCCTTTCATATACAACTCTTCTGTCATACGAGTTTACGAGAAATAGAATTCATAAAAATTAAGATGACCGGCACTACACTACTATCAATATCGTCAAAGAACGCCAGGACCTGATTTGTGCACCAAAAAGGTGCAGATTCCCCACACAAAATTTCAAACCGTTGAAAATATAATAAAACTAACACCCGCACCAGTCTGAAGTACGCAACATTGGCTCGAAACGCTGTCACTGGCTTCCAGAAAGCACAGCAGCATTACTCTTATTTTAGTAAATTTCTGGCAATAACTACAAATTGTGGCCTGAAAACATCAAATACCTATAAGACCGACAGTCATTCCTGGCACTATTTCAGACGCGGAGATTTAAAGCTCTACGTGTAGAGGTGGCTGTGAAAATTCAGGCGAAAGCACTTGCACTGCATTTGCTTATAAGTTTTCAATTTAGTGTCCTATATAAAGTGATTCTAAGTACGTGGATGGCAAAAATGTCTTTGCCGTCCATACATTTGATATCTTATTTTCCTTTTTTATTTCATAGAGGGTATATAAAAGTTAACCGCACCAGCAACACAACAAATAACAGCTGTGACAGTGCATGCCACGAAGGCAATGGTAACATATTTAATTTACACTCTCCAGCGCTCTGATAAAGATACACACACATACACACACACACACACACACACGACCTCTCTCTCACTTTTCCAACCATACCTTGCAGTAAAACTTACAATTTTATGACTAGCACAGAACAAGTACATTAAGGCACAGTACCGGTATACGCTTTCAAATGCCATTTTCGCGAACGGATGTTGAATCGTGTACAGTTTAGATAGATTTCTACAGGAAGAAAAGATGAATATACATACTTATACTTGCACATGGCTTAACACTTGCTGGTACTTGCGCTTGTGCCGCGGTAGCTTCCGTTGATTTCCAATTCTTGCAAGCGGAGAAATCGAATTGTTTGGCTCGTTTTGAACTGGCGCAGTTACTATAAATTCATTTTTCATTTATTAGTGTTTTATATTTATCAAGTCTTGGAATACAAAATCTTCTCACAGACTACATAGCTAACAATAGTCTAACTTCAGATCAATCTTAAGATTAGAAAAAAAAATTAAATACATTAGGAAAGATAAAACTCTAGTGATGTGGCGCAAATAAAAAAGCTTTGCAAATATATAACTGAAGGACGACCCGCTGCTCACGTGCAATCAGGTTACAAGAGGCTGACCTCTGGAGATTGGGGATTCCACGCCATTCAATTGCCAATTGTTCACCGGTCATTGGGCGATCGGCGCACACACGCAAAAAGTAGTTCTACCATTTAACCCCTTTTGTAGAAGCTGTGAGGACATTTCAGAGAAGGAGACTGTTGAGAACTTTCTCGATAAATGTCCGGGCTTGGCAGACGATTAAAGTGCTCCGTTCGCCGACAGCCTGGAGATGTATGAAAAACTTTGTAAAGTCGTCAGCGTAGAGCAAGAAATTTGAAAAATTCTTCTTCTCATCTTTTGAGCAATGATGAAAAAACAGAAAACAGGAGCTCAGGGGTACTACCTTTGGGAAAACTTTAAGAGTGAATTTTTTACACAAAATTTTTACGTCTCCAATTAAATACCTCAAGTGTATATATAAGATTTGAAAAACCGCATCATCTTCAATCATGAATCAAACTATCAACGCACCACATCAGAAGTATTAGTTAACTCACGAAGCAGAAGGGCAATTTTTTGCCTCGACTTTTCGACTTATACGGTAACAGTGACGTTGTGTACTAGTCCCGTTGGAACTAGCTCTTTAGCGGAAAGTCACTATTTCTTTACTACGGGTTTCACACACTCGCTCGCACTCATCGGCATGATTTGCTGCGCTCACCTAAATTGCTTGCTATCCTTTCGCTCGGCAAGTAATGTTTACATATAACCACCTCATCCTACATTCGTGGCGTCGCTTCCTAACGATTGCAAGTAGCAAGTAGCCAATAGTTTGTTGCAATCGTCGCATGTTAGCGTATACTTTTCATGCAATTCACACGCTACATTTTGCTCCTCTCTCTCTATTCTTTCGCTCTCGCTCTCGCCATTTCTCTCTCTCTCTTATCGACACTCGTCACGCTATTTCCTAGCATGATTTACTCATTTTTACTCACGCGCCTGCATCACCCCACGCCCTGTGTGAACTTCGCGTTGCATGCGAAGGAAACATTGGATGGCTTCGCGTTACCTCGCAACGTTCTGCGGATTCATTAATTGCAACTCAACTGTCCTGTACGAGGACACCGAAGAGCGGTGTAGCGGGGTTTGAGGTGTTTTGTTTTGATTTTTGCTACAGCCGCCACAAACTGCATGGTGCATATATTGGCGGGTTGTGCGGCGTTGAAGGACGTTGTGAGAGGGTCAGCGACAGTCATCTCAGGAGAGTGAATCAAGGTATAGCGGGCAAAAAGGGCACGTGCACCAAGAGTGTTCGACAGTGACGGGTATGAGTGATTGCAAGAAAGGCTGCAGTGTTGGATGGTGTGAGTGTGTGCGTGGTTATTTAGCCTATATGTAATATGTGAAAAAGTAAGTCAGCACAAAATTACTTCACGGACTTTGAAGTAAATATACAATATTCTTGCATTTGTCTTAATTTATTTGTATTTAAAGGGTATTTACGTGTATTACTTTTGATTCTTTTCATGCCCGCGCACTTTGGCCAAGAGTATTCAAGTCTACAGTATCCAGAAAACTTGTAGGAAGGTGACTTAACGTAGCCCAGCTGTTTGGCCGCATAAGCAGAAAAAAACCACTCCTCTCAAAAAGACTTATCAAACAACGACTTGCCTTTGCAAAAACCCACGAAGACTAATCAGTTTTCAGTTTTGGAAAAACGTACTTTGGACCTACGAAACCAAAATAAATAGGACGTGACCAGATGGGAAAACTATTGTACGTTGTCCAAAAATCAAGCGCTAAATCCTAGGCTCACAAAAAAGACGATTAAACACGGCAGCGGAAGCATCATGGTTTGGGGAGCTTTTTCCTGGCATGGTGCAGGGCCGATTGTTCGCGTGGTTGGGAAAATGGAAAGATTTCAGTATCTGGATATACTCCAGAATAAAATGGAGCCATTTGTGTTTGAGTTTATACATTAAATTGGACAATTATGTAGAACAATGATCCAAAGTATACTGCAAAGAGAGTAAAGCAATGGCTCAGAAGAGAAAAAATTAATGTACTGGATTGGCCGGCGCAGAGCCCTGATCTCAATCCAATAGAAAATTTGTGGAATGATGTTGAGGTCAAAATCGCTAACAAAAATTTTAAACATTTTGATGATTTGTGGGCCGCAGTTGAGGAGGCTTGGTACTCGATTCCAAAGGAAAGATGCCACAAGCTTGTAGAAAGCATGGAGCGACGGCTTGAAGAAGTAATCAAAAAAGGTGGATATAGCTCAATATACTAATCTGATAAAACAATATGATTACTTAGCTATTTTTTAGGATGTGCTATTTATGTGTCTCGTTATTTAGATCAGAACTGAAATTTTTTTTTTACCATTTTTTTATTTTACAGTGGAAGTAAATAAGTTTTTTATTTTTTATGTTGCTTTTTTCCCAATAAAAATCCCTTTCAAAGTCTAAATGTGCTATTTATATGACCATGGCTGTATATACCAAAATGCGCAGAATGAAGAAAGAAGCTTATTTGGTAATGCCCGTCCGTATTTCAAGGAAACTTGGTACCCATATTATTCTGTCCAAGATAGGTTGGTACTGAAATCGGTCAATAACCGCGCCCACCTGCCATATAAGAGCAATTTTGCAAAATGCATCTGTATATGCACGTGATAACTCTGTTTCAATTATCCAAAAGTAGTCTAATTTGGTAAAAACCATGAACTCAAGACAAGAAATTTGAAGCAAATAAAACTTGAACAAATAGGCGGTGCACCCTTTATTGGGCCAAGCTCCTCCTTCGTCTTCATTTTAAATCCGACTCCGAAAAGCAGATGATTTTTTATAAGGAGCTTTTTCGTGGCAAATATACACTCAGACACTTGCCATTGTCTGTCGGGGGACGACCGTTCTAAGAAAAAACTTTGTCACGCACCAACCGATTCGGCTACGTTTGCAGACATTTCAGTAAATGACAATTCCCTTAAACTTGATCCACGTGATGCTCTCCACCTCATTAAGATCCGGCATAAATATTATTGAGATCATCGATAACTCTAATGTTACAAGATATACATAACTGCCATTATCAGCCAGCTTTTGAGTGTCTTCATTTTTAATATTCCGTGAGGTTTCAATGATTGTTCGCAGTATTTTTAATCACACTCGTTGAATAATTTCGATACTGCTGTTGCTGGCGGTGCTCCAGTGTTCGAACCTCTACGTGCAAATTGACTCCAAGCAAATTGACACGTGCAAATTGACTAGTAGAGGTTAATAGTTTCCAGCTTTAGTTAGGTTTTTTTAGCTTCAATGTACTTTCGACAGGTCAGTAGTGTCTCTAGATGAACTCCACGGTATGTTTTTTTATTTTATGAGAAGGAAGCATCGAAGGCCTTACCCCGTCAGTGTGCGACTTTAACCCGAACTAAACCTCCTACCGTCAAAGTACCGATCCCCCGGTACTACCGTCAAGTATTTCGTCGGGAGGCGGTTTGAGCGTTGCACTCAACGTCAGTTACTGTTCTGATGCAAAATGTCACAAGCTGCATCCTGCCTATTATCACCACTGTTAGGTCATATCTGAAGAGAACCACCCCTGTCAGATCTGTATGCCCCCTCCCCACAAGTCACTGTTCGTTACCACAGAAAAGTTAGTTTCCAATAGTGGTATCGTCAGTTTACCTGCGTTTTCATCTCTGGATAGTTTTGCTGCTTCACGGTCTTATTTGGCGTTTGCGCATCCTCCTTGCATGCTCGCTATGTCGGAGTTGCTGCATTATTTCAGCAACCATGTGCTGAGCTTTGCTCCAATTGTCCTGGCTCTTCAGCATCAGTAGCACTAAGTTCTCTGGCGTGATGCCGCTGCCAAGGCTGTCTTCCAGTCTAGCCCTTGCTCTTCTGAAGCGGGGACACGTCAGAAACACATGCTCTGCGTGCTCATCAACTGCTGGTGTGCACTGCTCGCAGTATGGACTTTCTTCGTGTCCAAAGCGGTGAAGGTACGCTTTAAAGCAGCCATGGCCACTTAGGATTTGGCAGAGATAGAAGTCTACTTCTCCGTGCTTCCTCTGGAGCCAAGCTTCAACGTTGGGGATGAGACGGTGGGTCCACCTGCCTTTATTTGCATTGTCCCATCCCGTCTGCCGCTGGTCCATGCAGCGGTGGTTTATTGATTTTCTCAGTGCCAGTTGGTCGCATTGGGCTTAGTTGTTCCTCATATGTCTCATTTCGCACATCTCCTGCGCTATCAGGTCAAGTGGGCATAGACCAGCTATGATGAGCGCCGCATCTTCTGAGACTTTCCTGAAGGCAGAGCAGACTCTAAGTGCACACAAGCGGTACGTGGAGTTACTGCTTCGTACGAATGAAGCGTGTTGGAATGCATCGCGCCAAACTGTCGCGCCTTATAAGAGGATAGACCTCACTTCTCCAGCCAAGACCTGTCTTGACTGCTGTCTTAGTCCTCCAATATTCGCCATTATTCTAGCCAGGGCTGCTGTCGCGGTCGCAGCTTTGTTGCTAGCGTACTCCAAGTGGTCTCGAAAGCTAATTCGATGGTCTACCAAGACGCCTAAGTATTTGAAAGTATACTCCACGGTATGTGACGCAGTCTCTTTGTGGGATTTGTGCATTACTTAGTAGCAATGGTGGGCAATTGCATTTGTTTAGCGTAAAAGTAGTAGACATCAGGAGGGACAAAATATCTCGATATCACTGGTAAACGTAGATGCCATTCCTCGAATATTTGTGGGTTCGCGGTAAGCACTGCCTTGCGGTATTTCGGTCATAAAATTGTGGTCATCGGACATAGTAGTGTTGACTATTACTGCGAATTTTCCTTCAGAAAGACACGAATTTGTCAGCTTGTGGTTGTTTTGTGGCAGTTTACACTTACCATTTTGACTAAAAAGTTCCAGGAATTTATTCAGAAATTTCCAAATCCAAACAAGTCTATTTCTCAAAAGTGATATTATCGCCTTCAAAGTACTCCAACGCACTTATGCTAGTATTTCATCCAGCTCTCGAAACATTTCTGGAACTCTATTTTCGGTGTAGTCATCAGAGCCATCTTAGATATTTTCCACTACTTCCTTCCGGCTGGTAAAATACGTTTACCGCAGTGGTTTGACTAATACAAACAGAAAGAAGTCGAAGAAAGCCACATTAAAGAATTCGATGGCCATTCGGTGGTATTCGTTTTATTCTTGGTTAAAATTTCCCGAGTAATAATGGCACCGTGCGAGGGTGCGTTATTATAGTATAAAATCCACAAATTGTTTTCCCATAAATCCTTTCTTTTTTGGCTTCTCGTAAATATCTCATACTCCCTATAAACTGCCTGACCTTCTGGAAAAAAATGCATGGCATATAATACCGTGGTAACCCATAAAAACCGTGGGTATCGCTTTTTGTGTTGGTTCATTCGGAGCTGTACACTCACCCGATTGATGTCTGGCTTGCGTGTCGTACTCATAAATCCACGTCTCGTCTCCAGTACTGATGCGTTTGTTGAATTTTGAGTCGGATTCATCCTTGGAAATCATCCCTCTGGCGGTATCAAGGCAGTCCGTTTTTACAATCAATCCGAATCATTAACTACAATGTGCTGAGTGGATTCATGAGCAATCCTCAAGTCTACTGTCAGCGCTCTGATGGTTAATTTGCTCTTATTGATCAACTTTTCTTTCACTTAATTGTTCTCTTCATCAGTTTTGGATGTTGACGACTTGCCACTACATTCGTCTTCCTGGCTGGACTCTTGATCTCTTCTGAAGCGTTCGTGCCACTCGTAAATGGCTGTTTTCTTTAGAGTATAAGAGTATGTACCAGAAATATGAAGCCCGCGGGATTAGTCTTCTAAATATCGCCTATAAGGTTCTAGCGAGCGTATTGTGTGAAAGGCTGAAGCCCACCGTCAACCAACTGATTGGACCTTATCAGTGTGGCTTAAGACCTGGAAAGTCTACCATCGACTAAATATTCTCAATACGCCAAATCTTGGAAAAGACCCATGAAAGGAGAATCGACACACACCATCTTTTCGTCGACTTCAAAGCTGCATTCGACAGTACGGAAAGGAGTTACTTGTATGCCGCGATGTCTGAATTTGGTATCCTCATAAAACTAATACGGCTATGCAACATGACGTTGCTCAACACCAGCGGCGCCGTGAGAATTGGGAAGAACCTATCCGAGCCGTTTGATACCAAACGAGGTTTCAGACAGGGTGACTCGCTGTCGAGTGACTTCTTTAACCTGATGTTGGAGAGCATCGTACGAGCCGCAGAGCTTAATCGCTCAGGCACAATATTTTATAAGAGCGTACAATTGCTGGCGTATGCCGATGATATTGACATCATCGGCCTTAACAACCGCGCTGTTAGTTCTGCCTTCTCCAAACTGGATAAAGAGGCAAAGCGAATGGGTCTGGTGGTGAACGAGGACAAAACGAAGTAACTCCTGTCTTCAAACAAACAGTCGGCGCACTCGCGAATCGGCACTCACGTCACTGTTGACAGTTATAATTTCGAGGTTGTAAAAGACTTCGTTTATTTAGGAACCAGCATTAACATCGATAACAATGTCAGCCTTGAAATCCAACGTAGAATCTCTCTTACCAACAAGTGTTACTTTGGACTAAGTAGGCAACTGAGTAGTAAAGTCCTCTCTCGACCAACAAAACTAACACTCTACAAGGCTCTCATCAAGCCCGTCCTAACGTATGGTGCAGAAGTTTGGACGATGACAACATCCGATGAAGCGACGCTTGGAGTGTTCGAGAGAAAGATTCTGCGTAAGATTTTTGGACCTTTGCACGTTGGTAACGGCGAATATCGCAGGCGATGGAACGATGAGCTGTATGAGCTTTACGACGGCATAGACATAGCGCAGCGAATAAAGATCCAGCGGCTACGTTGGCTGGTCCGAATGTATAAAAACGCTCCGGCTCTGAAAGTATTCGATGCGCTACCAGCTGGTGGTAGCAGAGGAAGAGGAAGGCCTCCTCTGCGTTGGAAAGATCAGGTGGAGAAGGACTTGGCTCACTTGGTGTGTCCAACTGGCGCCGGTTAGCACGAGAAAGAAACGACTGGCGCGCTTTGTTAAACTCGGCCAAAATCGCGTAAGCAGTTATCGCGCCAATTAAGAACAAGAAGAGAATTCTTCACTTAGCGTAGAGAGAACTTCGAAATGAGTGGAAATGTTTTTAATTTAGGTAGCGCCCAGCACATGTTTCTCCTCTCTTCCGCTTTACAACTTTATATCTGGATTCGGCTAAAGAAGCGCTGACATTCCTTCCTATTCCCGTTTAATATCCAACTTCTGCACACAAAAGTAAAGCTGCACTAAGTTTTATATTAGCCGAAGCATCAACATTGATTTTTATTATGCTTCACCTCTAAGAAATATTAGAAAGCGACTTTATTTAGTTCATAGTTCTTCTCAAACCTATGAAGCTGAAATATTAATGGAATTTTTAATAAAAGAAGAGTAAATCACAGCGTAAATTCAACTGGGTTTATTTTTTTGCGGAAATGTCTTCTTAAAACTCTAACGCTCCACAGTTTCTCCTTAACAGTATCTTCCTCTGCTGCTATTTAGATAGTTATGTTATGCAACAATACAGCGAATAAACTTCAACATTCACATAAGAACTGCCAAAAATACAGAATTGCTACCCACAATATTTCCGACAAATATTTGTTCGCCGTGAAATTGAAAACGGAAGACTTTTTTTCGAGAAATAAATCGGAAAATGAATCCAAAATAAATCCTCCAGAATACAACTTCCCGAAAATATTTGTGATTGTGCTGATTATTCGAACATAAACGGAATGTATAAATTATTATTTCATGGCGTAATTCAGCATGCCCATCTTTACTGTTGAATGGCAGAAGCGCAATGCATAGACTAAAGTTTTTCCCACATACACAAATTTATGTAGGAATGCTTTTGAAATAGTGAGAGTACACAAGCACTTTAAAAATACTGCATATGTGTGTGTGTGTGTGTAACTTTTATATGCGCTGCGTTATGAGCAACTCGCAATTTAGGAGCTTCGCTAAATTCTCTTCCTCTTCGCATCACTCCAACCCTTCATATTTTTAAATTTTTCAAGTCAAATTGAAGTATTTCAGTGCAGTGTTTGCTGAAAATTTCCACTCTTCTACCGGAATTTCCCATGACTTCGACAATGCTTTTCTACCTCAATTCGAAATTAATCCAATTTTTGGGTGAATCATTTAACTGAAACTTTCGCAGTTGAGTTACTTTATGGCATTTCCTTTGTATCAGCAAATATTACTTTAAATTTCATAAGCAAATCTCACATTTAAAGGAAAATTCTATGTGTAATTCTTTTCATTTGTTCATTATTGAATTGTGAGTTCAAAACCGGGTTATGTAAAAAACCTCTATCGACCACTAGAAAAAGCTACTTATGCCAGTTATGGAAATCTTATTTATATTTCATATTGAAAAGCTATCGAGTATCTGGGCTCCGTTATGCCTCAAAACTGGGCATTCGCAAGGATATTGAAGCAGAAATTCTTTACATTTTAATTCATTTTAGCCGCATGTTCCCCAAAAGCTCAATCAACGAATCCATTTCGAAAAATAAATCCGTTTCAAGCGATACAAGAGTTCCGCACCCTTGGGGTACTTAAGAGGCGAATTGGGACGTTGGGCGATGAGTGGCGAGGAGTCACTGGCATTACTTCTCGACGCCCATTTTCCGACGAGCCCAGCACCGGCCTGGAAAGCATTTCAACTTGCATTCGAGACCGGGGATGGTTGCTCGATAAGCGCCGCCTGGCTTGGGCCATTGACTCCTTTAGACACTTCAAGTTGCCTGGTCCTGTCGGCATCATTCATGCACAACTGCAGAAATCTGTGGAGGTATCATGCCGTCGGTTGAGCCCTATCTATGTGAGCTGCGTAGCCAGGGGCTATATACCAAGATCAAGGAGGGCTGTGAGGATTGTCTTTATACCCAAGGCAGGCAAGAGCTCGCATGTCTCCCCTAAGGACTTCAGGCCAATCAGTCTCTCATCTTTTTGCTGAAACCCCTTGAGAGACTGATTGACCTGCACATAACAAGCGAAATTGCTCGGGGTCGGTTGTCGCATACCCAACATGCTTATTGCAAAGGAAGATCGGTGGAATCTGCCCTGCACACTGGCTAGAATTTCAGCCTAAAATACACTACTGTAATTAGACGAGCCCAAACGTTTACTTTTGGCTTCTTACGGTAGACGCAAACGCCAACTTTTTCGTCAAGCTTTGAGCCTTCAATAAAGAACCGTAAGCAGTTTTTCCGACCAGGTATATTGTCAACCCACTCACATCTAGCTGGAATTATGGAACTAATTTAACTATTAAAATGTGGCACATCCACAAAATAGGCAACAGGATTAGAAGGTCCCAGACCGAGTGTTATGGCCGCGTGTCCAACACCTAAATCGCGCCATTGTTTAGTTCCGGCAAGACGAGCAGTAGATTTACCGGCACTCCGTTTGCCAACCAAATCTAGGGGAGGTAAGAAGAAAAGCGTATTCAGAGCATCAGAGAGTGTGGTTCTAAGAGTGTCGCTGATACAGCTAAGCGCCGTACGTTGAACTTTCTGAAACCCGTTTCTTATCGCAGTCTTGTCGAGAGCCGTCCACCAGACTATAATCGCGTAACGATGGGTAGGTCTCGTAACAAATATTTCTGAACTTCTTTGAGCCCCAAAACCCTTCTCTTGGTTGCACGCAACCTATGTGGGGCTAAAATTTATAATGCATGTGTGCTAGATTCAGTCACACACCTTGTCACCGATTCAAATAATCTCCAAACAAACATTCATATCTACTCGTATATGCATTTATTGATGTCGGCAGGTTAAACCTACTCGTGTGTGAATATTTACATTCATAAGAGTGCATTTTGTGAACACACCAGCAAATCTTTCGGTAGACACAGGGGGAGCACATGTAACTGAAATGCTCCGCCGCCCATGCGGAACCACCGGAGCTTATGCACCCAAAAATTGCAGTGCATTTCCTTTGCAAAGCCAACGACAAAACCAGTGAAAATAATGGCATGCAGAAGAATAAGAAGGAGAAAACTCACTTCAAGCCGCCAATCTGTCTGTCTGTCCCAGTGAGTGCTTAAAATAAAGCACTCTGACACAAAACACAAGCACCCAGCTATATAAAAATTTCCAACAGGATGGTAGAAAGCATAGACGGTGCCAGTAGGCCCGCCTGCAGCTGGACTGTCCGTCCATGTGTCCGAATTGTACAATGCAAAAGGCAAATGGCAAGTGAGGTGAGGTGCAGGGAAATGACATAAATCTTTCAGAATTATTTGACACACTTTACGGGCATTGTGCCGAATAGCAATGGCAAAACGCTCGACGTACAACACTCTTACTCTCTCACTCCCTCTCGCTCTCTCTCTCACTCTAAAGCGCTAAAGTACAGTTGTACTGAGGACTGAGCAATTGCTGCAAGTGCTAGCTGTCATTGTTGTTATTATTAACGTTTGTTGTTCGTAGCAGTTGTTGGGACGCTTGTTATTGCGCTGCGTGCGTGTAGCCAAGTTGATGTCCCTTTAAGGGTATCATAGACAAGTGAACTCAAATTCGTGCGTCTATATGTGTGTGTGTGTATGTGTGGGTATGGGTGCTTAGCTTTATAAATACTCACTTGCCATAGTAATTGTGCCTTGCGGGTCGGTTTTTTTTTTGTTTTTGAATTTCTATCGCTCTATCTGTCTGTCTGTCTCTATCTGCCTGTCCAAGTGCCGCTTCTGGCTGTTATTGTAATGGCATAGAAGTTAAGGATGGTCTGCGTATTTGTGTGTACTAAGAGTGCACTTTGGGCGTAGTTTGCCCCAATTCACTTTTCCATGCATTTATTTATGCGCACGAGTAGGCAGATAGGCACATGGAACGCACTGCCCGGCTTTACGGGTGCTTGGCTTACTCAGCGTATGAGTAGGAAAGGCAACATAATTGGCACAATGCAATTGCACTTTGCGGTTGATTGTGAAAATTAGGAGCAAATGAATGTTGGATTTTATACCGTTTACGTTCTAAATGTGACGAATTTCATACATTTCGAAACTCTCTACGACTTCCTTGGTGGCGGGAAAAGTGGTTCCTTTAGTTAGTTAATCAGCTAATTCCTAATTTAGGTTTGCTTTGAATGGTAGTTTGGCTCCAGAAAATCACAAAAATATCCTGAGAGTGGCGGTGTATGGAAACTGAATGCCTTCGAGAGAAGTTTAAGTTGAGTTAATGAAGGGGAAATCTTGGAAATCATTAAAAAAAGCAAAAGTAAATTTTAAAGCTGTAAAACACACCACATTTTTATTATATTTTTAAGATTTGTGCAGTGCAATTGGAGAGTTGAAAACTATGAAAATAAAAGGTGCGATAAAATTTATTTATAAATTTTTTTAATGTCATAGTTTTAGTTTTGGAGCGAAAATTGTTTCAATTCACTTTAACAACAGGATGTTGCTACCTTTCATTGGAGTTATAATTTTCCTAGAACCCTCCAAATGGCGTCGTATATGAATCAAATTTGCCACTTGCGAACTAAACAGTCCAAATACAGGCTTCCATCACTCAAAATAATTTCTTTATTTAGTAAAAAAGTTATTCAAAACCAAAATTGGATGATTAATTTTGCGCCACCTTGTATAAGTATACAAGGAATTTTAGTGTGGACCTTTACTAAGCGACTTTATGCAATTTGTTTGAAAAACTCCTTGAGGGTCGGCGCCATAGCCGAATGGGTGTGTGATTGCCATTCGGAAGCCGAAACCCACGCATGAAACACGAAATGATAGAAAATGTGTTTTCTGATTTTGGTCACTCATCGACAGACAGTGGTAAGCCTATTTGTGCCATGGAGAAGTTCCTCAAAAAAAAAAAAACACAAACGTCTGCCGTTCGAAGGCGGCAAAAAAAAACTCCAGCTCCCTCCATTCGTAGCAAAACAGCAAAACTTGCACCAGAAGTATAAAGAGCAGCTCTGCA
This sequence comes from Anastrepha fraterculus, assembly GCA_037575425.1. NCBI lineage: Eukaryota > Metazoa > Arthropoda > Insecta > Diptera > Tephritidae > Anastrepha > Anastrepha fraterculus. The sequence continues at coordinate 545,888 of JAYXIM010020330.1, read as the reverse complement.
AAACACCCAATAAACAACACCACAAAAAAAACGTCTGCTGCCTTCGAGCAAAAACAAAACTGTAGATCCATCCATTCCTAGCAAAACATCAAAACTTGCACCAGATGTATGAGGAGCAGCTCTGCAAAACACCCAGTAAAGGGTGTAAGCACCAATTATGTGTTATATAGTGGATGAGAATTACTGCTGCATGTGCACTTTTTAGGGGCTTAAAGGCAAGAGGAATAATCAAGTGATGCTTTTTCAAACACCGTTTTGGATTATAGTAACTCACATATGTATGTCCGCTACATACTACCCATTCATAAATCTAACTCCAACTTATGGCGCTGGATCGGAGTTTTCCAGACTGGTGAACTATGCACCCCGGCCTACACTTGCCAGTACAACGTTCACGACGCTCCTAACCTCAAGAGAAGAGAGGGAACGGGAAGATGTAAGACAGGGCGAGTCCATCCAGGTATACATAGATGACTCAAAGCTCGAGGGTAAGATGGGTGGAAGTGTACCATATATTTCAACATCTTCTTTAGTTTTCAACTTCCCGACTACTTCAGTGCCTTCTAGACTGAACTAATGGCAATAATACCATAAAAGCCGGTGCCCTGATACGTGGGATACGATACCGGAAGATGATATCTATATTTTCACAGGTATCCAGGCTGGGATAAAATCGCTGGCAAAGCAGTCGACAACCTTCAAGGTAGGCATGAAATGCCGTACATCTCTTAACGAGATGGCTGAGTCATTTCACCTAAAAGTAACATGGGTTCCTGGCCATTGTAACATTGAGGGTAACTGCCGATTAAGGGGACAAATACCTGTTGCCCTGATTTTCATTAAAATTATTTAAAATGAAGAGGTCAATATATTTTTTTTCAAAATTGGCATACAGTTTATTTATACAATAAAATAATATAATTTTTTTTTTATTTTAATAATTAATAAAATTGGATGTACACTCAATTCTTCCAGGAAGGTCGCAGCGGGTCTTCTCAATCGGTGGGCATTGTAGCATCGGCGTCAGTGACCTGAATAGAAAACACCAAAAATTTTTTTGTTTATTAATGTCACAATTTCTATATGAATTAAACAAACATGGAAAAAAATAAAATTCGCTAAAAAAATGCTAAAAAAAAGAGTTTTGGGGCGAAAAAATTTCAAAAACTTGTAATATATAAATTGGCGCATGCAACTTTTTTTAAGATCTTGATTTAAAGTCTGGTTTTTCTTTCATATTTTTAGTAAAATATTTTATAAATTTTAGTAAAATATGTTTAAAAAAAAATTTTATAAAAAATATTTTATAAAAAATTAAAAAAAAATATTTGGTTCACTTATTTATTTTTTTTTTTAAGTTTAGTCTGTTAAAATGTTATCAAAGAAATTTCAACGATTCTACCAAGTGAAGCATTTAAAACACTAAGAAACGGTATTTGGCTAAAACGGTTTATTTATTAGTAACCAGAAACATCAATTAGCAAGAACATTAAAAAAATCATAAAAAATATATTTTAACATTTTATGTGTAAACGGCATAAAGCCATCGATTGACCAGCATTGTAGTCATTTTATGTTATTGTTGTTGCTATGTTTATATTTGTGTGCATGCACATATGAATGCCATTTCACGTTAGACCCCAAATCGTTTTTTTTTATTATAATTTCACTTGCTTTAAAACAGGTACCTTTGTTTGTATGTAAACTCCCAAGAGTACTTATCTAAGTTGGTCAGGAAGGAAGGTAAACGGACTGACATGTGGGCTGATACAAAGCATAAAAAAGGGGTCAGACGAGTTAACAGGCCGGCAGCTAATTAGACTAATAGCCTCTGAGCTGAATTTCTTGCAATTTCATGCCGATTTAACTTGCCAACACAAAACCCAACAGCTATAATCGAATTTAATCACAAAATACGCAAAGCAACTAAGAAGGAAAATCGAAGGAAGGAAATTTGAATGCGCAAAAATGGAAAGTGAATGAAAAGTGAAAACCGTGAAACACCGCAAAACCTTGAGCAATATTTCTGAGGGTCAATAAACGGATAGCGCGAATAACAACAACAAATAGCACACATACACAAAACAACAACCTCCAACTACTGCGAGTATCAGCCGTCCGGGGCGTATACTTGAAACGTTGTGGGCGAAGGCGAGTAGCAAGAGCAAGAACTCAAACAAAAATGTGCTGTTAACAAAATTTTTCGAAATTTCAGCAAACTAAGGCGCAGCGAGGATGAAGAGGAGAACAACTGCCACGACTATACAAAGTGCTACAATTTTTAAGGTATTGAAGTGCCACAATGTTGGCGCAAAGCAGTGAGCGTAAATAGGCACAACTCGCAGCAGACATACTTACATTTGCACATGCATGCATACTGTGTGTGCAAATATACAAACACTTGGTTATATCAAAGGAAAGCGGTACTAATCTTGACCCAAATCTGTGATTCGGCGGCGTTGAGAACGCGATGGCGAAGGAGGCAAAAGATAGCGTTTGCTTCTTCTTCCACACTAAGAAGCTTTAGGAAATGCTGAGAATAAAAAAAAAACAATTTGATTGAAAAAAGGCGAAAGAAGAAAAGTGAAACCAGCGAAAAACAGAATTTTTGGATTTTTTGGTTCCACTCTTTTTTTTTAGCTATAGTCGATTGACAATATTTTTATTTCGATATGCCGCTTGGAAAAAAATGCGACCTCAGTGAAATTTGCAAAGTGTAGAAATGAAAATTTGTCTACTGTAAGTGGACTAAAACCACAAACCACAATTCCCAAGTTGGCTCAAATTAGCCTTTTGAAGGCAGGTCGAAATCTTTGCGCAAAAGGGCCAAAATTATTGAAGGAACACGATGGATCAATAAAAACTGTATTTGATGCAAGGCTACCAGTACCCAGTAATTACACTCTGACAAAACGGAGCTAAGGCTCCCAGAAAATATAAACCTCCATACTTTAGACTTTCCAAATTAAATAACTACGTTTTCCCGCTTTCATCACTAGTTGAGTATCTTGGTCAAGTGTAAGACTCTAAACTCCATGGAAGCTGCAGAATGAAAATCGAGTAAAGAGCATAGCTTTATACTCCTGCAAATCTATGTTTGGCAAAAAATGAGTGCTCAAGCCGCACTACGAGCTTTGAATGTAGTGGTTTTGCCAATTTTGACGGTAGGTATCCAAGTTTGGTGGGGAAACTCTTCGAAAGGGCTAGGTAGGTAGATAGGTATAGTGGTTGTCGTTTGACACACCTAGGCCTGCTGTAGATCCATTGTGATACCACCAGGGCTATCCCCTCTCCTCACTCTACATTATCCTCATTTAAATATCACTAAACCGAGGAGAGTGCAAAGGACTGCATGCATTGGCATCACCGGAGCATTTAGAACTTGCCCCTGTGCTGACCGGAACGTCGTTTCGTACTTAAAGGTTAAAGGAGTTTGACCTCTGGAGGCAATCTCTCAAGGGACATCGTAGGATTTTTGGGCAGTTAACACCGTATTTCACTGAACTTTGCACAGACCTCTCTATCCGTAAACTTTGAGGGTTGTACTTGTTTAATCATTCCATGTAGGCACGAATGAAATGAGAAGTAAACCTGAACCGAAGCTTGCACCTCTACCTTTACTGTGTATTTCATTTAGAAGTCTTTGCGGTCCTGCAGGCATGCCAAATACTTTGGGAACGTGGGAGCATGAGAAATATTAACATCTCTTCCGATAGTCAAGCAGCGATCAAGGCTTTGACGACGCCATGGTGCAGATCCAAACTAGTCAACTACTGTGAAAAGGGCATCAAATCTCTTGGGTGTGCAGGCAACATTCCTCTCATCTGGGCTCCAGGACATAGAAGTGAATTGGTCTCAGACCACATTCTTCCCGGTCATCGGCATCTTACTGACTGTTGTTGAAGAGAAATTTTGCAACTCATTTCTCAGGAAAGCGCAAAAGCGTTGGAGCTCCATTCCTACATTTGCTATTTCGGAACCCTTTGGTACTAATACAATAGCTGGAGGACTCAGAAAGTCTTGGGGCCTCCATTCAATTTATAAGCGCGTAGCTCTATGTTTACCGGTCATCAGACGATCGGCACACACGCGCAAATACTAAGTTCATTCAACCCTCATTGCAGAAGCGCTGAGGACCTTTCAGAGAAAGATACTGTTGAGGGCTTTCTCTGTAAATATCCGGGTTTGGCAGCTAGACGATTAAGGTTACTGAGTGCTCCTTTTTTTCAACAGCCTGGCTGTCGATATCTCCCTGTTGGTGGTGTTATAATGGTATCAAAGCGGCGCTTAAGTGCTATTTGGGGAGTGCCTGGGCCAGTTCACCTACCTACCACTAACCTCAATCAGCCTGAGTATAAGCTCGTGAGAAATTTTCAAAGACCATCTTTGTCAGGTTACCAAGCGACCAATTTTCTTCCTTCATCACCTACATATGCAGAGGCATTTCAGCTAATTTTGTTCAAGAATTTATCCGGAGTTGGCAATTCCTCTTTAAATTATAAAGGGTGGTTAAATTTCAAGGGCCGATGTTGAATGTGAACCACACCTAAACGTCAAGTTCTTTTCTACATTTCATTTGACATTTTTCCATTTCAGATTTACTCAATTTGAACCATGGAAAGACACATAATCGAGCAACGCGTTAAAGTTATTCAGGCTTATTATGAAAACGGGCGTTCAAATCAAAATGCATATCGCGCACTTCGTGATTTCAGTGAGGAGGCACATTTTCCCCTCAGTTGATTCGTCAATAAGCAGAATTGCCGCATTTGGGCGAATGATAATCCAAGAGTGATTGCCGAAAACCAATGCACCCACAAAGAGTGACTGTTTGGTGCGGTTTATGGGCCGGCGGCATCATTGGGCCGTATTTTTTACTGTGAATAGTGTTCGCTATCGTGAGATGAGAACGAACTTTTTATGACCCGAATTGGAAGATATGGATGTGGACGATATGTGGTTTCAACAGGACGGTGCCACTTGTCACACAGCTAACTAAACAATGGCTCTTTTGCGCCAAAAATTTGATGGCCGAATAATCTCACGTCGCGGCGATGTCAATTGGCCGCCAAGATCTTGTGATTTGACACCGTTGGACTTCTTTCTTTGGGTTTATTTAAAAGCAAAGGTATACGTCGATAAGCCAGCAACAATTCAAGAGTTAAAGGATGAAATAATTCGGCACATTAACGGCATAGAACCTCAATTATGCCTCAGCGTTATCCAAAAATTTGGTCCATCGGATGGAGGTGTGCCGCCAAGACCGCGGCGGCCATTTGGGCGCCGATATTTTGTTCCATACGTAGTTGAGCCTTACCAATATTATCATAATAAAGAGAAATGACAATAATTTCTTAAAACAATTGTATTTGATTCAAAATCAACACCGGCCCTTGAAACTTAACCACCCTTTATTTAACAAATCTTTGTCTACAGGCACTTTATTACATGTATGGAAATTTATAATTATCGCACCTTTTTTAAAAGCGGCAAAAAAATTTTATTTACAATTAAAGGCAAATTTACAACCTATCAAGCGTCTTTAAACTGTTTGAATCTATTGCAGAGGGCAACATTTATTCTGCCATTAAGTCTTTAACTAACGCAAGCCAACATGGTTTTGTAACTAGTCGCTCTAGATACTGTTAATGGCCGATTTTATGCCAAAAAACCAGGCACATTAATAAAATATCGGCAGCGGCCTATTGCCAAAATAAAGCTCGAATCCATTAGAAATCTGCTAGAAATTTGGATTGACCGAATGAGATCCGGCAGAGTCAACCGGTGCCACTATTTGAATGCATGCACATTTCACATTTTTGGATCTTAAAAACCAATAGCAATGAAAAATATTTGACGATGCTTTCATGGCATTTTTTTCAAAGAAACTAACCGCTGCCCAAATCTTCATAATTTTTTAGCCGTCACATTTAAATTTTATGGTTTGAACGAAAAAAGTAGCTTTTAAGCCCAGATGTACTGCCGTGACTTCAGCGCACACATCGACTGGTTGCAAAGTAAATTTAAGCAAATAAAAGCAGAAAAATAAATTCGTGCAAATATTTTACATACATTTGCGTGCATATAAAAAACAAACACAAAAATTAGATGTACACCACCCTCGCAGCGTTGTCCTTGTTCCACATTCACACACTCTTCCACACACACAAACACAAACACACTAGGGATGCGAGATTTCGCTATTTTTGAATACCGAAAATCGTGGGATTTATTGATGTGTTTTCCTACTTAATTTATTAATTTCTTCACGTTATAAGGAAGACAGCTCACAAGTATCTGAATTGAAAAGTAATATCGTTTTGTGATTCATAAAACCAGTTAGAGTGCGAAGAATAACCAATTCGAGAGTCGTTAGAAGACTCAAATGAAATTGCGCCCAAGAGTATTCTACTTTTTTCAGACACATTTAAACTTTTATAAAAAATATGTTTTTTATAGCCGCATAAGTATTTTTAGTCGAAGGAGGGATTTTTAGAGTTAAGAGAAAATTTTTTTAACTGACCGATGTTTCTAAATCAAAAAAGTATCCTCGTAGATAACATGAAAAAGTAAGTAGCCTATGAACCAGCTTCTGCTTTACGAATTTTTTGTACTAAGTATCAGGGTTTTTTTAAGGACTTGAGAACTTAAAATGATAATGCAAAACAGAAATATTTTTTCCGCTTTGGTAGATAATTTCATGCCATATTTTATTTGCTTATGATATCCGGAATGTTCGCCTCGGCTGCAAGCGACAAAGTCCATTCGATCAGCCCAATTTTTGGCTACTTTTTCTATTAAATGTATCCTTGAGGCGTCAATGGTGGCTTGATTATTGCTACAGGGTCCAGCACTCGAAGTGTAACCAATTAAAAAGGCCATAAATTTAGTTTGGAAAATCACTTTTATTCAATTCAAAGTAAAAAATGTTTGAAAATAATACAAGTATCAGTTTACTTTTGCTCGATATGACACCTTTTGCTTTGACTAAGGTCTTGAACTATCACAAAGGATGAACCAAACTTCTTTCGTCCAAGTGGGCTCTACTCTCTGGGCAACCATCACTACCTAACCTAACCTAAGGTCTTGAGACTATGGCCGGAAGTGGCATGCGGGTATTTTGGCCTACTCGCGGACAAAGGCTTTTTTCAGCGCCTCCAGACTGGTGAATCTTTTAGTTCGGATCTCGCTCTCCAAAATGGTCCAAGGGAGCAACCCATCGGATTCGCATCTAGTGAATTTGAGAGCCATTGTGTGGACGTTATAAAGTTCGGTACTTTGTTTTTTAGCCATTTTTGGTTCACTCGAGCTTTGTGAGATGGTGCCGAGTGCTGCTGAAACGTCCATGGTCTGCCACCGAAATATTTGTCTGTCAAATTCCAGAATACTTTCCCGATAATATTTCGCATTTACCTTGTCGCCAAGCTCGATTGAAACGATTGGAGAGCGTCCGTATGCGATTACAGCGCCCAAACCAACACCTGAGGCGGGTGCTGTCTGCTGGTGGTCAATCGATGACTCAAATTCTCGTATGAACAGTCGATCAAATAAACCTTATCGTCTTGGGAGTTTATGAATTGCTCAATTTGAAAAATTTTCTAATCAGAAAACACAAGCTTCGGAAATTGACCGCTTTCGGTCAAGCGAAAGTCTGCTGCTTTGGTGTGAGATCATGGGCCTTTTAGGTCTTGTAAGGCTTGTCTTTGAGATCATTTTTCAGTATGCTTCGGATGCTACGGTCAGATATTTTCAGTTCCTTCGCCATTTGATTGGCACTTCATCGGGGATTTCGCTCAAGTCGCTTCTTCGCTTTTTGTACCAATTCATGTGACGTGGCAGCCCATCCATGACGTTTCGCGATGCTACCAGTATCATTGAAACGAGTAATGGTGCGGTAAACAAAATTTTATTTACTTTACAGGAACAATCACTGGTTGTGATTTTCCGGCCAAATATAAAGGAATCACACGATTACGTTGGAAATCCATTACTGATTTTCTTTTTTCGCGTTACTATTGGCAAAATGCTTGCCCGCGCTTGTAAACAATACTTTGGACTATCATTTAGCCAACTAACAGATAGCTGATGCCCGTACACTTCGAGTGCCGAAGCCTGTATAAATCAATTGTCAGGCGCGCTGCGAAGCAAGTTGCGCTGCCTTGTTGGAGCCAAATGTCGTCGAAGTTTAGCTGATTAATTTTTGGAAACAAAGACTCACACGGTTTTAAGCGCTTGCCTTCCCCATTTTGAAAAAAATAGAGGGCAAAGATGCTGCCAGTTATACAGCACTATAGAGAACTTCGTGAATAAATCTTTTTTTTTTCAAAGAGAATTGCCACAAAGCGTTGTTCTGCCACTAAATGATTCACGATGACTTGGCAAACCTTACTGAACTGAAATGTCAACACGGTTTGTTATTCTCAGCTGCCAAAATCATAATTATCGGTAGCGATAGTTCGCGTGCAGCTAAAAAACACCCGATACATTATTTTGGCTTTGACTTTCAGCACATTTTTTTTAATATCCCTATGTTAAAACTTAAGTTAATCAAATTAGTCTCCAGAATAAATAAAAATACGTAAAAAACAATTAAAAAATATCCCGAAATGTCGTCATCAACAATCGCCGCTAATATTAGCATCCCTAGCATGCACTCACACACTCGCACACGTACTTGCTCTGCCTTTGTAGGCGTCTAGTGCTCATCGTCGGCATTTTATCGAATTAAATTTATTATCTGTTGGCGCACGCCAACAACAAGCCAAGTAGACGCGACTTTGCTATCATTCGTTACCCCCACCCCACCTTCGTGTTTCCAACTAAGCACAGCAGCTCTACAAGTCAAGTCAGTTCATTGCTAGTCAGTAAAGGCTTCCACGACACCGCCTGCCACCCTTCGTTGCGAAGCTTTGGATTTGAATAAAAAATCCATGTTGACCGCCGTCGACAATTTCCACTATTTTAGTGCATTTATATGGTGTGCATGTGGTACGTGTGCGTGTGTGTGTAATGCATACATTTACATACACTTGCTTGCATTTATATAGGTATTTAAATTCGGTGTCGATTCTAATTCTAGCTTTTATATCCACATCAAAATGGCAATAAAGTGAATGGTACTTCGTAGTTTATGCACCTGTAGCCAATGCACTTACATTGGCCGCCACCACACCACCAGGCGAGCATCTGCTACCGGCTAACTGCTGGCTGGCAAACGCCTGCAATCAATTTGTTCACAACTGCATGCCAAGTTTTAATGCAACAGCACAACAAAGATTTAAATTCAATTCGTATTTGTTTTGCTTCCATTTCACTGTAGTTTAGTTTATGCATAATTTTTTATACCCCCGCGCGTTTGTACTTAAGGGTATTACAATTTTGATATCGATATAGATATAGATATAGATATAGATATAGATATAGATATAGATATAGATATAGATATAGATATAGATATAGATATAGATATAGATATAGATATAGATATAGATATAGATATAGATATAGATATAGATATAGATATAGATATAGATATAGATATAGATATAGATATAGATATAGATATAGATATAGATATAGATATAGATATAGATATAGATATAGATATAGATATAGATATAGATATAGATATAGATATAGATATAGATATAGATATAGATATAGATATAGATATAGATATAGATATAGATATAGATATAGATATAGATATAGATATAGATATAGATATAGACATATATAAGTACAGTTATACCAAAAGCAGAGAGCAGTTGATTTAGCAATGCCTGTCTGTCTATTCGTCTGTCCGTGCGCACGATAACTCGAGCAGAAAATAATATATTTCCACGATACTTGGTTTCCACAATATTCCTTGTCCAAGGCCTTTTGCTATTGAAAATGGGTGAAATCGGTCAATATCTACGCTTATTTTCCATATACCAATAATATTCAAAAAATAAAAGGAAAAATATGATATCTCTGTTAAAAAATTGGTAAAAAAAGATTTATCCAGAAAAAAAAATAACACGACACAAGTAAACCTTAGTAAAATGGGCTGTGCCACACATACTTTTGTGTATACATATGAAGTTACTTACCTGGGTGTAATTTCTGATAGAAACTTACTTATTTCTGTGAGCTGGCTCGACAGGGAGCTTTGGAGACGGTTTCGTCACGAAATGAGTGGATCGGGGTTCTTTTAAGAACCTTTTAAGGTCTGCTCCTGGAAAGATGGGCCTCGAGTTAACTCAACGAGCGCTGGGCTAGTGCGCAAACGTGCAAGGTCGCGAGATCCTTCTGGCCCCGGGTAGATCGGGGACGCTCGAGGGAACTCCTAAGGCTAACAAAGCCCCAGCTCTCGAATTTGGTGGGTATCCTTACCGGACATTGTCCGTTAGGTGTTCATGCGGTGAGACTGGGGATTGCCTCAAGTCCGTTCTGCAGAAGCTGTCTTGAGGACGAGGTGGAATCATCTCAACACCTTCTTCTCAGCTGCCCTGCTCTCGTCTGGCAAAGATTTAGACATCTGGACTCTCATTTTCTCGCTACGCATGCGGATATAGCCGGTGTAAATATCATAAATTTGGTGAAGTTCATCAGTAGCTTGTTGCGGCTAATTACGAATGCAAATCCGCCACCGTCGGCGCCGTCGTAAAATGCATGGTCATCATCCTTTCTAATCCCAGGCTCCTTCTTCCTTCCCTTATCCTTTCTCCGCTCCGCTTTATGGCATCACAGTGGTATTTTCAATATTCGTCCAAGTGTGTCCTAAGCTACGGTAGCCATTTAACCTAAACTAACCTACTTATTCTGTGGAATTTAAATTATATAACTTCCCGGTCATATTCTATACTTTCTTTTAACCGGCGCTTTGGCGCAGACTTTACTGGCCTATATAAAGGGTGATCAACTTATAGGTATCGGATTTTTATTTGAAATAAAACAAGGAAAAATTCGAATTGATTGGATTTTATTCTGATGTGAGGGGTGGCTAAGTTTCAAGGGCCGGTATTGATTTTAAATAAAATACAATTTTTTAAGAAAATTATTGTCATTTCTCTTTATTATGATAATATTGGTAGGACTCAATTACGTATAAAACAATATATTGGCCAAATGACGTGGCCGCTGCCTCGGCGGTACACCTCCATCCGATGGACGTACACCTTTTCTTTCAAATAACCCCAAAGAAAGAAGTCCAACGGTGTCGTTGACGTTTAGGTGTGGTTCACATTCAACATCGGCCCTTGAAATTTAAACACCCTATAGAACAATTCAGAATCCCCCGCGATACACCAATTTTGAATGACTCACTGGAGGACTTCGGTCGGTATCTCGTGAACAAATTCAGTACTGTTGACTTCCAATACCTCAATCGCAGCTGGTTTATCCATAACGCATTTTAACTTTGCACACCCGCACAAATAAAAGAATGATGTTATGTCACACGAACTTGGTGGTCAATCCACTGGTCCGAGACGGAAGATAAATTGCTCACCGAAACGACGATGCACTAAGTCCATTATTTCACGCGCTGTATGACAAGTAGCGCCGTCTTGTTCAAATCAAATATTGTAAAGATCACGGGCTTCAATTTCCGGCAGTTATTCCGGTCGTTTATCATGGCGCGATAGAATTCGCCATTCACTGTTACATTGGCGGCAGCATCGCCTTTGAAAGTATATGATGATTCCCCCAGCCCATAGTCCACACCAAACGGTTGTTTTCAACGGATGGAATCGTTGTTCTTGAATGGCTTTGGGATGCTTTTCAGATCAAATATGGCAGTTTCGGTTATTGACGTAGCCATTATAAAGTTGCTATTTACCTCGCTTGTACGATCTAAGTTAAATAATTATGTGTTTGTATGGAGACCACATCATCTTTGCCACATTAATGGGCTCGAACGAATTCCAAAGAATTTTCTTCGTTTCGCTCTCAGATCCCTTAATTTCGCTGATCCGATTCCTTTGTGTGGTGCATAAAGGGCCTCAATAAACTTGAAACCTTACAAAGTACATTTCTTCTACTTTCAATCTTTGATATTATCAGTCGAGTCATTGACTACCCGCGCCTCCCCACGACAGCCGGTTCTCTGTTACCCGAACGATCCGGATTTAAATCCAGCCAAGGCCTGTCACTCCTTTCCACATGTATTGGGAATGTTTGTGCTGCTAGAGCAACAACAACTGCCAATTTCTTTCACAACGCGAGAGTTTGAACGATCTATGATCCGGTACATAAAATATTGAAAGATTACAAAAAAAAACCTTCAAACTCTTTGGCTTCTTATTTTTTAACTTCTAAACAAGCATTTGAATTCTCACTTAATGAATTAAATAGGTAAGTATTAACTATTATCGTTAAGTTTTTTGTTGTAGTAATAAAGCATGTATGAGTTTCTAATTTTTCTCAAAATAAATAAATATATAAATTTTTGTCCATCTCTCTGATGCTACAAGCTATAATTCTCATTATCTATGAGCTTGTTTGAGTCCGAAAATTAACAACCACCCCAAATTAATTTTACTAAAAAGTGCGCTGGTATATAAAGTTCGCTCCGAGCCGATCTTCGTACTTCCTTACTTGTTTTTTTTTTACCTTTTCACTCTTTGGGGTCATTTCGTTCAAGCTTGTAGGTGCACAGTAGCTAACAATAACAAATAGCCACAATTTTTTTATTGTTATTGGCATTTGTACGCATTCAGTGAATACTAGACTGATTGAGTGTTTGTTTCTTGTGTTTTGTTGTAGGTAAATAATAAAGTGACATCACAATTAAAAGGGCACAAGTTTTTCATTTTTCGAATTTTAACGCCATTTTTTGTAATTAAACAATTAATCGTAAGAGTAAATTGTTTACTGATTTTTAAAAGCGCAAATGATTTCGGAATTATTCACCATTTATTATTGCCAAGGAATTAAAGGGGTTTTTGGAATATTGCTTGGGTAGATAAAAGTCATAAATAAAATCAAATGAATTTTGCAATGAAATAATGTACTTTTTCATTTTTAATTTTACTAATCAAAGGGGCTATACCCTTTGAGCCGCCGTAGTCGAATGGGTAGGTGCGTGATTACCATTCGGAATTCACAGAGAGGTCGTTGGTTCGAATCTCGGTGAAAGCAAAATTAATAAAAACATTTTTCTAATAGCGGTCGCCCCTCGGCAGGCAATGGCAAACCTCCGAGTGTATTTCTGCCATGAAAAAGCTCCTCATAAAAATATCTGCCGTTCGGAGTCGGCTTGAAACTGTAGGTCCCTCCATTTGTGGAACAACATCAAGACGCACACCACAAATAGGAGGAGGAGCTCGGCCAAACACCTAACAGAAGTGTACGCGCCAATTATTTATTTTTTTTTATACCCTTTGAGTTTCCTATTTGCATAAGTTAAGAAGAAAACTTGCAGAATTTTGCACTCGCTTTTGACCAACACAACAACGCAATATTTTTGAATATGGCTTGGGTAAATCTTTGCATTATGAAGTGTCAAGCAATTCGGTAAGAAAACACCAATTTAATGTATTAATAATCAAATTTTCTCCGCATAAATAAAGGTGTAAAAAACATCTAATTTGGCATTAAGAATCATTCTGACAACACGAATGTTGCTCATACGACATGTCGGTTTCAAGTCCAATGCTTTGCATTCTCATATATCAAATTATTAAGCCAAATGGGCACCTCAACATAAATAAATGTGACACTAGGATATCTGGCTTTTTCGTTGTATTTCATTGGCTTAAATCATTTCTTTTAAAATAGAATTCTTTTTTGCTTTCATCTAAAAAATTAGCGCTAAGCCAGTGCTTACTCATACGGCGAATGCTTGAAAGCAACGAAAACTGCTAAACGTCACCGGCACCCACATCTTCAATATTATCATAGGTTTTCTTTTCAACTCATTCTTCCAATAGCTTCGCTCTTCGACTATTAAGCATAAGTAAAACCAGTTCGTGATGAGGAATCGCCAATCTACTTACGTGCACACAACGCCAGCTGGCGGCAGACAGATTTAGGTCAATAGAGTGATTTTTTTTTACAATCTCATGGGCACTACAAAATGAGATGAAAAAATGACATGAAAAAACATGTATTTGAATATTATTATATTAAAATATCCTAGTTTTTTTTTTTTTAATACGAGTAATGTTTATAAATAAAAAATGCATTTTATATAAAATATTTCAAAATATGTAAGGAAGCCTTATATTCGGTTCGAACCGAACTTTATATAGCCGTGCATATTTGAGTAAAATTTAAAAAGTCGTTATTGAAATACATTTTGAAACATTTCTTTTCATACTATTTCTTTTTTCTGGTTCTTCATTTATGATATACCGAATTTGTGTGATTTTCCTTTAAGATTTTGCCTGAAAAGAATATTTTTTCCTTTTTCTCTTTTTTAAAAATTAACGCTATTTGGGATGTGGGCGTGGTTATTGATCGATTAAATATGATATTAACAGCATTCTGGGCGAGCTCAAGGCCAAGTCATTTTTTTTTTTTTTTTTTTTTTCTCATACCCACTTTTTCACGGTCCGGACCAAAGTTAGATGCTCCTCACTTGTTTCTAAGCAACAATAGTGAAAGTACATAGTACAGATTATAGTTAGCTGTGATTTCCCTCACGGCACTTCCTTCTAAACTTAAACGCGAAACCAATTTGTACGATCCGAAGGTTAAATAAGTGTCCTCTTCATTTCTATTTCGCGTTTGCATTTCACGCGCTCAAAATTCCCCTCGCCCTAATTAAGTAACACTACGAAATAGGGCACTTAGATTTCCTGGGGTTTGACTTCAGATGCTCGTTTGAAAGCCATTCGCCGTTTCAGTTCGGACTCTATTACAATTGACTTTAGAGCCATGCTGTAAGGAGTTTTTTTGTTAAAATTATATGCCGAATCCGAATCTGCTAGAACAGATGGCGAAAAACAGATGTACCTGCCCTAATGTACACCAGCGAATGTTGATCTTGTGATCTCTTCGAAATAGAACTAAACGATCACTATCAGTGTTTAAAAATAAATTGCTTTGCTAAAAATACTAAACTGAAAAAGCAATGAAATGAGCTAAAAATTAATTCTAAAGGAAATGGAAAGTTTTAAAAGAAAATAGAGGGCTTTCACATATACATACATACTTGATGTTAGATATTTACATACATACATACATGGAAATAAACAATGCATCAACAAATCCTAAATTAGAAAATTTCCACAAGTAGAAACGTGTGCCGAAATGCAGATAATTTTCTAGGCATCTGCTTGGCCTTCAATTTTTCTGAACATTCGTTTATTTGCAGGCTTGTAAATGTTGTGATTTATTCAAATTATCCCAGCAAAACCTGCGTGACCGAAGCTCTAACACAATTACACTTTTTTATATGTTACAAACACATATGCACTCGTATTTCTTTGGAAATCGACTTTTTTTTTATGCTCCGTCCCCTTTGGAAAAGGTGTAAGCAGTAAGCAAACTTCATTCATATATTTTTTCTCATTTTTGCATCAATAGAAAAAAAAAACAAAAAAAACGGCAAGTGGCTGTCAAAGCAATAAGTCAAAAAGATATCTTTTCTCTCTTTTTGATATCAAAGTAGGCCGAGAATCAAATTGTCAACCTTTGGCAAATATGTAAGCAGTAAGCAAATTTCATTCATAGATTTTTCATCATTTTTAAATCAGTCAAACTAATCAAGCGGCGTAGCCGAGTGGGTTGGTGCGTGACTTCTATTCAGAATTCACAGAGAAAACGTCAGTTCGAATCTCGGTGAAAGCAAAATTAATAAAAACATTTTTTAATAGCGGTCGCCCATCAGCAGGCAATGGCAAAACACCGAGTGTATTTCTACCATGAAAAAAATCTGCTCATAAACATATCATAAAACAAAATGAAATAAAATGTATAAAAAAAAAAATTTTTTTGTGATTCGAACCAAGGATTTCGGATCGGAAGCCCACATTGCTAGCCGCTGGGCTATCGCGCTGTGCTGTCGCCGCTGGCCTAAAAGTTATTTTGTTCGTCGCTACGTTTATATGAAACTGGCACTGGCAAACGAATCCATATGTATGAAAGGGATAAAAAATCACACGTACACAAAAAATTTGGCACAATTTTCCCAACGGCCTTAACAAAGTGATTGTAAAGGGGCGGGGCTAGTGACAGTTTAACGACCACGCGTGGAGGTCATGTGCAGGGTAACATGACCACCACTCTTCTTGCTGGGTATAATATTTCTGAATACAGTTTCTTAAAGTTAAATGTATTCGGTTCTGTTTTATTTTCTCATTAAAATCTATGATTACAAAGACTAAATATACAGAAAGATCTTGTGGTTATTTTCTTAAAAACTAAGTGCAAAAAGTTTTTTTCCTGAGCAAAATGAAATAACTGCTCGTGTAATGCCGGCAAAAAACATTTTTTTTTTGTTTTTGAAAAAAAAAATTTTTAAATAAAAAAAATAAAAAAATTAAATAGAAAAAATATTTTTGAAAACAAAATGAAAAAAAAAACATGTGGAACAAAATATTTAAAAAGGAATTTTCTTTATATATAAAACAGAATTTTTTCCTTTCTTTTTATCACGAAAAAATTTAGAAATTAAAAAAAAAATATTTAAAAAAAAACATAGAAAACTAAATAGAAAAAATATTTTTGAAAAAAAAAAATTTTAAACAAAATATTTAAAAAGAATTTTTTTTGAATATAAAAAATCAATGTTTCTTTTTTTTATCAATAAAAAATTTAGAAATTAAGAAAAAATTTTTTTTTGAAAAAAATATAAAAAGTTAAATAGAAAAAAAATTTTTTTGAAAAAAAAATTCACACCAAATATTTAAAAAGAAATTTTTTTTTAATATAAAAAAGAAATACAAAATATGTATTTAAAACGAAATTTTTTTTTAAATATAAAAAATAAATTTTTCTTTTCTTTTGATCTAGAAAAAAATTAGAAATTAAAAAAAAAATTGTTGAAAAAAATATAAAAAATGAAATAGAAAAAATATTTTTGAAGAAAAAAAATTTTTGGACCCAATTTGTGAGCATAAATTTAGTCATTTTGTAAGTAGTAAAATACCTCTCCTCAGATTTTTTCTGTTTTTTATTAATTGCTGAGTCTGAAAGTCCGACTTCGTCCGGGGCACACAATCGCCACACATTCATACGTCTTTAATAATTCCAGCCCTCCATGCTGCCAAAACTATCACTCACCATCTTTAACGGTCTGCCACCTACTCGACGACTGCCCACATTTTGAACAAATCAGCAAAAGCATCTTACGCCGCCAGCTGTTTGCTGTAAGCCTCAATCGGTAATAAGTTCAGCATGACATTCATCGCTGCCGTGGGCATAGTCTTTAGTGCCCCGCTTATGCAGAGACTAGCACCCCTTTGAATATTTTCTAGGCTTTTTACTGTTGTTCTTTTCTCGAGTGTTGGCCACCAGACTAAGACACCGAATGTCATGATAGATAAATTATTCGCAAACCCAGTTTTTGTTTTCGACGGCTATGAAAAGACATTTGACACTGAAACAAATCGAAAATATTCGGTCATTATCCAGCAAGAAGGAGTTATTCAAAAAATACAAAGTCACAAGAGCTGTTGAAGAGGACAGCGTATCTTTAGAGACTTAACTACCAGAGTGGAGAGAATTTTAGAAAACAGTTCTGAAAATAAGCACCGAGTCGAAATCAAATCATAGTTTTTTTTCCAATTTTCGAGCTACTAACTTTTATTTGCTGCATTGTTATTTGGATTAAATTTATTTTCATTAAAAAATTCATATTTTAATTGTTGAACATTGAGGGGATTTTGTACAAAATTCCCACCGGAAAAAAATTTTGGTTGCGCGCCTGGTTTCCTTATTAAAGAATAAAAAAAAAAATATTAAAACTCACTACCCAACTATTTGATAAAGTCATCGATTCTGAAGGAGTCGCAAGGCGGTTAGTTAGACTAAGTTTATTAAGTTTTCTTCGCAGTTTCTTATGAATTTGAACATCCTTAACACGCATGTAATACATACACACACCGACTATTAGGCGCACTAACATGATTAAGCAGTTTTACCTACACATGAAACTGTGTTCACGTTAATGAACGTTAGTACAGGTTGGTTGAAAAGTATTGAAAGCGACACCTACAAACTGGCCTACCTTAGGCATCTCAAATACGAGTGCGTACTTAATATTTAACTTGATGAATACCATAAGAGAAATTGTTCGGAAAGTTAGTGGCGTATTCATTCCAAATCAACCAAAAATTAACTAAAAACAAATTTCTCAGCGTGTTTTAAAGATGGCTGCCGTATGAGTTGGTACGTGACTACCGCTCGCAAGTGCCCAGATTTAAAACCCCGCGCACAAAACACCTTTCGACCTCGAAAAAAAAACTTCTCTTAAAAAAACCATCTGTCGTACACCACTTATCGGAGGAGTAGCTCGGCAAAAACCCCAGTATTAACTATTTGTGGATTACGAATGGACTAATTTGCGGTTATGTTAGCCGCTTTGTGCTGTTAATGAAGCTCATCAGATTTTTATATCAGAGCCTGCTATATCAGCAGGTGTAGGAAAGAAGTGCGAGCCAAGATACTTAAATCTTAGTCCAGCGAGAGCGGGACAGCTTAGGAAGAGTGCTGAGATGATTCCATTTTATCCTCCATACTGCTAACGCGAGAAGCACTCGAAGTAATTCCGAGTCTTATGGCATGTATACCTCGCGGATAGTGCGCCGTGAGGACGCCCACGAAATTTTAGAGCTGAGATTTTGTCATGCTCAGAAAATTCCTCGAACGCCTCCCACACGTGGGCAGAAGAATTTCGCGACCTTACAAGTTTATTCACTTGCCCAGTGCTCGCTGAGTTGACACGAAGCTCATCGTTCCAGGAGTAGCGGGCAGGTTGTCACCTTTTCGCGGGACACTACCTCACAGGTCTCTTGTTTGGCCAGTTCTACCGCTTCCCACAATGTCACTATAATCAGGTACCCAGATCAGCCTTATGTCAAAGAATTCGGATGCAAACGAAAGTAAAACCAGGCATTCCCTGACCAGTTTTGAATGCACTACAATTGAGTTCAGGGTTCTAATTGCCACTTGGCTATCGGAGTAAATATTTATTCTCTTAACAGTTATTAAGCACGTGAGTAGCCAATCAGCTGCTTCTTTGATTGCGGGTACCTCTCCTTGGAATACATTGCAGTGATCCGTTAATCTGAATTTACGCCTCCTCCAACCCTTCCGTCCAACTTCAAGCCATCCGTGCACAGGTTCACCAAGTCCTGTTCCCAAGTGTTGTAACCAGTTCACTCCTCCCTTGAAGGAATATGGGTGGAGAAAATTCCGCTTAGAGTAAGCAAGACAACACACTGATCCGTTGTCAGGGGGCGAACCCAAAGTTTCTAAGGATACTTGAGTACCCGTAAGTGTTCTCTCAGCCTGATTCCGGTACGCGCAGCGGTATTCCCGCTTGCAATGTCTACAGTTACCACATTTAACATTACATTAAGCGCTAGAGTAGGAGTAGTTCGAAGCGCTCCACTAATTCCAATGAGTGCAGTTCGGTGTAGGAGTCTATAGCGAGTAGGGCGGTATCATCTACAAAAGTTCGCCTAGTTTCCTCTGTAAGTGGTAGACCTTGTGTGTAAAGCAAGTAAAGTATTGAGCCCATTATATTGCCTTGGAGTACGTCAGCTAAACTTTCGTAGACTTCAGACTGTCGAAGGCTTGGAATATGTTGAGAAAAGCGGCCGTGTCTGTTACTTTACGTACTTTACTATTGGGTAATCGAAAAAGTCTTTTCGTATTTTGATAGATGTCGTTGGAGTCATCTATCTCCAGTGCTCCAATCACATTGTGTCATGTCATATGGTGTTAGAAAGGTGACATTTTAAGCTTCATTTAACCAAAAAAACATTAAATTCGGAGAAGTTGAAAAAAAGTTATAGCTTTTCAAAAATGAGTGAAAATAATGAAGAAATTCGCTATATTTTGAAATTTTTGTATAAAAAAGGGGCGTGGCATTCTTACGCAAGCCAGCAATGAAATTTGTGAAGTTTACGGATACGATGCTGTATCAGTTCGTGTAGCACAACAGTGGTTCGCTCGCTTCCATTCTGGAAATTTCGATGTGAAAGAAAAACTGGGAGAGCTTGGCTGGGAAGTTTTGATGCATCCACCATATAGCCCTGACCTTGCACCATCGGACTACCATTTGTTTCGGTCAATGCAGAACTCCTTTAATGGAGTAAAGTTGTCTTCAAGAGAAGCCTGTGAAAATTACTTGTCGCAGTTTTTCGCCGAGAAACCACAAAAGTTTTATACTGATGGAATAATGTCTCTAGAAGAAAAATGGCATGAGGTGGTCGACCAAAATGGTACATATTTGGTTTAATAAAGTTCATTATAAATATTAAAAAAATGAGTTGAAGTTTGATTAGAAATACGAAAAGACTTTTTTCGACTACCCAATATTTACGTATCTGTGTACTTGTTCGATGGTACCGAGTGTTTTTCTCAAGCTTATATGGAATAAAAACTTATAATTTCATTTCAAAGCTCAAACTTCTTTATTTTTGCTATCCCACTTTTCAATCAAACTGTACAACATTTGGATATCTTTGTTGTCAATGTTGCTGTTTTTGCTTTTGATTGCTGCTGTTGTTTACTTTTGAAAAACACTTCTCAATCAGTGATCAGCTGCTTGCTAACCGCCGCTGCCACCAACATCAACGGCGCCGTCGCTTCAGGTTTACAGCTGAAGGTCTCCGACCACAACCATAAACCCAACCAAGCAGCCACTTCACCACACATTTATGGCTAAAAAGGCCGCAAGCAATCCATAACAAAAATTCAAATCAAATAAATGAAGCTCAGGCGACATGAAACAATCAACAACAACAACAGCCACCATAAAGCGGTATGCAGAGGAATGCAAGCAAGTGATCGAAAATGGCAAAAGCGAAAATTCGAAAGAGAGCGAGCAAAGGTATATTATATTTGTGCTTATACGTTCATAAATGTGTGTGTGTGTGTATGCCAAGCACCGGTACTTACAAAGGCGCTGTCTATGCATTTATGTAAGTGAGTGTGTAGTTGTGACAACCTTTGGGACGCCGAAAAGAGACAATGTGTGCACAACGAAAATTAAAATAGAGACTCCCACTGACAACCAAAGCCAAGCGCGAGACCCTAACAAATTTACCTATAGACTAGATTTGTATGCATACAATGCATGTATGATTGTGTGTGTATGCGTATGTGTAATGTGGTTTTAATGATGCGCTTTGTTGTTGTTGTTATGGGCGCTTTCAACAATTACAAACATTTATGCATGTACGTAGATAAATCTATTTTTTCGTGAGCCATTTTTCTCTTACTTTTTGATGTTATTATTTCTATACACAATTTTTGACATTGCCCGAGTGCTGCTACTGCAGCGTGGCGTCAGGCGGCGGCGAGTCGCTCAAATCCGTTCAACTTGGCTTGAATATTTTTTAGTTTGGCAGTTTTAGTTTTAATTGAAGCTCAACTCTAGTCGCACACGGAAATCAGATGTTAATGAAGTGTTGAATGTGGAAGAAGAAGAAGTGGAACACACACACATTTACAATTACATATACATATTTACGGGTTAAACAAAGCAAACGGTATGCAATGCAAAGTTGTTGGTGCGCCTGAGTGTTTGCTACTCTAAAATAGATAAAATCACTAAACAAGGTTAATTAGTGTAAAACAAAATAAAAATTAAAAAAAAAACAAAAAAAACAAGTGGTAAAGTGGTAATATAAAAATTTGTGGCCTTACAACAAAAACACTTGCATGCACACACAACTTCTTTCTTCATTTACTTCTTCAACAACCACAAAGCTTTCCTTTCATACGGTGAAGTGTCGAGTGTAATTATTTTGACCCTTATGGGTTCTGTGTTGCCCTGTGGAGGCTTAGTGCCTGTTAGCGAAGTGACCGATGATGGCTGCGTAGCTCCCACTCAAAAATACCCATTCAAATTCCCAGTAGTACCCAAATTTGCTATGATACATACCTGCATAGCACCTTAGTGGCGCTTAGGAATGTACGTTCGTGCGTGCACGTGGCCGCTCGCCGTGTTTCTTAGTGTTGTTGTAATTTGTGTATGTGGCAATATGTGCGCCCCTCAAATTGCAGGTAATTAATCATCAATGGCCGACTCACATGCCAGCGATGAAAATTGTGAAAGCTTAGATAAATGCAAAAAGAACAACAGCAACAAAAAATACAAAATTATAATAAATGGAAAGGTGTAATGATGATCTGAGATATTATCACGTAATGACTGTTGCATACCACATGCCATTGTTAGGCGGCAAAACATTTCGTGACGCCACAGCGATGGCAGGCACTTATAGGTGTGTGTTTATGCCCACACTGCCCATTTTCCATAAATGATTACAATCCATCCATCCAATTCCATATTGGCAGCGCCATCACAAATTCGAAAGTCAAGTTCAATTTCCATTTCATTCACTTTTAGTCTCATTTGAAGCATGCAACAAGCTAGCCACGTTGGTGCGTTTGCAATGCGCCAGTCAACGCATCAGCAGCGAAAACGACAACAAGTGCGTTCAACGCCGCACTCACGCCGGATATTTGTACATGAATTGCATGATGGTGCAACGGTGGCGCGCTTCGATTCAAGTGCATACCAATGTAAGTACAGTGACGGTGAAAGCACGATAGCACTCTTCACGCGCGCACACACACACATACGCCTTGTGCGCAAAGTGCCAGTGAACACCGGGCATGACAGGTGAAGATGTTTCCTGTGTTGCCAAATGCAGTTATTTTGAAAATGTAAATGAATCAAAAATCACTGTCTGCGTGACTTTCAATCACGGCCGAAATGGGCACACACCAATACACAGGTGTTATGAAGCGGTGCAACAAGCATGCACGGACGTGAGCACAAGCGATTTACTCTTTACTTTCGAGGGTCTTGCAAAAGTGACGCCTGCATATCAGTGGTGAATAATTTCTAGGCGGCGCGCTTTTTATGGCAACGTTGCCATTTTTCAAGTAGGCAGATGTGCAATTTTACACGGTAGAAAAAAGTGTTAAAATCACTGTAATTTATTATGAAAAAGATTGATTTTTACTGAGAATATAACGGAAAATTCGAAATTTTTTTGATGAAAAAATTTGATGAAACTGATTCTGTCGAGGAGACCAAAACTGGACGTTTTGTTGAGAATATCGCTGCTGCAGCGCAAAGTGTTGCTGAATAGTATTCAACAGCGATATCTCGACGTTCTCAGCAAATAGGCAATCATGAATGGGCTGTTCCACGGATTTTGCAAAAGCATTTGCATTTACATCCTTACAAAATTCAATTAACCTATGAATTGAAGCCAACAGATCATTATCAACGCACACATTTCGTGAAATGGTTCTTTGAATCTGTAGCTGGTTTTTCACGCAAAATCAGCTTTAGCGATGCCGCTCACTTCTCCACCGGATGAAGAAACTCCCGAGTAATTTCAGAAAAATCATAACATCATAATGTTGTGTTTGCGGTGGTTTTTGGGATTGTAGAATAACAGGTCGTTTTTCTTCGAAGTTGCTTCGCGAGTGCTGTTATTCTCAACGGACATCAGTAGAGACCACTGATTGAAGATTTCTTGTGGCTTGAGCTAGAAGTTATATACATAGACGATCTTTATTTGCAACAGGATGAAGTCACAAGTCATAAAACACGGGAAAACATTGCAGTATTGCGATCTAAGTTTCCCGGTCGATTCATTTCACTTAATGGTGGCATAAATTGACCACCTATATCAAGCGATCTAGCTCCACTAAGCGACTTTTGTGGGGTTTTTTGAAAAGTAAAATCTATATGAATAAGCCAGCAACGATTCCCGAGCTGAAACGCAACCTTTGGTTCGATATTGCTGAACTCTATGCGTTAATGTGTGTGCGTGTCTTTGAACATTTTAATTCTCCTATGACAGCCTGTAGACGTACTCAATGGGGAACCTTTAAATGAAAATATGCCAGTTTTCTTGTAGAGTTGTTAAGAGCCATAATTTGAATATAAATAGTGAAACCCGAAAGAATCTAAATTTTTATATTTTTTATTTTAAAACAACATTCAGGCGCGTCTTTTGAAAGACCCTTTATAAATATGCAAAGATGGTGTTTGCGGTCATGGCAAAGTGAATACTCTTACGGGAATGTCTGAATTTGGATTAGACAAATTAGACAAGGGTGTCTGGCTTAAACCGAAATTCAGAAAAAAGTGTCGATCATTGGTTTTATTTTGTTGGGTTGAAAATTTGCAATAACTGAAAATAAGATAGCAAAATTTTAAGAGTGTGAATTTTTAAATTAAATTAGTCAATTTATTCAAAATAATCTTTTTCTTAATAATCTTATTATAAAGACACCATATATTAACAAATTTTGACTGATTTGATCCATTAATTTTACTTTAATTACTTCTTAAAAACAATTTAAATTTTAAAAAACCAATTCTACAATAATATCAAAATAATATGAATTTCAAATTGTATGCAAAATTTATAAGCAGAATATAAAATAATTGGTGACGTTGCTTTTTACCCTATTCAATTTTAGTACCAACAGTACCTTAGTGCCAGTTTGTCGTAGCTCAAAATTTTTACAATAAAGCTCAAAATAATATAAGTTTCAAACTTTCCACAAAATTTCAAAGTCTTCAATCAGAATTAAAAAAGAAAACTGGTTACTAAGTTTCCTACCCCATTAAATTTTAATATAACAAAGTGCCGGTTTGAAGCCGCTTAAAATTTTCGTTGATTTTTGATAACTTTTTCACCGACGCTGTTTCGCATTTTCGCCATTTACAATAAAAAATGGTGGCAAATTTAATCTTCAAAATAATAGCCATCGCTAGCTACACATTTTTCCCATCTCTCAGGCAATTTGTGGATGCCGCGCGAAAAAAAATTTGCCGTCTTTGGCCGCAAACCAATCATCGAGCCATTTTTTGGCTTCTTCGTGAGAATTGAAGCGCTGCTCGGAAGATGCGTGGCCCATCGATGCAAACAAATGATAATCGAAAGGCGCCAAGTCTGGTGAGCAAGCCGCATGCACCAGCGGTTCCCAATCGTACGTCTCCACCAATTCCCGGGTCGCTCTTGTGAATTGGTGATATGCCCTACACTAGCGGGGCTTCTATTACTGATTTTAATAAACCAGTGCGAAGAAAGACGAATGCCTTTTGGGTTTCATTAGCGTATTATATGTCTACTAAAGTCTCTCTGCGCTCATTGTCAACTTCTCATTTGTTCTAAGACTTCGCAGGCGGTCTGCTCCGAACAATTAGTTGAGATATTTGTGAAAGTCCACCTAACGCGACTCAACTTCCATCTCCCGCCCAGCATTTTACGAAAAGCATCTTAACTGCCTTGGATTTGTGTTCTTTCCCTAATTGTGGAATAATGAGGATCAGGAATCAGCTCTTTTCTGAAACACAACAAGCTAAGCTTTGCAGTTAGGATATGAAACCTTGCGCTCCACATATCTACTTGGAAAAAAGATCCCGTTCTGTGGTCTATTTAAGATCTTTAAATTAACATCCAAATTAAAGTCGTTTCATCCGCTTACGCTACATTCCACAAAATTGAGCTTTTGAAATTTAAGGAAATGCGCTTTCTTTGCAGCGAGTGATGATATCTTGACTGTGACAGGATCCATGGTGAAGGTTGAAACTCATAGACTTTACTAATCCATTCTGCTGAATTGTGGGTCAATCATTTACCCTCAAATTTTGTATCACTGTATAGAATTAGTGTTAGTAAAGTGCTAAAATTATAGCACTAATAAGCGAAACCCAATTCAACAAACTCAAATTAAGGGAATTCCCAGGTACGCGTTATTATTTTTTCTTAAGAAGCGGCTTGAATAAAACGAACTCGAGGAATCCCTGCGTAGAGTGCATGTCCTGACAACTTCATGTCCGAAATTTTCGTCATTTACTCAGCGGACATGGTCACTCGTCATTTAAAAAATGATGCATAAAAAAGAGGGAATATCCGAACCTAATTTTTTCATGTCATTGAGTCTCCAGCAATACCTGCTAAATTTAATTGAAGCCGAATGGGTCAATGGTCATCGCTCTGTTTTTACTTAGGTACAAGTTGTACTTAGGTACAAAGGTATGAAATTTAAAAGGCTTAGGGTGCACGACACTGAGGAGATGTGTGTAAAAATTTGAACTTTGGAAAGGCGGGCTTGCAACTCATAAATGAACTTCTGCTGATATCATCCACGACTGTTCACACGTTGTATGCGACGGTATAAAAGTAAACACTGCCTACGAAAATGTGCTCCTCATCAAATTAACGCTCTCTTCAAAAAACCGGTTTCTTTCTTTTTCCCACTTTTCGCCATCTCTTTATTTATTTTTTTTTTTTTAATTTTTTTTTTCTCTATAACTACTTTTTTTACTTTTATTTTCTCTTCTCCCAATTTGCCACCGCTTCGTCGTCTTCACGGGCACATCTGTTCAACTCAGCCATCTATTTACATTTTCGCTAAGTCTTATTATCTTTTCTTGTTTACACCTGATCTCTTTATGACTTTACCATATTTGTATTTGTGTTAGTACTCCGCATGCACATACACATAAAGGTCAACACGGGCTGTTTGTTAGTGTATTGAGTGCCATAAAGTAAATGCGAAACGCCACAACTAGTTTAACGGTGCAATAGTTTACCGCAAATGTGTTTTCTTGCCAAATCAGCTGTGTTCCAGAAATTACTAACACTTGCAAATGAAGAAAAAGTGACAATTGAAAAACTAAACGTGGAAAAGTTTACTCAATACAGCTACGTACAAACAAAATTAACTGACACTTATTCTTAACCTGAAACTCTTCTAGCACCTACACTTCTCACCACTTTACCGGAATTATATGCTTCTTCTTCCTCATCTGCATCTAAGTGTTTGTGTTTACTTATTTAGTTCTCGCTCATCATTCATTTCTGTGTGTAAATTATTTGGTGGCACTGTTAGTCAGCCAAATTTTAGTAACTTTTCGTCACTTTGCTTCCATTGCTGCTTCATCATGACAACAGCAAACATCGCGAAGAGTCTCTTCCCTGTCTCCGTACCCTGGTATTCATCGAAGATGATTCATTGGTCGTTAATAGTGAGCTTCATTGGATTGCTGACAGCTGCTTTAGGCGCCTATTGCGGCTGGTTCCTGTTTCCCAGCATGGTGGACAAGAAGGTTGAGGAGGTGAGTATTACTTGAAGTTCTAAAATTTATTTTTCATAGCTATCAATTTATGTTGGAAATAATATCATTCTTTCTTTAGTCACGAACAATAGCCGACTTAGGCTTCTTAAGGGGGGAGCCCGCTTTAGAGGCTTCAAAAAATCGATTTTTTCGTGGTTTTTTTTTAGAAAGGATAGAAATATTCGATTGAAACGAAACTTTCAGGTTGTATTGTTATATATTTCAACAGTCTTCTCAAATTTTTTCATTAAAATATATGTCATATTATGCCTGGTACAAGTATTTTGCCGAGGCGCCTCGAGTGTGCATGTGTCGTGCGGTGGGAAAGATGCAGGTCGCAATTTTCATCAGAAACCAAAAACCCAAAAACCCAAAAAAATTTTTATTTTAGCATAGTATAGCTTCTAGTTAAACCAAGAAAACTAAACACAACAATTTTTCGCTAATTAAAAAAAAAATCATTTTTTTAGAAAAACAAATTCACTTTAGATCGTTTAAAAAGTGAGTTAATCATAACTTTCTTAAGGTTTTTTAGGTTCAACTAGAAGAGAATTTAATTCCGAATATAATCGATGTAATCTCGTTTCGATAGGACGTTTAACTTTTTCGCTATCTTTCCCGCCAATTAGGAAAAATCGTAAAAATAAAAAACCGGGAAATCGCACTTCGAGCGATCCGGCCGCTCGTATACCTGCTCGACGCTTGCTCACAATTTTTTCTGTAACTCCGAAAATATTTTGAATTTGCTTCTGAAATTTTGAGGGCACATTCTTGGATAGTTTGAGAAGACATTTATGCAAAAAAAAATCGATTTTTTGAAGCCTCTAAAGCAGGCTCCCCCCTTAAGTAAAAAAAGTATTATATAGCACGCCGTCTTCTGCTAACAAAACTCTGCATTTATGTGAAATCCCTATTTAACTATATTTGGCCGAGCTCCTCCTTCTATTTGTGGCGTGCGCTTTGATATTGTTCCACAAATGGAGGGGCCTACACTTCCGAACCGATTCCGAGCGACAGATATTTTTTATGAAAAGCTTTGACATGGCAGAAAAACACTCGGAAGTTTGTCATTGCCTGCCAAAGGGCGAACGCTAGCAGAAAAAACTTTTTCTTCATTTGGTGTTCCACCTAGATTCGAGCCTACGTTCTCTTTGAATTCCGAATGGTAGTCTCGCACCAACCCATTTGGCTACGGCGACCGCCTATTTAACAACATATCTTAAAAAGTTTTTCAACCTTTGGCTTAACGCATTGGCCAGTGAAATACAGACATATTTGCCCTAACTACTATTAATTCGTACCCCTGCGATTACATTTCAGATACACCCTGTTGCAAAATTATAAACACACTACAATTTTTAAATAAAAATTTGGGCAATGTACAATAAAAACACACAATTTTAAATTTTTACTTTTTCAAAACTTTTTAAAATTACATCACCATTTTTTTAACCAGAATTTCTGGAATTTTTATGAGTATGCAATTTTTTAGCCCATTGAATTGTTGTATAACAAAACGGACAAGTAACTTCACTATGCTGTTTCTTCCAAATAACTTTTTCACTCGATTAAACAGAAAAAAAATCGCAGAGAGCCATATGAGGTGTATTCGATGGCTGTTCGGCTCGTTCTTGGTCAAAAATTCACGGGCAATGATGGCACTGTGCGAGGATGCGTTATCATAGTACAAAATCCACGTGTTGCTTTCCCATAAATCCTTTTTTTTGGCGAATTGATTCACGTAAACGTCTCATAATCCTGTTAAACTGTCTGACCTTCTAGAAAAAATTCATGGCATATAATACCGCGGTAACCCAAAAAATCGTTGGTATCGCTTTCTTTTTTGGACTGAAAATTACATAGTTTTTTTGTCTTGCTTCATTCGGAGCTCTCCACTCACTCGCCTGTTATTTGACTTGCGTTTCGTACTCATAAACCTACGCCTCGTCTCCAGCATTGATGCATCTTCTGAATGTTAGGCCAGACCCAGCCTTAGAAAACATGTCTTTGGCGATCAACGCGTTCGCTTTTTTGTATGAAATTCGGGTTCAAGCAACTACGGGAGCAATGCTAAAGCCCCCTACTAACTCTCTGATGCTTAATTTGCAGTAATTTCTTTCACTTTATTGATGTTTTCATTAGTTTTGTATGTTGACGGCCTGCCACTACGTTCGTCATCGTGGATGGACTCACGATCTCTTCTGAAACGTTCATGCCACTCGTAAATGGCTCTTTTCTTTAGAGTAACTTTACCGGAATAGTCTTTCGGCATTTCTAAGGTTTCCGTATCATTGAAACCATTTTTAACGCAAAATTTAATGCAAACTCGTTGTTGGATATTCAAAACCATTTTAAAAAAATAGAAATTTCTCAAAACGTCGTAACTTTAGCAAATGTCAAAGAAGGGCATTAAAATCTGTAGGAATACTTATACAGATGTGACAGCCTAACAAAAAAAAGAAACAGTACTCAAATCAGTTGACTTAGTGCGTCACCTCGCGGGTGTTCCGTGAACTTTTCGATCAAGGGGTATGTAATTTAGTCACTATTTTAGCAACGTTTCTCACAACAACTTCATTATTTCGTCAACCCAAAATATACTTAAAAAATACAATATCGCAAGGGCAGTTGAATGGGGCAGCTAATCTTTACTTACGTAGACTTAACTATAAGCTTCACTATAGACTTAATTGCGACAGTAAAAAGAATTTTAAGTAAATTTGCTGAAAACAATCGGCAAGTTCAGATAAAATATTTGTTTTTTTTTCATGTGGCTCAGTTTCTTTGTTTGATCCACCATTTATTGTCATTAAAAAAATTTTTATTTTTTTATTATTTCATTTTTTTATTAAACGTATTTTTAATTTCCTTAGTGTTGCGTTACCTCGCAAAAAATCGGCGCATCTAAAGGTCAATTTGGCATTCTTATTTTGTAAATCAGAACCTAAAACTACGATTCAGTCTTAATAAGTGAGTTATTAAATTTTTTGAAGCGCTGTTTATTTAGACTTGAAAATTTGAACAATGATTCAACACAGAAAATACGACAAATGCTATAAAGATTTTAATAACGATATTAATTTTGATATTAAACGCACAGCTTCATACTAAAGTTCACAGGCCGCAGCCTTAGCGGTGTGAGAATCTTTTAATGTTTAATGGCTCTAAAGACTTTTAAGGCGGTAGTAAAACAGATACATTTTTTATACACCAACTCATTTACTCTGTGTTAAAGGGCATTTAAAAGAGAAAATGAAGCACACTACCTCAGATGCATATATATGTAGATATATGGATATTACGGCGGGTCGATTTAAAAATCGCTCATTGCTCTGTGAAAATCGTATTCTAAGGATCAAAATAAGAAACTTTGCCGAAGGAACCATACCTCTATAAAACAAATTCTGATGTCCCGCAATTTGAGTCGATCGAAAAATCCCACTTTGACCCATTTAGAGCGCTCCAATCGAGTCCAAATGTATGACCGACCCCCACTAACTTTGGACGGCCGATCCACCCATGCCAGTGGCACACCCCCTGGAACTCCCCTGGGGGGTTCCCCATACAATCATTTCAAAATATCACCATTTTTGGCCTTTAAATGAGAAAAGAAACTAAAAAGTTCGACCCAATTTGGGGGACATCAGAATTCGTTTTAGAGGTATGGTTCCTTCGGCAAAGTTTCTTATTTTGATCCCTAGAATATGATTTTCACAGAGCAATGGGCGAATTTTTTGCCTCCCCACAAATCGACCCGGCCTAATGGATATAAATATCCTGAAAATATTTACAGATAAACATACAAACATCTCATTTACCCCCAAACCATTTGCGAATCAGCTGATAATTGCTTTTAAAACAATTCAATTTACCTGTTTTGCGATGGCATCTCTTTGAAAACCAATCTAAGTGAATTGACTGTAAAAAAGCGAATTGACATGACGACCACAGCCCAAAGTGATTGGATACTTCTTGGTCGCACAACGACAGTCACATAAGCGGAAAGAATGCCCAGCGGCAGCAATTAAGTTACACTTGTCGCAAAATAATTAACGTCACAAAGAAAAAACTACTCTCAACATTGCAGAAATCATAATAAAAAAACCTTCTTCTTCTTCCATAGCGGAAATAATAGGAAAAATACAAAGAAAATTAAAGATTCAAGAGCAGAAAGGAATGACGTTCATTTTCAGTTGCAATTTAACGGTGACTGCAAAATAAAATGAGCAGCAACAATAATGTCAACGAGCTCAGACAATCCAATTGAAAGCAATTCAAGGGCAACAACAGTGTTATTGCTTGGCCTGGTACTGTAATAAAAACAAAAAACACAGTAAATAAATGATTAGCAAAATATAATCAAAACAAAATTTGCAAAAAAAAATGTATACAAATCAAATGAAAAAATATAAAATTTGTGCGTAAAAAAATAAGTTCATTGACAATGGCCCCAAAATTCAACCAAACCAAAAATTGCTTGCCATGTAGTATTTGGCTGAAAACCGTCGCTGTGCTATTTTATATTTAACCTTACCAACAACAGAAAAGTGAATTCAAGAGCTACAACAACAAATACATACGTCGAAAATTTCAAATCAATTACCAACACATTTCAACCAACATGCATACATGTTTACATGCATATGTATGGTAAGTGACAAGCAGCAAAGCGAAATGCATAAACATGTTGCGCAACATTTACTTCAGGCAAACGTGTTGCTAACGTCATCGCCTTTGTTGCTACGCTACTGCTTGTTGGATTTGCCTCTGTGTTTACATATGAGTGTGTGTATGTGTGTGTGTGACAGCCTACGCTTCAAACACGAGTGTGCTTTTGAATGCTACCGAAACGTGTGAAAAATTTGAATTGGAAAATAGTTACAACAACAAAAAAAACTTTGTATTACCCATAATAAGCTACACTAATCTACAACAACATTTCTCATTATTTAATTCTTCTTTGGGCTCCGGCAAAGTGTGAAGAAAATCCATTGAAAAAGACGCACGCGACTCGCATGCGCACCAATTGAGTTATGTTATGAGTTGTTGTTATCAAAAATAATTCACAATACGGCCTCACGTAAACAATATACCCCAGGGCTTTAAGGCGGTTTGTTTATAAAAATGTGTGTTATTAATTTTAAAATAGGATAATGATGAGCAATGGCTTGATTTAACGTATTTCACCCTTCATCGCCAACGGCCGTGGTCATGAGCACGAAAATTGAGGAGTAGTTCACTCAAGGTACTGGTTTTTGCAATGGATGCCAGCTTAAATCCTTCGTTGCAAGTAGTTGAAAGTAGATAGATAGAAATGCTTTGTTGGATTTGCTAGCTGTGGGCTTACTAATTTAAAGGCGGTAAAAAAATGATGTGCCAACTGCATCATTTTGGGTTGTAGTTCGACTATCGGGGTATCGGGCACAAAGAGTGGTTTATAAGGTTGTCAGAACAGTGTTCTTTGTTTGAGGGCATACACGTTTTTAAAAAAATGTGCAGAATATGTCCATACATCAAATCTCTTGTGTGAGCAGGTACTAACTATTTCTCTGATCTGGATTCCAAGTCATAAGAACATAGAGGGAAATGAAATTGCTGGTGAGCTTGCCAGAAAGGGGATTGAATTGGTCTCAAAGACATTCGGTCATCAGCATCCCTATGACTGTTGTTAAAGGGGGATTGTACAACTAATTTCTCAGAAAAGTACAGAAGTGATGGAGCTCCATTCCTACATGTGCTATTTCGAAACCCCTTTGGTACTAGTAGAATAGACGGAGGGCTCAGAAAGTCCTGGCGACACCACACCAATCCATTCCCAAGCGCGTAGCTATGTTTACCGGCACACATGCGGAAAAATAAGATTCCATTCAGCCAACCCCCATTGCAGAAGCTGTGGGGACCTTTCAGAGAAGACATTTCTGTAAATGCCCCGGCTTGGCAACTAGACAATTAAGGTTCCTGGGTGCTCCTTTCTTCGATAGTCTGGGGCAGTACGCCAGCCTACAGGGTCCGGCACTCGAAGTGTAATCAATTAAAAAGGCCATACATTTAGTTTGGAAAATTACTTTTATTCAATTCAGAGTAAAAAATGTGTGCAAATAATACAAAATTAAGAATCAAATTACTTTTGCGCGACATGATCACCTTTTGAAATCGTCCATAAACGAATTGCAAGCTGCTCGAATGTGTCTTGCACGTATTTTAGTCCACTTGCGGACAATGGCTTTTTTCAGCGCCTCCAGACTGGTGAATCTTTTAGCTCGGATCTCGCTCTTCAAAATGGCTCAAAGAGAATAATCCATCGGATTCACGTCTGGTGAATTTGAGAGCCATTTTGTGGACGTTATGAAGTTTCGAACGTTGCTTTTTAGCCATTTTTGGTTCACTCGAGCTTTGTGAAACGGTGCCGAGTCTTGTTGAAACGTCCATGGTCTGCCACCGATTCGTTTGTCTGCCCACGACTTCAAAAGCAACCTCCAGAATACTTTCCCAATAATATTTCGCCTTGACGCCAGGCTCAATGAAAACAATTGGAGAGCGCCCATCTGTGGTTACAGCATTACCTGTGACGCGTGCTACCTCCTGGTGGCCGATCAATGACTCAAATTCGTTTGGGAGTTTACGAATTGCTCAATTTCTAATTTTCTCGTCGGAAAACACAAGATTCGGAAATTTACCGCTTTCGGCCAAGCGAAGCAACTCCTTCGCTCTCTCAAGTCTGACTTGTTGCTGCTTTGGTGGTGTGAGATGATGAGCCTTTTGGATCTTGTAAGACTTGACTTTGGGATCATTTTTCATTTCAGATATTTTCAGTTCATTCGCCCCTTCATTGGCACTTCGTCGGAGATTTCGCTCAAGTCGCTTCTTCACTTTTCGAACCATTTAACGTGACGTTGCAGTCTTCCTATGACCACCGCCATGACTTTTCACGATGTTACCAGTTTCATTGCATCGAGTAATGGTGCGATAAAGAAAAACTTGATTTACTTTAAGGTGCTCGAGCTCACGAACAATCGCTGGTTGTGATTTTCCAGCCAAATATAATGCAATCAAACGATTACCTTTGAAATCAATCGACATAATACCACCGCGCGCTTGTAAACAATACTCTGCACTGTCATTTAGCCCACTAAGACACAGATGATGCCCTTGTCGCCCTTGTGGCCCTTGTATCAGCTGCGCGAGCGGTCTGAAGTTGGTTACACTTCGAGTGCCGCACCCTGTAAATCTCTTCAATCTTCTCCATTACATCAACTGCTCTGGCTGGCTGCAGATATCTGCCTGTTGGAGTTCTCAAAATGGTATCAAAACGGCGCTTCGGTGCTACTTGGGGAGTGGCAGAGTGGTGCTTCAACTATTTCTCCCACCTACCTACCTTTCATTTAAAGTTTTTTTTTTATTGAAGTGAGTTCAGAAATAATTAATGAAAAATCGTAAATTCAAAACTTTATAAAGCAGTAACCAGTCCAGGTCTCAAGTCAGCTTCAAATTGTATTGATTATTTTCATTAATTGGCATACACTTTAACTAAAAACACAAAAAACAATAGATTCTTTGAACTAACGCTTAGAAAAAAATGAGCGTAGAGCAAAACAAACAAACATTTTGTTTTTAAACTCATTTTTAAACTCGAATATCTTGAAAACGGTTAAGTCTTGGACTTCAAGTCATGGAACCAAATTAATCAGAAATTACATAAATAATAATGCCCTTAAGTATCTGAACACAGAATAGTTCAAGGAGTAGGTTTAGCCACATCTGTCCCCCCGTCCACCTATGTGCACAATAACTCAAACTTATTTGCTCGCACATGAAACTCACTGTGTCGTTGTGTGCGCACACTTTAATTGCCACACATGCTCTCTATGTATTTATGTGCATGTGATTGACCAAACTCTTTACCAATTTTCACAGTGACACCATTGTGAAGAAACGTGTGCACTTACTCGTCGCTGTTTTTTTTTCCTGGAAAGTTGTGCCTCGAACTTCCCCAGCAGCTAATTTGTCGAATCGCGTTAGATCCACTTGTTTGGCAGCATGTGGCATGACCCTCGTACACTACACATGGAATTTGTTGGTAGCTAGTTTTGTATATGCTTTTGGCTTGCAAAAGTAATTAGTCAAAGTGGTTTACTTAGGAAAAATAATTGTGTCTGTTCCATTGCGTAAATTAACTAAACGAATGCCATCAATTACGCTTCAAATTTCCTCCTCTCTTGCACTTGGCACTTCAGTTGGTGGTATAGTTTTAATTTTGCAGCATAATTTTAATATTTTTACCATAAATCTGCAACAATTCAGAAGTTCTGCTTATTTCCCAGTTTAATTAGTAGCTCGCCCTCGTAGGTGTCGTTAATTTTATTTTATTTAATTTTTTTTTCTTGTGTGAGTAATTTAAGTCACTAATAAAAACTAACTTACGCACACATGCATAGCTTTGCTATTTTTTCTCGCTTGCTTTGTGGACTCCGATCCATTGACATGTATACTTTGTATGCAGATTTTGTTGAAATTGCGCCACACTTCGATGGATATTAATTTACGGGCCGGCTAGCACCATTTGGCCAAATACCTGACTGCAATGCAAAATTGGCAATTGAACTTGGACTTGAAGTGCCTTATGGTACTTGATACAAATTCCAAAACACTTTTTATAACACGTATTTGTGGTACTTAAGTTTGACCTTCGCCTTTGTTTTTCAAATTACCAACGAAAACTATTAACTTTTTAAAGAATTCATAAATTCGAACCTCCCCTGAAAGAAAATATGTGGCTCGATCGATTCTTAATTCGTTTATGAGTTAAGTTAAGTATTTGAATGAGATTCGCCTGTATGGCAACACCTTTTCTGTTTTAAAGAGATTCGATCCATCTCTTTACATACCTTTGTGGGTCTGCCTAGGTTCGAGTATGAGCACTTTGGAGAAGATCTTGTTGTTGAAGTAGTTGAGTATTTATTTCTACTGAAATACTAATCCTAATTAGCGTTCTACCGCGCTTTTCCTACCCTCTAGTTGTTTTTTTTTTTTTTTTTTTGTTTTTTTGTTTGAGTCAGATCCAATTCGTAAGATGGGTAACAGTAAACTTTGTATCTCTATGTCTGAGATTTCATTAATTTTCTATAGGAAAAGCTTACCGCAAGAGCGAAGTCTTGCTCTGTCTATACCTGAGTCTTCGCATAAACAGTGGAAAAGACAGCTTCTGCAGATGGGATTGGAAGGAACGTTAAGTCTGGCGGCATGATCCCCTACCTTCCAATGACCTGTAAGAGTTGCAGTGATACGTGAGCTACTTGGACGAGAGCATTCTAACAGGTGATTCATCGTCTGGATGTTGTACGACGGTCATGGGTTTCTTGTTGTAGTGGCCGTCATTTTCTTCTTCCGGGTAAGGCATAGCAGAGTGAAGCAATGGATGTTTTTACTGTCTTGAATGGGGTAACAACTGCCACCATCTCTGGCACTATGTCTAGTGCCGAACCTTTTCTTGCTAGTTCAGCTGCTATCTCATTACTCTCTATATTCCTGTGTCCACGAGCAGAGATCAGAGTAATTTGAAGCCAATGACGAAGCAATTCTAGTTCCTCTCTACACTGTAAGACTAGTTTCGGAGAAATAGAATTGGAATATAAGGCCTTGGTAGCTGCTTGATTGTCTGAAAAGTTAGCTACTCTTGCACCAATGTTTTGTAGTTTTTTAGAGATTTGCATGCTTCCCTGATTATTATGTTATAATAGTTTCGCCTGGAAACACGCTCACATAGTCAGGAAGTATAATTGATTTGGATAAGTTAGAAAATAAGAATAGAGGCCAGCATCCACACTACAGTTCATCTAAGATCCGTTGGTGTAGATGTAATGAGAGATGAAAATCGCACAGTAATATCTACTAATTTTATAAAAGATTCGGTTAGACTTAAGCCAGAACAAGAAACCCAAAACCTGTGTAATGAGCGATATGTAGCCTTGCTCTCGACACGTGTAGTGCTCGAATATGTATGTATCATATATATGTATATTTTCCCGAGGATCCTAGATGGAGCATAGGGCCTCAATAAACAAATTATAATTAATTTTATCTAGTATTCAAATTTCGTTCCACGCACGGCCTGCTTTTCTTGCTTCTGCGTCGACCTGACGCCTCCACGTATTGGCTGGTCTCCCACGTCTGCGGCTGCCTTGGGGGTTCCAATCCACTGCTGTTCTTGTTATGTCATCAACGTGTGGCCGATCCATTTCCTCTTACGGGGTTGAATTTCTATGTGGACTGGTGTTAACTTGGTCACGATCCAGAGATCAGCGTTACTAATAACCTGGTGCCAATATATGCGCATAACCTTGCATAGGCAACGATTAAGAAAGGCTTGCAGCGACTGTAGTACACATGCCGATATGTTCCAAGTTTCACACCCATACAACACTACGGATTTCACGTTGGCATTGAAATTCTTGAGTTTGGTATGCCTGGAGATGTGAGACGCTCTCCACACCTTATCCAGCATGCCAAATGCAGCGCATCCCTATGTTATACGGTTACGTATGTCAGCTGCTGACCCGCCGGTTTTGGAGATAGTGCTCCCCAGGTAGCAGAATTCATCT
The DNA here is from genome assembly GCA_037575425.1 of Anastrepha fraterculus. Lineage (NCBI taxonomy): Eukaryota > Metazoa > Arthropoda > Insecta > Diptera > Tephritidae > Anastrepha > Anastrepha fraterculus. Next base: position 508,028 of record JAYXIM010020330.1, on the reverse strand, counting down.
ACATCTTCCAGGGGTGTGCCGGCAAACTGAAGAGCTTGCGATTCGCTGGTGTTGACGCGGATAACTTTAGTCTTTGCGATATTGATTTTTAGTCCAGTTTGTGCTGCGGTCTCGCTCACCGCATGAGGTTTTGCTGATATGTGCGAGTATTTATACGACAGCAGACATATGTCGTCAGCATAGTCTAAATCGTCCAGGTGGCCACACATACCCGAGGATATGCCTATTAGTCGCACAGGCTTGCTGCATTACTAAATCCAGAACTAAATTGAAAAGCAGCGGAGATAGTACGCAACCCTGCCTCACACCGGTTTGCACCTCGACCCCGTTACTTAGAACGTTTTCGTGTTTGACGCGACATAGTTCCGACTAAAAAATGTTAGAGCTGTTAAAAAATCTTTTCATTCGATTTCATTTAAAGCTCTAAAGCAGTTAAATTGTGGATACCCGTTCTTCGAAATAAAAAAAGTTTAACACAAAATTCACAAAGTTAAATCAAAAATATGGATTTTACAATTCTTGTAGGGATATACCAGAGCATGTCTTAATAGGGAAGAGAGACCTAAGCAACATAAAAATAACCGTAGTATTGTTTTAAGTTCTAAAGGTAAAAATTCTGCATTTTAATCCGATATGACATGAATTTCTATTCGTTACCCTAAGTGAAAGAAATATGTACTTATTTGTGATTGCATTTACCGATTATAGTGCAGTGGATAAAGTTTTAATAGACACTGAGTTGATTGCTTGGCACGCAATCAAAAAGGTCATTGAAGGCTTTCTAGGTAAAAATAGATCAGAAACCTACAAGTCCGATGTGCAAACTACGTTGGATGCATTCGAAAAGCTTCAAGTCAAAATGCCTCTCAAAATTCATTTCATGCATTTTCATTTGAATGGATTTAGTAGACAACTCGTCACCTAATGCGACGCGCATGGAGAACGATTAATGGTTAATGGTAGTAAAGGGTTAAGGTATGGGCCTTTAGCACATCGACCATATTGATCTATTGTGCACCCTATGCTGTCTATTGACTGTTAAGGTGAAGTGACCCGTGAGGGCGCCTGTGAGAGTGCGAATGCTCTTTTTGTTTTACGTGAGGGCCATGTTAGCTCTTTTAGCATTGAAACTGAAGAACTTTTTGGACTGTTTGAGACCCTCTACGTTGTTCCAATGCTGATTTATTAGAGTTTTGGCCCAGTACTTTACTTTTTGTTTTAGGCTGTTTTTGTTAAATCCAAACATGGGACTAGGTCCGATGAAATTTACATCTGCCCCTTTTTGGCTTGAGAGTCTGCCTCTTCGTTGTCGCCATATCCCTCATGTCTTGGTACCCAAATTAATGAGACATTGTTTTTGGATGCCAGGTTATTGAGTGCCTTGTGGCATTCTAAGAGAGTTTTTGAGTTGTAGGTATAGCTATCTAAAGCTTTTAGAACTGATTGGCTGTGCGAGTGTATTCTAATCTTTACTCTCTTGTGGTTTCTACGTTGCATGATGTTTGCTGCTTCCATTATTGCGTATAATTCCACTACCACCACTACTCCTGCTCCTACACCATAACGTGTTTTTGATCCATCAGTGTACCATTTTTGTGAATCATCATTCATCCATTTTGGGTTTGTTTTCCACTCGTCCCTCTCAGGAAAGGTAACTGTGTATCCTTTATATTTATTTATTATATTTATATATGATTATATGTGATGATGCCTTTATTATTATATTTATATGTACCTCCCAAGTGAGTTTTTTATCTAAGGGTAAACCTAGATACTTGACCTCTTCCTTTAGTTCTGTCACTGTTTCATTTATTTTCAATATAGGAAACTCCAACTTTCTTTTTCTTGTGACAGCCCCTCCTTTTCACACCATTCCCATACAATTTTACAGCAATTCTTTTCTTATTGAATTCTTTTGTATTCTTTTTACTAGATACACGGGGAAAAAGCCCCGGATGCAGTGTTGGCTGAAATTTGTTGGTGTTCAAAAACTGTATTCGAAGGAGCCGGGTTAGATAGCTATAGGGATTCGGTAATATGTCCTCCAAAAAACAGCGAATTCAACCCTGCCTCTAAGCTTAAATTCAACATCACCAGCTAAAGGAATTAAACTGGTGGTTTTTTCAGAGCCCAGCTCTGGAATACATGAAATATGTACATACATTCGTTTTTGCTACATTTTTTCAAGTATGCTTAACCCATAGGTGCTCAGGGTCCTTGACAACCCCTAGTTAAATTTTCCAGGGAATCTTTTTGTAGAACAAATGAACCCTTTAATATCCAGTTTAAGAGGGCTTTTGAACAGTTTTTGAAAAAAAAAAATGGGTTAAATAGAATAATTAATATAACAGTGGGATTCTACAAAAAAAGTATCATTGAATTTAACTAAAAGTCTTCTAAAACGAAATTAAGAAAAATCAATATTTGTACTGGTTTTACCATATTATTTAATATGGCATTTGATCAATGTTGCGAAACTTTAATACACTGTAAAAAAAATTGTGTCCCTGTAGACCAAAACCCAATTGGGGTTTTACTATTCTAAAGGGTGGCTAAGTTTCAAGGGCCGGTGTTGATTTTGAATAAGGGTGCGACCAGAGTGAGCGCTGAAAGCCGAGCCGAGATTGCCAGTGCGATAAAGATTGTCAGTGCGATAAAACTGATTACATACAAGTCAATACAAATAAGCTTCTGTATAACACAGAGAACGCCGACAAGAGCAGAGAGCAAAGCCGATGAATGCGAGAAAACAGTTTCAAAGCGTTTTGCGCGCTTTTTTGCATTGTTGATGTTTAATTGCATTAATCACACTAGGAGAAGCAAAATACTCGTCATCAGATGAATCCATTACCGTGTACAGTAATTTTATAAACACAAACGAACAACAAAATTAAATGACATAAGAGCAAAACACATGGAATAAACAGAATTTCAGCGCTGATTCTCGCATTCACTGTGTTATATACAAATTTTCTTCTCGCATGAAAATAAGCGTCAATAAGCTCGGCTCGGCTCCGCTCGGCATCAGCGCTCACTCTGCACGCACCCTAAAATACAAATTTTTTAGGAAATTATTGTCATTTCTCTTTATTATGATAATATTTGTATGGCTCAATTATGCATGGAATAAAATATTGGTCGAATAGCCGCAGCGGTCTCGGCGGCACACCTCCATCCGATGGTCCAAATTTTCGATGACGCTGAGGCATAATTGAGGTTCTATGCCGTTAATGTGCCGAATTATCTCATCTTTAGCTCTTGAATTGTTGCTGGCTTATCGACGTACACCTTTTCTTTCAAATAACCCCAAAGAAAGAAGTCCAACGGTGTCAAATCTCATGATCTTGGCGGCCAATTGACATCGCCGCGACGAGAGATTATTCGGCCATCAAATTTTTCGCGCAAAAGAGTCGTTGTTTCGTTAGCTGTGTGACAAGTAGCACCGTCCTGTTGAAACTACACAGCGTCCACATCCATATCTTCCAATTCAGGCCATAAAAAGTTCGTTGTCATCTCACGATAGCGAACACTATTCACAGTAACCAAACAGTAACTCTTGGTGGGTGCATTGGTTTTTCGGCAATCACTCTTGGATTATCATTCGCCCAAATGCGGCAATTCTGCTTATTGACGAATCCACTGAGGTGAAAATGTGCCTCATCACTGAAGATGATTTTCTTTGATAGGCATTTTGATTTGAATTCCCGTTTTCATAATAAGCCTGAATAACTTAAACGCGTTGCTCGATTGTGTATCTTTCCATGGTTCAAATTGAGCTAGTATGAAATTGAAAAATGTCAAATGAAATGCAGAAAAAAACTTTACATGAGTACTTTCATTTGCAATTGGTATGGTTTGGTGCCAAAAATTGCTGTCGCACAGTGTTATTCACTTTTTTTTCTGATCTTGATGAAACTTTCGCATATTTTACGCTTACCCTCTTCGTCCGAAAATATTGAGATAAAATCTGTGAACTTATGATAAAACAGCCCAAGTCTACTTACTATTTTCTACCACTTTATCGCTACATTGAAGAGTTCTAACATAAGATTTAAACAATTATACTTTTTCAGTCTTAGCTCCGACATTTATTTTAATAAAATTTTATTAAAAATAGTGAATTTTTCTGGGAAAGCTTATGTTTTATTGAACTAAAAGCAAAATCAACTAAATTCACATGAGTTGTTTTGCCAAAATTCCACGGAAATATAAAATCTAGAAAATAGCCTTAGTGCTGATTTTTCAAAAAACTATTCAAAATTAGCTATAATGGCTCGAAATATTAGTTTTATATCACGAATACGTATTTTTAATTATTTATAATATTAGCATGCGCGATAAATTCTAAACGATGACGCACATAACTGCACATTATAAACATAAATATTTCGCTCAAAAGTGCCAAATGGTAAAAATTAAGTGCCTTCTTTTGTGCCATTAAATTATTATTATTTATGCATGTTTTGCATGCGAATAGCCTTAAAATAACTTAATATGAAACTTCAGTTCCAATTGTTGAAAAAAAAGAAAAACCGAAAAAACAACTGCAAACAGCGATCGCTAAAATATGACAACAGAACAAAAGTGTAGGCTGTTCCAACTAAGTAAATGTAAATTAGTCAAGTTGTGATCACAATAATGGGCATGTTGTTGGTGTTGTTGTATGTATTTATTGCTACTTCTGCTACGATACTTCTCCTTCAGGCCGGCTGCCGTGGCCCCAATTATTTGTATGGCCCAACGCAGACAGAATTTTAATTATGAGCATTGAGAATGCATTTGGTTGCTACTTTTGGAGTACAAAAACAAATTGCTTAAAATTTTTTTGTTTTTGTTGTCTGTCTTTGACTGTCAATGATGCATTCTTGCGTCCTAGAAGAACTCAATTCAAGTCGAGGTGACTATTTTCAATTTGGCCACGAATTCGGTTTTTTTTTTTTGGTGGGTTTGAAAATACATTTGGATTGATGGTGAGGACAATAAAATTTTATTTGGTATTTTTTATGCAAGGAATGTTCAAATTGCCACATATTTACATTGACGCATAAATTAAAGCGCATTCTGATCCAATGCCGTTTAGAAGGCGAATGCATAATTTATGAGAAGTTGAAGTGGATGACTGTTCAGAAAAGAATTTTAGAACGGTGAAGGGCCTAGAAAATAATTTTCGAACAAATACGGATGATGCAACTACATTTCTATGATACTAGTGAACGATGCGCAAGTCATATCGATATCAAATTTGAAAGATACACAAATATGTAAAACGTGTACAACCACTAAGAAAAGGATAGCAACAAGAAGGTGTCAACAAGATGTTAACTGAAATTCTATCCATGCAACTCCAGAAAAGTTGAATATTTGCCGGGTTGTAAGACACACAGGGCAGTGTTTAGGCACTCGAAACATATTCTTGCTCGGTTCAACTATTAGGAACTTCTAAATTTCCTTTGGTTATTAACGCTTCACTAATTTAGAACAATTTTGCTGTTTTTCGATTTTCCTACTAAAATTGGTAGACATTTGTCCTCTTGATAAGTTGGTAGGTATAACCAGGTGGCCGTAGCAGAATGGGTTGATGCGTGGCTACCATTCGGAATTCAGAGAGAAAGTAGATTCGAATCTCGGTGAAACACCAAAATGAAAAAAAAAAACATTTTTCTAATAGCGGTCACCCCTCGGTAGGCAATGGCAAATATCGGAGTGTATTTCTGCCATGAAAAAGCTTCTCGTAAAAAATATTTGTCGTTCGAAGTGGGCTTTAAACTGTAGGTCCCTCCATTTGTGGAACAACATCAAGACGCAGACCACAAATTGGAGGCGGAGCGCGGCCATGTATATACATATTAGGCCGGGTCGATTTGAGGGGAGGCAAAAAAATCGCCCATTACTCTGTGAAAATCATATTCTAGGGAAAAAAATAAGAAACTTTGCAGAAGGAACCATACCTCTAAAACGAATTCTGATGTCCCCCAATTTGGGTTGATCTTTTTAATTTATTTTCTCATGTAAATGGTGATATTTTGAAATGCTTGTATGGGGAACCCCCCAGGGGTGTTCCAGGAGTGTGCCACTGGCATGGGTGGATCGGCCGTCCAAAGTTAGTGGGGGTCGGTCATACATTTGGACTCGATTGGAGCACTCTAAATGGGTCAAAGTGGGAAAGTTCTCGCGGGTTTTTTGATGAAAATACAACTTTACTCTGAAAAAATGGTTACAAGTGAATCATTGAAAGTATTGCCCATCGCTGGCTACTACTTTTTCCCATCTTTCTGGTAGATCTCGTATACCATCGCAAAACGGTTCATCTTTTGAGGCTATCCACGGATCAAGCCATTTTTTGATGTCTTCATATGAATGGAACTGCTGCTCAGCTAGACCATGCGCCATCGATCGGAACAGATGATAATCGGACGGAGCAATATCTGGAGAACATGGCGGCTGGGGTAGGATTTCCCATTTCAGTGTTTCCAGGTAGGTTTTAACGGGTTTGCCAATGTGAGGCCGAGCGTTGTCAAGCTGTAGAATCACTTTTTCATGTCTCTCCGCATATTGCGGTCGCTTCTCGCGCAGAGCTCGGCTTAATCGCATCAATTGAAGTCGATACCGATCCCCAGTGATGGTTCGCTTGGTTTTAACAGTTCATAATAAATAACACCAACTTGGTTCCACCAAATACATAGCATAACCTTCGCAGCGTGAATATTCGGCCGAGGCGACGACATAGAAGCATGACAGGGCAGTCCCCATGACTTTATTTTCTTTGGATTGCTGAAATGAATCCATTTTTCATCACCCGTCACGATGCGATGAAGAAAACCCTTCCTTTTTTGCCGCTGGAGCAGTTGTTCACAGGCGAAAAAACGACGTTCAACATCCCTTAGTTTTAACTCATAAGGAACCCAAGTCCCTCTTTCTGAATCATTCCCAAAGCATGCAATCGCTTGGAAATGGATTGGTGGGTAACTTCTAATACCGAAGCAAGCTCTTCTTGCGTTTGACGCGGATTCTCATTGAGCAATGCCTCCAATTCAGCGTATTCGAATGTTTTTGGCCTTCCTGCACGCGGACGGTCCTCAACATTAAAATCACCATCTTTGAAGCGACGGAACCAATCTCGGGACGTTGTTTCACTTAAATCAGCATCTCCATAAACTTTTTGTAGCTCTCGATGCGCTTCAGCCGCCGTTTTTTTCGAATGAAAAAGGAAAATCAACACTTCCAGCAAATGACGATTATTCGGCACAAAATCAGACATTTTCACAAAACCAAAAGTATATGATACCAAAACAAAATCACTAATGTGTCGAAGCAGTTTGCTTACCATATGTCTAAGCTTGGTTAATGACGATTAGGTTAGGTTAGAATCTACTAGCACACACTGCTGGCGGCATCTATGGACACGCAGCGGGAACTTAGTTGCGCACCTAATATAATATATATATTTAATGCCGGTTGTATATATTAAATATCCAAAGTATCCAATAAGCAATCATCTTGCAGCCCTTTGTCAACAGCTCGTGAAGCAAGTCATTGGCAACGACAGCCTTGCGGAGTACCCCTACTTATCTGCCGGCAGAGAGATGCTGCCCCACTCTGCCACGACCGTTCTGTCGGTAAGCATTCTGTATTGTAGCTCGCATCCGGCTTTGTAGCTCGCTTAGGCAGAAGTCAACCTAAGACATCCTAAGGCATAAGACCTCCGCAGATTACTACAGTTATGCATGTGTAATGCCAGGAGGATGGCCTGAAGGAGGAGGAGGCCTGAAGGTCAAGCCAAGCGGCGGTTATCCAGCAAACAGCCACGCTTGCGAAAAGCACTGGTGCGCTTCAGCACCTGGTGTGTTTAGATATTAGATTCGTCGGAAAATGAGCGTCGAGTAATAGCTTTAGTGACTCCGCGCCACTAATCCCCCAGCATCCCGATTCGTCTCTCAAGTACCCCAAGGAAGTGGAACCCCTTTGAGAATTCATGTAATCCTCGAAGACTCATGGAAACTTTCCATACTTTCACAGAAGCTTCCCCGAGAATCCCTCTTAGTCTTAGTATTTTCGGTCTATAATATTCCTAGCCCTCTTTTATACAGTACACATCCTGGGGGAGACTTAATTCTTCTAGCCTTATTAATTAGGCATCGGCACGAAGCCCCGGGCACAGAGAGCTCAGCTGTCCACCAAAACTATTTTTTCCATTTTAGAGAGAGTTCTAAATGGACAAGAACTTTCAAGAACAGGTGAAAAGAGGTGAAAATTTCCAACAGTAGATTTCTGAAATTGATGCACGATTAGATGCATGGATATGTTGGATATCAGCTATTAGTTTGGCGGCGGATTGCAATCTATATTTTAACTCTCTCAACACGGAGTTCGTCATATTTACGAGAAAATATAAAATATCCAGATCTCAACTCCCCACAATATGAGGAGCTCCCGTGCTTTCGCTCCGAACTGCTTTCTGACAAGTTTAAGTATTTCAACTCGTATGTATAATTTTTGGCAGAATGAAACACCAACATTGAGGAGAGGATAAGGAAGGCAATAGTATCTGACTCCAGAGTTGTATTTTGGCTCTATAATACCATTATATTTAACACCCATTATGCTATGTATATATAGTCCTTGTCTGGAGAAATACAAGGGAGAGGACGACGTGGGTGAAAAAGCTCGAGAGAATTCAAAGGTGTGCTCTCATTAGAATCAGTGAGACGCTTCGAACAACTCCTATTCCTGCGCTTAACGCAATGCTAAATGTCTGCACCTATATAAACCACCGGAAAAACTGTCACTGCACGTGCCGCAATCAGATTGAGATACTCGGACTACAGGCTTGGTCTTACTTACCGACATTCAAGTACCCGCAGAAAGTTTGAGTTCATTCCCTTGACGCTTCATCCATTATCAAAATCGCAATCTCCACTCACATTACATGAAAGGAATAGTGGGAGGGGTGCAGCATTTGGAGGCAGGACCTAGTGAACTTGCTCGCGGATGGCGCGAAGTTGGATGGAAGAGATGCCAGAGGAGTATTCTGCGTAGATCTCCCCTATCAGACTCAAACTCAGTGTATTCCAAGCAAGAGTAGCCGCAATCGAAGAAGCAGCTGATTGGCTGCTCATTTGTATAATACTCGACAGCCAAGCGACAATCCGAGTCCTGGGATCGAATAAGGCCTTGATATTAACCACCTAATGAGCTTCATCAGCTGCATGAAGAGGTTAACACAACCGCAATTCAGTCACAATTCAATTGTCTTCCACAAATTCAGTTTTCTTCCTCAGAGTAGTGGATTTCATGTAGATGGTGGCTGAACATTAATACATATGTTTTACAAAAAGTTTCAATAATCGCGGGCATTACCACGAAGCCAATGCCAAATAACGAGGACAAAACGAAGTACCTCCTGTCATGAGACAAACAGTCGGCGCACTCGCATATCGGCACCCACGTCACTATTGACAGTTAGAATATATCTTGCCAACAAGTGCTACTTTGGACTAAGTAGGCAACTGAGCAGTAAAGTCCTCTCTCAACGAACAAAACTAACACTCTACAAGGCTCTCATTAAGCCCGCCCTAACGTATGTTTGAGAGAAAGATTCTGCGTAAGATTTTTGGACCTTTGCACGTTGGCAACGGCGAATATCGCAGGCGATGGAACGATGAGCTGTATGAGCTTTACGACGACATAGACATAGCGCAGCGAATAAAGATCTAGTGGCTATGCTGGCTGGGTCAAGTCGTCCAAATGGATACAAACGCTCCGGCCCTGAAAATATTTGATTCGGTGCCAGCTGGTGGTAGCAGAGGAAGAGGAAGGCCTCCTCTGCGTTGGAAAGATCAGGGGGAGAAGGACTTGGTGTGTCCAACTTGCGCCGGTTAGCACGAGAAACAAACGACTTGTTAAACTCGGCCAAAATCGCGTAAGCGGTTATAGCGCCAATTAAGAAGAAGAAGAAGAATGCCGAATATTCAAAAATGAGAAAATGGAAAACATATATTTTAAAGACAGTTTTAGCTTTAATGACAAAATGTTTCATAACTTTTAATTACTCTTATGAAGTAAAAAAATAACAACAAACAAGGTGGCGTAAGATTAATGAGCACAATTGTTTTTGACTAACTTTTTTGAGTAATGGAAATCTTTATTTCGATCTTTATGCGTTTTATTGCTTGCCTATTTTTATACCACAGCTGTTAAGTTTCCAAATATGATTGACGTGCGACGCCATTAGCAAAAATTGTAAAACTTGCGGTGAGGTAGTTAATTTGCGCCACCTTGTATTATTTGAAAATTGTTTAGTTTAAGTTTAGCCTCTTTTTTAATATAGGTATTAATAAGCTCCAGCTTATTCCCCACAATTTTTATTAACAAAGGTTTTTTCTAGGAGCGACAGATTTCAAGATAAAAATTTCTGAAATACCAGGTGGCGCAAAATTAGTCATCGTGTGTTGCAACTAAAAAAAAAAAATTTCTTTTTGAGTACATTTTTAGTGCATAAAAAGCGATTTTGAGTAGTGGTAAAAATTCTTTTTTGACCTTTAAGCGCTCCTTTACCATTTTGTTTGTATCCTTCAGCTGTTTGTATCAGCTGTGTCAAAAACGATTGACGTGCGACGCCATTTTCAAAACTTATAAATTTTCCGATAAGGTTCTTAATTTTACGTCACCTTGTACAACAAAATCTAAAAATCAAAAGTCCATAGAACTCAAATGGAAACCCACAAAAACCTCAAAATGCTTTACTGACTAAAATAGGAGGCGGGCAGTATTTGAAAGAGACCCGCATTATAATTGCAATATATTCACATGCGCAAATATCGAAGTACAAGCTCCACATTTTTAATTTCAAATCGATGGTTGATAAGACAAACCAAGTGAAATATGAATATTCATTATGAGAATTTTTTAATACTCGTATCACTGGCATAAAACTTTTATTCTCAACGCTCACTTTCAAAACGATATTAAATTTTCTTAATTTATGAAGTATTTGAAACGCACATCCAACTCGAGCGCCAGGGTCAAAGGCCCCAGATAATACTAATTAGCCCAAGTAACAAAAACAATGTGCTGCTTTCAATAAATTAGCTTAATAAGCGTTGGCAGCTCGCGTGAAATTGTTGAGATATTTCAGATTATCTTCAGGGCACTGAGCCAAGGGGTCAATAAATATATACTCGTATTGTTTGATATTTTGCTAACTATGTAATGAGTAGGAAAAAATGCAAATTAGCTTCATGCCGATAATTTTGCAAATCCCTAACGATTACACTTTTATTGAAATTGCGTCAAAATTGCGAGCAAATTACGTTACTTATTTTTTATGACAAAGCCATAAGAGATAAAATTGGATATGCAAATAAATTAGCTAAGTGTTTATATGTAACTATGTAGGTAAAGGGTGATCAAATTGGAAGTAATTTTTTCAATAGCGTTTTTTGACAGATCAAGCGTCAAACTACTGTCAAACTAACTACACAATTTCTTTTACGAAATTCACCGCTTTGTGAAAAGTGTTCACCGCGCGCCAATTTATGATGTACGTCTCCACCAATTCCCGGGTCGCTCTTGTTCGATGTGGCCGTGCATTGTCATCAAGAAAAATTACTTTGTGACGCCGATCGGCATATTCTGGGCGTTTTCGGTGTATAGCGCTGTTCAAATCGGCCAATTGTCGTTGGTAACATGCACCGTCAACTGTTTCACTTGGTTTTAATAGCTCGCACTAAATCATACCACGCTGATCCCAGAAAACACGGCCGAAGCAATTTGGTTTGGCCGTTGTTTTTGGCTTGTGGCCGGGCAAACCATACGATCGTTTACGCTTGGAATTGGAGAAATACACCCATTTTTCATCACCCGTAACGATTCGATGCAAGAAAGACTTCCTTTTGTACAGGGAGAGCAGCAGTGGTTTTTCGGTTCTCTTGCTGCCTTTCAGTCAGTTCATGCGGCTCCCATCTTCCGACCTGATTTTAAAGGTCCCATGCCTTCAAACGTTTGGAAATGATTTTTTGGGTCACTCCCAACTGCTCTGCCATCATTTCTTGCGTTTGACCATCATCTTCATCCAATAATGCTTGCAATTCGGTGTCCTCAATCTTTTTCGGCGGCCGGCCACGGTCCTCGTTATCCATGGTGAAATCACCATTTCGGAATTTTTCAAACCACCTGAAGCGCTGTGCTCTACTTAGAGCACCGCATTGCTACCGTTTTCTTGCTGTTTATTTCCAGACCAACGTTTCGTACAGCGATCAGTGGTGACTAGAAAATCTAATTTGGCCTGCATGTTGGAATGCCTGTGTGAAAGCGGGCAAATATCCTTGACTCCTTTTCCAAAATAAAACATAAAAAAATCAAAAACACAGTTTTATGTAAAAATAGAACAATTTTGATTGTTAAAGAAACAAAATTTATTCACTGCAAAAACTAAATTTCATTAATTAAAAGATGCAAAATTCGTATACGTACGCCCTAAGTAGTTAAGAAATTATATAATAATGCGAACTCGAAAAAACTATTTCCAAATCTTACGGGAAAACTGGTGGGTTTCATGCCTAGCCACCTTCAAGTAGTTCTAAAACGTATCTAATCGATGTCTGGTAAGTTATCCTTTCCGTTGTTCATTCTAAACTTAAAATTCATTGAGGAAAGGGTGAAACAGGCCAGTAACGCGGTGTACGCATGTAAAAGAGTGCAGGCCGTTACTTGGGGTCTATCGCCCTCACTGATGCATTGGTGCTACACGGCAGTAGTTAGACCGATATTGCTGTAAGGGGCCTTCATATGGTGGACTGCGACAAGAAAACTGGCATACTTAATGCCACTGGAAAGGATTCAGGGACTCGCGACTCACCACTCCAACGGCGGCGCTGGAAATGATACACAGCATACCACCTATTGACCCTGTGGCGGAAAATCTGGCAGCGAAATCCGCAGGCTATTGGCTGCTGGAGTAATCACTTGTATGTAGAACCTTCGGACATAGCTCAATAGAAAAGAGGAGTTCAGGTTGCACAGGCTACATATGATTCCATACTTTAATTGGGATAGAAGGTTTCGTACTACCTGGCTTGACCTTAGGACTTTTCACATCTACACAGACGGATCTAAAACTTTGGACGGAGTGGGAGCAGGCATTTACTGCTCAAGGGATTAGACAGCCCATCAAGCTGCCAGACAAGATCAGTATTTTCCAAGCGGAGTTTTTGCTGTGTAGAAAGCCGCGGAGCTAGCCTACACAAAAACCAGAAAGAACTCAATAATTAATATAAACGTGGACAGTCAAGCAACAATAAAAGCAACAAGTTCATATTATATTAAGTCCAAAAATGTTCGACTGAGCAGGGAGGCCATAGAAAGGCTAGCCGTAAACAGTAGGCTGCATATCTACTGGGTACCTGGTCACAAAGGCATTATGGGGAACGAAATAGTAGATGAGATAGCAAAAAGTGCTGTTAGACTACCATTTAAACAAGAGAACGACATACCAAAACCGCTAAGACATATATACAATGAAATGGGCGAATACATGAAAAAGCGAGTGAAAGCTAGGTGGACTAATCTGACCACATGCAAAACAGCAAAAGTTATGTGTAGAACTAACGACAAAAAACTAACTCAATTCGTACTTACGCTCTCGCGAAAGGACTGCAGAACTATCATAGGTATGCTAACAGGTCATAATCTATTGGCTGCACATGCGTACAAGATAGGGATTGCTAACACGGACAAATGCAGGAAATGCAGAGAGGATGTTGAGGAAACTTTAGAACACCTTCTGTGCGTTTGTCCGGCATTATCAAAAACGCGTTTTAAATGCCTGGGAGCTCCATTGTTTGAGGGTCTGGAGAACGTTTCAAAAGCGGATCTTCCAGTTCTGCTTAGATTCGTTAGAAGCGGTGACATCCTACATGATGTCTACTTTAAGTGGATGTCTCAGAAACGGATCCCCTCTCTGATGTTATCCGGATCCGGCTCTGCTTAGATGTTACTTTCAGTGGACGTCTCAAAAGCGAATCCTCCAGCTTTGTTTAGATTCACCAAAAGCGTTGACATCCTACATGATGTCTATTTTCAGAGGTCGGTCTCCATCTGGTATCGCTAGGGACCAAAAGTCTATTCGTGGCTTAATGCCAAACAGGCTAACCTAACCTAACCTACACTTAAAATTCTTTTTTTAGCATAAATTCTAAAGGATTTTTTTTTTTAATTGACCAGAAATTCTGGTTTGCCACCGTAGCCGAACAGGTTGGTGCATGCCTATTGTTCGGGAGTGCGGAGGTTCGAATCTTCGTGTATGAAACACCAAACGATAGAACATTTTTTTTAAACAGTGGGCGCCCTCGGCAGGCAATGGCAAACTTTGCAGTGTATTTCTGCAGGTCTTTCCATTTGTGGCACAACAGCACGACGCCCTTCAAAAATGGGAGGAGGAACTCGAGCAAACACCTAACAGAAGTTTATGCGCCAATTATTCATTTATTGTTTTTTTAGGACAGAGAACTGCTAAAACAATATTGATGCAATTTTTTTCGAATTAAGTTGTTTGCAAATTAATGAACATCTAAATTCTGGAAGTAGTCTCAGAATCCCGGAGTTGTAATACCGGCATGCCGAAAATTTCGGAATTGTAGATCTCGAAAAAATTTGAATATTCCCATAAAAAGTAGTCGGGCGCAGTCAAATCTGGCGAACGAGGTGGCCAAGGGAAATCTGAATTTTTGGGAATCAGACGTTCGCCAAAAATTTCACGCAGCAGGTCCATAGTTTGCCTAGCAGCATGCGCAGTTGCTCAATCTTGTTGAAACCACAAATTAGGATACTGCTCCGCCATTGGCCGCAAAAAGTTTTCAATCAATCTTCTGTAAGAAGCTCCTGAAATCGATTCCGATGTTTCATCGTCATTTTCGAAGAAATATGGACCGATAACTCTACTGGCCATAACACCGCACCAAACAGTACATTTAGATGGGTTCAACTGATGTTGGTGTGTTGCCCTTCAGAGCCCCACAATCTCCAGTTTTGTTTGTTGACATAACTATTTAAATGGAAATGTGCTTCATCCGACATCAAAACATTATTTAATCAATTAATATGGGTAATTTGTGTTGCAAATTGTGTAAAACGAGTAGCGTATTGTAGTCGTTGTTGGTGGTCTTGCGGTAGGGTTCCACAACAATTCAATTATAACCTACAAAAAGATAAAAATAAATATGTCAAAAAATAAAAAAGTTATTTGTGCTTAACATTAGTAGGTCTTATTTGGCCCACCCTGTAGAAGTATAAGCTCGATTTTATTACTCGCCTTGATTATCTCTCGCATACAAAATACCCACCTTTTCATCAATTCAAAATTTGTACGCTCTGCAGGCGTGTCCGTATGTCATAGGATAATTAAACGTACTCGTTTTTTTTTTTGTTTTTTGTTTTTTCCTATCTACCTGATCACTCGAACTCATTTAATTAATTGTTGTAATTTATAGCCACTCAAGTAAAAATAAATATCGCACAATTAATCGATTTCTCACCACCTTCATTTCACATATTTCTCTTCCCCAGAGTGTCATTATTGCGGATGGCTCAGAACAGTACAAGCGGTTCGTGCAACTACCACAGCCGTTGACCTTCAAGGTGTATATCTTCAACGTAACCAATGCACAAAAGATTCAACAAGGTGCCATACCCATTGTAGAGGAGGTTGGGCCGTACGTATACAGGTAAGTGGAAATTCCAACCACTGCAACGATTTTTATTTACTTCCTTTGCTTAAATTCACAGACAATATCGGCGCAAAAAAGTGAAACACTTTTCACGCGATGGCTCTAAGATCAGCTATGTGCAGGATACACGTTTTGAATTTGATGAGGAGGCATCTGCGCCCTACACCCAATCCGATCGTATTGTGGTGCTTAATATGCATATGAATGTAAGCGATTTTTCAGAGATTTACAAGATCGGCAATCAACGCGTTGCCAATCCCGAGTGTCTGTTAAATATATACATACACTGGGACTTGAAAGAAATATGTTTTGAAATCGAGTAGTTACATTTTGTAGCTTCAAAGCGGTCTGCCTTCGCATTTTCATTACGCGTATGCAATTACAAGTCTGTGATGTGTATTTCTTTTGAGCTCCAGTGTATAGTATAGCCGCAGAACTCCAGCAACTTTGTCAGCGTTATTAATGTGAAATGTATTATTTGCAGGCGTTTTTACAAGTATTCGAAAGAGAAATTACTGATATCTTTCAGGGTTTTGCGAATAGATTAAATCACAGGCTCAACCACACACCAGGCGTTCGTATATTGAAACGTCTGATGGAGCGCATACGTGGGAAACGTAAAGTAAATTTTTTTACATACAAAAAATGGAAAACAAAATTTATCTAATATGAAGCAACAAAACTGAAAACTAACAACTACATACGTACATATATTAATTGGTTATTGCATTGGCTCACCTACATACATACTAATCATTGCTTCCTCGCTGTAGATACTCGCGCATAGGCACATACGCACGTACAAATCTTACCAAGCGTATCCAAGTACATTTCGCCAGCTCGGTGGTGAATTTGGATAGGAAATACATACCTATAAGACACTTGACACGTGTATGCGTGCATTTGATATGGAAAGCGTAGTCAACTGTAAAAATGTGACTTCTCCTATAATTACTGCAAATTTATTTTCTACATCAAAGTTTTCAATATTGCAATTCCTCCTTAATTATGGGTCTCATTTAAAGTTCGCAATATTTATTGGCTCAATGTGCGTTTCTAATTTCATGAGATATTTAGGTTAAGTGAAGTTGCATGAGATATTTAATAGTCTATAATTTATTTGAACTGATTTTGCAGATGATCGATAAGTGGGCTGGTATTAAAGTTGTTGACGCAAAATTAAGCATTACAGCGAACAATAACACCGCGTTACACACATTCTGTCCTATGAACCAAATATACTTATTCGGAAAGGGGATAAAAAATAAAATGTACACGTCACAATTTTTTTTTTTTGTATTTTATAACTTTAAACGAGCAATTCTTGTATGCATATCTGTATAGCCACACGATCTCAGGATTAGCTTAACGGATTTGAATGAAATTGGGTGTTGCCACTGACAATGTTTCACAGGGTTGCCACCTGTTCGAAATTAAAAAAACAAAATTCCATGAGATATGCCGATGTGGGTATCAAAAGAAAGGTATTTCACTCCGCATTACAATAGAGATATAAACCCCCGAATTTTTTTATTAATTTTATTATATTAAAATTAACAATTGTTACATTAAAAATTTTAATGCTTTTAAAGAAACTTAGGCCTTTAATTTTTGCGTTTGTAACCATTTGTGTCAGTATCGCGAAAAATAGACTCGCCAAGCATATGCGTAATGTCTTGTCCTTAAAACAATTGTCAAAGTATACGTCTCCTAGTAGCGCAACTGTCAGATGATCGGAACTTCCGAAACTGTAAAAAACACACAAACGGCACAGAGTGTGTTGTATGAAACAATAAATTAAAGGTTAATAAGTTGTTTACAAATTTGGAGTCCCTTCAAGTTATGCCGAAAATTTAGAAAAAAAATTTTTTTAGAAAAAAAAATTCAAGAAAATCTGAGAATTGATAACATTTTTTTTTTTTTAATTTTACATAATAAAAACATGTCCACGAGTCTGCCTGCAGAAATTCAGCGCTATTGGATCACGGAAAAGGGTTAAAAATTGATCCAAAGTTTTTCACACAGGCGTACTACGAGCTCTATATTTTATACATAAAAAAAATTTCTGACGTGTACATGAAAATCGCCGACACACGTGTATTTTTATTTTTTCTCCCCTTTCCGAAAAAGTATATTTGGTTCATAGGACAGAAAAAAAGTTCGTTTTTGTAAAGCAGTGTAATGGGTACAGCAATTGGTACTCGTCCCCAGTCCTTATTGCTTCAGCTAACTTCAAATTTTTTAATATGAGATTTTAGTTATTAAAGGTCTATGGTAGACGAACTCCTAAGACTTAAGTGATCTGTGTCTGGGCCGGATATTTATGCAAATCATGTTCGAGCGTCTCATCATCCTTAAAAAAAATCATCGATCAGAATAGACCAAAGGTTAGGTATATCGGGCTGATGTGAATAGGCCTCACATAGACTACAACGGTGCATAGTGTTACCAGTGTTGTTGGAGTCGTGTTAAGCGTAGTTCGAGATACATGTCTTGACAAGTTTTAATAAACAATTTAAACTTTTCTCAGCAATATCCTTCAAAAATAAATATATAATATACCCATCCCAGGTAATTTTAACGAGTCCTGCTTAGAGCACGACAGTGGCAAAGAAGGTGTTCTAACGTACCCCTTTCTTCTACGCAAAGCTTACATGCCATTTAGCTGCGTGATTTGCAGTGAGACAATGCCCCGTCAGTACTCCAGCTAATATTTTACATTCTCTCTTTGGGAGTGATATATTAAAGTTGGCTGTTTTCATGTTGTAAGTTCGTGGCATTATTTTGGCAGTCCTGTGGTATGTCGAGGCTTCCCCTATAGACTGTGGTTCCAGAGTTAGTTCCATATACTTATACGCAGGCGGGTGCCTGCCTTAGCAAGCTCGTTAAGTCCCTCATTTCCCTCTATTCCCTTGTGCACTGGTACCCAGTAAATTGCGACCGGTCTTTTCTCACAGGACTAGTCCATTTAGGAACTACAGTCTTGCACGCATTCGCTGCTAGTCATTGCAGTGATTATTGCTTTAATAGCAGCTTGACTCTCGATGAAGTTGTTTGCGCCAGTGTCGATGGGAGTAAATTCCAACGTTTGAATTCAGCTGCAGTTGTTACAGCATAGGTCTCAGCTTGAAATAGCTGAGAGACTTTTGGAGATCGAACTGCGGGCAGAATGTCGCCGCTCTATTTTGGATCCATCTGTAAAGAAATTGTGTCTGACCACCACAGATTCTAAACCCTTCTGCCAACCATTCTGATCTATTAAAAGCCCAGGCCTCTTGCCAAAGTTTACTTGTGGAATAACATCGTCTGACCTTTCGTTTACGCCCTGAATGTTACTGTGACCAAAAAGCCTGTGTTTGAATTGTCCAGTCATCCCCGGTCTTAGCGCAGATCTTTCGACAGAGTTTCTTGCTATTAATTTGATTGGACGCCAGTCGAGAAGTCTTTCTACTACCACTGTTGAAGTTGTGCTCATCTCTTGCATGCTTATAAGGCATTGAAAGCTTTCTTTGCTCTTTCTTTCACATTAAATCTCCATCAGCGCACTTTTGTGTATTTCACTCATCGTTTGAGGGAACTTGCCTGAGCTGATAACCGCCAAGTCGTCAGCATATGCCGTCAGTTTTTGCCCGCTATCCCCAATTTTGATGAAAATTTGATTCATCCCTAGATTTCATAGAAGAGGGAGAGCACTCTTTCCCGTGGAGTACCTCTATTTTCGCTTTTTTGACATTGTACTGGACCCGCATTCGGCCATCACTAACCTACAGTTTAATAGGCTGCCGATCCAGTGTCGAATGGCAGGTACTATACCAGTTCACTCTAGGGCTTCCATCACAGCATTACAGCATCACACATTGTTAAAGACTCCAGATATATTAAGAAAGACTCCCATTGCATATTCTTTATAGCGCAGCACCAATTATCTTTCGACTTTATATTGACTATTAGAAAGACTTTAACCGACTAAAACACAGTAATATGTGGTGTGCTCTACCACGGAAAGAAGTCTCTGACAAGATTGTCAACTTACTCAAGACGCAATACGAAGCTTTGGAATGAATCGAAGCCCATACGAACTGAAGCCGGCGTGAGGTAGGACTGCTTCTTATCGCCACTTCTTTTCCTGGTCGTCATTGATGAAATTCTAACCACTTCAATTGGTAATATAGAAAGAAGGGCATTGTAGAGGCACCCTATTTCAATGGAACATCTTGAATATTTAGATTTTGCCGACTGCTTTCTCAACACAGTTCAGGCATGCAAAGCAAACTGAACGACCTTGTAAAGCACTCTAGCACTGCTGGACTGAAAGTCAATGCCATGGGGAACCAAATATTTGATGAGAGTTATTTCTCCTTCAATACTGGAGAGCGCAGCACTGTTAAAATGAGTAGCTTTCAATATCTTGGATGCAAAAGTGATGTAATCACAAGGCTGCAAAAAACGAGTAACGCAGTCGCTGGTCTCCGACCGAAGAGGCTGTCCAAAACAAATCAGCGTGTAAATCTGGAAGTTGACCTGATAAGGTCGGCTAAATGGCTCCACACCCAAGAAGTCTTTGTCCGATCCTCCTCTTACTAGCTACTATTTCCAGAAGGTTCCTTATCTGCGCATTCCACAACGTAACTTAATAAATATAAGGGATATTTTAAATTCACAATGCAGCAGTGATGTCATTTGTAAAAATTTTGAATAAAGCGAAATTGCAATAATAACTTTAAATATTTCGAGCGGCATAAGGAAATCGGAAAATAAAGTCAGCGTACCTATTTCAATGGCAATGTGTGTACATAGTATGCTACATGCGAGACTCTATGTCGTCAACATAATCTGATACCATCAAATGTAACTTATGAGCGCATTGACTATAGAAAGTAACTGAGAAAATATTATTTTTGCTACCTTTGACGTCAAAGCAGGCATAAGAAATGTTGAAGTGTCGATTCCTGGCCATCGTAGAAACAACAAGGAAAGCGCATTTGTGTTGGTCTGCAAAACTTTAAATTCGCCTTCGCCTAACACATAATCTCTATTATACTTTCTTTCTTCAAGTAATGAAAAAACTAAACCAGTTTACGACTAATAAATATATTTTTAATGTAGCTATGAAATGGCTTAACAATGCACAAGACTACACATGCAAAAATAACAGATACAACTTCAGCCTTTTACGTAGAATTAAAAAAAATGGCATATCTGGTGAAGGTAGAAGAAAGGCATTCAGTGTTAATTTATATTCCTCTGCGGGACAAATGGCTTCAAGCACCATCATGAAAATATATTCATGCAAATTTGTACGAGTATAAATAGAAAGAACTTGATTTACACATTGAACGTATCTACATAACTATTGAGTCTGGTTTCTTAGATCCATCCCGACACACGAAATGTCTTTTTCGCTTTTTGAATGGTTTCAAAGGAGGAACAAGAAAAAATACTCATATTGGCTTTTGTCTTTACTATAAAGGCTTATGCATACGTAAATAATTGCATTAGAGAATATCTGGTTTGTATACTCGTACATATGTATGCTGTCATTAATTTTTGGCAGGTGTGGATAACTCGAATATAGGTATAAATGAAGCGAGTATAAGAGTACTTATCCAGACTCTTAGGTATGGTAAATACGGGTATCTCTAAAACGGCTTTCCTTACCAATTTTCAACACATATTTTTAAATTACAAAAAAACTTTCATATATAATATTAGGTTGGCGAATAAGTGCGTTGCGTTTTCCCGAAGACTTTTAATTAAACAAAAAGCAAAATTTATATCAATAAGTTAATCAATTATATATTCGCCGATCCTATTTAAAACCTCTTCGCACCTCTCGACCAATTTGTCTGGTGTCAAAGAAGTTGTTGAGCTAGCTTTTATAGACCTCTTTATTATCGAAGGTAACGCCCTTAATACGATTTGACAGGAAGCGAAAAAGATGGTAATCGGTCGTTGTAAGGTCCGAACAATGTGGTGGATGCCGAAGGACCTCCCATTCGAGCTCTTCGAGTGCTGCTGTGACGACTTCTGCAACATGGGGGCTGGCGTTTTTATCAAGGATTATGGTCTGATCAGGTCATTTCAGTCGAATAGCCTCACTCACGCGCTATCGCTGGGTAATGTAGAGCTCCTTGTTGACCGTGGCATTCTTTTCGACCATTTACCAATGCACCACGCGCTCCCAGTCCCATCAAACAAATATCATCACCTTCTTTTGATGAAGATCCGGCTTGTGTATCGGCTTTGGTGTATCTCCTGGCCTTGGGTGGCTCCACTCCTTTCTTTGCTTCATATTGATGTAGAGGCACCATTTCTCATCACCCGTGACGATTCGGTACAAAAAACGCTGTTAAAGACCGCGCGTTGCTCGATGGCGGACGAGACGCTGAAAGCGTCGTTTGAAAGCGACTTTTTTTTATTTTTTCCTTCATTCATTGAGCTCGTGAAGCAGCCAAGCTCCCAATTTTTCGGTAAATCCCTTTGAATGAAGGTGAATGGGAATAGGTTTATGATTACAATTCATTTTTGGGGCGCGTTCTCCTTCAAAAGTGATTTGAGACGTTCTTCGTCGAATTCAGAAGACCTTCCGCTGCGGGACGTGTCAGCACCATTCTTCAACTTTGCAAACCATTTCCGTGCTGTAGACTCGCCTGTGACACCTTTTCCGTCCACGTCGCAAATGTCTCGGGCTGCTTCGGCAGCTTGTTGATCTCGATCAAGGTGTCGAAAAAATTGATTTTTGCCTGCGTGGTATTCCATTTATAAGCCTCGAAACTAATAGAAAAGTACAATAAATAACTCCAAAATTCAACTAACATAGCTTTGTAGAGCGGAAAGATTTCTATCGAATGAATACTTACTACTTAAAAAAAAAAAAAATTAAAAACGCTATGAACTTATTCCCCAACCTAATACACACCCACACATATTATAGATGAAGAGTTAAGGGTTAGTCCAGGTATGAGGTAAGGTGCCGTTTTCCAAGGTTACACAGACCGAGACAAATTTTTAACCAAAAATCAGACTACACGTTTGCAAAGGTTTTTGAGGCACTACTCAGATATTTTCACCACATCTGACTTAAAAGGGAAAACACACGATTTTTGACTCTCTTAGAGAAAAGCATCTCAAAGTGCAACTCTTCTAGTTTCTGTGGTTTCTGTGGTACTAGTGGTGGCTGTAATGACCGCCGATGCCGAATGGGTTATGGGTTGGTGCGTGACTACCATTCGAAATTCGAAAAGAATGTAGATTCGAAACTCTGTAAAACTCCGTGAAACACCAAAATGTAAAAAAGGTTTTTTCTTCGGCAGGCAATGGCAAACCTCCGAGTGTATTTCTGCCATGAAAAAGCTCCTCATAAAAAATATCTAACCTTCGGACGCGGCTTGAAACTGTAGGTCCCTCCATTTGTGGAACAACCTCAAGACGCACGGCACAAATAGGAGGAGGGGCGCGTCCTAACACCCAAACAGGGTGTACCCGCCATTTATATAGTGTGGGCAAAAAGTAAGGTGAATTTATTTGTCAAACTTCGCGGGGTTAAAATTTCGCTCTAGTTATTTTTTTCATGAGTTGGCAGCACTGTTAATAACATCTGGGCCAACTTTCATGTGAATGTCATTATCAGTAATATATTTACGCTTGTGTTTACCAAACGACCAAGAGTGCATTTTTCGATTTTTACCATGTCTGATTTGATTGAGCAGAGAAGTGCCATCAAATTTTGTTTGCGGAATGAAATTTCGGCTGCGGAAACGTTTAGCATGTTGCAGAAGGCATTTGGTGATTCGACCATGTCGCACAAAAATGTTTATAAGTGGTACAAAGACTTCAAAGAGGGTCGAGAACGTGTTAATGACTTGGAGCGCTCCGGACGACCATCGACGTCAAAGTGGTCAACAGATGACCAACACGTCAATAAAGTGAAGGAGTTAGTGCTCAAAAATCGTCGGTTGACTGTTAAAGACCTTACTGATATGATCGGAATATCAAAGACCAAATATTATGAAAGACCATTTGGGCCTACGAAAAGTCAAATCTCGTTTGGTACCGAAAACTCTCAATTTCTTGGAAAAAAGTCGTCGCGTTGATGTGTGTGAAACAATGCTTTCAGACTATCAGGACAAGCTCAAATGCATCATTACGGGAGATGAGACTTGGATTTATGCTTACGATCCTGAAACAACCGACCAATGAAGCGAATATCGTGCTAAAGGCGAGGCCAGACCGAAAAGAGCACGTCAAAGGCGTTCAAAAATAAAGGTCATGATGACAGTTTTTTTCGATTTTCGTGGTGTGTTGCACTATGAATTCCTTCCACCTGGCCAAACTGTTAATGCGGAATATTATTTGAGCGTTATGCGTCGTTTACGTGAAGCAATTCGTCTAAAAAGACCAGAATTATGGGCCAACAACTCTTGGTTTTTGCATCACGATAATGCACCGTCTCACACTGCACTCGTTCCTCGTGACCATTTCGCCAAAAATTTCACCCATATCGTTCCGCAACCACCGTATTCGCCTGATTTGGCTCCGTGTGACTTCTGGCTATTCCCAAAACTCAAAAGACCACTCCGGGGAAAGCGTTTCGAGCCGATTGAGGTGATAAAAGCTGAATCGAAGAAGGTGCTGATGGCTATACCGGAAATGGACTATTTGGCATGTTTCGGGGATTGGAAAAATCGTTGGCATAAATGTATTTCATCGGGAGGGGATTATTTTGAAGGGGATGAAATGATGATTTACAAGAATAAATAAAGATTTTTCATTTTACAACCAAATTCACCTTACTTTTTGCCCACAGTATATACATATTACTTTTACTTTGCTTAATTTCGTATTTAAATTTTTAGGTTAAAATTTATAATTAAACTAAAAACAATCTATTAATTTGATTAGTTTATTGCATTAGCATTTAAATTAGACTAACTGTTTTCTATTTGAAGATCAATAAATACTCGTTTAAGCATTTGCTATAGAATATTAAGTTTTAATTTCGCTTGTTATGAAAATTTTTGCAAAAATCACTCATCAACGCCCACTGTGTAAGTCAGATTCATAAAATTAATTGTACAAAAAAACTTAAGAGTTGTATAGAAAAACTAATAATTCTCATATTTTATATCAATATCGACTTTATAACTATAACAGAGCCCTATAAGTGGTTGAACAGCATTTTTGCCAACATATTAAATGATGTAAAAGTAAGTGCTGGAGAATTCGTTGCTTAAGTTCTAGAAATTTTTACGTACGCCAGTTCAGCTGATGCCTGAAAACACCGTTACCGGCTTGTCTGCCTTCTCAGTAAATTTAAATTATCCAATAATTTTGACACCTTTCAAATCTTCTTCTCTTTTTTTGACTAATCTTCGACGATTTCAATAATTTATTTAGAATTTTTCTATTCACCGTTGAATATCATTTATTGGTGTATTCATTCATATGTATGTATTCATGCCTACTAAAGAAATATCATACATAGATAATGAATTTGAAGATATGAATATTTATTATAGCGAGTCGCCACTGGCATTCGTTTGACGGACATATGTCAATGTTCTGATTTTATACACTTACTTACACTTATCCATACATACATACATACATACATACTACCCAACTCAAATCTCGCTTTAACTCTATAGCTTTTAACTCTGTACAGTAATCGAATTTTCATATCTGCTATTTGACTACCTACATTGACATGTCATTAACACGCCACCGCGCTCCTGGCCCCTTCAAATGCTTCCCGCTACCGCTTGTTTGATTTCCATTGCCTTGGTGCTGGGTTAATTGCATGTTTGATACTTAAACGCTTTGATCGAAAATAAAACTGTAAATAAGCATGAAGAATTAATTAAACTTAAGCTTGGCATAGTTCCTCTCGCTTTGAAAAAACTAACCTCTTACCAAGTATTAGTAATTATCACACCCATACACATACTCTCCTTATACAATCGATATCGATTTCAGTCGGTGCTGCAGATCTCGGAAAACGATCCGGGTTTATCGCTGTTGCTGGTTCATTTGAATGCAAATTTAAAGGCCGTCTTCAATGATCCAAAATCAATGTTTCTCGATACAACAGTGCGTGAGTTCCTCTTCGACGGTGTGCGTTTCTGCATCAATACCAATGGCATTGCCAAGGCGATTTGCAACCAAATCAAAGAGGGTGGCTCCAAGACGATACGCGAACTGAGTGATGGCAGTTTAGCCTTCTCGTTCTTCAATCACGTGAGTAATATTGCGTGTATTCAAATACTTTGAGAATATTAGTAAAGCTTCAGTGAATATGACTAATGTTGTTTTTATTTTTGTTTTTGTAGAAGAACGGTACAGGTAAAGAAGTGTACGAGGTGCATACCGGTAAAGGTGATGCCCAGCGCGTGCTCGAGATACAAAAGCTGGACGATTCACATAATCTGCAGGTGTGGCTAAATGGTTCCGAAGGCGAAACTTCTATGTGTAATCAGATTAACGGCACCGATGCTTCATCGTATCCACCATTCCGCAAACGTGGCGATTCAATGTACATCTTCAGTGCGGACATCTGTCGTTCGGTGGAATTATTCTATCAGAGTGACATACAATATCAGGGCATACCGGGTTTTCGTTACTCAATCGGCGAGAATTTCATCAATGATATCGGTCCTGAGCACGATAATGAATGCTTCTGCGTCGATAAACTGGCGAATGTGATAAAACGGAAGAATGGTTGCCTATACGCAGGCGCTTTGGATCTGACAACGTGTCTGGGTGAGTGTCAAGATTTTATTGATTATACTAAAACATTATAATTAACGCAAAACAAGATAATTATAGCAAAATATCATACAGCTCTGACAGTAGGGTGATTGAGTCAATTTTAAATCGTAAAATGATGGCGCACAGTGGTATTTTGGTGGCGAAAAATCAAATTTTCGACCACGAAACTTCAAAAATGTAATGATGCAGCTTAAAAGAGAAATGTCTGACTAAGTAAGAAACACTCATAAGAAATGGGCTAGAAGAAAGCTTGAGCGTAATAAGAAGTAGACTCAACAAATTAAAAAAAAATTATAATCTTGATATTTATTCAATGTTGAAAATTTTGTTATAGAGTTATTTAAAGTGAAATATTTTTGGTTCTTTTTAAGATTTTCAAAACTTTTTGCTATAAAATATATTTTTTATAAAGGTTTTTTTTCGAAAAAAATGTTACTTTTCAGTTCCAAATTTTTGGAGAATTTTCGTTTTTTGACGTGATAACGTCTTATAATTCGATGAAGCCAGCTGCACGCAGCAAAAAATGCGGCGTTATCTTGCTCTTCCGGCGTTACCTTGCTTGAACTGCAAGCGGGAGCGCGGAACGAACGACAAAGAGGCACAATCGGCCCCCGCGTTCGGCAACGTTCGACATCTGCCTCTCTCCTACTTGAGTGAGCATATATATGTATGTATATACGTACATATGCATATAAATTCACATATTTGTATTTGCATATGCCTTCTTCCTGTGTGCATGGTAATGAACCATTTCTCTGTTGAGAATAGGACGATGAAAGGAAAAGTAGGAAATGAAAGGGAGTGTTTCGAGTGTAATGTGTCTTGAAAAAGGCAAATCGATGATGTTGTCTCTTAGTGTTGTTGACTTATTAACGTCTGATGCACAATCGAAATTGAACATATCTTTCATGAATTTGATAAATGTTT
Source organism: Anastrepha fraterculus (assembly GCA_037575425.1). Lineage (NCBI taxonomy): Eukaryota > Metazoa > Arthropoda > Insecta > Diptera > Tephritidae > Anastrepha > Anastrepha fraterculus. The sequence goes on along the minus strand of JAYXIM010020330.1, from coordinate 480,612 downwards.
CGTAATTTTTCACGTTTGTGTAAATGTAATTCCATTGCGATTCCATTTACCTCCTCCTCTATATCCATACAAAATATCTACCAAACAAATAAAATTAAAATTTTCTTTTGAAAAATGCAACCATTCCATCAGTATTTTCTTATGATGTTGTCACGTTAAACTATCGTCAGTAAACCGACTTTAGAGACAACCTCTTTTTTTTATTTGTACTTTTTGAAAGGTTTTATTCTGTAAGAATCAAAGCAAGCCATGTACATTTAGGTCATTCGTTATAAAATTGTACGATTTATAAACTTTGTTGAGGCGTAAGTCTTTCCATGATGAAATGTCAATCAATGCTGAAAAAACTATTTATTTAGTATACAGCAGTCACGCGTGATTTGACTAAAAAAAATCTTTTGGAAACAGCTAGTTAAAGAAATGATGGTTGATGAATAAAATGTTTCAATATTCTAGACAGTGTTTTGTTTTATCGTCAAACTTTTCTATAAGAAAAAAGGGAAACTTATAGCGGCTGTTGGTACCTTTCATAAGAGTAACTTATGTAACGAAGTAAAATATTCCCTTTTTTTAAATTTAAATTATAAAATGTATTTAGAAATTTGTACTGTAGGCCAAAGAAAGTACCTCTAGATAGTGACTGATTATAACCATTTTTGAAATTTTTCTTAACGAGGTTAAACTAAATGCGCATAGGAAATTTCGATCTCCTAGAAATACTTCTTATATTTTTTGTATAGTATTTATCAAACCATACCACTGTGTGGCGAGCTGCTCCAATGCGTGCTATACTTTATGAGCAACAGCAGAACAGTATTCTGTGAGTTATACATTTTAATTTTTAATGACAGATGAGGATTGTTTGGCTTTTGTATTTTAGAAAGTATTTTTGTGATGAATTCAGACGCGATTGGGGTTATTGTACTATCGACAGAATATATTCTGCATTTTTTTAAGTACTTTTTAACCAAAAATTATACTAAGACCGTTGATTGGGAATTCCTTGTATGTATTGAGTTGGGGAATAAGTTCATAGAGTTTTTACCGAAAACTTTTATTTAAACAAAAAGCAATTAATAATATAATAATTATGAAAAATGTAATCCATTATATATTCGACGTTGCTGTTACAACCTCTTCCGACCTCTCGACCAATTTGTTGATGCCGTTCCGTCATAAACAGCCTGATCTGCACCTCTCTGTTATCGAAAGTAACGCCCTTCATATAGTTTGACAGGGAGCGGAAAAGATGGTAATCGCTCGGTACGAGGACCGGAGAATATGGCGGATGCTGAGGCACCTCGAAGTCTTAGAGTGCGGCTTTGACGATTTGTGTAACATGGAGCTTAGCGTTGACGTGAGGGGATACGGTTTGACCATGTCAATCAAGTCTTTTCAGTCGAATAGCCTAATTTATGCGGTGTTTCTGGGTAATGTAGAGCTCCTTGTTGACCGTGGCATTCGTTTCGAGCATATCCGAGTGCACCATGTCCTCCCAATTACACCAAACAAATATCATGATCTGCTTTGAATGAAGATCCGGCTTTACTCATGGCTTTGGTGTATCTCCTGGCCTTGGGTGGCTCCACTACTTTCTTTACTTCATATTGATGTAGAGGCACCATTTCTCATCACCCGCGACGATTCGGTACAAAAAGAGTTGTTGAAGACCGCTCGATGGCGGACGAGACGCTGAGAAGCAATTTGAAGGAGGATTTCTTTGTTTTTTTTCGTTGAGGCTGTGTGGCACCCAGGCTCCCAATTTTTCGGTAAGTCCCGTTGAATGAGGGTGACCAATTCACGGCTGGTTTGGGGAGCGTTCTCTTTTTAAAGTGATTTGAGACGTTATTCATCGAATTCGGAAGAATTCTGCTGCGGGACGTCTCATCAACGTCAAAGCCGCCATTTTTGAACTTTGCAAACCATTTCCGTGCTGTAGACTCGCCTATTAAACCTTCTCCATACATGTCGCAAATGTCTCGGACTGCTCCGGCAGCTTTTAGACCTCGATGAAAAGCAACGAAAAGCAGGTGTCGAAAATGTTGAGTTTTGCCTGCTGAGTATTCCATTTCTAAGCCTCAAAACTAGTAAAAAATTAAATAACTGAAAAATTCAACTATCATAGTTTTGCAGAGCAGAAAGACTTCTATTGAATGAATACTTGCTCTTTGCCGAACAGCAAATAAATCGTTATAAAATAAAAGAAAATATAAAAACGCTATCAACTTATTCCCTAACCCAATAGATTTATATTGCTTCCACAAGCTCTGTCAGTTCCATACCTGGTTTTGGATTTATTTGAACGCTTCGATAACTGTTTATTTTTCAAAGTTAGCATAAATAGCATAAATATGGCAACTCCCTAGCTCATTTTACAACGCCACAGACTTTGTGCGTTCGTCGTAAGTTCGTCTTTGAAATTTAATGCCGGTGTAAAACAGTAGTTATGTACAAACAAGGTAGCGCAAAAACAATCAGCCTATCAGAAGACTTATAAATTTTGCAAATGTTGTCTCACGTCAATGAAATTGGGAACCAAACAGCCGCAGTGTACACACAGACAAGCAATTTTCTTTTATTCTTTTGTTGACAAATTTTGCGCCCCCTTGTATTATTTTAATAGCTACAACTTGATATAGCCATTTTTATGGACAGCGGCTATTGCGCTTCTCAATAATACTAAAATAATATAAATTCCGTTACTCATTATACTCAATCTGAATATTTATTTGCACACTTGAAACTTGTCTTTATATTTGCGTTTCAAAAATGTTCCGGCCTCATATTTTTGAACTTACAAAATATATTAAGAATTCTACGACTTTGCAAAACAAATACCAGTTTTTAATCATATAAATTGAATTAGATTAAATTAATTGAGAATGCCACTAAATTTTACATTAACACAAATCGCGATCATTGAACCGATTGGGTCAATAATTTGTAATTTTTTTGTAAGTGCGTTTGAATACAAAATTTAATACTTCCAATAATCCAAAAACCTCACGAATTGTCTTTGTGTCAGTTGGGCCAGTTATTCATGCCAAAAGTGGATATGACCTACTCAATTTAGTCCTTCCATTCAATAGAAGTACATTCGAGAAAACGCTGTTTAAACGCTTATTAACCCCACAGGAGCGCCAAATCGATCATTCTTTCACAGGCTCACTCTAAAGCCAACGAATTTATTGTGTAATGAGCAGAGTTTGGTATTTTATTGTATATTCAGAAATAGTATACAAATTTCATCGCCCAATTTAGAGCGCAGAAGTAAAAGAGCACAAATCACCACATCTGCGTGGCTTTAAAAAGAGTAGGTCTACAGCTATCGTATACACATTTTTCCATTTTTTGACTAGAAAGAATGTTTTAAATATTTTCTTTTTTTATTTCCATTATAAATAAAAATCCGTTAATATTAACAATACGTAGGTTAGATAGATACATAGATAGATAGATATATGAATGAGGTTTTCACTTCGACCTCATGGTATTTTGTAGCCTCTGCTCATCACAGTACCTCATCCAAGCCCAGGATAGAGGTTGGTTGGATTGAGCGTATGTGCCTTTCCTCTAGCTACAGTTGGCCAAGATGTCTCAACCTTCTCCGCGCTAGAGCGCTGCATTCCAGGAGAAGGTGCATGGAAGTCTCCTGGGATTGGTCGCAGAAACGGCAAGAGTCCGTAGATCAAAGTCCGATCATGTGCAAATGACTTCGCAGTTTACAGTGGCCTGTGAGTATGCCCGTGAGCATTCTCATATTACCCTTGGGGAGGGTTAGGAGTTCTTAAACCTCTTCTGGTTGTGCCTTCCCAGTAAAGATTTCGGCTGGCGTGGCCCCTCCCTTAGCCCGAGCTCTTCACTTCTGAGCTTCTCCTTGATGTTGTGTTGTCCATGGCAAGGAAGGGCTCGGATCCTATTAAAGGCCGCAGCCTCTCTCGCCAATGCGTCCGCTACTTCGGTCCCAGTTATACCCTGTGTCCTGGGACCAAAATTAGCCGGATGTGATTGTGCGTTCCTATTAGATTCAGTTTCTCGATACACTCAAGTACCAGTGAGGTATTAATCGCACAGAATGATAGAGCTTTGAGTGCCGCCCGACTGTTGCTCAGAATGGCAATGCGCTCATTCCGTACATTCCTGTCTAAGTTTATCTTTGCATATAGACAGATGGCATAAGGCTCCGCTGGCAATATGCTTGTACAGTGGCGTTCTTCTTTGGCTTGGGAATCGCGCAACTTTCCAGGCTTTTGGAAAGTATTGTAGTCGAATTACTGCATACTGGAGAACAATACAAGCAGCATTGGTTTAATAAAAAGTTTTCAAATCGATTACCATTAAATATTCGCAATGGTATTGCATATCCCAAAAGTTGCCAAGCCATAAATATTCGTTAAATTAACCAAATGCTTTCTAAAGTTGCTAAAGTTTGCTATTTCCGGTACCACTTTGCTTGTGCTTCATCCAGAACATTTTATGTTGATTAGGGATGCCAATTTTTTCAATTTTTACGCTCGCGAAATTTTCGGGATGTGGTTATTACAATCCCGAAATTTTTAGATTAGTCCCGGTATTTAAATATCCATTATTTTACAACAACTTAATTGTAAAAAAAATGTGAAATGAGATAAACCAACAAAACAAAAAGAATCACGAAATTTATACGCATTTAATAAACTTCCGTTCGTGCATATTTGATGCAGTAACTTAAGGTATGGCGCAAATAGCTCGATGCAAAAGAACTTAAAAAGTAAACCAATAAGCATCATTACGCTATGGAAAGAATGGCAACTGTTTTCCAAACGTAAATTTTTGGCATTCTGAAAGTAACCGAATGGATAATCGAGAGGAGATGGAGCGGGATACAGATTGGAGTCTTCTGTGACAGTCAGGCTCGACCCTACGACTCTTTACAGCCACCTCCTTCGAGGGAGCTAAGAGAAGTAGTCAAGTATGCAGATTCCAATAATCTAGGGCTAATAGTGGGCTGTGATTCAATTTCATCGAACATTGCATGGAGAAGCAGCAAATACCAGCCCAGAGGCCGCAAGTTACAGGATTTTATCCTGTCATCTGATTTGGTCATTCAAAACACTGGTAACAAAGCAACTTTTGTGACCAAAAGGAGACATGAGCTGATTGATTTAACAATTACTAGTAGATCAGTTGGAAATCAAATCAACTGATGGCAAGTTTCGGAAGTGAACTCTTTTTCTGATCGTCGTCTTATCGAATGCCGACTGGGAATTAATACAATATAAATACCTTCCGGTAGGAATCCTCGATATGGTTAGCTAGTAACAGAGCGATTAACAAACCTGAAAAAACTCAAATCAATAGAAATGATTAAAGATGCTACTGAGAAATTAGAAGATACTTTAATCAATTGCTTTGGGGAACTGTGCCCACTCAGGCAAAGTAGACAGAGGAAAGCGGTTCCCTGGTGGAACCCTGAACTGTCAAAACTGTGGAGGCGCATAGCACGGAGCACTTTCTCTGTGATTGTCCTGCCTTTGCTAGAGCAAGGCTACTTGTTTTGGGTTCCGATGTCGTGAGATATAACTTATTCTCATTCTCATTCGTTCTCTAAAACTGGAGGATATTTACAGTTTTGCCAAAGAATCTGGAAAATTCTCACATGATTAAATAACTTTAACTCTGTCGCTATTCTTTTCTATCACTTTCTTTTATACATTTCCCTTTTATACATTATACGACGTTCGGTTGATGGTCGGTATTATAACAGCAAACAATCTATGGGGTCCAGCATATGATCACCATTAAAATCATTGAGGACCCGATTTGCCGGTCTTGCTTCGAGGAGACGGCTAGCACTGAGCTCTTTCTCTGTGAGTGTTCAGTATTTGGGTTTTGAAGTTCTGAGAAATTTATGAAAATTCGTTCTCTCACACTGGAGGATATTTTCAGATTTAACAAATACTCTGGAAAATTCTCACAGGTCCAGCTACCCCTATGTCTCTATTCTGTCATATCTTTTTCCTTCTGCTATTCCTATCCTTTCCTTCTTGACTATCTACTTTCCTTTTCTACTTCACTTTTACTTTCCAGGTCTTTAAATGCAATGGGCTTTTTAGTAAGAGTGTTTTAGGAGTTACCAAATCTCTAGGTGCTTCTTGGTTGTACTTTTTCAAATTTCAATTTGAAAGCAAATTTGGTATTGAAAGAAGTTCGTATATTTTTTTATCGTACAATTCAAGTGGAAAATAGTTTTGTATATCCATCCAGATTAGAATAAAACATTAAGTAAGTCAGTTTAGGAGAAATAGGAGCTCGCATGTATCGGGTGTTTTTTTAAGAGCTTGAGAATCTAAAGTGATAATACAAAACAGAAATATTGTTGGAATGAATTTTATCACAATTTTTTTTAATATCTGGTAGATAATTTCATGGCATTTATTTTTTTATTTACATAGTCCATTCGATCAGCTCAATTTTTGACTATGTACTTTTTCCAATAAATCTGAACGTATGGCGTCAATAGTGGCTTGAATATTGCAATAAATCGATGGTTAAGCGCACTGTGTGGCAAGTGCCGCCGTCTTGTTGGGCCCAAATGCCGTCGAGGTTGAGCTGATTAATTTTTGGAAACAAAAAATCGAAAGAAATAAAGACCGATGATGGCGCCAGTGTTTTATGATTTTTGGGAACAGAATTATTGTAATTCTTTTTTTCAAAGTAAATTCCTACAATATGAAAGCATTTTTCTGACGTTAACGATTCATGATGACTTGCCAGACCTTAGAATTAGCTTAGATTTTATTACTGCGAGGTTGGACTTCGACCTCATTGTCTTTTGAACCCCCTACTCATCACAGTACCTCATGCAAACCCAGTTCCCTTGTTAAACTCAAGATAGAGCTGAGTTGAATTAAGCGTATGGGACTATCTTCTGGCTGCAGTTGGCCGAGATATCTCTGACCAGACCTTACTGAAGAGTAATGTCAATACAGTTTGCCATTTCCAGTTAACGATATCTATAGTTTTTATGCAGCCAAAAGAACACCCGGTATATGCATTGTTTTTTTTTATATTAAGAAGAACACAAACACAAAAACGTTGTAGCATTTCCATATTTGCTAAAAAGTTTAAATCAATCTTAATTTTTGTATTAAAAAAAAATTTCTCTATCCATTTATGTACAGAAATTACAACTCCCAAGAGTATCGACATTGCTAGCAAGTAATCCCGGAGCTTTCGGGACTCAAAAAACATTCCTAATGTAGTTAACTTTATTTAGGCAAAATTTTATCACAAAATTCAAATGAATAACCAAATTTGCGGTTAACCACACGCACGTGTCTCCCAATGTTTTCGAACATAAAATCTGTACATGCCAACTTTAAATCGATCACTAATGATAATCAAAACAGTTGAACGCTTAAATTAAAGAACAAAAAAAAACAAAAAACGATCGCTTAAATTAATTGAATTATTTATTTTCCATAATATGAGCGCGAGGTAATATAAAATTTTCATAGAGATCAGAAACAAACAAATTAGCGTGACCGCAATATTCTAAATGTTCTAAGAAACGAAATTTGCCAAGTGCGAATATTCATGAGAAACACTAAAAAAATTCTGAAAAATGGACAGAGTGACAAAAACTCGAATACGTAGTATTAGCGCGCCAGCTGGCAGCACTTTTGAAGCGATCCGCGCTAGGTGCAAATTAACACGGCATTTCTAAGTATAAATTTGGATTTGCATGGTTCACTTCATCGCGTGCACCTATGTAATCCCGCAGGAAAGACTACATCACACATGGCAAACTTGTTCGCGGCGAAATTATAACAAATTTTCATTTTATTGGCAAATTTTTGTCTATATTTCTTTTGCGGTATCGTGGTTTGATATGTTAAATGTATTTATAGGTATACACTCTTCATAAAGGTGCACGCATACAAATAACAAATAAAAAAAAGTATCACAAATCTCAAATACCCAAAGTATTAGAAGAAACCAATTCAAAGTATATATATTTTTTTTCTTTTCATCTTTTGTATTTGTCGAAAGACACGAATTGGCATTGAACTTTTCGCGGCTAACCAGTGCAAATTATTACCTAAAACTCACAATTTTAATAAGACCACTCCCCTTTTTCACTGCTCCCCTCAATTCGCACTAATGATGGGTTATATTGAAATTAGCAAGTCAAATTGGCGTATGTAAAACCATGTTTCTGCTCTGCGTTCGCCTCATTCAACTCACATTTACGTCAACTTCAGCACAGCGCCAAACCTAATCGGCAGAGGAGAAGAAACGATAAAATAGCGGGGCGTTATCTGCGCTAACAATTAAATTGCAGTCGATTTGTAGTTAACGCACGCCTTTTATAAAAAAATAAAAAAATAAGTAAATATAAACAAAAAGTGCGTATAGCGTAGGACACATAACAGAATTGAATCTTTCAAGGCAAACAAAGAAAGAGGAAGAGACCCGAAAGAGAATGAGAGAGAGAGAGAGAGACCCGAGAGAGAATGAGCGAGAGAGAGAAATAATATGTATCTAAATAAATTCACAACATTTGCAGAGAATACAAATAGACAAAATTTACAAAAAACGGAGAAGGGTCGACCGGCGTAGGTAAACGCCGGGCACAAACCATGGCAACAACACGCACTACTCCGAGCGCTTATCACCCACACAAACGCCGCGATTCCAGGACCGCAGCAGCGGACAAAAAAAAGCGGCAAGGCAATACCAATAAATCCGACGCCGGAATGGATAGCACTTTATAGTACGCGCAAGCACTAGCCAGGAAACTGAAATAAGCGTCAAAAAGTAGGCGCAAAAAAAACCCCTCAAAAAATTGGTACCAAGAAACGCGCCAAACAATAGGCACCAAGGAAAAACCACGCGAAAAAGTAGGCAGCAAAAATATATTTCCTACAAGTTTGCACGAACAAACAAGCGCCAAAAAGTAGGCAGTGTTATTTCTTACTAGAAATTATCAACCACAAGGAAAAACTCCGGAAAAATAGCCTAAACTCTACAAGACAGCTGATCATATAATATATCATATAATATAATCACTCATATTATCATCATCACTATCCTCATCCAACTACGCATTTTTGATCTAGCCATGGGAAAGTTCTGTTGGTTTCCCCTTGTCGGTGTGATATTCTATCTTTCTTTTACCAATAGAAATTTCTTATAACTGAAAAATATATCTACTATGCTCTAAATGCAAGGCAACTTCTAATTTTTGTTCTCAAAAAGTAATCAAACTGATGGGTGAAACTACTCATTTTCGTCATCAAAAAGTAATCAGCACAAACTCCTCAATAACTTCTCATTTTCGTTTAAAAGTAATCAGACTGTGGAGTTTTGTTAAAATGTTTTATTTAGAAATTATAATTAATTAATTAGTTTATATTTTACGGTCCCTACAAGACAGTGCTGAGCACTTTCGACAAAAATTCCAACACATTTACAAGTATTTTATTAGTATCTAATACATGCGCATTATCAGAATAGCATATACAACATTTTTAATAGGGGAATCAAATATTTCATTTGATATACTTTTACCCTGTTCTGTGTGAATTTTATCTCTCTTTTACCAATAGCAATTTCATATAAGTGGAAAATATATCTACTGTACTTTAAACGCCAAGACAACTCATTTGTATGCTAATAATGTGGCTGCTCTGAAAAAAGTTCTAGTCTGAAATTTTTCTGTATTTGTTGTACAGTCGCCATAGCCGAATGAGTAGATGCTTTGCTAAAATTTGAAAATTCGTGAGTTGAAATTTCCGTGGGTGAAGCCCCGTGTGTAAAAGTTTTGTAATGAAAACAAAAAAAATAAATTTTATAATTTCTAAATAAAACATTTTATCGAAACTCCTCAGTCTGATTACTTTTTAACGAAAATGAGGAGTTATTGAGGAGTTTGTGCTGATTACTTTTTGATGACGAAAATGAGTATTTTGGTACATCAGTGCTGATTACTTGTTGAGAACAAAAATGAGAAGTATGCTTATTATTAGTGCTGAGAAGTTTGTGATGACGACAATGAGGAGTTTAGTTGTCCGCCGTTATTACATTGTAAGAATAAAAATGAATAGTTGCCTTGCTTTTAGAGCATAGTAGATACATATATTTTTCGGTTATAAGAAATTGCTATTGCTAAAAGAGAGATAGTTAGAATATCGCACCGACAAGGGGAAACCATCAGAACTTTCCCATGGCAAGAACGAAAATGTGTAGTTGGATGAGGATAGTGATGTTTTTTTTTAAGGAGGTTGAAATCAAAATGTCAGAAACATCTCAAAGGTGCCGTCACACCGATGGTATGTGGGGCACGCTCCCACTAATACTATAACAATCCACCTCGGTTAGTTCTACCCTGGGACCCCAAAAGTATAACTTTTGGGTAGAGCCGCGTTTATGTCCGAAGACACAACAGGAACCCGCGTCCAGGTTCCTCTCCTGTAGGCGTATGAAGGCTATACACCGCCGATAGTCTCAATTACTCCCACTATGTTTATAGGTGGTCCAAAGTAACGGACGCATCGGAAAGCTTGCAGTAGTGTTATCTTATTTCACTACCGTATTGTCTTCTGTATGATACTGTATTGTGTGTTTCACTCAAACGTCTGTGCTTGTTGTCGGTTCTGCGTTTTCGTCTGTATTCGGGCAGTTTGGACAGAAAGGTCTGTCTGCCAGCTTAAAACGGTGCAGGTATTCCTGAAAACAGCCATATCCGCTGAGCAACAAGGTGATAGTCGGTGTATCCATGTTTTCTCATTAACCACTCATCAACACGTGGTATGAGTTTGTAGGTCCAACGTCCGCTTTGTGACTCATCCCACCGCTGCTACCATGTTGATAGTGATGTTGATAATATGAGTGCTTATATGATAGTCAGCTGTCTTGTAGGGAAGTGTATCTAAGATATATATAAGCTATAGCTCTATCTCTCCTTTTCCTCTATATTATATCTTTTTTCTCTCTCGCGGAACGAAAATGCCCAAAACGTTGCATGGCCTGGAAATTTACTCTTCATGCTCGCTCGTACATCGACGCCTAAGAAGTTTCACTTCAAAAATTATAATGTTCGTTTGCCCAGCCATCAATTAATAAGTCGCACTTTAGCTCGAACAGCTCAATAAATAAGCAATCCAACTAATCGCAGATGCAATCATAAGACAAATGACTTATCGTCTTACCGCAAATTATATTATTATCGTATACGAGCCGCTAACTCATTTGTTGTGCGGAAATAAAATTTACTTTTGGTTACACAAGCAAAACCAGCCAAGATACCAGGCGAAAAATTTTGGAGGCGACATAGGCGATGTACACATGTGTGTATGTATGTATGTTCGTTGAATAACAAGTATCGATACTCAAAAAAAATTTCTAAAGAATGCATATCAACATTCTTAAGATGCACCTTGGAATTAGACTGGTTATGTGGTTGTCGAAGAGCCAAGCCAAAAAACAAAACAAAGAATGTTGACGTCTGAGCTGCTCAATGGCTATAAGTGCCATCATTGAACTGCATACATTCATACACACACATACAGCACACACCACACACCTCTCGGCCGATTGCGATTTCCGATAGCATTCATGTTTACGCCAGTGACGTAGCACTCGAGCGGCTCTTAAGAGACTGATTGGCATCAGCAGCCAGCCACCCAATGGGTAACTAATCATCACCAACAGCCAACTAACGAATACACATTCGCACACATACAGGTATACACTTACATGTGTATGAGCGTAGGTGCATGTATTCGAAGGCACGCACCTCAATTATAACTGTTAGTTCGGAAGACAGCAAAACAAATGAACTGCTAACTAGTAATACTTCTCACCGATCAAGAAGCTTACTGCTGAGAGCTGTCATAAGTTATGAATCAATTTATTTGCATTCATACATACATACATACATATGTACATACGAGTATATATGGGCATATGAAATGTACGCAGCAAAAGCGCTGAGCGTTGAGTTTTGTGATTCTCTACAACATCAATAGTCAGTAGCGTTAATGGACGTGACAGTTGCGCAACTGGTTATTTTGCTCGTCTTCTATTTAAAATATGAGTTATTAGCGGTTCTTCTTATTAATAATCTTCTTAAAATAAATATGAAGGAAAAGCTTACGAGAAAGTATTCAAGCCTAAGACAGGCGCACAATAACTGAAGGAAATAGTCAAGCGAAGTCAAACATAACAACTGAAGGAACTGTTATCTTGGCATGAAATGCGTCGTACGAGACAGATATTGACTACGGCTAAACTAAGATTATCTGTGGGTAGTTTTATAATGTAGAAATGTGAAATTTAAAATTTAACTTAAAAGAAGGACTTTTAACAAGTAAGGAAGTGCTAAATTCGCACCCGACCGCGCACGTTTTAATAAAATTTTATTTGAGTTAGAAACAAACAAACTCATAGACAATGAAAGTGGTAGCCTGTAACCATTTCGGACGGACGGCCGGTGGTTTTATCTAAACATATGAAAAGTAGGCGTGGTTTAAATAATATTTTTCCGTAACACTTAAGGCGAATTTGAACGATGTGGGAAGCAATACGTGCACCAAATCAATGTGTTTCTCAATAATAAATACAAAAAAAGAGTAAAAAATACACATTTACCAATGGGCTCGCCATTTATAGCAAATACCAATGTCGAATTTCGTGCCTTCAAACTACGATTTGCAGACATCGTTGATTTTCTGTTATCTTATGGTGGACATGCTTTAAGTAGAGCACAGCGCTTCAGGTGGTTTGAAAAATTCCGAAATGGTGATTTCACCATGGATAACGAGGTTCGTGGCCGGCCACCGAAAAAGTTTGAGGACGCCGAATTGAAAGCATTGTTGGATGAAGATGATGGTCAAATGCAGGAAATGATGGCACAGCAACCCAAAAAACCATTTCCAAACGTTTGAAAGACATGGGCATGATTTTAAAGGTCGGAAGATAGGTGCCGCATGAACTGGCAATGTGACAATGCACCGCCACATCGAACAAGAGCGACCCGGGAATTGGTGGAGACATACGATTGGAAACCGCTGGTGCATGCGGCTTACTCACCAGACTTGGCGCCTTCCGATTATCATTTGTTTGCATCGATGAGCCACGCACTTTCCGAGCAGCGCCGCAATTCTCACGAAGAAGCCAAAAAATGGCTCGATGATTGGTTTGGGGCCAAAGACGGCCAATTTTTTTGGCACAGCATCCACAAATTGCCTGAGAGATGGGAAAAATGTGTCGCTAGCGATGGCTTTTATTTTGAAGATTAAATTTGTAACCATAACCCAAAAAAGTCTCATTTCTTAGGTATATACCTGGTATACAGTGGTCATACAATTTATTCACAATTTATAGACAGATGTACCTGATACTTAGCACGATTTATACAAAAGAACAAAATTTGGACATATTCTTAAAAAATAACATTTCATATTCAATATTTAAGGAACAAAAATCTCCAAAATCATTTCTGGAATTTGAGAACTTAAGGCAATAACGAAATAAGGCACAATTTCATGCAAAAATATTATTCGTACATAGCCACATAAAGAATATTTTATTTAATAGGAAAAACGAGTATTCAGTACATTGTTGGGTCAGCTTTAGCTTTAATAACTGCTTCCAAATGTCGCTGCATACTTTTACCAATACCTTGGTTTCATTAGCTGCAATTTTCTCCCACTCAACACTTAGAGCTGTATTTAGTGGCGCCTTTGATGTTATTTTGTGCTTTCTTTTCCCTCTTTCTAAGAGCTACACGGGAAACAGTTTGGAGTTTTCAGTGACAGTCAGACTGCACTGAAGGCCCTGGAGAACGCGAAGCAAATCTCAAAGATTATTCAAGAATGTAAGAAGAAGCCTAATTCCGTCGCAAGACAAAACAGGCTTGTACTTATGTGGGTTCCGGGACACTCCGGTGTTCAAGAAAACGAAATTGCCGACGAATTGGCCAACCGTGGATCAGCGGTACCCCCTCAGGGGCCAGAGCCAATAATCGGAATCTGTTCCGCAGAAACCATGATTGGATCAGCGGTTATGCAGGCAATCTACATAAAGAGCGATGGTCCGGTCTAGAACGCTGCAGAACTGCAAAGTGTTTTGAGACAAGTCCGAACAGAAAACTGTCAAACTTTCTACTAAAAACTTAGAAGGAAAGACGTTCGGTTAAAATAAAATAAATAATTGGCGCGTACAGTTCTGTTAGGTGTTTGGCCGAGCTCCTCCTCCTATTTGTGGTGTGCGTGTTGATGTTGTTCCACAAATGGAGGGACCTACAGTTTCAAGCCGACTCCGAACGGCAGATATTTTTATGAGGAGCTTTTTCATGGCAGAAATACACTCGGAGGTTTGCCATTGCCTGCCGAGGGGCGACCGCTATTAGAAAAATGTTTTTATTAATTTTGCTTTCACCGAGATTCGAACCAACGACCTCTCTGTGAATTCCGAATGGTAATCACGCACCTACCCATTCGGCTACGTTCGGTTGATGATCGGTATTATTACAGGACACAACCCATGGGGTCAGCATATGACCACCATTGTAATCATTGAGGACCCAGTGTGCTTGTCATGCTTGGAGGAGGCGGATAGCACTGAGCACTTTCTCTGTGAGTGTCCTGCCTTTGCTAGAGCACGGCTACTAGTTTTGGGGTCCGATGTCGTGAGAATGAGTAATATTCATTTTCTAAAACTGGAGGATATTTACAGATTTGCCAAAGAATCTGGAAAATTCTCACAAGACAAACTATCTCTATCCTGTCTCTATTCTTTCCTATCTCTTTTTCTGAAACTTTTCTCCTTCCATCCTTGACTATCTACCCCCTTTCTAGAGCTTTAAATACAATGGGCTTTTTAGCCTGAGTGTTTAGGAGCCACCAAATCTCCTGGTGCTCCTTGGCTCGACCTTTAAAAAAAAAAACATTCTAATTAAAAAAAAAAACATTCTTTCAGTGACCCGTTCACACGAAACGACTTCAATTGCATTGTCCATGTGAATACCATTTCTTGAATGCTGGCAACTTTTTGGACGAACCTTTTATGGACAAAACAGAATTTTTTTTTAACAATAGATCAAAAATAAAATACTGAAAACAAAAATAAAAAAACTTTTTCTTTTCTGTTTTACACGCTTTTAAGGGGTTAGGGGTAGTTAGAGGCCCGAAAAAATTATGATTTTCCATCATTTTTTTGCTAATCAATTGATTTATTTTACAAAAATAAAAACGTAGCATTAATACATCATGTTTCGACGTGACTTTAGCAAAATTTTAAAAAGAAAAAAAATTTATAATTGTGAAAGTTATCGCTGTTTGTGTGGAGTCCGTTTCTCCAGAAGTCCCTTGCGGTGATAATCACAAGTCCTTGGAGATTCACCTAAAATCAATCGGACAAGAGAAATTAGTTTTATTAATAGATAAGCTTGTGCCTCGCGGCCTCGGGAAATATTTTTCAGATTTTCGAGAAAAAACCCGAGAATTAATTGCATAAAAAATTGAAAATTTTGAAAAAAAAAATCCTTCGATCAGGTACGAGTTTTTTATGTTTTTCAAAAGCAGTATATATTTTATTGAAATCTATCAAGCAGCTTATAAGTTACACCGATCACTAGATCAAAAAACACAGTTTTGAGAAAAACACATTTGAAGTGCTGCTATCGATTCCAGAGCGCCCAAGCGCCCTTTGTTAATTATTGAATAACTCGAAAAGTATTTACCGGATTCTCTTCAAATTTTCACAAAATAAGAAATTTAAGATATTATACTTAAAGAAAATGCGAAACAAAAAAATCCATGTTTTTGAAAATTCTGACTCCCCTAACCCCTTAAAGAAACACTCAAAAAACACTACTTCAAATGAAGCGAGCGCCTTAAAAACACCCTCTACTTTGTATGGAAAAAAAATGTGACACCTAAGCGATAAAAATTGAATTGAACCATGAACTTTCTTCTTGATTGGCGCAATAACCGTTTAAGCATTTTTGGCCGAACTTGAACTTTATTTTACTAAAATTGAGCAAGCTAAAAAAATTGAAAAAATTTCTTGAAATTTTCCACAAAGTTTGAAACTTTGCGTTACTCGTATGTGATTCTAGTTGTCCTGTTAACTGTCTTAAAAAAAAAATAATGGTGGTGTGTTTATAATTTTGCAACGGGGTGTATATGAGAAGAATTTGTAGAGGTACGAATTAAAAGTGGTTAGGGCAAATACTTATATCATATATGAATGGATGTATTTAACAGTATTTAAGTTTTTTTTTTTGTTTTGTGTATTTTTTTAATTTTTTTTTATTAATTTTATTTATTTATTTATTTTTTTAATTTATTTTCTTTACTAATTTTATTTTGTTATTTTTTTATTAATTAATTATAAGTTTTTTAAGCAATACCGCTATATTCGATGATAAATTACAGTTGTTTATTGAAAGGTTCACACAAAAATTCTCAGATGTGCTCCAATTAAAGTACAATCCAAAAACTACAGCTTTTTATCTTAGCCTCCTTAGCGTCTTGTCAACGCATACCAGCAATAATAAAAGAACAATTAAAATTATGCAATATAGATAAATCAATGACCACACCAACAACGCGACGTCCCCTCAAGATATCAACTGATAAAGCAGGCAGCACGGCCAGCGCGCGTTGACTTGCTGTTTAACCAGTTTTCTTTCTTTCGCGCATCTCCACAACGCTGTCCCACTGATTGACTGACTGCCTAATTAACCGACCGGCTGACTGGCTAACAAACTACAAACCACTCCATGGCGCAAACTCTGAGCGTGGCTGAATTATAAATAATCTGAGTGTGCCTTAATGGCTGGACAGATAGGTGGCAGTTCGATGTGATGCTATGCGCAAATCGAGCTGGACATATAAGCGCGAGGCATCACTAAAATCAGTGTTAAACGATACGCGAGCGTGCAAACAAGCGAACTCAAATAAAGTAGTGGAAAAAATAATCAAACTCAATAAGCTTTGGCACGCTTAAAATTAGCTAACAAATTTGCCATTTAGCAGTAAACTCATCTCTTTGTTTATCTCGCTGTGTGTCGTCTAATACCCGAGAAATTAGTAAAAATTATTGCGCCGCAGGGTAAATTGTGTGCCTCCCGCGCGTTTATCGCGTTCGCGTTACGCGGAAATCTAAAGGCACTTATCCCAGCCAATCAAAATAATACCACAACTTAAAAAAAGTCAGCATTTCTGAAGTTCACTATGGGCGCAGGCGATTTTTCCTGCGCGTTTGTATTTATCGCGCGCGTTTTTTACATATTTCTAGCTTTTAGTGTCACCATCAATGCCAAGGTTTTCGACCGTTGCGAATTGGCACAAGTTCTACACAACCAACATCATCTGAATCTGCACGAAGTGGCGACTTGGACTTGCATTGCCCAGCACTCGAGCGATTTCAATACGGAAGCCTACGCGGGTGGGCTGGGCGGTGGCTCGCATGGACTTTTCCAAATTAGTGATGTGTATTGGTGTTCGCCACCTGGCAAAGGATTCGCCTGTAATCTGCCCTGTGACCGTTTGTACGATGCCGATTTAACCGATGATTTAAGCTGCTTGCATATTATTTACGATGAACATCAACGGCTCTCCGGAGATGGATATAATGCGTGGAATGCATACCAACAGTTTTGCCGCCATGGTGTCGAGAATTACGTACAGGATTGTTTTTCAAACGAACGTATATTGTCAGGCGCCCGGCAACCTGCTGCTCATAGCCCCTTCGCCAGTGCCCCTGCCCCATTCTATACACCCACAGCATTATCAATTCAATCGAACTCAATCAGCAGCAGCTATTCCACACATAAACGCGGTAAGGTCTACGAACGTTGTGAGTTGGCGCAGGAACTATACTACAAACATAAAATGCCAATGGAGCAAATTCCCACATGGGTTTGTATCGCTCAACATGAATCCAACTTCGACACCTCCGCCGTGGGACATTTAAATGCGGATGGCAGCGCTGATCATGGGTTGTTCCAAATCAGTGATCTCTATTGGTGCTCACACGATCGCTATAGTGGCGGTAAGGCTTGTGGACTGCAGTGCACTAAACTTCTGGACAACGACATCACCGACGATGTCCGCTGCATCAAACGCATACATAGTGAGCACACGCATATCGCAGGGGATGGCTTCACCGCTTGGTCCGTCTACAACCGAAACTGCCGTAACCAACAGTATGACTTAATATCCTCATGCTTCAAGGATCAAACCTTCCAACATGCAGCTAAAACACACGCTAACGCTTCACCCGTTTCGTTCCACTCCCACACACCGCAAGCATCCGTACACCAACCATACCACGCAAATCCCTTCCTCACACACATTGGCAACCCACCGAAATCCCAACCAACACTACAATACCAACCAACATCCATAAACACTTACACACAGACACACAACACAAAACCACACAAGGGTAAAGTTTATAAACGTTGTGAATTAGCTCAAGAATTATATTTTAAACACAAGTTTCCAATGCAGGATATAGCTACGTGGGTGTGTATCGCCCAACATGAGTCCAACTACGACACATCAGCAGTTGGACGACTCAACGGCGATGGCAGCGCAGATCACGGCCTCTTTCAGATAAGCGATCTCTACTGGTGCTCACACGACAACTTTGGCGGCAAGGCTTGCAACATTCCGTGTGCAAAGCTACTCGACGCTGACATTGCCGATGACGTCAAATGCATAAGGACAATACACGAGGAGCACACGCGCATCTCGGGAGACGGTTTCACAGCATGGACAGTTTACAATGGGAATTGCCGCAATCAACAGATCGAACAGGTCTCTGCCTGCTTCGACAACAACAAGATAAGTAAGACAGAGCAGTTTTTAACTACAACGCAGGTGGGTGGCAGCAAAACCAACAGCAAACAATCAACAACAACAGGGCTGGCAGTGGCGAAGGGTAAGATTTATAAGGAATGTGAACTGGCGCAGGAGCTGTACTACAAACATGGAATGCCGCTAAAGGATATACCAACGTGGGTTTGTATTGCTAAGCACGAGTCTAGTTTCAATACGGCAGCTGTAGGGCGATTGAACGCAGATGGCAGCGCTGATCATGGACTCTTCCAAATCAGTGACCTCTACTGGTGCGCCCATGAGGAGTATGGCGGCAAAGCATGCAACATTCCGTGCGGCAAACTACTGGACTCGGATATCAGCGATGACATTCAGTGCATAAAAACGATACATGCGGAGCATACGCGAATTTCAGGTGATGGTTTCACGGCTTGGGTTGTTTACAATGGACACTGTCGCAACCAGCAAGTGGAACGTGTGGCCAGTTGCTTTCCACCAGAGGAGATTGCGAAAGCCCAACATGCTCAGCCAGTGAAGGAAACACACGCAGTTGGTTTTGAAAAACAATCGAACAGTGCAGTGGGTAAAGGGAAAATATACAGCAAATGTGAATTGGCGCAAGAGTTATACTTCAAACACAAAATGCCAATGAAGGAAGTGCCCACCTGGGTTTGTATAGCGCAGTACGAGTCAAGTTTCAATACTGCCGCCGTGGGACGCCTAAATGCAGATGGTAGTGCAGATCATGGCCTTTTCCAAATTAGTGACCTTTACTGGTGCTCTCATGATAGCGTCGGCGGCAAAGCCTGTCAGATTTCTTGCAACAAACTCTTGGACAATGACATCACCGACGATGTGCGCTGCGTGAAAACTATTTATGAAGAGCACACACGTCTATCTGGAGATGGTTTTACCGCATGGACGGTGTATAATCGAAATTGCCGCAACCAAAAATTGGATCGCATAAGCTCCTGTTTCGACAGCAACGAACTGCAGAAAGCACATCAAGCCAGTCAAAGTGAACCGAGTGAGAAGCCAAGCTATATGACAGATGCTTACAATATTAACCAAATAACATATTTGTCCAAGAAAATAGAAACTAAAGACGAATTGCACCATCCATTTGTGAATAATCCATTTCTAAATCAATATAGTGCTGTAAAATTTGTGCCTGCCACAGCGACGCCTAAAAAAACAACTGTTAAACTTGCTACTCATGCCGTCACTAACGAAGTCGTTCCATCAAAAATGGTCTACATAAATAATCCATTCCTAAACCAATTCATTCAATCATCTCAATTCAGCTCAGCGACAACATCAAAGCCTAAAATCCATACTAATGTGGACCCTACCAAGTCAATTCCCCTACCCTACGCTTCTAACCCCTTTTTTAGTAACCATCCACAAACTGCCACTAAAGTGCAAATGTCGTCGCCCTCCCCGCAAAACCTACAGAAATTTAACTTGCACTCCAACCCATTTCTAACTAAATACATCAGCCCAACACCAAACTCAGCTCTCATTGAGGCAACCCACAAACAAACATTCACAGCAGCGCCGCCGAAGAAACAGCTAGCAACGCAGTATCAAAATAATCCTTTCCTTCAAAAATTTACAGCCGCTACGCATAGCTTAAAACTGCAACAACAACAAACTCATACGACACCAACTAGCACGGAAAAAACGAAGTTGCACGTCCTCCCAACAAGACCTTATGTCAATAGCGATCTGTTTCGCACGACGCCAGTGAAGACGCAAGCTACCACTACCCAACACAAACTCGGCCTTGAAATGCAGAAACCTAGCGCAACAACAAAGGGAAAGTATGTGGTTACAACTACCCCACCAGTTACGCGAAAAGTTCAAACTCAATATTATGCAAATTTGCTCACCACCACTACAAGGAAGCCTACAACGCAGACAACAGCTATACGCAAACCAATAGTAGAAGCAGAGCATAAAAACAAGCCAACAACAAATGCTGGAATAAGCCCTACGAAACGGCCGAGTACAACAACAACATGGAGCTGGCGAAATCAGCCGCTAGTACAGCCCACAAAAGCGTCTTCAACACAGAAAACAACAACCACCACTAAGCCGCATACAACAATAAAACCCAATGCCAGCGCTAGTGCAACAAGAGCGCCACATACAACAGCAAGGACCACGAAGCTACCAAATACACAAAAGTCAGTAACAGCCATTAGCAGTACCCGCAAAACGGCGCCGGTGACTACAACCCAAAAACCAGCGACAACGAAAATGTCATGGGATTACCAATGGCAGAAGCCTAATAGGGGTACCACGAGTAAACCAAGAACCACACAGCAAAAACTAACCACAGGAACTAGAACAACACAAATCCCTCAAACCAAGAAGTCAACAAGTACTACAACAACTACAAAATCCACAACTGAGAAAATCTCGACAAGAACTACCTCAAGTAAAGCTGCTTACACTACCAAAACTGCCACCATTGGAACCGAACGACCAAGCACAGCTGCCACACGAAGACCTACAACTACAGTGAGATCGCCTTTAACCCAAAAGACTTCCGTTGCAATAAAAACTACAACACGCCCCACCACAACCACGCAAAAGACAACAAAACGTACAACTACCAGTCGTAAAAGTTCAACTACAAGAAATAATCAACAACAATACTACCTCACGACTACTACACGAAAACCAACAACTACTATAAGAACAACGGTAACGCAGAAGCCTTTCGCTTCTTTCGCTACAACAAAAACTAAAAGCATAGCAAATAGAAAGAATTTTACCACCACAAAAGTGCCATATACAACTAAGAAGGTGTCCACAATTTCCCCGATTACGCAGTTTAAAACAAAATCACAAAACTTCTCAATCACAACGCGCGCTACTGCGAAAACAACGGCGGCGACAGCAACCAAAAGAACTACCACTACTCGCACAACTACACGAAAACCCGCTTTGTATGCAACTAGCGCGACGAGTGCAACGAACCGAAAGCCGAATGCGCCTACAACAAAGGTTAGCACAACAACACTCAAGCCTAAAATAACGGCATCTTCAAAAGTCACAACAACAAATCCCTACCATGACGATCCCTTCAGTCACCCATTCTTTGCCAAATACAAGGAAAAGTTCGAAGTATTCGCCTTGACAACCACACGAAAGCCAGCGAGCACCACGAAATATCAAGCCCAAACACGATTCGGTGAGGAGAGCGAATACCTTCAACAGTTCCGCAACCACACGGCGGGCAATGTTAAAACTGTTTATGCCTATGCTTTTGGACAAAATGGCACACTGACAGGACACTACGGAAGGTAGGAGATGCAGCAAGGCAAATCAGCTCCACGCACTCGAACAAATAAATACTCGATTTTTGAGATACATACAACCGAAAGTGGAATTCAAATAATATTAAGCGCCTAGCGTAGAAGAAAAGTTGCTTGCGAATTTTGTGATGCTGTCTAAATGTGATTTTTTTATTAACTGCACTTTAAAAGAGGGCCGGCGTAGATATAATTTTGAAATTACAGCCCTAGTTCAAACTATTATTTTTTAAATATTTTTTAATTGTTATGTTTTGCAACATATTTGTTAATAACTACAAATCACCTACATACTTTCCCCACTGTGCACTCGAAAAGTATATTAAATGTAAGATCTGATTAATATTTTAGCATAATTTTACGGTAATAAAACATTAATAGAATATTTGAATAAGAAAGAAAAAATGCGTTTATTAAATTTGCTCGTATAATATGTGGTTTGCAGCTGTATCAGCGGGGCTGAACAAATCGTTGTTCATCAAGAATGATGGCATATCAGAATATGCAGATTGAAGGGGAATTTCGCGTGTAATTTTGCAATGACTTAATTTTAAAGCAGCTAAAAGAGCGAACTGTGCGAAGTACCGAAATAGCGAACGAAATTTTGCGAACCACAATTAAATGTTATTTCAGGTTAATGTAAACATGGAAGAGAATATTCGTGTAAAACCAAAGTTGTTTGTAAACAAAGAAAAAATGTTACTGAACCTGACCAGAAAAATTACGTCAACGCAACAACTGATTCTGAGAGCCGTATAACGGCACCCGCGATATGCGGAACTGAGGTGTTCATTAATAGTCAATGGCAGCAAGCTGAAGATTTTGAGATGGGCGCCAAAACGGGAAACGGCAAAAAATTACTATCAATTAAAAAAAAAAACAAGATAGATTGGATTATCATGCCGCGCGATAAAACTCATATTAATAATTGTAAATGGAAACCACTTCTGTTGGGTGATCCGCAATCCAAGACCAACAAAAAAAAATTGAGTGTTGGGAAAAATAATAGAAATATAAAGACATAATTAGTTACATTTTATGGAAAACAACCGTAAACCAGTATTGTCAAAAGGTGCTTCATTTCATTCATTTTTAAAGCACATTTTTGAAAAAGCTGGCTTTGAAATGCTTATTCGCAGTTTTAAGTGGGATAAAATCAGTTTTTTTTCTGCGGCAAAGCCAGCTAAAAATTAAATCTAGAATTTTTTTTTCAAGTGACGTTTAGTTAAACTTAATTAGGAATTAGGGGAAAACAAGACCAATGAGTAATTGAGAAAATCGGGAAAAAACTCGTGCTCTATTGAAGGCCCAGCACTCGAAGTGTAACCAACTAAAAAGCCATAAATTTAGTTAGGAAATTTACTTTTATTCAATTGAAAGTAAAAAATGTGTGAAAATAAAACAAAATTAAGAATCAAATTACTTTTGCTCGATATGACCACCTTTTGCCTTGACTATGGCCTTGAGGCGGTCCACAAACGAATTGCAAGCTGCCCGAATGAGACTTGCACGTATTTTAGTCCACTCGCGGACAATGGCTTTTTTCAGCGCCTCAAGGCTGGTGAATCTTTTAGCTCGGATCTCGCTTTCCAAAATGGCCAAAGAGAATAATGCAGCGGATTCGCCTCTGGTGAATTTGAGAGTCATTGTGTGGAGGTTATGGAGTTCGGAACGTTATTTTTTAACCATTCTTAGTTCACTCAAGCTTTGTGAGGCGGAGCAGAGTTCTGTTGAAACGTCCAGGGTCTGCCACCGAAATGTTTGTCTGCCCACGGCTTCAAAGCAACCTCCAGAATACTTTCCCGCTAAAACATTCGCATTTACTTTGACGCAAAGCTCGATGAAAACGGTTGGAGAGCGCTTATCTGCGGTTACAGCGGCCCAAACCATTACCTGTGGTGGATGCTGCCTCCTAGTGCCCAATCGATGACTCAAATTCCCTTACAAACGGTCGGTAAAATAAACCCTATCGTTTTGGGAGTTTACGAATTGCTCAATTTGAAAAATGTTCTAATCAGAAAACACAAGCTTCGGAAATTGACCGCTTTCGGCCAAGCGAAGCAACTCCTTCGCTCTCTCAAGTCTGACTTGTTGCTTCTTTGGTGTGAGATCATGCGCCTTTTAGGTCTTGTAAGGCTTTACTTTGAAAACACTTTTCAGTGTGCGACGGATGCTACGGTCAGATATTTTCAGTTCTTTCACCAATTGATTGACACTTCGGTGAGAGATTTCGCTCAAGTCACTTCTTTACTTTTTCAACCATTTCACGTGACGTTGCAGTCTTTCGATGACCACCTCCATGACGTTTCGCGATGCTACCAGTATCATTGTAAGGAGTAATGGTGCGATAAACAAAAACTTTATTTACTTTAAGATGCTCAAGCTCACGAACAAACGCTGGTGGTGATTTTCCAGCCAAATATAATGCAACCATAATGACAGGTAACACCAGTTTTGTCCATCTGCAGCCTCTCTCAGCGAGCTTGGCAGCTTTTGGGTTAGAGTAACCAGTAACGGGCTCCGGGCCAAAGAAGTTAGCCTCAGAGCCCATCCTAGCCAAAGAGTCAGAGATCTCGTTTCGCGCGATACCCATGTTGGCTGGGATCTATCTTAGCATCAGGATATTATATCCACCTACATAGTTAGGCCTGAATTTACAGAACTCAACTACCCTTGAAGTGGTTGGAGGGTTGTGTACGGTCATGAGCACAGCTTTGCTGTCGCTCTAGACACGTACGGAGCTGCCTCTCCATCTGTTTTCCACAACAAAGTTCATCGCTTCTTGAATAGCACACACCTCCGCTTGGAACGCAGATGCGTGCATTCCAAGAGTAAAGTGTAGTTTTGTCTCGCTGAATTCCACATAGGCCCCAGAGCCGGAACCGTGCTCGGTCCCGAAGCCATCCGTAAAAATGCGAAATCAGTGTTATTCGGGCTTATTTTCAGAGTTTGGCCACAATTAAGCATCTAGCAGCGCCACACTGTATCTCTTTTCAAGTACGACTCCTGATGGCATGGAGAGGATCATTGGATCGAAGTGCATATCTTCTCTGTTGTCCAATGCCAAACAGGGGTCGTACCAATTCCCGCCGTGTTTCCGCCTGCAGATGACCTGCATAGCCTCTCCTTGGATGAAAACATCAAGAGCGGGTAAACTAACCAGAGCATCTAAATCCGGGCCTGATGTAGTCGGAAAAGCTACGATGCAACAGATGGCCACAGTGTGTTGTAGTCTCGATAAGGCCCTCTTAACTCCTATGAGAAAGAGTCTTCTCATCCAGACCACTGATGCATAGGTGATATTAAGTCTTATCATAGCCGTGTAGACTCATAGGATGTTGGTAGGAGAAAGACCCCACGTTTTTGCCAGAAGGCTATCAGTGCTTTGGATGTCTTTGTTTCAATGTGTGACTTCCAAAGAAGTTTACCATCGAGGATTAAAAAAAAAAAAAAATAATTGGCGCGTACACTTCTGTTAGGTGTTTGGCCGAGCTCCTCCTCCTATTTGTGGTGTGCGTCTTGATGTTGTTCCACCATCGAGGATTACTCCAAGATATTTGATTTCTTTGGATAGCTGGATTGTGGCTTTTTTTAGCTTAGGCAGAATGAGTTCGTCAAGCTTCTTCTTCAGTCTTCGTAGGGTTTGTCTGTAGAAGATTCGCACAGCACCAAGTGTCATCGTAACAGAGTTTAGTTTTTCCCCCTTTCGCTTTGGATTTTCTGTAATATTAAACTGAATCGGAGAAACTCCTTTTTTCTTCTTTTCCCCTCTTTTTTCTCTGAATTATAAAAATGTTTGAATCGCCCATACACATTTAGTTGCTTGACAATTTCGCACAGGTACTTCTATGCCCTAGTCCACAGTTTACAAGCGCACATACACATACACTCACACACACACACACATATGTAGGTATTTATCGGGTTTATCAATAAACCGGTAAACAAGGTGTATAACATTGAGTTATATCACAGACGCATTGTCAAATAACTTGAACATTTAGCCTTGTCAACCTATAATAAATGATTGTACACAGTCACATCAAATATTTAAAGTATACATATCTATGCAAATTTTGTAACAGCAGACGCGTTTGGTTTTTTTGTTTTACGATTTTACTTATAATATTTCAAATTAATATTTTTTTGTTTTACAATTGGCTATTTTATACTTCTCTACACTTTTCTCAAAGAAGGAAGATCAATCTGTCAGTTATCATGGGCATAAATCAACTCCAAACGTGCGCGTGTTGCTAATCTGAGTGCTCTACATGTCAACTTTACATCACCAATAAAAGGTGAACGATACCTAAATATGGATTTATAGTTTGATTGATTAAGAGCTTCGCCGACTAATATTGACAGTGATGCCCACCTGCCACAGCATTCTAACGATCACTGATCGCTTACTAATTTCAAAATCCGCCGCTAATCACTCGAGCCATTTGCACATAATTAAGATCTCCAGATTCAAGGTCATTCGCTTACCCCAAGTGCGCTGTCAAGCGCAATTCAAAAAACGTGTCTGCAATTTCACTTTCAAATAGTTTTAATCTTTTTTTTTTGTTGGTTTTTTTTTTGTTTTTTTTTTTGCTAGTTGAACAAAGTAATAATAATAAGAATGTAAATATATTCAATTGGAGCACTTGAGGCGAAAAAGCACTTAGCATTTGAGTTCTTCATGCTTCATACCACTCGATGAGCTTCAGGCCCGAATTTTTGGAATGCAAACATTTCACACTTAAAATCAAATATAGGTATGTATGTGTTTAAATTAGATAAAAAATAATTATTATTCGCTACGAGTTTTCTATTCTTCAGTCGTGCACCTGGTATCATCTTCCAGCAGTATGCGTGTGCAGATACAGTTAGTAACATAAATAAGTATACAGGAGCCTGATTTGTGGAATTATTTGACACTAACGCTTTCCTTAGTATGTAATCAAAATATTTTACACATGGTAATTGAGTTCTGGGATAAGCTTTCATATGCGCCTTAATTTAGCTGTAAATTTTAGGTACCGTTATCCACGCTTTGCTTTGTCTTTGATGCCTGCGAAATTTATGTCACAAAGGTTAGTATACAGCAAACGATTGTTCAGTTAGCATAACATTTATTTTTACGTATTGATTAAAAAAGTTAAAGCTATTAAAAGGAAATAATTTAAGTGAGTATAAAAATCTAGGGAAGCACGTTTTGTATTAATTTTTGCGACATATTTAGTAATGGCACCAAGAGGAAAAGAGCTTTCTGATGATTTGTTTGTTTTTAATAGATAGGAGTTTTGCTACAGTTCAAAAGTTTGTGAATAAATATAAAAGTGCGGGAAGCACCACTAATAAAGAGCGTTGTAGGTATCCACCGCTCTTAAGTCCCAGAGAAAAAAGCTTAGTCGTGCCGTATGACCGGCTCTGTGATGGTTTGGGGATGTATGGCTGCGAACGGGGTTGGAAACTTGGTATTTATCGAAAATATTATAGACCGATATGGTTACTTAAATATTTGGAAAAATATTTTAAAAGAAAGCGCTACGAAATTGGGCCTTGGAGCAACGTTTATCTTCCAACAGGATAATGACCCCAAGCACACATCCAACATTGTACGAGAGTGGCTGTTATACAATGTGCGAAAATAGCTGAAAACACCGCCACAGTCCCCGGATACCAACCCAATCGAACATTTATGGGAAATACGTAAACATCCGATTAGAAATAAGGAACAACTGAAAAACGTCCTTCAAGAGGAATGGAATAAAATACCACCAGCTGTAACTGAAACCTTGGTGAAATCAGTGCCATCACGACTTAAAGCGATTGTAAAGTCTAATGGTTATCCTACCAAATACTAGGATTTGATTTTAATTATGTTTTTGATTTTACAAATTAATAATGTGATGGACTGTATACTTACTTTTGAGACATGAATTTTTATAAAGTTTAATATAAAAAGCTATAATTTGGTTGCTTTTTAAAATTTTGTCATTATTTGGATTAAATATGATTTTTGTATTTCATTTTGTTATAACTTAGGTTGTTTGAAGGAATCGATTGGGGGAAAATTTAAAACGTATCCGGTGTATGCTTACTTCTGTTACTAACTGTACTTTAATACATGCAGCCAAAGTAGGTTTGTGATGGAAACAAAGCGCCATTAGGTACAATTTTATGCAAATATTTTGAACAGTACTTTGTTGTTTTTTTTTTTAGATTATATAGTACATGCATATCTGTACA
Source organism: Anastrepha fraterculus (assembly GCA_037575425.1). Classification (NCBI taxonomy): domain Eukaryota; kingdom Metazoa; phylum Arthropoda; class Insecta; order Diptera; family Tephritidae; genus Anastrepha; species Anastrepha fraterculus. The sequence goes on along the minus strand of JAYXIM010020330.1, from coordinate 452,216 downwards.
TAGGTATGCGTGTATTTGTCTCTGGCTGGTATATTTTGAAACCGGAAAGAGACAATTAAGTCGCTTTATGGTCAATAAAGAAGGTACAATTGATTATTTCTTAGTATTCACAGATCGAGATTTTTCTTCTTCTTCTTTTGCAACTTTTGAGACACCAAAAAAAAATATTCAAAAACAGCGCTTAATATAATTTAACGATTATTCATGGGGGAACATAATTGCCTACATATAACACATATTAAGGCTATGCTAATTTTAGTTTCTTTTTTCATGCTTTTCCAACGCCAAATATTTGTCCGGCCGTTCGATGTCAATGAAACGAATTTATGATATTTTGTTGTTAATAGCTAATTAATGTAAATAACAAAAAGTAGACAACATTCACGCTCATTAAGTAAGGATCAGTTAGTTGAATGCAAAGCAAAGCAGGGTAATGACTTCATTCAAATAAAATTATTCGTCTGCTCTTATTTTAAGTGAAGCTAAATGAAGCTTGAGTTGAGCCCGAAGTAATACCAGCATGTTAGAAAATATCAAAAGCAGTATTATAAATAATAATACATGGTACATTCTGCAAAAGAAATTTGCTTGAATTGGTCATTAAAATCCATTACGTACGCTCGGGAATGCCTGATTTCTCTGGAAACTTTTTGATTTGCGCGTCAACGGCTAACGCGATTTTTGCCGAGTTTAGCAAAGCGCGCCCGTTGGAGACAGCAAATGAAGTCAAGCCCTTCTCCACCAGATCTTTCCAACGCAGAAGAGGCCTTCCTCTTCCTCTGCTACCACCAGCTGGTGTCGCATTGAATACTTTCAGAAACGAAGCGACTGCATACGAATACTTCTATGTAAATTAGGCTCATTTGGGTTCCTGGAAAACTGTGGCATAGCCGAGAAACTGCGGAGCCGATACGTTAGCTTAGCAGGGAACTATCGAGATGACTTTGCCGCGAAATGAGTAGAGCGTGGTATCCTTGAAAACCTGTGGTCTGCACCTGGAAAAATGATGGGCTTCACGTCAACTCAGCAAGGGTTAGAGCGCAAGCGTGCAAAGTCCTCAAATTCTTCTAGCCACGGGCAAATCGAAGACTTTCGAGAGAATTTCCAATGCTAGCAAAGCGCAGTTATCGATTTATGTGGGTATCCTTACCGGACATCTATGCGAAGAGACTTGGTATTGCTTCAAGTGCTTTCTGCAGCAGCTGTCTGGCGGATGAGGTGGAATTAGCAGTTTGCCAGATGTGGAGAAATGTGTCGCTTAAATTGCAAATAGATTTTATTTAAATATTTCACGCTTTTTCTTGCCAGCTGTTTGCAAAACTTACTCTTATACAACTTGATTTGCATTTGGCCTATTGACAGCTAAACAGCGCTTGAGAATATATTTTAAGAATTTATTGACAGAGAATTAAAGACTTTTATGTTGTGCAGATCTAACAAGTTTTTCAACTTGATGCCACTTGCCACTTTGCTTGCAGCTAAAAATTTGCATAAATTAGCGAAAAATTAATATGAAACTTTCAGGTTCTATCTTGTTAGCGCTTGTTTTATTTTTTATTTGACACGCGTTTAAACTATTTTTTTATTTATGAATATTTAAAAACTGTTATACAACATTTGGTAAATCAAATGATTATGGCGAAGCGAATTAGTCGGTCAAATTTATCGATTATTAATAGTTTTTATGCAAATAAAAGGATACTTTTGTACCGAATGAGATCAAAGCAAAAGAAGCAGACTAAATAGCTTGGAGCTTAATAGATCGTTGAATGGTCACGCGTACAGAAAATTTTAATTTTCATTTTAACTATAAAAAATGAGCTGCGTTAAATTACTATACATAGCACAGCGCCTTATTGGCAAGTTTGGACAGTTTACTTGTTGCTTATTTGATTTTGCTCAGAGTTCAACATTCGAAAGACCTCATTAAAGAGGCGAGAAAAGACGACAACTTCCCTTGCAACATTGTAACTGGTGATGAAACGTGGTGTTTCCAACATGAACCTGAAACTAAGCGTTAAAGTGCCGAATGGAAGGCCCCAGATGAGCCACCACCCAAAAGCTCGCCTTTGGAGAAGTCAAAAACCAAGTCGATGCTCATTTGTTTTTACGATTTCAAGGGAATCGTCCACAAGGAGTTCGTGTGAATGGGCCACCCAAAAAATCGCCTTTGGAGAAGTCAAAAACATGAATACGGGGGTGCTATAGCAATTCATAATGCAATTCATGCAATTTGGTAGCGACAACTCCGCATGAAAGTGCTGGTGCGTTATAGTGGTGAAACAGTACATTCTTCTTGTCCAGTGATCCTATTCCTTTTTCTAAAAAACCCATGAGAATGACGGCGTTCGCATCCCAAAAAATCGTTGTCATGTCTTCGCCTTCTTTGGAGCAGATTCACTGGGAGAAGAAGAAGAAAAAATCCATTGTTTTGATTGTTGCATAGTTTCTGGTGTGTAATGATGGATCTAGGTTTCATCAACGGTGACAACGCGACGCAAAAATGCATTCGGATCTCGCTTAAATTGCTCCAAACACTGCTTCGAAGTCAACAGCCGCATCCGCTTGTTGCTGCTTGTGAGAAAACGCGCCACCCAACTTATAATATAATATGAAATTTTAATTGCCGTTCCGGTCGATACATCTATTATGGCCTCTGTTACTTCGCGCACTTTCGTTCGTCGATCAGCGAGAATCATGTCGTGGACTTTTTGAATGACTTCCTCAGTAACCACGCCTGCTCCTCATCAAAAACGGATGTTCGCCCACGTTTAAATTCGTTGAACCAATTTCTAAACGGGCTGCAGAGAAGTGTGTTCTTGGGTATCACAGGTGCCACGAAGAAAGCACTGGCCACTGTCAGATATACCACCAGGTGTCAGAGCGGTGCACACTGTTCTCGATGCCGGTGAACAATCGGGTGCCTATCGTTGGCTTCGGTAGGAAGTATGACGTTTTGATCCCAGATAGAGATCAATGGTTAAGTCCACAGAACCTATTAACGGGATATCAGCACACTTTCTACACCGACGGATCCAAAACCAGTGATGGAAGCGGATCTGGATGGTACTTAGTCGAAGACACTAAGTAGACCTATGCCACAGGACATATGGCCACGGTATTCCTTACGGAAGTCTATGCCATCTTGAATGTGGCGTACTGGCTAATTGAGAAAAAGTGGCGTGGCAAGAGTATTGGAATTGGTAGTGACAGTCAAGCTGCACTGAAAGCCCTTGCTAACGCACGCTGCCCTTCAAAGTTAGTCGGTGAATGTAAGACAACACTGAACAGTGTTGCAAAACACAACAAAATTAGTCTTATTTGGGTGCCTGGACATTGTGGTATTGCAGGGAACGAGTTAGCTGATAAATTGGCAAATGAAGGCTCTGCAAGTATGCCACTGGGCCCTGAACCCTTTCTAAGTGTCAATTCCGCATCGATACAACTAGGGAGTGACAACTTCATGAGGTCTACCCACAGAGGTCGTTGGTCTGAGTTGAACTCGTGCAGAGTAGCCAAGTGCTTTGTGAAAGAACCAAACAGGAAAACAGTGACCTTCCTCCTAAAACTCAGCAGGAAGGACCTGAGAGTACTGGTGGATTTAATCACAGACCACAACGTCTGTGGTTAGCATATGACTACCATGGGGGTCGTTGACAGCCCGATGTGCCTATCCTGTCTTGAGAATGACGACACTGCAGAGCATTTTCCCTATAGCTGTCCTGCATTTTCCAGACTTAGGATATTGTGTTGCGATACACTGTGTATGGACAAAGTTCATACTCTTCCTCTTCCGGATCTCTGAAAATTCATCAATGAATCCAAAAGATTTGTGGAAAAGTGACCTCAAACTAATTTATCCGATTTTACCATCCACCTTTTATCTTTCCTATCTCTATTCTTTCTACTGATATCTATCCGGGTGTAGTACAATGGTCTACTGACTGAGTGCTTGGACTTGTCCAACCCCCCACAAATCAAATCTAATCTAATCTAAATATCTAACTGTGGTCATAGATGGCGAGGCGTCCCCATAGACAGCATACAACTAAGCTTTTATCGCCTCGCATTTTTCCCATTCAAACACAAAAAGGGAATTACCGAACGATACTTTCATCTTAGCGAAAATCACGAAACACGTCTTACTCGAATAGTTGCCAAATCCAAGCTAACCTATCAATCAGTCTGAAATTTGTTTTGCCGTCGTTTGATAGATGACAGCACACGATGCTAACACCAGCTTGCCTCAGGAGCGCCCTCTGTCATCAATCTCGATACTCGTACATTTCATTGGGGAAATTTTATAGGAGAAAAAATGTTTGCGTGGCAACAGTGCAACCAAAAATCCTCCAAAAATACTCCAAATTTTTAACACGAATATTAGCATCTATTTCCACGATAATCACTTTGATTATTGGTAGTAGCACACTCAATGGTAGCTTTGTGCAAGCATTTTATGCATGTATTTGTATTTATGTTCTCGAGCTGTACTTGAACATGATTGCTATTTAGTTTTAAGTCAATTTAATTTATAAACTATTCTCGTACTTCAATTTCGAATAAAATACATACATACATACATATAAATGTAGTTACAATTGAAATTTCAATATTGCCGTACTCTTCAAACTAAATTACTTTTATCTCGTTTCATGATCTGTGGGTGGCTTAACAATCTTTGTTTCCATTGTTGTTGGGCTAATTATTCATAAATTTTATTTAAATATTACATTAAAGATGTTTTGTCTACGCCTTCAAAATAGGCAAAGAGTAAAAAAACTTTATTTACTTCATTAGCAGTCTTTTGTACGTGGAAGCTTTTTTCTTTCCTCGGTACTCATCTTGCACTCACCGTAGGCACACCAAGATGGTCATGGGGGATGTTTAATTTAAATTAATTAAAGTTTTCGTGGATGATAATTAAATTATATTTGTTGAACAAGAGTCACATAGTTGAAGTTTGCCTTCTGATTTATTTTTTTTCTCGGCGTTAATGAATCGATTTCTTAAACTTAAATATTTTATGGAGCTGCAAAGTACATACATGCATACAAAGGCTAATTAAGTAAAACACAATCTGCCCTCCTAACTCCAACGCACCCATTCAGCGAACTTTTTGACCGCCCAACCTAAGTAGCAAGGGATACGTTTGCCATAAAAAATAAAATCCGACTACTTCAGACCCGGCACCAGATGCTCTGATCAGTCTACCAGCACTTGCTGCTTTCATTCAAGGAGAGACCTTGAAGGCAACCTACAGGCAAAACGCAATGGCAACTGGTATGGCTTCTGTCGGGCATTGGACAACAGAGTAGGCATGGACTTCGATCCAACGATCCTCGCCATGTCCCTTGACTCCATGCCATCCAGAGTCGTGCTTGACAAGAGATACAGTGTGGTATTGCCAGAGGCTCAACTGTGGTCAAACTCAGAAAATGAGCCCGGCAAACACTGTTCTCGCATTTTCACGGATGGCATTTTCACGGTTTCGGCTCTGATGTCTACATGGAAACGAGCGGGGCAAAAGTACACTACGCTCTTGGAATGCACGCATCTGTGTTTCAAGCGGAGGTGTGTGCTATTCAAGAAACGATGAACTTTGTTGTGGAAAACAGATGGAGAGGCCGATTTGTATGTGTCTGCAGCGACAGAAAAACTGCTCGCATGGCCTTAGACAGCCCTTCAACCACTTTAAGGGTAATTGAGTACTGTAAATCCAGGTTAAACTATGTATGTCGGCAGGCATATCATCCTGATGTTAACATGGGTCACGGGATACGCGGGTATCGCGGGTAACGAGATCTCTGACTCTTTAGCTAGAATGGGCTCTGAGGCCAACTTCCTTGGCCCGTTCTGCCACTCCCTTCTGCTGGCATCAACACCATGGTCACAAGCGAACTAGGCAGGCTGAAAGAAGCTGCAGATGAACAACCGATTGTCGCAGTTCCTCCTGTCATTAGGCAGAAGGGACTGTTAACAGCTAATTGGGCTGATGACGGGCCACTTTCCATGGGCGAAGCGCATGGAACAGATAGGCATCTCAAGTGAGTCTCCCAAGTTAGCTTCATATCCAAGATCACTCCTAGATATTTAACTTTATCGGAGAGACAAAGTATCACATCTTTCAGTATTGGAAGACTTAGTTCATCCAATTTTTCATTTTCTCGTAAACAATACTATGATGGTTTTGTTCGGATTGACGAAAAGACCTTTTCTCGTGCAGCAGTCATCGATTTTGTCCAGAATCCTCTACACTTTCGTGCAAAACCTCCTTAGAGATTTATCAGATGTTAGCGCTCAGACATCCTCCGCTAGTAGAGAGTCTACGACCAAGCAGCACAACAGCGGAGAAAAAATACTCCCTTGGGGACATCCTTGCTTGACCCTGACATGGAATATATCCACTTTACAATGGTTTGATTAACTCCGTGTCGTTCGGCAGAGGAACATATTGAGCCAAAAGTGGCATAATCAAAAACCCCCTCATTGTCCACGAACACGCCCATTGTTCACTCGTCAGCTTCCAGCCTGGCTTCAATCTTGCTAACAAGATCGTGTAAGGCTGATTCACATGATTTTCCACTGTGGTAAGCATGTTGATTTCTACTAAATGATGATTATATTGATTATATTTGATAAGTACAAAGGCAAAATAAAAAAAGCCCAATTAGAAGTGTCATACCCATAGCGTCATAGCTACAGCCATAACCACATCCGTAACCTAAAAGCTTATGTCGATTAATCATGAAATTGTGTTTTTTTTTCTTTGGGTAGGTCAAAATGCCTTCGCACTTACAGCTTCTGGGGAGACACCCTTCCCGGGACGACTTTCTGCATTACTTCGGGAGAGCCCAGAACAGTATTCATAAAGAACCGATTCCATTTACGCTCGTCTGGGTCCACCGTATTTGTAGCCAGCTTTCGTGCTATATGCTCGGCTGCTTGTGTCTCTATCTGTGCGGCTTGGCTTTGTTGCACTGCGTCTATCTTTTTTCCATTAGTCATGACATAGTCATATACCTATAGTATTGAAGTAAAAGTATCACAGAGATAATTCTCCACTAAGTCAATGAATTTCCATCACAAATATCAAAATAACATATGGGCCTATATGTACAATGCACATACAATTAAAAAAAATGATCCAGCTATAACTGCGTTTTTATGATAGATCATAAGAATAATGACCGTGTAAGCACTCTATTAAAAACGAGCTCTATGAAGTGTTTAACCAAAAACTTCAACACTTCTGGTATTTAATGACTTAAAAAGATAAATAAACACAAGTACAAGCAACAAATCGCCCACAACGCTTTGCATAGTCATACATACATATAAGTATGTACGTTTGTATATTTCATTAAATCAATTTGATTGGCAAAACGTGAGGAAACAAACAGCTCTTCTTCAAATGATGATTAAGTATATTTGATTATAATCATCGGCCTTTGGTTATCCATTTGCATGTATGTGTGTATGGACTATCAGAATTATTTATTTAAATTTTTTTATATTTGCTAGAGCATGCAACTATATTGAGTAGTTTTTATTTAAAAATATTTTGAAAACACTAGAGATTCCAGGAAGTGATTGTGTGTTGATTAGGTTGAAGTTAGAGAAGATCACCTAGCTGAATGTTCTTAAGGGCTAAATAAAGGATAAACGAAAGATAGATAAGGAAGCTACTTTTAGTTGTTGAAGCAAATTTTCCAGACACCTTAATGAACCTTAAGAAGCCGCGCCTCTCGAAGCACAGCCGATATAAATATATCTACGTTGACAGACAAACCGCCATAAAATCTCTACAGTGCCAAGGTACTTCATCTAAAGGGGCAATCAAACATAGAACCATTCTAAATGAGCTGGCTAAGCGGTGTTTGCGTTCTTGAACTCAGAAACATTTGTGAAAATTACATCAACAACTCACCTTAAGTCAGTCAATACTGCACAGTATGTACCTAGCAGTCTCAAACAAGCAGTGGATCAGTTGGGTCTACATCGCGCAAGGTAGCTGTAGATGGGCCACGGAGCCCACTTGTGAGATAGATAGAGTGGTCTGATCTAGAAGGAATGAACACGAAACTAGGTCCCTCATCAATCTAGACTGGTCTTCCGTTAGTGCAGTGTTTGGTATCATCATCGAGCAATACCTAATGAGAATGCATGGGTAACTTATGGGAGTTTCCTCCAATGGCTTCTGTCGCAGCTGCACGAACAAGTGGACACTTCTGCCACAGCGCCGCTCTTGGCGAAATGTGACTTCGTTGTCTAAAATCTTACTTCAAACTTAGACTCCTCAGTCATCTGTAGTATTTTTTAATTTACGCGAAAGACAAATTGGTGTTCATTGGTGTTTTCACATCTCCTACAGACCCGGTTTGCTCAAACTTTTGCACAATTTTTCCGATTGTACGCACATTTGGACGATTAAATTGACCGAAAAAATCACGAAGTGCGCGATATGCATTTTGATTTGAACGCCCGTTTTCATAATAAGCCTGAATAACTTTAACGCGTTGCTCGATTCTGTATCTTTCCATGGTTCAAATTGAGTTAGTCTGAAATTGAAAAATGTCTAATAAAATGCAGAAGAAACTTGATGTTTAGGTGTGGTTCACATGCAACATCGGGCCTTGAAATTTAACCACCCTTAATAACATTTTTTTGTTTTTTTTGCATTTTATATAGGTTGTCAAAAATGTCTTGCGGTATTTCCGCAAACTTGTCTTTGCAAGCGCGTAGTTCTAGTTGTATTCGTCGCATCGGTTCACGCTAGAGCTTTTTGGAAAGCTCTTTTCACGTGCTAACACGTGTTTGATTAATTGTTGTTTGCTTGTAGTCGTTCGTGAGTTATAGCGTCGCAAACATGGAGCAAAATAAAGAGAAAATACGGCATATTTTACAGTACTACTACGATAAAGGCAAAAATGCATCTTATGCTGCCAATAAAATTTGTGCAGTTTATGGACCCGATACAGTTTCCATTTCCACCGCACAACGATGGTTTCAACGTTTTCGTTCTGGTGCAGAGGTGATCGAAGATGCGCCACGGTCCGGAAGGCCTGTCGTCGAAAATTGCGATAAAATCGCTGAATTGATCGAAAGAGACCGGCATAGTAGCAGCCGTAGCATCGGCCAAGAGCTGGGCATGAGTCATCAAACCGTTATAAACCAATAGAAGAAGCTTGGATTCAAAAAGAAGCTCGATGTATGGGTGCCACACGACTTGACGCAAAAAAACATTTTTGCCCGTATGGATGCATGCGAATCGCTTCAGAATCGCAACAAAATCGACCCGTTTTTGAAGCGGATGGTGACTGGCGATGAAAATTGGGTCACTTACGACAACGTGAAGCGCAAACGGTCGTGGTCGAAAAGCGGTGAAGCTGCCCAGACGGTGGTCAAGCCTGGATTGACGGCCAGAAAGGTTCTTCTGTGTGTTTGGTGGGATTGGCAGGGAATCATCCACTATGAGCTGCTCCCCTATGGCCAAACGCTCAATTCGGACCTGTACTGCCAACAACTGGACCACTTGAATGCAGCACTCATGCAGAAGAGGCCATCTTTGATCAACAGAGGCCGAATTGTCTTCCATCAGGACAACGCCAGGCCACACACATCTTTGGTGACGCGCCAGAAGCTCCGGGAGCTCGGATGGGAGGTTCTTTTGCATCCACCGTATAGTCCGGATCTCGCACCAAGTGATTACCACCTATTTCTGTCCATGGCGAACGAGCTTGGTAGTCGGAAGTTGTCCACAAGAGAGTCCTGTGAAAATTGGCTCTCCGAGTTTTTTGACAATAGGGAAGCGAGCTTCTATAAGAGGGGCATTATGAAGTTGGCATCTCGTTGGAAACTCGTCATCGAATAAAACGGCGCATATTTGACTTAAATCGCATTATTATAACCAATTTTATGAACAATTGAAAATTCAATAAAAATACCGCAAGACTTTTTTGACAACCTTTATCAGATTTCTATTTTGTATGGGGCACGAGTGCATAAATGCCAGATTTCACGTGTCTTTATAGATTATAAAGTGTCTTTAAATTTCCTTCGTTTACATAAAATAAATATAGAAATAAGCCAGTAAAAGTACGTTCCCGTATGCAGTGATTAGCAATAAACCCACAAAAATTAATCTACCCGTTCACATAAGGCAGATTAGCTGCAAAATTGGCAATCAGCTGACAAGACTGAAAGGTTTTCTGCATAGAAATTCATTTGGTGATATAATTTAGCGTTTCTGGTTTGTTTAATTATTATTAACGACATGAAGTAAAAACAAAAAGAAGTTAATTTAATTGCGCGATTTACTGCTAATAATGGACAGTTGGCGGAAATCCGTAAACAACGTCTACTCAGGTTGCAAAAAAATGAGAAATTCGATATTACATTTTATAATAAGTAATAACAGACCAAAGCGTCTAGGTACAGATGTTTTTTCTGTAATATAAATGTATAGTTAATAGTATCTAACAAAAATTGTATTAGTTTTATTGCAAACTTCTTTTCTTTGCCGGCGTCCATTTTATTTAGTTTTTACTTTGACGTTTCTCCTTAAATTCGTAATAATAATACCTATCGAAAAACAGAAAAAACAAAGGGTTGTACGGAAACAAATATCTCTATAATCTAATATTATTTTATAATCTCGTATTTCGAGAGAGAAATTTTGTATGGGTACTCTCGCCTTTTAATTACAAATTGGAAGTTAAGCTCGAAAGAGTAGAGATAATCTAGTTATATGTGAACCTATTTTTATGTAGTTAAAATATTGGGTATTTATGCTATTGGTTTCGTCTTTTTTTCGCTTACAGATGCTCCGGTAATATTAACATTGCCACATATGCTGGGCGCCTCCAACGAATACAGGAAGATGATACGTGGCTTGCGACCGGATGCGAAGAAGCATCAAACATTCGTGGATGTACAGCATGTAAGAAAAAAAAACATATTAAAATCTAATTAAACGGTTTCAAGTAAAATAAAATTACATTAAATTTAATAAAACAAAACAATATAAAGTAAAAGAAATAAAGAAAAAAGACTACACAGAAATCAAGTAAAATAAATTTAAATAAAATATGATTTACTTTAATTCGAATTATTATTATTAAATTTAATTTAATTTTATTTAAGTGTGGTGAAATAATTTAATATAATAATAATAAATAATAAAAATAAATTTGAATAAAATTTTATTTAATTTAATTAAAAAATATAACATAAAATAAGATTTAAAATAAAACCACATTCAATAAAATAATTAATTTAAAAAAATATATAAAAATAAAGTAACACACAATCTATCATTTAGATTACCCGACTACTGTAGCGTATTCCAAGCGGAAGTATGCGCTATCTGGTATGCTGCGAAAACTATCTTAGAAAAGAGAATATCACTAGAGGATATCTGCTTTTTCACTGACAGTCAAGCGGCCGTTCGAGCACTCAGCTCCTCTTATACCCACTCAGATGTGGTTCGATCCTGTCTCTCATCTCTTAACGAGATAAGTGTTCAGAATTCTGTCCAAGTTATCTGGATACCGGGTCACAGTGGATTCGAAGGTAACTGCAAAGCTGATGAGCTCGCCAGAGCTGGAGCTGCGCAACCAAATGTTAGTAACTTACCCACAATCCACATTCCGCTCTCAACATGTAAAATGATCATTGATCGAGGATTTCACAGCATTGCTGATCGGATCGACCAGACAAATCTGGCCATCCTACAATCTTAAACAGACAAAACCCCTTATAAGTCTTTCGAAGCACGAACTAAGGCATATAATATCTCTTATCACCGGCCACTGCATTTTGGGCACTCACGCACGTCGGCTCGGGGTTCCTCAAAACGACCTGTGCAGATACTGCGAGGTCCTGTGCTTCCCCGCCCTCCCTACAGCCCAGACTTGTCCCCTCCGGACTTCTACTTGTTCTCGCGCCTGAAAATAAAGCTGAAGGGGAGGCGTTTCGACTCCATCGAGGCGATCCAAAAATCTGTGACAGCCGAATTGAACGCGATTCCGGCGGATGAGTTTAAAAAATGTTGTAATGTTTGTGGAAGGACCGCTACCAGCGGTGTATTGACGCTCAAGGGTCCTATTTTGAAGAATATTAGTTGTATAAGCCGAAAGGTTCAATAAAACTGCTTAAAAAAAATAAGGCTCATTACTTTTCAATCAAACCCTGTAAAGGAGAAGACCTTTTGATACCACGCATCCCAATGATTCCGACTGATGTACCATTTGAATTTAAACGACTACAGTTTCCAGGGTGGCTTGATTTTGCTATGACCATAAATATATGGTCATAAGTCCCAGGGGCAATCATGAGGGGGTTTTAGTGGGTCCCAAAAGGGAGGCCAAAGTTCGTGGAAGCGAAGATACTTCGGTCACCCGAGCTGACCCTTTTCTTTAATTCTCCTGAGCAGAACCGTCACCATGAAGATAGGGCTGTCTGTGAGGGTTAGCAGAGTAAAAACGTCTTAAGGTCGAAATATAAACTGCCACATTCAAAATCTATTTGACAGAACGAAGTCTGTCGGGTCCGCTAATAATAAAAAACAAATTTTATTCAATTTAATCAAATTATATAACATGAAATAAGAACAATGAACCAAAATTCAATAAAATATGTATAAAAAAAATTTACAAAAATAAACTAAGTTTAAAATAAAATTAAATACAATGAAAAATAGTATAAAAAAATTCTAATTTAACAAATTAAATATTTTTTAGCTCACTGGCACTCCACTGCAAGGTGGCAAACGCGTCCAATTCAACATGTTCTTGAAGAGTATCAACCGTATCTCAATAACTGAAAATTTAAGCACTGTTTTGATGCCGGCAATTTGGGTGGAAGAGGTAAGACGACATAACTTTTCCCGTCTAATATTTGCAAGTGTGAAATTCCGATTGTTTATTTTGCTCAGGGCATTCAACTCAATAGCGAAATGGTTGCATTTTTCAAAAAGAAACTTATAAACTCTCTAAAGACGCTTAACATCATTCATTGGGCGTCGCTGTGTGGAGGCATCGGAGTCGCAGCTATATGTTTAATATATTACGTTGTGCAACGTCGGCGGCCGGAAACGGAAGTGGCGCCACTTAAATAAAAATAATAACACGAAGCTATATCAGCTTATAGTTATGTATATTACGGTTACGATATTTTAATAACGAATTTAAGTTTGTTACTCTTTATTTAATTTAATTTACTTAATTTTTAAATTATCTGTATGATTCCATGTACCTTAAATTGTTTATGTTTGTGTGTGTATGTTGGCGCACACATCTTTGTAAATATTTCAAACATTATTATAAATGTGATTGTAACATACTCGTATGTATTGTGATTTAGTATGTTATAAATAAAAATAAATAAATCTTAAAGTTTAAAAATTTGGGTTTTTTTCTGTGTTAGAATTTTTTATACCACACTTCTGCATAAGTACGAGTATATTTTAATTTATCTAGCTCACATAACGGTTATATGTAACATAATAAAGAAATCGAGGTAGATATAGACATACAGTATATTTATATACCACCTTGATCAAAAAGTTCCCAGAACATATTCAGAAAATTCAAAATACAAGTTCATTCCTCAAAAGTGATAATATCGCCTTCAAAGTACTCCACATCAGCTGCAACGCATTTATTCCAGTGTTTTAGAAACATTCCTGGAACTCTATTTTCGGTATAGCGAACTGAGCTGTCTTCGATTCTTTCATTACTTCCTTTCGGCTGTTAAAACGCGTTCCGCGTAGTGGTTTTTTGACAGGATCAAACAGGAAAAAAATCACAGAAAGCCATATCTGGTGGATTCAGTGGCTGTGGGATGGTGCTCCTGTCGTTCTTGGCCAAAAATTCACTGGTAAGGATGGCACTGTGCGACGGTGCGAGTTGTTTTCCCACAAATCTCGTCTTTTCTGGCGAATTGCTTCATAACACACAAATAATATTCCCTATAAACTGTCTGACCTTCTGGCAAAAATTCGTGGTATAAAAACCGTGAGTATCGCTTTCGTTTTTGACCGTACATGACGTGTTGTTTTGTTTTTTTTTTTTTGGTCTTGGTTCATTCAGAGTTCTCCATTCACTCACCTGATGCCTGGATTGTGTGTCGTACTCATAAACCTACGTCTCGTCTCCAGTAACGATGTGTCTGATGAATGTTGGGGTGGATTGATCCTTGGAAATCATGGCTTCGGTGATATCATTGCGGTCCCTTTTTTGTATGAAATTCAGGTCCTTTGAGACCAAATTTGCAGCAAACAAAATCATTAACAACGGCATCAAAATTGGTTTGGTCCAACACCTAGAAAAAGTTGATAATCCGAGATTCAAGGGAAATCTTCGGCTTTATTCACTAGTCACTAGGTGATTAGTGAATCGAGAGTAGATATATTAAAGAATTAAATTTTTGTTTCCTTGTTCACTCCTCTCGGGAGCATAGGGCCTCGACAAGACTCAGTGCGTTGGTTTCGTTAATCTATTTTGATTTCTGACAGGGTGGGTGATTAGCCTGCCGCTATCAGTCCTAAGTAATGGGAATGCCCATCTGTCGTTGCTTAGGAACAACGCCTTCTTTACTGCTTGGGGCGCCATCTGTGTTTCACATTTTTCTGCGGAAGGATCGCAAAGATGGTTGAGGACTTCGCTAAATTTGGTGTGTCTGCGCTATTACCGCAGTCGCCCGCTTCCTCTTGTTGGCGCCACTGATGCAATGTCTAACTGTTTTTTTTTTTGCTTGTTTTAGAAGCCACAATGCAAATAATGCGCTGACTATTGTGCGGGAGTAAGGATGGAAAGGCTAAGGTTTTGTGGTTGAGGATTTTTTTTTAATATGGAAAAGTGCGAGGGCCGTATTTACGTGGGATTCGAACCCACAACTATAAAAATGGTGAACATTTGGCAGAGACGATTTGTAAAACTCGAACATTTTTGGATCATCGTGAAGCACTTTGTCGGACCGCAATACAGAAACTGGTGAAAAAATTCGAACTGTTGGGACAAGTTAGGAATGCGAAGAATAAAACCCGTGCACGTCGCTCAAGAACAGCCGAAAATATTGCTATTGTAGACGAAAGGGTTGAAGAAAACCCAGGTTAGTCCATTCCACGTCGTTCTTTGGAATTCGGCATTCCATAAACGTCATTACACCGTATTTTGCATAAAAATTTGGGTCTTAAGGCTTATAAAGTCCAGTTAACACAAGAACTCAAGCCGGCCGATCATCAACATCGTCGTGTCTTTGCTGATTGGGTCGTTGAAATGCATGAAAATGATCCGGAATTCCACCATCTTGAGCGATGAGGCCCATTTCCACCTCGGTGGCTTCGTCAACAAGCAAATTTGTCGGATCTGGGGCTCAGAAAATCCAAGAGTTATTGTTGAAAAGCCTCTCTATCCTCAACGTGTGACTGTTTGGTGCGGTTTATGGTCCGGCGGAGTCATTGGACTTTACCTTTTCGAAAATGAAGCTGGAGCAACAGTTACAGTGAATGGATTGCGCTGTCGAGAGATGATTAACGATTTTTTATGGCCAGAGTTGGATGGTATTGATCTGGGCAACGTTTATTTTCAACAAGACGACGTTACGTGCCACACAAGCAACGAAACCATTGATCTTTTACGTCTCTAACACCTCTTATTGGAAACCCCTTTATATATATATGTTTGCATTTGTATCATCATCATCCAAAACCCCATTGCCAAAATTGGTTAAGGTTAAATTCATCACATGGAACAGTTCAGAGGCACCTGGTTCAGTTGGGAAACGTTTCAAAGCTGGGAAAATGGGTTCCGCATAGACTTTCCGTCGCCAACCTTCAGCAGAGAGTGAATGTGTGCTGCAACGGCTTGAAAATGAAAGTTTTTTGAACCGTTTCGTTACTGGTGATGAAAAATGGGTCATTTATAATAATTCTGTTCGCAAATGCCAATGGCCTTCACCCCAAGAAGATTCTCCTGTCTATTTGGTGGCATATGGCCGGTATTGTTTATTATGAACTTTTGGAACCAAACCAAACGATAACTGCTGATTATTATTCCCATCAGCTATCAAACCTGAATGAGGCACTTAACAAAAATCGACCGTCTTTAGTGAATAGACGCAAAGTTTTGTTTCACTATGACAACGCAAGACCTCATACCGCAAGGCAAACATTCGGCAAGCTGAACGAGCTCGGGTGGGAGCTAATGCCGCACCCACCTTACTCTCCGGATATTCCACTTTGTGATTATCACCTTTTCCGTGGACTTCAATCCCATATGAGTAACAAGAACTACTCCTCAAAAGAAGTTATAAAAAGGGATATCGAAGCGCATTTTGGCTCCAAGGACAAAACAATTTTTTTAGCAGGGAATTAAAAATTTGCCTAAACGTTGGGAAGACATTGTAAATAATAAAGGAAAATATATTATTGATTAATAAATACTTTAAACATCTTTTTTATTAATTTGAAAACCACATTTAGAAAACGCACGAACTTATGGACTGACCTGATATACACAGGTAAAATTTATTATTTACTATATACTGGTAAAATTAAAAATATTTCTAGGTTCATAAAAATTAAATAAAAATCACAAATTAAATGCATTCTATTCATAAAATATTAAATTTAAAATTAGTTCACATTTTCAACTGCTTTTGGTTTCATTTTTAATAGCTGTGGTACTTAATTCTAAACCTATGTTTTGTATTTGAGGTCCAGCTTCTTTTTCTTAATTTCCATCTTTTCATTGTGTCATCCTTTTTCCAAATTTTCTTCCTTTTCCTTTCTTCTTTTATTTCCAACAATTTTATTATTAAATAGATTACATACATAAGATTACGACTTTTTTATTTTTTTAATGCGAACAGAATAAGCAGTAGCTAAGTTTTAACAGTAATGGCGAAACGAATGTAGTTTTTTCGCCAATGCAAATACAGAACATTCATTTTCGACACTCGTTCACCATTTTGTGGCGAACTCGCTGTCGATTCGCATCTCACGCTTTGAGACCGCTAAATTCGCCTATATTTTCATGCGCTTTGCAAGTGATAATACTAGCCTAAAATACCAAATCGCCATCATTCGACTCAACTGTTTCATAGATTATGCAAATATGTGTACATATGTATGTAGGTATGTGTGAAAGCATGTGTTGGTCATGTATGGTACGTATGAAAACGGAAGAGAAAAATTTGGCACGCATACCTGTGAAACGTCCAGCTCCGCTTCGGTATTCGGTATTCGGGAAATTTTACAAAAGCAACAAATACAGAAGGAATTCCCAAATACCGAAATACAATTTTATCGAACTCTGCCCGAATAATACAAACATATATTAGATATCCCTTAAAAATTAAATAAAAGCTAAAAATATTCTCCGCCGATTCTCTATAATTCAATTAAAATAATAAAATAAGACAATTAGATGGCATAAAAACTAGGCCCATTCTCAGATTTTCCTTAGTTATAACTGTACAAAGACTGCAACTGCAAGACACAGAGAGTGCTGAGATTCAGTGCTGAGAGAAAATTTCTATTAGGTTTATTGCAGTGATATTCTCTGACAGAACGGCAGTAAGAAAGGCGAATTCATACAAAGTGGTGTTACGAAAAGAGTTAACTTTTCTTTTGGAATTCCTGCCAAGAATGATAAAATGCATGATTGTGCCTGCATAAGTGGCGTGATATCCGCGCAGATAATAAACAAATAAGAAGAAGAGGAAAAGTAAGAGAGAGTAAATGGAAAACCCAGAATACAGAATAAATCGTGCATGCATACATTCGCACATACATATACATATGTATGTATAAGTACAGTTGAACTCAAAGGTTTGCTTATTTTCCGTACATTCAGTAATTGTTCAATTTTCAAAATAAAGCAGCGGTTTTCGCATGACGCCACTGTCAGTATTCTCTACATAGCGGAATTCGGAGAAAGTAATCAGCTAATTTGGGTATTCAAAACACCAAAGTGCAACAACAAAATACAGTGGAACAGGGTTGGGGGTATTTTGCAATTATTTATTTTGATTATTATTATCCCACGCGCCACTCTCCCATCCGTCGTAAAGCTCATACAGCTCATCGTTCCATCGCCTGCGATATTCGCCGTTGCCAACGTGCAAAGGTCCAAAAATATTCTGCAGAATCTTTCTCTCAAACACTCCAAACGTCGCTTCATCGGATGTTGTCATCGTTCAAGCTTCTCCGCCATACGTTAGGACGGGCATGATGACACCTTTGTAGAGTGTTAGTTTTGTTCGTCGAGTGAGGACTTTACTGCTCAGTTGCCTACTTAGTCCGAAGTAGCACTTGTTGGCAAGAGAGATTCTACGTTGAATTTCTAGGCTGACATTGTTATCGATGTTGATGCTGGTTCCTAAATATACGAAGTCTTTTACAACCTCGAAATCATCGCTGTCAACAGTGACGTGGGTGCCGCACCGCGAGTGCGCCGACTGTTTGTCTGATGACAGGCGGTACTTCGTTTTGTCCTCGCTCACCAGCAGACCCATTCGGTTGACTTGGATAAAGAGGCATCCAGTTTGGAGAAGGCTGAACTAACAGCGCGGTTGTTAAGGCCGATGATGTAAATATCGTCGGCATATGCCAGCAATTGTACGCTCTTATAAAAAATTGTACCTGAGCGATTAAGTTCTGCGGCTAGTACGATCCTCTCCAACATCAGGTTAAAGAAGTCACACGACAGCGAGTCACCCGGAGAGGTCCTTCCCAATTCTGACGGCGCTGCTCGTATTGAGCAACGTCAAACGGGAAACAAATATCTCACTAAAACAAATAATTACAAGGAGCATATAAATTGGACCCATGCGGTGCAAATTGGCAGTCAACAACAAGACTATAGAGCAAGTTCTTGAATTTATCTATCTTGGATCAAGAATCACCAGCAATAGAGATCTAATAACAGAAGCAAAGCAAGCGGCAAACAAAGTAGCATCCCTATCTGGCTCTTTGAGCACTGCTGTATGGGAAACAAGCATATGAGGACCGAAAGCAAAGAAGGAATCTATAATACATGCATTCGACCGATTCTCACTTATACTGCGGAGACAAGCGCTGACACGGCTGTAAAGCAAAACGACATGGCAACGGTTGAAAGCGAAACACTGCGCGCAATAGCTGGCTACACCATGTACGACCAAAAAACAAACGAAGAAATAGGAAAAATTGGCAACATAGCAGAAATCGAAGAAAGGTATGAAGAGTTCACGTCCGAAGAGTACCGAACGGACGCCTGGCGAAGCTAGCATTAGACGGCAAAATGAATAGACGCAGATCATACGGAATACCGCTAAAACGCTGACATGAGTGCTGGTCATCGGAATCTGCTGATAGGCAAAAATAAATATACAATATAATAAAATATACACGCATATTATAATATAAAATAGCCCCAAACTGTTATTGCAAACAGTATCAAATCCTCAATAAACGATGAAGCAGAAATAGAAAGAAGTTAGAAATTGGTTTGAAGTACCTGATAATAACCAGCTTGGGTTTTGTTTTTATGAAATAAGTTTAAGCTGCACTGAACAAAGGGGTTCGTTAAAATAAATGCTTCTCAAATAATCAATATTCTTCAAATCTTCATTCTGATATAGATAATGTCGTTGCTTGGTGTAAAAGAAATAAGTGAGATTTAAATATGAGCAAGTGTTTTTGTGTTTCTTATTCTAAATCTTGTTCCACTTATACCCACTTCCAAAGACATTGGGGGTTCTGGCTCATCCAATCAAAATGAACTTATTGATCTTGGTATGCTATTTGACTCTAAAGTATCTTTTCAAAGACATTTAAATTACATCAATTCAAAGTCTTATTCCGTACTTTATACGATTTTTCGACGTTTTAGTTCGGACTTTGTCGATCCATATGCTCTAAAGTTGTTGTAAACGTCTCTGGTGCGTTTGAAGTTTGGAAAAAAAACTTCTGTGTCAGAAAAAAGGAACCGCAATTATTCATCAAGTATAAAAGATATACATAGGCCCTTATTATGAGCAACATTCGATCTTCGACTGTATGTAGTCGAAAGTGCTGATCGAATTTTCATTTGGTATTATGGTGCTCATTCGCTGAAGAATAGGACTATTGTGAAGTTCGATCGCTCGACGCATTTACAATATATAATTTTTTTCTCAGCTGATACAGCAAATCAAAATAAAATAAAAAGCGATTGTATGTAATTCTTTGTTATTAACATTTTTAAAAGTAAAAAAGTATTTTTTGTGAAAATGAGTACAAGGGAGTTGTGGTTCGACGATTTATCTCAATGCGAATAATGTAAGTTTTAAGTTTGTGATCATACAATGAAAATAACTTATATAAATGCTAAACATCCAAGAACTGCACATGATTCCATGGTTTTCAACATGTTGCCATTGAAAGCGCATTTAGAGGAGCAACATCTCAATGGCCGTCGCAATACTTGGCTCCTCGGTATGTAATAAACACTAATTGAAATTCCGTTTTTAATAATTTTTGTCTGTCTCAGGTGATGCTGGATGCCGTTCAGAAACTCTGAGGAAGGGTCTCCACAAAGGACATACAATAAACAACATGCTAAAGCGAGAAGTATTATTGAGAGAATAATTGGAGTCTTGAAAACCCGATTTAGATGTTTGTTGCAGGCAAAAGCAACACAAATTATTGAACTTTGGTGCAAATCCCTTTTGCGAGTTGTGGATTATCTTCCATTAATGCAACCAGCCTTTCTAATTGCTGTTTGGTACTCACAACTTTCGACCTGCATAAAATTAATAAAATTAGTATATGTTTATTATTTGGTTACTATAAAACAATAAATAATCGGAAACAAGTTACATTTCAACAAATATTCCCACAATACGCTAAACAATCGAAAGCAAAATTGCATTCAACTCTAAATTCGGTAAACAACGAAAATTTCGACAGGGTTGCACCGCTCATAATATTACATTGACGTTCGATTTTCGATCTTCGACAACCAGCGAATATCGAAGATCGAACTCAACTCATAATAGGGGTCATATATTTAAAATTTTTTTACATGAAAGTATGTACAAAACTACGAGTCGCAATTACTCAATAAGCCGTGTAGTCTTCATCGTTGTCGAGTATAGCCTGGCATCTTCTTTATGCTTTGAACCAACTTTTCTGCGTAGCTCGTCGACAAACAGGAGTAGATTTTGCGAACTTGACGCACGAGTTGCTTTAAATCATGGACTGGCCTTCCGGCAAGATGCGTTTTCATAATTCCCCACACATTTTCAATGCGGTTAGCGTCTGGGGACTGGGAAGGCCAGTATCATACAATACTGTGACCCCATTTTCTTGTTTTGTTTTTTCTGAGAGCAGTGGTTTTGATGGTGTGGGATGGTAGGATATGTTCGCCTCCTTAAGTCGTCGTTCGATAGTGTTCCTACTCACATCTATTCCCTTTTCAGCAAGAATTGGGCGTGTTTGGCGTAGTCACAAAGAAGAGTCCCGCTTAGAAAGTTGGACGATCACCTTATCCTGCTTTTTTGTCGACACTCGCTTCAAGCGCGCTCAGAAAAGTCATCAACATTTTTGTACACTTCATACCGCTGATTCTACATCACAACAAACTTTTTGATATTTCAATTACTTTTGCAGCCGCGGCGTAAGATAATTTCGGCCCTCCCGAATGCGTGCATAAAAATACCGCCTCAAAACGCTTCGCGTACTTCTCACTCCTTTTTGTTTGGCTGCGTTTACGGGAAAGTTTCGAACGCCATTAACCTGAGTTAGTACTGGCGTCGTAGCCCTATTATGCAGCAAAAAGCTGAACGAAATTTATCTTGAAGTTACAAGAGAGAAACCGGTTCTTTTCTTCTGACACAGACTGTAAATATATAATTGGTACGTACAACATTTTTGGGTGTTTAGTCGAGCTCCTCCTCCTATTTGTGGCGTGCGTCTTGATGTTGTTCCACAGATTCAGTGACCTACAGTTTTAAGCCGATTCCGAACGGCAAATATTTTTTATTCTCTCTGTGAATTCCAAATGGTAGTCACGCACCAACCCATTCGGCTACGCCGGCCGCCGGTTCAAAAGTAGCTGGGAAATATACACAAATTTTCCATTTTAGAACTAAACCTCATCTGCAGGTAATATAAAAATCAAAAGATAAATGTACAAGTGTACATTTATGTGTAGTTAAATAAATTTTAAACATAAAAGAAAGCAACTTAAAACTTTATATTGTAGATGGACTCCTGCCCCATCATTAGCACTGAATTTAATTATTTAATTTTTGTTCATATGTTTATTTTCATTTGTAGGCGTCTGGCAATACAATATTGTTGTTAGTTCTAATCTAAACGAAAGCTTAGAAAAACATATAGAATAACGTGCCAAACTATTACAAGGTTGCTGTAGGCATTTTGAAAACAAATAATTGTAAGATTATTATTCCCTAATATCTAGTGGAGATTTTCATTAAATAAATCATTGCACTTTGACTAAAATTAATAATCACACTACACTAAAGCCCACCATATTTTAATTATTACACCCACTACTTTTTATAAATTTGAAACTTTATAATTAAAATATTCATACATGCGCAATTTATTTTAGATTATTCTATTAATAGCACAACACTGTCATAAATGATTTTATTTAAAGAGAGATTTGAGAGAGTGAAACTCCCTACATTTCGGTTGTCTGGTAGCACGTTTTTGACGTTTTGCCTTGCCCACTCCGCTCGACAAATCTATTACAAAATAAAATTTCGCCGTTTGCAAAGTGAGTGCGGGCTGCGACGGAGTCGAGCGTAAACAAATTTTATCAAAATTCTCGCGGAAATCTCAATAAAATTTTCACAAAATTACGCGAAACGTGTTATTGAGTGTTCAAATATTTATTTAAAAGTGAATGCAGCATTTGATCAATCGTTGGGAAGCCGAAAAGTGCATTTGAAATTTATGCTGTCATTCACGGTGTGTTTTTCATTGAAATACGAGAAAAGAAGTGTCACAGAGTGAAATTTCCCCCCTCCGCCATCTTCGTAGCGTGTTAATCGTGTAGCTGTCGTATTGTAGTGAAAAAAGATTTCTACTTCGATTCTTTTCAAATATTAAGAGTACAGTGTCATCATTTATTTTATTAAATATATGAATACAAGCTAAACTTAAAGATAATGAAAATTTTATACTACGAGACTTCATATGTGCCGTCGGAATCGGCATTCATAATTCTCAGCCGCGCTTAGTCCACAAAATCAATTGTGTGGTGCTCCGTCTGTTTCACGAGCAAATGTATGTAACGCGTTAACGAACACGAAATCTCCGACTACGTTCAGCTAAACTCAGCCAGCTAGTAGCTATTATCGCTTCCTTTTTTATGAATTATTCTTTATTGGCATGAATGCTTTGAGTGATTCTTCGTACATTTTTCACTGACAGACTTCGAGAGTTGCCAGCAAATGAATTGAAAGTAACATCGGAACTTCAACAGGGAAGAATTCCTGAAAAGTAAACGGTAAGCAGCAGTTAAAATTGGACGGTACTCGGCTCTCATGACAGTCGGTTCTACTTTGTCGGAACGACCGGATTTATATCCGACCAAGGACTGTCACTCCAACAACATGCCCTGTACACATGGGAAAAAGAGTTTCAGAGGTGGTCTATGTGCTGACCGTTATTTGGCGCTTATGTGTTTAATAAAATTTAGCTTTTGTTAGTGATTGGCTGTTTTATTTTTTTGTTTTTTATATCACTAACACAAGCTAAGTTTTGTTAAACATATCCCAACTGACGTGGCAGCCAAAGTTACATTCTAAAATTTTTTCCCACCATGATTATCAAGCAAACGTTGAAATCTTCCATCCTTGCCTTGTACATGTGTGGGAAGATTTTATTCTGCTACTACAACAACATTGAGGATAGAGATATTAGGCCTCTTCGATTCGCTAAGCGTTAACAAGTTGCAAATAGATGAAGCAACTGATATAAATAAAGATATGTTGGGAGCATTGGAAAGGAGCTGCCAAAAATTACATTGGTTTGGAAGTACTTTCTTTATGAGGATTAGTAAGACCGTATTAGTGATAGGGAGCTTTAGTAAATAATATCAAATTTGGAAAATATTGCTAAATTAAGGCTTCACAAGCAATAATTAAATATATGGCATATAAAGTACTCAGGTAACTTGGCACATATAATGTCAATTGCATGCGCCGTCAATATATTTTTGGACAAATTCACGGGAATGGTTAAATTAAAAATATAAGTAATTAAGTACCATTCATAGCATCAAATTATTCTATAGTTTACATGACATTTTTACATTTTTTACATCCTTTTCAGATAGTCGATAAAGCCCCTTTTTTCAGTGCTTCCAAATTGTATCAATGGATTAAGCAGCATCCGAAATCAGTTGCCAAACAACACTCAACCTTTTATTAAAGAGGTTTTGTTGTTTTGAATGATGGAATAATCTTATTTGAAATGTCTAAAAGGTTTTTGTCTGCAATTAAAATTTTTTTTATGACGAATGACATGTTAATATTTTGTTCTTTATTAGCCGGCTTCACATTTTCTACAACTTCCTTACAAGCATTTTTAGACATCTTGTAACTCCCTCGTTACCTGCTCTTAGAGTCAGACCTAAAATACGGATGCACCCATTGCCTCCTTTTTCTTTCATTTTTCGCCTAATGGAGCAGATAATATAATAAAATACTTTCTTCTTCATAACTCGACATAGTAACAGCTCGTACTCTGGCGATAGCTAGCGGAATGTAAGCGCAAAATTTAATTAATTTAGATTTTTTGTTTCCAAAGAAAAACGTTTTGGAAATTTCAGTTTATATGGGAGTGCTATACCCTTTTTCCAGTACCTACCAGTTTTACAGTGAGTAACTATCAAATTTCATTATCTTAGCTTTAGTTGTTGCGTAGAAAAGTGATTCGGAAATTTCAGTTTACTTGGGAGTTACCATGTCCCCTTTTCCAATACTTACCACTTTTCACCATAAGTACGGTGTATACAATTCTTGCATTTCTGCCAAGTTTCAGTTCCCTAGTTAATTAATTTAAATATATATTGGTTTTCACATTTTATTTTATTTGTCAGATGTTGTTCCTCATAACGTCAGCAATTCAGCTGATTCCTTCGAACTCGTAGCATTTTCCCTTTTTTTTATCTTGCTTACAAGAAAATAAGGCAAAACGCATGAAAAATTTTCAAGCAGGTGAAAACGGCCAGTTAAGTGCTATAAATTTTTAAAATTATTCAATATATGTATTTCACTTAAACTTATGTCTCGCTTAAACGCTTGTTTGCAATTGCAATTTATCGCAATAGAACACAAATTAAAGCAATGTAAAGTGCTGATGACGTCACAGCTATCAGCTGTCGGTGCGTTGAATTTTTCACACATTTTTTCATTTGTTTATTTAACTATGTAACACAAGAATATTCTTGCTAGTTTCGATTTTAAGTAGATAGTGAGATTTTTAGCACGCTGCATTGTGGAACGGATGTAAAAAGCGATTTTGTTCCAAATTTTTTTTATGAAGCTGGAAGACAACTTTTGTTTGCGTTAATGGCGGATATTCCGCGGATAAACAAGTCTGAAAGTTTTTCCTATCGCGGTATTAACATTTTATATAATTATGTACTAGATGGCAACTCCTTCACACAAATGACATTTTATATCGCTTATCTCCTCCACTGCTGAATCTATTACGATATGAAATTTCGCTGTTTTTCCTTTTAATCGTTTTTCGAGAAAATGGCGGCGTCTTCTGCCAAATTTTTTGTACACCAAAATCAAAATAAAGCAAATTCTTCTGGTGCCGAATCTGTTATTGCTGATTGCAAGGAAATTAATGGTAGTGATGATATTGCAAGCAACGAATTGAGAAATAAACATTACGTAGTGGATTTTGCTTCTACAAACGACAGTCATTCAGCGAACAAAAAAGAATACGCTGATAAAATTCATTATAAAAGCGGCACTGACAGAAGGTCAGCAACAACAGTGTCAGGCTTTGGCGCAGAAGTCAGTGAAGCCTTTGTTGACATTGAGGAGGTGATTTCCACAAAGACTCCAATTGTGAACAGCAACTCTCATAGCGTTGGAGGTGGTGACGGCAGAGGCAATAAACGTAATCCTCTGCAGCAGCATTTTGGAAGTGCTAACTTCACAGCTGTACCTGAAGGTAGCAAATATACCGTGTAATTATGTTCGTTTTATGCTACATTCGTCCATAGTTTAGAGAGCGGTAGTATTCAGGCGGGCGGGGTGGCAACGCATATGTGTATATAAATAGCTAAAAACAATTGATGGTGGGGATATACGAGTACTTATGTAGTAGGATCTACTTTA
Organism: Anastrepha fraterculus; assembly: GCA_037575425.1. NCBI lineage: Eukaryota > Metazoa > Arthropoda > Insecta > Diptera > Tephritidae > Anastrepha > Anastrepha fraterculus. The sequence goes on along the minus strand of JAYXIM010020330.1, from coordinate 425,855 downwards.
AAGCAAATTTGTGCTAGGTTTGTTGAAATATTAATTTCGTTGTTAATCAACCGGGCCTTTAGATTTTAGTATATTTAAAACACAAACTATTTCTTACCGCAATTGAATACATAATAATTTTTTGTTTATATTTTAAATTTTTAGAAATCAACAATTCGAGTGATAATAAATACTTAGCTGCGAACACCCTCAATATACCAAAGAAGTTTCATAACTACGACAACGGCAATGAGGGGATAGCTGCTAGGGTCGGATATCAATTACAAACACAAAATAATAAACAACAAACGGTGCGTATCCCCAACAGAGATACATCCAGCTTGCAACTTGCTGCAAAAACGCCGAGTCAGTGGACGGAAAAGCCACCGGATAAGATTCCAACAAAAATACTCAACATACGAGCACCACCATTGTCATTGGCGCCAACGTCGTTGTCGTCACCGGCATCGTCGTTTACAAACTTCGCCATGAATTCCAGCCAGCCAACGCAGGCGCCTGGCAATCGCATAACATTTACAAGTCAAACGCTTCCTAATGGCACCATAAATATTGGAGGGGCTACTGGTCATCCGGCGGGCTCAACAATCATATCAACGTCGCAGTTACCCAACACAACCACCATTAAGACAATAACGTCAAGTGGAGGCGGTCAGCAGCATCATGCGCTGCCGCAACAAGTACAGGTACAACATCATCAAGTGCTGCAAACTGGCGGACAACCAGGTCTGACAGTGCAACAGTCACAGCAACACCACAATGCGGCTACCCAATCAGTAGGTGCTACACAGACGCAAACCTTAGTTATAAAGTCGAACAATGCGGTATCATTGCCAGCGGGTTTGGTATCAAGTGCACCAGGAATAGTTACAATGACCAAAACAATCAATCAGGTACGGCGACCCATAGAGGCGCCCATCCCGTGCCACGAGAGCATTGCTGTTGTAAATGATGCCATTAGGGCTGACAGTATGCTGTGCTCGGTGCTTACTTTTATGTTCTCTGTTGTGGCCTTTAAAGTTAAAAGATCTAAGCGTTGTATTGTAGAATTATATTGTATAGCTTATCATTAAACAAAGTGAAGAAGTTTTACGTCATGATCAATGTTGACAACATGTCTCAGCGGAATTGGTATCTAGAAAATACTAAAAAGAAAATAGCATGAATTTGAGCAACTTATCTTATAATGGAGCATACATATATGTATGTATTCCATGATGAAATAAATGAATTGGGATTCATTTTGTGCCTGAAACAAAATTTAATAATGAACGTATTGTTCTATTTCGAAATTTTGTGCTGCGGCACGGGCGCTGCTTAGTTGTCAGCTCATTTGTTGTTGTTTGGAGTAAGAATTTTTTACTTGCTCGTAGATCTCCAAATTCCATAACTTCAAAACTAAGCATAAAAAATTCCAATTCAAAACGCACAAAACACGAAGAATGTAAATAATTGTGACTTTATTTTTAATGCGCTTATTGCTTGTAAAAGACATATTAGACATATTTCATGTAAAGAGAAGTGTGCGAAAAGTTACTTTATGAGGGAATATAGCGAGCATGCTTTATTACATTACATTTGAGTATAGGTGTATACGCCTTTGTTCACAATATTAGCAGCGCTATTTAGTTTTGACTATTTATTTAATTTTTTTATAAGAATATATTTCATACTACAACAATAGCCGTCTAACTCAATGTTTGAAACAGTGTACAAAATTTAAACAATTCGGCGGCCGCCGTAGCCGAATGGGTTGGTGCGTGATTACCATTCGGAATTCACAGAGAGGTCGTTGGTTCGAATCTCGGTGAAAGCAAAATTTATAAAAACATTTTTCTAATAGCGGTCGCCCCTCGGCAGGCAATGGCAAACCTCCGAGTGTATTCCTGCCATGAAAAAGCTCCTCATAAAAATATCTGCCGTTCGGAGTCGGCTTAAAACTGTAGGTCCCTCCATTTGTGGAACAACACCAAGACGCACACCACAAATAGGAGGAGGAGCTCGGCCAAACACCTAACAGAAGTGTACGCGCCAATTATTTTTTTTTTTTTTTATTTATTTCATTTTTTTTATGAGAATATAGTTCATATTACAACTATAACCATGTAACTCAATATTTCAAACAGTGTACAAAATTTAAACAATTCCGCAAGTTTTCATCAAAATAGCAAACTTTTTGGTCGCAAGTTTGACATATTTCGGTATCAATATTGTACCAGTTTAAAGTGACCGAAAACTCGCGTTCATTCTCGTTTTTTTTTTTTTTTTTTTTTTGTTTTTTTGTTTTTGTTGACGGTGTTATGTATTTTCTCTCATATAACGAATTCTCGAAATTTTTTATGCGGGGAAACTACAAAAGACTGCCAACAAAAATTGACCACTTGAAACTTCCACTTTGCTAAATTCAATGGGCCATAAAACTGCATTCTTCACATTTTTCTAAAGAATCAGTTTAAAAAGTTGAAACTTTTGATGGAAATGTGTTTAATTGTTTTTCAATTTAATGCAAAGATTGAAGCTTTGCGTTATATTTTAGATATAAAAATAAATAAATAGTCAAAGTTTTGCTAAATGTCGCGCTGCTTTATTGCGAAAAGGTGTAGGCAAATATCTACATACATATTTTGGAACTTTACGCTTTATGTTTTGCCACTGCTTCATCTAAGTACATATACCGTATTTTCAAGCTTTTAGCATCTTGCTTCTGATTCTTCGTTTAATTGGATAAAACCTATAATCTGAGCAGCTTACTCCTGCTGAATACTCAGAGTAAAGCTATTATTTATTTAAAAACAAAAACATACCTACTATTTTAAAAATATTTTTGTAGGTTTCTGTTTTTTTATTTAATTATACATTTTTCTTATTGGTTTCTGCTGACTATTTTGTGCACTTTTGACTTGCAACTGAATCTCTTATTATAAAAGGACCAAAATAAATTATAACCTTCTTCTTTGGGTAGCTGGTGAAACGCATAAATATTTTGCATGCTGTAGTGGTTTTTATACTGGATTTTAAGTTTACCTTCAATTTTTTTTTTAATTTCATTACACTCAAATGTTTATTTTATTTTACTTCACTCTCTAGGGAAACCAGCAGCCATTACTGAATTCCATGATCCCGGCGAGTGTAGTGGTGGGTATGCGTCCGCCCAATGCACAACAACAGCAAAAGAATGTACAAGGAAACACATTGGGACGTGTAGTAATCGGCGGTCCTCACATGGTGGGCACAAGACCACAAAACCCAGGGGTAAGATAATTTTGTTCATGTACAGTCTGTCTCACAAAAGTGTGACCGGCAAAATTCAAACTTAGAAACCGAGAACCGTTATACAAAAAATGTAAATGCTGTGTGTATCCTTTTCGCAACACGTCTTGTAATTTTTTGAGAATACGCTCCGCACAAGAAAAACGATTTGAAGTACGATTTGGGCAAACATAAAAATCACGGAAACTAGGTGAACGCTACTACTACTGGTACTGATAATCGACAGCTTCATTTTATGGCTCATGTTTGGAGCGGTTTCTGCGAAAAAGATTTTGACCGTTGAATGCAGTTTTGATACATAATAAATATTATTACCGTCTGCTGCGAAGATGTGTGGTAGAACTAGCCAACTTTGGATTTTAGAAGAGGACAAAGATCCCATGTATCGAAGCCGAAGGTGTATAAAAAGTGGAAACTGCAAAATGGGATTGATATGCTGGAGTAGCCTTCATAGTCGCCTGATGCCAATCCTATTGCAAATGTTTAAGCAAGAGCTAAACAAAAACTCAAAGAAAAACAAATATAGACGCTCAAACAGCTTTCAAGGCAAATTCGGCTAATTTGGAGCCGATCACCTACACAATTTACTCAGAAATTAACACAAAATATATCTTTAAGACGGACGCCGTAACCGAATGGACAGTGTTTAGACAGACGTTAAACGACATTCACCTTCTTAAGCTCCCGACCACTGAATGCCGTAATCGGAGACCAACGACAACCCATAGCAGATGAAGAGGTCCAGCTCGTTTCCACGACAGTCGGTTCTACGTTACCGAAATACCCGGATTTATATCCGGCCAAGGACTGTCACTCCAGCAGCATTCCCCGTATGTAAAAATGGGGAAGTTTATGCTGCTACAACAACAACAAGAGCTCCAGCTGCCCCGTGAGACCGGCGTAACACTGGCACAATTACGTTCTGGATACTGTAGCAGGTTAAGCTCATATTTATCCAGAATTGACCCCGACATGTCAAACATATGTCCGGCATGTGAAGGCACCCCGCACGGCACTAACCACCTTTTCACATGCCCTTTAAAACCTACTCATCTAACACCCCTCTCCCTATGGACCCAACGTGTCGAAACAGCAAGTTTCCTGGACCTACCTTTATATGAGCCAGACGAAGATGACCGGTGATACGCCCCACACTGACGGGGCTTCTATTACTGTTAAAACAACAACAACAAATGCGTGAGTGCGTAGGTTCGAATCTTCGGGTATGAACATCAAATAATAGAAAACGTTTTCTCTCATAGCTGTCGCCTCTCGGCAGAGAATGGCAAACCTCCGAGTGCATTTCTGTTATGAAAAAGCTACTCATAAAAATTTGTTGCCGTCCGTAGTCGGCGTAAGACTGTAGGCCCCTCCATTTGTGGAAAACAAAAGACGCACATCACAAATAGGAGGAGGGCTCGGCCAAGAACCTAGCAAAAGTGTTTTTATTATCTTTTTATGACTCGAAAGTTGTGCTGCCATTATATTGGTGGTGACCATACGTTTTATTGAATATATTGCGTATTATAAATGTAAAAACATGCAACGTTTGAATCGAGTTGGTCAAATAGTTTCCAAGTTATGGCGGTCACGCGTTTGTTAGACGGACTTTATTGATTTTATAAAATGTTTGTTCTTTTATATATACACACATTTATTTATATACACACATTTATTATGAACTGTGATTACTAAAAATCCGCGTAAACATTAAAGCACCTCTGAACCTACTGTGTGTTATTGAAAATTATTCTCTTAAAAACTGATTTTATGATCCTTTTTTTGGTATATAAATTTATCCATTTGTAGATAACACTCAGTACACTAGCACCTGGACAAACGCCTGCACTCATTTTGAAAACCGAAAATGGATATCAATTACTGCGCGTTGGCACAGCCAGCTCGGGTCCGGTGACACCAACCATTGGCGGCAGTGGCAACACTAATTCGACCAATCCGGCACAAATTCGTTTACAAACTGTACCAGCTGCTGTAAGTAGATTCACAGGGCCTCCTATAGCACTTCGTAAAACGATTGTAAGATCATCCACCTCCACAACTACCACTACTACCACCCACCACCACCAACATCATCAACAACAGCAGCAAGCAAAACAGCACCAACAACAGGCAACAGCGACGAAACAGATAAAACAAAATGTAATTTACGTGAGCTTTGCGATCCGAACGTATAGATCGTTTTCAGTTTCGAAATCCCAAAGATTTCATTTCGTGTACGCGGCTCTTTGGCTGGCGTTGATGCAGTCTCTGCAAATTGCATATTGGCCGCAAGTGTGGCCAAGCATCGTCTAGCGAAGAGTTGGGCGCACTCTATTTACTTCTACTGTATACTATTTTTTGCGATAGAAAATTCGTCTACTTAAATGTTTCTTAATTTTCCAAACAAATCCGTTGGTTAGACTTCTCTTTTGTTATTTAATGATGCATTACTCGTATACTCGTATTCATACTGTCGGACTGTTTAGTTTACTCTATTTTGTAATGTATTTGAAATTTTAGAATGCAGTGTCTAATACGTTGACATAATATTAAAAAAAAAAAAAAAATAGATGAATACTTAATTCATCCTTATTTATGGTTATTACAAAAAACTTGAAAAGCAGTAGTTTTATCATAACCGTGAAATCAATATGGCATGGCTCTAAATGTGTAACTTAGTCAGTTTGTGAACATAATTTAACTTCATTCCTAAATTTTTCACCAATGAATTTCGTTTTAGCACACTTGCATGCATGAAAACCTTTTCCGATTGTGTTTTTTTTTGTTTTTTGAGGCATCGCCTTCTTAGAATCAGTACTCTAGTTGGTGGAAACATAACTTATGAGTTGTAAGATATTCATGGATCATAAATAAATAAGTTAAAAGTGCATTGACGAAATGAAAATTAGAAAATCTCTACTTTAAGTTTGACACAGTCAACCTGAAAAACTATGCTCGAACAAGTTAAAATTATGGCGGAAATTGACAAATTGACATTTCTTTATTTCGTGTTTTGGAAACCCCATTGACGTCCATTTCATTTATTTGAATTTCGTTGAAATGTAATTTCCTATTTACGCTTCTCAAGATCGATATACGGAAATTTCTACGATAGGGAAATATTTATGCTTCTCTCGACGTGGTTTACAGTCTAAATCTTCCTGCTTAAAGTAGTTTCCATAATTTTAGCACCACCCTCATGTTTGGGTTTTTGAAAATAGCCCAATGCACTACGCGAATATGTTCAGAAAGCAAAGTAAATAAAAAACAACAGTAAAAGTTCATAGTTGTTAGTGTAAATAATTACCTTTTCATAGGGAATGCGTTTTCTCCGTGTTTTTTTTTTTTTTTTTTTTTTTTCATAAATATAACACCATTACTTCAGTGAAACTGTTTAGCAAGTTAAGCTGCACCTGCGTTTTGTTTTGTTTTTTTAAGTGAATTCTAAAAAAATATCAAATTAAAATGCTGATGCGCCCAATAAGGCTGGCTAATTCTGAAAAAGATCAAATTATCGATTTAAAAAGCCAAGGACTATCCTTCCATGCGATTAGCAAGAAACTTGGTAGATCGCGTTCCACGATCAGCAAGTTTTTTAATGAAGAATATATGAAGAAGTTGAAGGATACCGGCCAGTCTCAAATGCATTCAGCCTGGAGTGAAGGGAAAATTGCAAAGGAAACTGTTGGAACGTTGAAGAGTTGTCCCGCAGTTACTTACGTTCTCCTTAAATCCGTAAGCACATCCATTTTTTGGGGAGCAATCCGAATATTATCAGATCTAATTTGAAAGTTGCACGCCATAGAAGAGAAATGTACGAGTTTGCCAGACTTAATATGGGCGGTGATTGGGAAAACGTGACACAAAATTTATTTAATCATTTAGTTGCTAGATTTCAAAATGCCGTAGCCGGATGGGTTGGTGCGTATCTACCATTCGGGAGTGCGTTGGTGCGCACCTACGTGCATGAACATCAAATAATAGAAAAAGCTATTCTAATAGTGGTCGCCCCTCAGCAGACAATGACAAACTTGCGAGTGTATTTCTGACTAGCAAAAGCTCCTCATAAAAATATTATTTGCCGCTCGTAGTCGGCTTAAGACTGTAGGTCCCTCCATTTATGGAACATCATCAAGACGCACGCCACAAATAGGAGGAGGCGCGACGAAACAACTAACAGAAGTGCGCGCGCCAAATAGTTATTTTATTTTAAAGAAGGAACCGAAGCGGCATTGCGGAGGCGGGCTTCTGATGGTAGAGCATGGGGAGGCATTTCTGCAAGTGATTGCCTAGAACTTCAGTTACCATCAACTCGTATGAGTGACTGAGCAGATAACTTAAATAAATTGCAATTTATTACCATTGAGATTAAGGGGGGGGAGCCTGGTTTTTGAGGTCTAAAAATTGCATCTCTTTGCGATTTTTTTTTTTTAAGGAAAAAATTAATTTAGCACTGCAAAGTCTTTTCTATCTTTTAATGAGCATTTAAAAAGTATATAAAATTTTTGTACTGGTTAAAATAAGTTGAAAAAAATGTTTAACATAGAAATTAGTAGAGCGCTGCAACGCTGGAGTTTCCAACTGGCGTAGATACAGCTCGTAATTATTATCGAAAGCAAAAAATTCAAATGGATTTCTAATTATCATGATTTTTTATTCTAGATGAACTAAGAAAACTGAGAGAAATTCCAAAATTTCAACTTTTTGGAGGTTTTAAAGAAAAAAATGCTTTCTATAAAAAAAAATTCACTTCAACTTGGTAGAAAAATATTGAAATTTTTTTTTAGCTCTTTTGTTAGTTCAAATAGAAGAGAATTTAATACTGAAGGGAACAAGCTCTGATTCATTTCAAAAGGTTCATTAGTTTTTTTTTTTATTCATGTACGCCAATTCAAAGAAATCATAAAAATGAAAAGTCGAGAAAAGAAGATCAAGTTTGTACGAGTACTATAGCTGTCCGGTCACAGCGGAACTACCTAACGCTCGCCTACCTTTGGCTTTGTATCCACGGAAATATTGAGAATTAGGCTCTGTAACTTTGTGTGAATATTCTGAAATATATTAGGAATCGCTTAAAACGAAGAAAAAAATTGTTTTTTTTTTTTACCTTATAAACCAGGCTCCCCCCTTTTTTTTTTTTTTTTGTTTTTTTTTGTTTTTTTTTTTGCGGTGAGGTTGGGTTAAAAATGCCTTCGCACCATATAGTAACCGTCGCTACTACGTGCGTGGTGATTCCACTAAAATTATCCCTCCTCCTTAAGTTGTCCGAACAGATACTAATTCCAACAAGACAATTCCAGAACTGCGGAATTCATGTCGGCAAATAAACCATTGAATGATTTTATAATCAAGCCATTGATGTTTTGGTGTGACCTGCATGCATTGCTGACACGTAACTGCAAATGTTGGGCGAATGCTACATATCCTTTACAAAACTATCAATGACAAAATATTTACTTGAATTAGTTGACAGGGCGGGATTATAAAATTTTAATTCCGGCTTACCTTTACTGAAAACCAAACCGTGTTTTACATAAACTTAATTTAATATTTTAATTATGGAAAAAAACGAAGATTTCTATTTGCTGTGTTTGGGTTGCTATTGTCAAAAACCTGAATCGAAGGGTGATACTAAAGCCATGAAAAGCAATTTACATAAATTTAGGCCATTCGTTAGTTACTTATGTATGTACATATATATTCCTATAATTATGGTTACATTTTGTTGATTTACTGTTTCTTCCTGCCAATGCCTTGAAATATCTGCGGTACTTTAGTTTTTGTAAGCATTTGATTATGGGTTGTAAAATTTGCTTCATTAATTAATTTATTCAGTTGAAAAATTTTTTAAATTCATTTTTCTTGTATTTGCCTTTAATATGTGGCTATATTGCTGTTGTGTAAAAGTATATTCTGCCTGCTCTATAAATATTAATTTAAAATAGTTAGAAATTATCTCTTAGATGGCTTTGAAATATCAGTTCAATGAAAAATTTAATTTAAAAAAACTCTATCTAGGTAAATTGATTGTTGGTCTTGCGATTTTTTCTTTCTGGTTTCATTCATTTTTCACATTACTTTAATTTGCATATTTTTCACGCGATTTGTGTTGCACTATAAAAGTAATTATTGTATTTTTGTTGCTCCTGCAGTCGATGGCAGTGTCCTCGTCCACATCCAATAATATTGTTGTGAACTCAGTTGCATCGAGTACAGCGGGCCCCCATCATACGTACACGTCCCAGGCGAATATCACATTGCAGCAGCCTCACCATCACCAGACCACATTGCAGCATCAACAACAGCAATCGCATTTGCAATCGCAGCACCAACAACTTCACCAGCAGACGCAACATTTACTGCCCCAACCGCAGATAACCCAAATTCAAACAATTCCAGCGCAACATTCAACCGGTTCCACCGCCTCCACTGGCACTTCGAACACAACGACAATGAGTAACAACCACAGCGCGGTACTCACGGCCAGTGGCGGCACCGCGACCGGGACACCAACTGCGGCGACAACCCAAAGTGCTGCGCAGGGAAATACCAAAGAGAAATGTCGCAAATTCCTGGCTAACTTGATTGACTTAGCGACGCGTGAACCCAAGCCGGTGGAGAAGAATGTGCGCAACCTCATACAGGAATTGGTAAATGCGAATGTTGAGCCCGAGGAATTTTGCGATCGGCTGGAACGTCTCCTGAACGCCAGTCCACAACCTTGTCTAATTGGTTTTTTAAAAGTTAGTAAAACATATTTTCGTAGTGATTTCCGTGATTTCACTGTTCACCATCTCAATTTAAAATTCGTTATTTCGTTTTACTTGCAGAAAAGTTTACCACTTCTGCGACAGGCTCTCTTTACGAGGGAACTTGTAATTGAAGGCATTAAGCCGCCACCGCAACATGTTGCCGGCTTGACAACATTGCAACAGTTTCCGGTAAGCAGGATATTGGAGTACTTAATCTTGTGCATTCTATTTATTTGTACGATTTTTATTATGCAGAAAATTCAGGCGCAAATACGTCCCATTAGTCAAAATCAAACAACTACCATTGGGCAAACGCAAGTTAGAATGATTTCACCAGGAGGTCTCGGTGCGCCACGGCCCATCGGGCATACGACCATCACTAAACAGCAGGGTGGAATTCGCATACAAGGCCCCACTAACGGGCCGCGTCTTGTTAATGCCCAAATCCGAGGACCCATTCCAGCGTCCATACAGCAGAATGCGCAGCTACCTACTGCCCCGACGCAAGCGGTAAGTCAATAGCTGTTTGTTGCGTTGATATGTGTGACGTAATTGTTTATCTACAGAATATTGTGCATATACGAGCGCCAACAGTAACTCAAATCAGCAGACCCGCAACGGTCCAAATACGTACTACCAAGGGTAAAAACACGCCATCGGGCATTACGCACGTCAAAGTCGGACAAACTCAAATCAAAGCGATCTCTTCGCCTGTACCCTCGCTCGTCGCATCCAATCACCCGCCCTCACTTGCAGCTATTTCTAACAGCTTGCCACCCTCGTCAACACCATCCCTGTCCGCGGTATCTACAATGTTATCCACCATCAATTCCGTGGCGACATATTCCAATGCAGGCAGTGGGACATCGCTGCCTACTCCATCACTACCCATCGTACAACTGCCCCCCGCCTTAATGAACAGCAGCAGCCATTTGAGCAGCAATGCCTCGATTGTGGGTATAGGAGAGAGCTTAAGAATTGTCGACAACAAATTGGACATTAGCGCTATAAAGCAAGAGAAGATCACACCTGCCACACCGACATTGACAGCCACAGCGAACAAGTCAACGGCAAAATCTGGCGCTGCGTCGGCCAGCAAAGCATCAAGCAAAAAGAAGAAAGAACAACTGGATAAAGAAAAGGAGGAGAAAGCGAATGCTTCGGGCGCTGCTGCAACCGCAGCTTCTTCTTTCTACCAACAGCCCGCTTTATCGATGTCTTCCTCATTGTATGGGGACGACGACATAAATGACGTCGCTGCCATGGGCGGTGTCAATTTAGCTGAGGAGTCACAACGCATTCTAGGCAGCACGGAAAATATTGGCACTCAGATACGTTCATGCAAGGACGAAGTATTTTTGCATTTGCCGGCACTACAAGCGCGCATACGTGCAATGGTAATGGAACGCGGTCTAGAAGAACCATCACAAGATGTGGCGGTTTTGATATCGCATGCGTGTCAGGAGCGGCTGAAAAATATCGTGCAGAAATTAGCGGTGATAGCAGAGCATCGAATCGATGTTATTAAGGTAGTTATAATGAGCATACAAAAATCATGTTGTTGTTGTTGTAGTAGCATTTTACACACATTTATACTGAATTCAGTATTTTGCATACGGAATTATGAATGTGAGTGGTTACTTAAAATATTGAAATTTAATACAATTAGGTGGACCCCCGATACGAAATCACAAAAGATGTGCGCGGCCAAATAAAATTTCTTGAAGAATTGGATAAAGCAGAGCAAAAACGTCATGAGGAATTAGAGAGAGAAATGTTGTTGCGTGCGGCCAAATCGCGGTCGAAAATTGAAGATCCCGAGCAGGCGAAAATGAAAGCGCGGGTAATTTATAAATAAAATAATCCTGTTTTCGCGTTTAAATAAACGAAATTTTCGCTAATTGCAGGCGAAAGAAATGCAGCGTGCTGAAATGGAAGAATTGCGCCAGCGAGATGCCAACATGACGGCGTTACAAGCCATCGGCCCACGGAAAAAACCCAAACTTGACAACGACGCAACCGGCGCTGGAACGGTACGTAACGAGAAAAAAAGTTTTCCAAACATTGCGATTATTTTAATATAAAAAATATCTTGCAGAATTCGACTGTTGGTGGTGCATTAGGCGGCTCGAATACGCCAACCGTGTCGCTACGCCCACGCATTAAACGCGTAAATCTACGCGACATGCTCTTCTTCATGGAGCAGGAGCGCGACACGTGCAGAAGCCAAATGTTATATAAAGCATATCTTAAGTGATCGATTTTGTACAACTACTAAGAAAAAACAGAATACCATATGTGCGCTCCGTACATGTTGAAACTAACATATGTAACGCCAACTATAGTCATTGCATCCCTTTATTTTACCATTTTCTATTTACAACTATTGTTTCGACATAGCACACCTCGTAACAATTTATATTTATAAACACATTTTAATTGCAAAGTAAACTGAATGCAACGTTTTTAATTTTTTAGCTTAACGCTTCTTGTATAAAATGCAATTTTTTTACGATTGACGCCAAAATGTTTTATTAGTTGCGTCACATAATAAAGCTGACTAAAAGTTGCTATTAGGCTGAAAAAGGAGGTGTGGTTAGATTGGATGGATTATTGCAATATTTAGTAAGAACTACACTAATATTATACGTATTTTTTATTATTCTCATTATTTTTCTTTTTTTTTTTTGTAACACTTAACAGCATTATTTCCCCTTATTATTGATTTATTTAAAGTTTAAAATAAAAGTTATAACTTTTATGTATGCAACAGAAACGGACTTTGCAAAATGAATTCACTTTTTCTAAGTGAATAAAGGATATGAAGAAGTAGAAGTGGTATGACGGACGCAAATTTTATTTTAAGCATTTCGTGCTCTTAAACTTGCTTCAAACAACTATTTGTAAATCCACTTTGTTTACGTATGCAATTTGTATAAGAACACAAGCTTAAACACAACTTAAACTTAGGCAGAAGTCATTGCGTTGATTCAAATGAAATAATTATAAATATATATAAAAATGGCCTTATAAATTTAGGTTAATAACTGCAATCTTTTTTACATTTTGTTTATGCTGATTAAAAGTCGTTTTCTATTGTTTCTTCTGAAAATGCGTTGTTAGCCACACGAAAGCGAAAGCAAGCATTAAAAATCATATTTAGGTGTATAAATTTTCATGTAGGATTGGTATATATTGAATTAGGAGATGAATTAATAAGCAAAAACCTTTGAGTGTATTGTGTGCGTGCCAACGCATTCCCTCAGCGCATATTTGCCGCTGCGCAACCAATTAGCGTGAATGCCGCAAAGAGTTTGAGCCGCAAAGCTACATGAATGATGGACAATGTTTTACAAAGAGACAAAAACAACAATTTGGCCTATACCAGCACAACATTTACACACACACACACACACACACAGTAAGAGCCTGTGAACTAGCGCGTGAAATTTCCTTAATAAGCTACAATTGAACTACTCGTTGACTCGAGTCCTTAACAAATTATATTTAAGCAACAAAGCTCTAGCGAATGAAAAACAAAAAATGAAAAGTATTCAACATTCATGTCGCTTTGCTGCCAAATCACAGCACTCACTAAATAATTCGAGTGGTTCAAAACCAACTTTAATATTGTAAGTTCGGACTAGGCTTAAATAGAATATTCGTAGAAATTTGTATATTTGTAAGACTTTATGGCCTAAAAAGTAGTATGCCTAAAATATTAATTATTAAGTTTAAACCATACAACACAGTTATAAATTTTAGACTAAGCGAAAACTCTAACCGATAAACAACTATAAATAGAAGTAAAACAATAGAAAATACATAGTGACAAACTGCTTATTGTAGACTTATTTGCAAGGCATTATAAATACTTTTTAACATGAACACCCAAGAATAGCAAATATATATAAGATATCACACACCAACCAATCAAACAACCAGTAACCCTTTCTAATTAACTTAACGTTGATATGAAGAGCATAAAGAGGAAGAAAAAAGAAAAAAGAGAATATGCGACCACAATAATTACTAGAAATTCTACTGAAATTGTAGTCTATTAAACACTATGTAAATTTACGTAAATTAAGCTAATTTCTATGGTTTGTCATACAACAACTTGTATACTGCAGATTTAAAGTATACAGTTCTTTTGTAAAATGTAAAAAGTTGAATATTCAAAACCGGCAAATAACGAAAATGCAAATAGAAGTTGAACATTAAACAAAATTTTAATGCTGGCTGAAACTTAGTTTTAACTATTGTATATTACAATGAAATTGTGTAGTTATAAATGAATAAATTAAAGTAATTTATATAAAACAAACCGGATGTATGAGAAACAAAAACAAAAAACGTAATAAATTCGTGAAATAGACACAAGAAGAACCTGAAAAAATAAGTGAAGTTATAGCCGTCGGCTAGATTAATAGACACAGGCATGTTTGGTTTTTTTTTTTTTTTTTTTTTTTTTTCTTTGTTTTTACAACGCCTCATTTGTGTGCAAACAAGCACCACTGATGAACGGCGCATTAAAAAGGGAGTTCCCAAATAAACGAATTTCTAAATAAAAAAGATGAAAAACATGAATTACAGTAGGTGAAAATAAAATGTATTTAAACAAGAACGTTTGAAATAAAACAGCCGCTATTTATAACTAAAACAAATATGAGCAGCCTTATTTTTCCAACAACCCTTTTCATGTAAGCTGTCATTTTTTCTTAAGAGGGGAGCCTGGTTTATATGGTCAAAAAAATCAATTTTTTTTTCGTTTTAAGCGATTCCTAATATTATATATTTCAGAATATTCACAAAAAGTTACAGAGCCTAATTCTCAATATTTCCGTAGATACAAAGCCAAAGGTAGGCGAGCGTTAGGTAGTTACGCTGTGACCGGACAGCTATAGTACTCGTACAAACTTTATCTTCTTTTCTCGACTTTTCATTTTTATGATTTCTTTGAATTGGCGTACATGAATGAAAAAAAAAAACTAATGAACCTTTGAAATGAATCATAGCTTGTTCCCTTCAGTATTAAATTCTCTTCTATTTGAACTAACAAAATTTTCAAGATTCTTATACCAAGTTGAAGTGAATTTTTTTTTATAGAAAGGCATTTTTTTCTTTAAAACCTCCAAAAAGTGGAAATTTTGGAATTTCTCTCAGTTTTCTTAGTTCATCTAGAATAAAAAATCATGATAATTAGAAATCCATTTGAATTTGTTGCTTTGGATAATAATTACGAGCTGTATCTTGTACGCCAGTTGGAAACTCCAGCGTTGCAGCGCTCTACTAATTTCTATGTTAAACATTTTTTTTCAACTTATTTTAACCAGTACAAATATTTTTTATACTTTTTAAATGTTCATTAAAAGATAGAAAAAACTTTGCAGTGCTAAATTAATTTTTTCCTTAAAAAAAAAATCGCAGAGATGCAATTTTTAGACCTCATAAACCAGGCTCCCCCCTTAAATTTAGCAGCCTTATTTTTCCAACAAACCTTTTCATGTAAGCTGTCATTTTTTCTGAAATTTAGCTAATTCGAAGTACAATACGGCAAACGAAGTTCAGCAATTCAAGTGATTGTTGTTGTTGTAAAGTGGTTGTGCAGATCGAACCACGTTTTTATGATGTGATATTAGTTTGCATGCATCTGCAGCTGCTACTGTGCGATTGGCTATTGCTGGTGCTTTGTTGCTCTGTTCTTAGCGCAGTAAACAATAATAAATAGTAATCAATATGGGCATACAAAGAGAAAACGTTGGGTGTGTTCGGGCGACGCAATATTGCAGCCATTGTTACTGGCTTGACGCGCTGCTGGAAATTTGCGTTATTTTGCACTGAAGGTGCTTGTACTTGAAAGAGTTGAAAGGAAGTATGGCAATTTTGAACTTTTCAATAACTATTGAGATGATGGATAAGGGAGAAAGGCTGTGGAAGACCCGAATAAATTATGTTGTAACTACATTTAAGGGGAGCGCCACTGTGAAAATTCAAAAAAATCGATTTTTTTTGCATAAATTGTTTGTATAACTACTCAAGAAAATGTGGTAAAAATTTTAAATTTTTTTTTTATTCCCGATTCTAGGTGCACTTAAGTGAGCGCCCGTCGGCTAGGCCCCGTCCCGCTTACGATACGATGCTTTATTTCAAACGCGTTTTTCTCGAAACGACTTTTTTTGATACTCGTACGGTGGCAACGATTTCTCGAAGACTAATGAACCGATTTTAATTTTCTTTTTTTTCAAAATTGTTGTTATCGCATTGGCTATCGTTGTACGTTGCCGATTTTCAAAATTTTGAAAATAACTATTTTTTTTGGGCCTGTTGAAAATCAAAAAAATGGTGAAACACACACATCGAAATTCAAATAACCACCATTTTGTCAAAAAAAAAAACGGCTACGTGCAACGATAGCCACTATTGTGTGGATGAATAAAATGTTTGGTTTTTTTGATTTCAGATGATTATTCATTGCTCTATCACAGCCACCAGATGATGTCATTTTTTTAACTCGTTACGTTTATTTACATAAATTTGTCAATTTTCAATATTTTTTACTAAAAATTTACATCAACATAGTTTAATGTATAGGTGACCTGGTCTACGAAAAGGTACCTTACGTGCGAAAACAAGTTTTCGAGAAAACAGCAGTTAAAGTTTAAACTTCTAAAAAAATCAGTCTTTTTCGTATTTGTACTTTTCTTTTTTTTACTTTTAACAAACTTTTAAACAAATTATGACTTTCTGGTTTTCACCATTTTAAAGAGCCTTTCACACACTATTCGAATCAACAAAAAAGTGAAAAATGATTTTTTGACACGTAAGGTACCTTTTCGTAGACCAGGTCACATATAATAAATTGCCTTTTGTCCGACCCTCGAATAATCATTCCTACTTACAAAAAAAAATTCCCAAAAATCGACTATTTTTTGACCCCGCACAGTGGCGTTCCCCCTTAAGGGGTTAGGGGTAGTCAGAGGCCCGAAAAAATGATAATTTTCAATATTTTTTTTTTTTCAGTCGATTTTACAAAAATAAAAACATAGCATTAATACATCATGTTTCGACTTCACTTTAGCAAAATTTCATAAAGAAATAAAAATTTATAATTGTAAAAGTCATCGCTGTTTGTGTGGAGCCCGTTTCTCCAGAAGTCCCTTGCGGTGATCACAAGTCCCAAGTCACAAGTCCTTGGAGATTCATCTAAAATCAATCGGACAAGAGAAATTAGTTTTACTAATAGATAATCTTGCGCCTGATCGAAGCTTTTTTAGTTTTTTCAAAATTAACAATATGGCGGACTCAGTAAATATTTTTCAGATTTTCGAGAAAAAAACCGACAATTAATTGTTTAAAAAAATCGAAATTTAAAAAAAGATCCTTCGATCAAGCGCGAGTTTTTTATGTTTTTCAACAGCAGTATAAATTTTATTGTAATTTACCAAGCGGTTTTTAAGTTACAGTCATCACCAGTTCAAAAAACATAGTTTTGAGAAAATCGCATTTAAAGTTTTTGGGGCTTATCCGGAGCGCCCGAGAGCCGTTTGTTAGTTGTTGAATAACTCGAAAAATATTTGTCGGATTCACTTCAAATTTTCACACAATATTTTTAAGATATTACACTTTAAGAAAATGCAAACAAAAAAATTTAATTTCTTGAAAATTCTGACTACCCCTAACCCCTTAAATATTTTTTTTTATTTATTATTATTTTTATTTTTTATTTTTTTGATTGTTCTAGTTAACAGTGAAAAACTTGGCAAAAATTATGTTATACAGAGTTTGATTGAAAAGTATTGAGCCTTTTTTTTTAAGCAGTTTTATTAAACCTTTTGGCTTATACAACTAATATTCTTTAAAATAGTACCCTTGAGCGTCAATACACCGCTGGTAGCGGTCCTTCCACTGCAGAAAACATTTTTTAAACTCATCCGCCGGAATCGCGTTCAATTCGGCTGTCACAGTTTTTTGGATCGCCTCGATGGAGTCGAAACGCCTTCCCTTCAGCTTTCTTTTCAGGCGCGGGAACAAGAAGAAGTAACTCTTCACTGATCTCATGTATACTAGCACTACGGTCAATGTTCAAAAATTCACGAACCCGCTTCACATCTTCGTCTGTTCGCGTCGTCGAAGGCCTTCCAGATCGCTGTTCGTCTTCGACGTCCTCCCGGCCTTCCTTGAACGACTTGTGCCACTGTTTTACCTGAGCACTGTACAGAGATTGATCCCCGTAAGCCTCCTTGAGTAGCCCAATGGTTTCGGTACTGAGCGACGTTGACTGTGGAGGGGGAAGGTCCAACGATCATTTTCCCCCACCCGCCGATTCTGTTGATCGCTTGGCAGACGATCCGCGCGGGAAGGCTCATTACTTTTCAATCAAAGCCTGTATGTTGCAACTATATTTAATTTTTTTTCTATTTAGCTTTTTTTTAATGATTATTATTTTTTGAGTTATTTCTATTTAGTATTTTTTTAAATTATTATTATTTTTTGTTTTATTATTATTATAATTTTTTAATTATTATTATAATTTTTTTAATTGTTATTATATGTCCAGTTGATATCAGACCAACTACTTGGTTTCAGTCGTGCTTGGTTTTTTTGGTTTTCCGCTAAAAGCAAAAATTTAATTATATTGAATATTAAGAGAGCATTCATTGCAAACTTTCCAACTCTATTGCGTATTAAAACTTTTTGTAATGATTATTTATTGTTTTGTTTTAAAACCGTTTTGAAGACCTCCAAACAATTATTTTTCGTTTGTTAACTGAGGGCCGGTTTAACAATCAAACAACAAATTAAATTATTAGGTTTTTCTGCTAGTTAAGAACAACAGATTGTTGACCGGACGCTGCTAGAATTTTCGCCTGGTACGTGATGTCTCATAAAAAGTAACACCACCGCAATTTGCAGCTCGAACACACTGATTGCTATTGTCGTCTATATCGATTTAATCCGTGATCATTGATATGTTTGTAATTTTGAATCAAAAATGCAAGATTAAAAAAAATTAAAATATTTTAAGTTTGTCGAATGTTTTTGCTTTGTTCTTTTTTATTTCCCTTTTTAATACAGTAATTTTCGTTAATGAAAAAATGGGAATTAAAAACTTAACAAATTTTTGGCTCTCGAAATGAAATGTTATTGTTGTTGTGTTACAACATGACTTATGAATTGATGGCATCTTGATTCACGCCCGCCTTTTTTGTGCATCTTTTGCCATGTGAGATTCTTAATAATTTTTAAAATATTCAAAAATAATATTTTTATAAATTCTAATAAAACTTCATAAAAAGTTGAATATTATTCTAATTAATTTTGATTCAAAAATGATAAGCAAATAATAAACTATTTAAATTTTCTTTGTAACAAAAGCATAAATATGGCAATGCAGCGATGAGTTACTTCAACGAACGCAACGCCTTAGTCAATCTTACTGTGAACCGAACTAGTGGCAGCTTTATTTACGAACAAACCTTTCATCTGTACTTTGGCAGTTGTTTTAATTTGAAGTATTTCACACTTTCACAAATTAAAAGTAATCACAACTTTTCGATTTTTAAAAAACTTCGAGCTTTTACGCTGATAGGTAAAACTTTTTAAGCTGGTATTGAAATTTTTTCATAAATTTATACAAATATTGAAGTTTTTCGCAAATACCAGATCTGCTTGACATCCTCTTCATTCTCTCTACATTTCTCACCAATCAACTTACAATTTAACATCAACTTACTGCTGCCTATTTACCGTACAATTTTTATAACTGACCATAGCAAATCATATCCCATGCTTTTAGTGCTTCTGAAAGTCTTTTTCACAATTCAACGGACTTTAATGTAGTTAATTCTATAAAAAGAAGAGCGCATTTCAGTATTCCAGTAGTGATATTGTCTCTGGCTATCCCTTAACTTAGTGCTGCCCAAAAATAAGCCTTTATTAGAGCTATTAAAAGTAGACCCAATGCAGTTTCTGGAAAGGCAACCCTCCTGCATTTTCCTTTATTCGAAAAGATGAAAATCGTTCGATTTCAAACCAAAAACCGTTGCCGTTGCTGTAGTAAATTCGAGTATTTCCCGAGTTTCGTGCGCACGACTTAATTTTTTTTTTCATCTACTTTTCCGTCTTTGTAGAAAATCAAGTACAGAAATTTGTAAGCCTACCAGAACCATAACGGTTATTTAATAGCAGAAACACTCAAAACTTAGTTGTATTTAATTTAAGCAAATTTAGTTTATAAATTCCAATATTTTTCTTTTTATATTTCGATTATTACAATTTACCTTACTTGCGAAATTAGTTTCAGCTAAAACATTGTAAAATAATATTTTATGTTAATACAAATTGGCTGCAGAAAATCACACATACAAACATATATGAAATAGTTTAAGATTTAGTAGCAGAATGAAGAAATTTACAATAAAGGATATGTAATAAACCGAACATACTTACAAACAGACTAAAGTATCAAATAATAAAAAAATTAAATAAAAAAAAAAAATTGGTTGAAATAAAAATATGTGAAAACTAGCAAAACGTTTATTTCTAATTAAAATTGTCCAACAGTGATTACTCAGCATGTCAACAAAGGCTAATAAAGGGTTTTCCAATAAGAGGTGTTAATGGTTAATGGTTGTAAAGGGTTAAGGTATGGCCCTTTAGCACTGCGACCATATTGATCTATTGTGCACCCTATGCTGTCTATTGACTGTTAAGGTGAAGTGACCCGTGAGGGCGCCTGTGAGAGTACGAATGCTCTTTTTGTTTAACGTGAGGGCCATGTTAGCTCTTTTAGCGTTGAAACTTAGGAACTTTTTGGAGTGTCTAAGACCCTCTACGTTGTTCCAATGCTGATTTAATAGAGTTTTGGCCCAGTATTTTACTTTTTGTTTCAGGCTGTTTTTGTTGAATCCGAACATGGGACTAGGTCCGATGAAGTTTTCATCTGCCCCTTTTTTGGCTTGAAAGTCTGCCTTTTCGTTGCCGTCATATCCCTCATGTCCTGGTACCCAAATTAATGAGACATTGTTTTTGGATGCCAGGTTATTGAGTGGCTTGTGGCATTCTAAGAGGGTTTTTGAGTTGTAGGTATAGCTATCTAAAGCTTTTAGAACTAATTGGCTGTCCGAGAGTATTCTAATCTTTACTCTCTTGTGGTTTCTACGTTGCATGATGTTTGCTGCTTCCATTATTGCGTATAGTTCCGCTTGGAAGTTGGTGGTGTCCCTGGTGATAGTGAATGATTTGTGCATTCTGGGCCCCACTACTCCTGCTCCTGCACCATAAGGTGTTTTTGATCCATCAGTGTACCATTTTTGGGAATCATCATTCATCCATTTTGGGTTTGTTTTCCACTCGGTCCTCTCAGGAAAGGTAACTGTGTATCCTTTTGTGAAACAGAGGGTTGGGTCAATGTGGTCTGAGACTTGAGCCATGCTTATGGTGTTTTTGATTTTATTTAGGATATTTAGGTGACCAGTGAGGTTGCCTAATTTGAAGTTTTCTTTCATGTGAGGCACGAGTGCTTGCGTAGCTGCTTCCTCTTGGATTGCTATATGAAGTGGTGGGAGATTAAAGAGTGCTTCCATGCCAACTGTTGGGGTAGTTCTCATAGCCCCTGTGATGCATAGGCAAGCACGCCTTTGTACTTTTCCCAGTTTGGGTAGAGGTGTTAATTTGACATTAAAAATTTGATTTCGTTGCTTGTGTGGCACGTAGCGCCGTCTTGTTTGAAAATAAACGTTGTCTAGATCAATACCATCCAATTCCGGCCATAAAAAATCGTTAATCATCTCTCGATAGCGCAATCCATTCACCAGTTTCCAGTTCCAGTTTCATTTTCGAAAAAGTAAGGTCCAAGACTCCGCCGAACCATAAACCGCATCAAACAGTCACTCGTTGAGGATAGAGAGGCTTTTCAACAATAACTCTTGGATTTTCTTAGCCCCAGATTCGACAATTTTGCTTGTTGACGAAACCAACGAGGTCGAAATGGGCCTCATCACTCACGATGATTTTTCCATGGAATTCCGGATCATTTTCATGCATTTCAACGACCCAATCAGCAAAGACAAGACATTGTTGATGATCGGCCGGCTTGAGTTCTTGTGTTAACTGGACTTTATAAGCCTTAAGATCCAAATTTTTATGCAAAATACGGTGTAATGACGTTTATGGAATGCCGAATTCCAAAGAACGACGTGGAATGGACAAACCTGAGTTTTCTTCAACACTTTCGGCTACAATAGCAATACACTAGTATAGTGAGTATTGTAGTATGTATACTACACTGCCTATTACTTGCTTTGGTGTTTAGTTCAAGCGGAGCCACGGTGAGCGAGAAGGCATTATGTATACCTATACTACACTACCTAATACTTGCTTAGACCAAGCGTCCTACGAATGTTTGTGTGTATGTTAGTACGTCTGTGTAATATACGCGTTACGACGCTCATAATAGCAACCGCGTGTGCTGTATTGCGTCCGTATTTTTATATTCGTAAATATTTACATTTTTAAATATTTACCGCAATTGCAGGCGGTGTTGCAATATACCACAATCAAAATGACGGTGCTCGTATTGTAACTCCACAGATAGATCTGAATGCACAGCAACTAGAATCACTGTATGTTCAGCTCTCTAAAGTGGGAGAAATATGTGCATGCGAAACCAGATTGAGCAATGGAAAACCAGGTTTAATTGTGGCAATTTATATTTCACCGAATCAATCAATAAATAGCATCACGGAATTCATTCACGAAAATTTAATAAAGTACCTATACACCAGAAGTATCGCGGATACTTAGAAAAGATTACGATAAAGTTCCAATGATTTTAAGCGGCGATTTTAACGTAAATTTTGTATTGGACACAGCGGTTAATTGACTTTCTCAATACAACATTCAATTTAAAAACGTGTAACAATCGCACTGAATCGACAACACGATCAAAAACAACAATTGACGCGGTATTTCAAAGATATGTTGACAATATCGAAACCAAAGCATTTGTATCATATTTTAGCTATCATAAGCCACTCGTATCATTTGTTGAAATTGAAAACATTGAGGATGAATAATAATAAAATGAAGAAAATAAAATATGAACTTTATAGTAATATTATAATGAACCTATAATTATCCCGCTACTAATGCTGCTTTCGTCTCATTCTCTCTCAGTTTGTTTTACGGAAGGTTTCACTTCTATCGCGTCAAACTGTTAGACTGGTATTTTTTTTCCACGGGAGGTAGATGGCAAGAGTACCAAGGGCACACTGCAAGTAGCACTCGAGTGGCGTTTTGATACCATAATGTAGACCACTACCTGCGAAAAATTTCACAATTAAAAGAAAGAACAACCAGTTACAGCCAACTGGTGATGTAGTAGAGGTGAGAAACGGAATCTAGGCTGCAGAAAAGCCTCAGGCTATCCTCGAACCCCAAGCGCCTGGCGGCCAGACCCGGACATTTGCCAAGAAAGTGCTCAACAGCCTCTTTTCTGTATCTTTCGAGTCCATGCTTCTCCGCATGAGTTCCGATCACCCAGTGATCGGTGACCACGGCTATGAGTTTGAAAATTGAGTGGCGTGGGTTTCCAGCACTTTAAGCGTCCTGCTTCTGTCGTACTGAGGCCAAAATGTTTTTGAAATAGCGCACTATGAGTTAGAATTCTATCAGTCTTAGGCTTTTTTAAGAAATAAAATTGTGCAGTTTTCCTTTAACAACGGTCAAGGGTACACCGATGTCTGAGAAGGGGACAACTGAAACCGCTTCTGCCGATCCCTTCCTGGCCAGCTCATCGGCAATCTCATTTCCCTCTTTGCTCCTATGCCTTAGAATCCAGATAAGAGAAATGTTGCCTGCACATTCGCGACGTTTGATGCCCTCCGAGGACAGGGCCTTGATCGCAGCTTGCCTATCGGAAAAGATATTTATGTCTCCGTTCCAACATGTCAGGAGGCACCTCCTCAATTACGCGGAGGAGATTCAGGAGAAAACAGACCGACAATTGCTGGATCGGACAGTGTACAGACAGACAAGTAACGCCATTCATCGGGAAATTCTTACTACTACCCGACCCTCGAATGCCGTCATCGGAGTCCAACCACCACCCATTGCAGACGAAGAGCTCCAACTTCCCCGAGAGTCCTGCGTAACCTTGGCACAAGTATGTTTTGGATACTGTAGCAAATTTAACTCCTACCTATCCAGAATTGACCCCGATATACCAAACATATCGCACCCTAAATACAAAAGGGTCACAACTCAAAATTTTCCACACTCGAGCTTGACTTCTTTACAGTAGCACAGAAAACAAACTATGTGACATATCACGCTGAAATTTGCCATGTAAGCTTATAACAGTCCTACCAAAAAATAAAAAATTTATTTTTGCCATATGTCATCCGCGGACCGTTTTATTGATAACGTCTCGTTCATATTTGAGCAGAAGTACATTTTGAGTTGTGACCCTTTTGTATTTAGGGTGCGATATGTCCAGCATGTGAAGCCACCCCGCACGACATTAACCACATTTTCAAATGCTCCACCAAACCCACTCATTTAACACCCCTCTCCGTCTGGGCCCAAACTGTCGAAACAGCATGTTTCCTGGATCTAGATGAACCAGACAAAGACGACCGGTGACTTACCCTACACTGACAAGGAAAAGTTATTGCTTCAACAGCATCAGTCTTGTACTTGACCTACGTTACGTTCGGCGATGATTAGTCTAACTTTTCTGCGAGAACTGCTATTGGAAAAAACTTGTTTGCCATTTCACATACTTACCCTGTTCCATATTTATGTTGTGAAAGAAAATAGAAAACTTGTTTAGATTTTGGTAAATTTCAATTCGATTTATTATTACTCAACTTTTTGTTTAAATAGAAATAACAAAATTGACCAATTCAGTTCAACAATTTAGGTTGGGTAATGTGTTGTTATTTGGTTTGTTGTTTTTTATTCAATTGTATTTTGCCTACAGAACATTTCTTAGTCGAAATGACCCAATTTAGTGGCATTTTTTGAATATAATTTTTTATTTTTGCCTATCATTCAAGTAAGTATGTACTTCGGAACTTCTAGAAAAATATATTATTACCTAAGTAGCATTTTGTGCTCCTCTAAAACGAATTGTTAAAAATGCAGTGAAACCTACAAAATTATTCGTGTAACATTACGAGTACTGCGCAACATTTTTATTGTGTCATGTTTTGGCGTCTGCACCAATAAATACCTATATTCTTAACAACACGAGGGCGGTTTGACGTGAAACAACGTGCCTATAAGTATGCAATATGTATTTGAGATGCTAATACATTCCGAAAGTGGCAATAATTCATGCTACGGTATATTTTTGGACACGTTCTTCACCTCAAACATTAACGCGCCTCTTTTTCAGCATTGCTTTGCTCGTTGAATCGAACAAGTGCTCTCAGTAATCTAATCTTTTATGTTGTAATTTATTTTTATTTTAATTTAATTATTAGCAAAAATTTTAAGCTTAGCACTACTAGCAATAAATGTAACTACGCATACTGCGCTCATATTTATCAGTTATACTACGTGGCTAAATTATTGTACAGTGTCTTTTCAAAATGCTCAAATACATACATATCTGCATATGCATCTAAGGCTTGGACTTTCGCAAGCGTTTGCCAATACTTTCTGTTTCGTAATAAGTGTGTATGTATGTATATAGCAATTATGCAACCAATTTAGCTGGATATGCAAGGTTTTCGATAAAGTGGCAAGCACTATTTCAATACTTCATTATGCTACATTTACATATGTAGATACATATAAAAGTTATTTTAAGGCTACAATTTTGGTTCTCTTTCTGGCCAATGTAGCACTTCAAGTTCATCAATGCAAAGAGTGCCGTAAATACTGCGAAACTTATTAAATTTCCACTATTAATCCACTACTCATTGCGTACAATTTTATTGTGTCATGCTCTAACTTAGTTACTTTAATTTTCTACTTAGAGCTTTTTGGTTTTTGGTTTTTAGCTTTTACTTTTGTATATGTACTTATGTTTGTTCATATGTATGATTTGTCAGTGTATGTATGTGTGCATGCATGCATGTATGTGGGCGTGTATATGGCTGTAGATTTGTGTGCATAAATGTGTGTGCTTCGTTGTTGCTCTGAAGAGTGCGTGCGTGGCTGCCTTGTGAAACACCTAAAATGCTGCTACTGCTGTCGCTGCTGTTGCTGTCCATGGTGAAGGGCCCAATTACTTTCAGGTGCCGTTTTCTTGTACCAAATTAAAATACGATGACGCACTATAATTGAATAACTCAAAGTCATACCTGGCGGGGAGAGAAATGTGTGTAAATTAGAAGAAAATTAAATTAATTGTTTGAATGCTTAATTGTTGCATTTACTTGTATGAGAATACGTTATTAGGAGTATGAGAAGCCTTACTCTATTATTTTCTTACAAATAGATGTAATAATAAATCAACATAGTAACTGCATTCACATTTATTTATAGATATTATTATTAGAAAGGTATTTTTAAGTATTCTTAAAGTAGACGAACTGAATATATTTTTTTTTCGGAAAAAATGAGGCGGTAGGAGGATGAGCCTTGACGTTTAACACATCTTTAGTGAAACGAAATGGAGGAAAGCCTTGTGATTAAAGTCCTTTTCTTAGAAATATTTTCTCAAAATTGACGATCTTATTCGTATTCGACCTTAAATATCATCTACATGCACCTGTGTTCACCATAATAGCAGGTCGACATATTACAAAGTTTTGACTAATTATTTAATGTTTTTTAATATATAAGTAGTTTATACTACAAAAAACCATATAACTCAAAGTTTCAAACTTTGCATAACATTTTGAAAAACTCAAAAATTTTTTTACGAAAATCTCAACATTTTTATTCAGAATTTTTACAAAAAATCTGGTTACGCAGTTTTGTAGACCGTTGAATTTTTAAATACCAAGTTGAAGATAATTCAAAAATCAAATTAATTTTCAATATTTTTCTTCTTTTTTTTTGTTAATGGTGGACATTCAGAATTAAACTGAAGTTTAAAATAGAACTGAACAATAAGTTAAACTGTAGTAGACCTGCATTTGAAAAGGAACTCCAAGAGTGTACACTACACTGGTAAACAGATGACTCTAAGACACCAGAAGGCCTAGGCGCTGGAATTTACGGCCCCAGAACCAAATCACCTGTGCCGATGGGTAGTTTTCCAAGCATCTTCCAAGCGGAGATGTATGCCATCTGTCTATATACAGAGATGAACTTAGACAAGAATGTCCGGAATGAGCGAATTGCCATTCTGAGTGACAGCCAAGCCCACGACAGTCAACTCACAATCACAGGATGATAGAGTCCTGTGAGATTAAACCACTAACTGGGTTTCGACTGTATCGAGTAACTGAATCTACTAGGAACGCACAATTGCATCCGGCTAATTTTGGTCCCAGGACACAGGGTATAATTGGGAAGGAAATAGCGAACGCATTGGCGAGAGAGCCTGTGGTGGTTCGTCTCTAATAGAGCCCCAACTGTGAGATAACACACCATCAAGGAGAAGCTCAGGAGTGAAGAGATGGGACTAAGAGAAGTTTGCTGACATCAAACTATGGAGCTAGGCCAGGCGAAATCCTTACGGAGAGGGTGCAACCAAAAGAGGTTTCAAAAACTCATAAGCTTCCCCAAGGATAATCTGAGAATGCTCACGGGCATACTCATAGGCCACTGCAAGCTGCGAAGTCATCTGCACATGATCGGGATTTGGTTTACGGACTCTTGCCGTTTCTGCGACTAATCTCAGGAGACTCCAATGAACCTTCTCCTGGAATGCAGCGCTCTAGCGCGGAGAAGATTGAGACATCTCGGACAACTTCTTCTTCTTAATTGGCGCTATAACCGCTTACCTCGATTTTGGCCAAGTTTAATAAAGCGCGCCAGTCGTTTCATTCTGGGCTAACCGGCGCCAGTCGGACACACCAAGTGAAGCCAAGTCCTTCTCCACCTGATCTTTCCAACGCAAAGGAGGCCTTCCTCTTCCTCTGCTACCACTAGCTGGTACCGCATCGAATACCTTCAGAGCCGGAGCGTTTGTATCCATTCGGACGACATGACCCAGCCAACGTAGCCGCTAGGTCTTTATTCGCTGCGCTATGTCGTCGTAAAGCTCATACAGCTCATCGTTCCATCGCCTGCAGTATTCGTTGTTGCCAACGTGCAAAGGTCCAAAAAGGTCTTGCGCAGAATATTTCTCTCAAACACTCCTCGGCCAACTGCAGCCAGAAAAAAGGCATATACGTTCGATCCAACCCAGCTTCATCCTAAGTTTAATAAGAGAACGGGGTCTGGGTGAGGCACTGTGATGGGCACAAAAGTCCATGAGGTCGCAGTGCAAGCCTCTTATAGAATCTATCTATCTACCTACTCGTGCATTTGCCTGCATATAACGAATTCTCGAATGCTTTTATATGGAGAATGTAATAAGAATGGCGGCGAAAAAATATTGTCAAAAATCAATGCCATTTTTAAACCTCTTCAAAATTACCCAGATATGCTATTAACGCGCCTTACGCAGTAGCGATCTACTTTGCAGCTACTACTGCCACGGAACTTTTACACTGGAAGGTTTGTCATTGCCTGCCGCGGTGCGACCGCTATTAGGTACAACTTTTTTTATTATTTCGGTGTTTCACACACGGAGATTCGAACCTACGCACTTCCGAATGGTAGTCACGCACCAACCCATTCGGCTACGGCGGCCGCCTGTTTGCAATTTTGCATACTGCGCGATTACCTCGGGGAAAGTATTAGTACGAATGGTGTGAATGAAAAGGTAGTTCCATTTTCTGAAAGCCATTGTTTCATATTTGTTTTTCAATTTAGAAAAGCGGCATAAATGTGTTAACACGATATCATTTCAAATTTGTATTGTTTTCGAAAGGTATGCAATGTCTTCGGCTATTTGCGTTAAGCTCATTTCACACAAAATATAATTAAATTCTGCGACCCTTCAATTACTACTAAGCTATGCTCCAGCTTTACAACTTTGTTTGCCCTATCATTGTTTTTTTGTTTTTCTTTATTTCTTTATTTATTTCCAACGCATACTCACTTGTAGTATTGATACAGTTCGTGCATTTCTTTGGGTGTCAACTTTGAGTAAAAAGATTGCAGCAACTCCTGCGTGTTCTTGCCCTTGCCCGCATTGCGCCATTCTGGCGCTATGACGCGCGTTAAGCCAGTCTTGTGTATGAGATATAATTGATCCTCGTCGAGTGTGTCGAATTTCATGACCACATCGAAATTAATGACACACGGCGTGCAGAACATCGTCGACGAGACGAAATGCATATCCATTTGGACATTGCCGTGCTTGATCTGATCCAGCAGCCAGCGCACGAACTCCGGGAATGTTGGATATTTCGGGGAATTCATATCCAAACTCTGCGAAGTGAAGGTAAATAGTTGCAAAAAGAACAAAAAAAAAAGAAAATGTCTATTATTAATATATGAACAATCATGCGTGTGTTTATAGTTAGAATTATATACATAAATATGTATTTATGTTGTTGGTTTACTGCAGTTTAAGGGGTCCCGGTGGTCTCGAGCTCGAAAATTTAGGCTATTTTCATGAATTTTTTTTACAATAAAAAAATGAAAAACGATATTTATTTTATTTAGCTTATTTTACATACAAAAATGGAAACAAATTTTTTTTTTAATTTAAACAATTTAAAAAGTGGCGCTGAACCTCTACAGCTCGAAGATTTGAGGTATTTTCAGGAATTTTTTTTCCATAAAAAAATGAAAAACGATATTTACATTTTTTGGGCTTTATTTAACTTCGTTTACATACAAAAATGAAAACAAAATTTTTTTTTTAATTTTAATAATTAAAAAAATGGCGCTGAAGTTGACCCTCTAAGGCCGAAAATTTAGGGTATTTTCAGGATTTTTTTTTACAATAAATAAATGAAAAACGATATTTATTTTATTTAACTTCGTTTACATACAAAAATGAAAACAATTTTTTTTTTATTTTAATAATTTAAAAAATGGCGCTGAAGTTGACCCTGTACAGCTCGAAAATTTAGGGTATTTTCAGGAATTTTTTTTACAATAAAAAAATGAAAAACGATATTTATTTTATTTAGCTTCTTTTGCATACAAAAATTTTTTTTTAAATTTTAATAATTTAAAAAATGGCGCTGAAGTTGAACCTCTAGAGCTCGAAAATTTGGGGTATTTTCAGGAATTTTTTTTACAATAAAAAACTGGAAAACGATATTTATTTTATTTAGCTTCTTTTACATACAAAAATGAAAACAATTTTTTTTTTTAATTTTAATATTTTAAAAAACAACAATTTTTTTTTATTTTTAATGATTCAAAAAATGGCGCTGAAGTTGGCCCTCTAGAGCTCGAAAATTTAAGGTATTTTCAAGAATTTTTTTTTCACAATAAAAAAATGAAAAACGATGTTTATTTTATTTAGCTTCTTTTACATACAAAAATTAAAACAACATTTTTTTTTTTTAATTTTGATAATTTAAAAAATGGCGCTGAAGTTGGATCTCTAGAGCTCGAAAATTTAAGGTATTTTCAGGATTTTTTTTTACAATAAAAAAATGATAAACAATATTTATTTTATTTAGCTTCTTTTACATACAAAAATGAAAACAATTTTTTTTTTAATTTTAATAATTTAAAAAATGGCGCTGAAGTTGCCCCTCTAGAGCTCGAAAATTTAGGATATTTTCAGGATTTTTTTTTACATTAAAAAAATGAAAATCTATTTGATTTAGCTTTTTTTACATACAAAAAAGAAAACAAAATTTTTTTTTTAATTTTAATAATTTAAAAAATGGCGCTGAAGTTAACTCTCCCGAAAAATTGGACCTAACGGTGTTGTCCATTTTGGGTCTTTTATTTATCTGAAATACAAAACCTTAATAAATTATTAATCAGTATGACTGTAGCTATGTCCCGCTACTAGAATAAAAAAAAAAATAAAAAGAGTAATTCGTCAAATGGATTTGACACTCTAAAAATCTATTTTTCAGTTTTTTTATAAAAAAATACGAAATAATTGAAATAATAATATGATTCCAGTACGGGCGATAGCCATTGATGTTGTGAACAACATATTAAAATTTCAGACGATTCAGTTGAATAGTTTTTTTTTTTGACAACACCAGACCGAAAAAAGTAGTTTTGAGATAATTGAATTTAAAGTTGTGAGAGTCAATATTTTCCATTGATGCCGCCGTGTGACGAATCTGACTCTACCTGCTAAAACGGCTGTAGAATCGAAAATACTGCGAATATCTTTCAAAAAATTTGACAGCATATTCTTAAAAGCCTATACTTTCGAAATGTCACAACAAACAAAAATCGATTTTTTTTAATTCTAGACCACCGGGACCCCTTAACAAAAGGGTCAAGAGTAGTTCGAACAACCAAGTGCAAGCATAAATATAAAATATAAATAAATATGTATACATGTGTTTGCACATAAACGCATGTGTTTATGGGTTGGCACACTTTTTACCAACGTGCGCGTGTCTGCTACTCACTTTGCTGCGGTATTTGCGCACAATACGCCGCCCCAGTTTGTCGTGATAGGAGTGCGGTATGGCAAATACCAGCTTATCACGATATGCACTCAAAAGCCTCTCGAATGGATGACGCGCTATCATGAATGTAGTGGAATCATTTTGTGCTTCTCGCAGCTGTAAACAACAAAAACACGACAGCAAAAACACAAAGACGTTAATGAAGCAAGTATCGTACAATATTTGTATGTATGGATGTGTGTATGTATGTATGTATGTATGTATGTGGGCATGTAAATTGTTGTCACAAGTAATTTATTATAAAATATCGTCATTTAGCTGATGGGCTGCCGATTACTTTGTGTACGAAAAGGATACAGCGAAATAAAAGAAAGTGACTTCAAGTGCCTTAAATGGCGTAAAAATAGCAAGCATTTTTTTGCGGTATCGAGAATGCTAGGAGAATTAATCGCTTTTCTTTCTGCTCATTGAATAATAGCAATCAGCAATTAGGAAACAGTTAACGCCTTAACAAAAATTATGCGCCTAATTACTGCAAGTCATTTAGTAAAATAATTCAAGCGTCATGCGAACCGCGCCCCTCCAGCCGGTTGGAGGATGGTTTATTATTATAAAAGCTACCAAAACCGGCCTAATAAAATATTTTGTGCTTATAAATACCTACGCAAGTGGCTGCCGTAGCCGAATGGGTTGGTACGTGACTACCATACGGGAGTGCGTAGGCTCGCATCTGCGTGCATAAAACTTTAGAATGACACAAAAAGTTTTTTTCTAATAGCGGTGGCCCCGCGGCAGGCAATGGCAAACCTCCGATGGTAGTTTAGCCATGAATAAGTTCCGCTGCAGTAGTAGCTGCAGAGGAGATCGTCACTGCGTAAGGCGCTTCTACGGCATATCTCACGACTTTGTTTCGAAACCTTTGTATTTGCTAGGTATTGCTTTGATATATTATTGGGTAATTTTGAAGAGGTTCAAAAATGGCGTTGATTTTTGACAATATTTTTTTGCCGCCATTCTTATTTCATTCTCCATATAAAATCCATATAAAAGCATCTGAGCTTTTAAATAGAGGAAAATGCATAACACGATTTGATAGATAGATAGATTCTATAAGAGGTTTGCACTTCGATCACATGGACTTTTGTGCCCTCTACTCATCATAGTACCTCAACCAGACCCAGTTCTCTTATTAAACTCAGGATGAAGCTTGGTTGGATTGAGCGTATGTGCATTTTTTCTGGCCATGAAGAAGTTCCTCATAAAAATTAGGTGCTGCTTAGAGGTGACGTGAAACTGTAGGTCCCACTATTTGTGGAAGAACATCAAGACGCACACCACAAATAGGAGGAGGAGCTCGGCTAAACACCCAAAAAGGGTGTAAGCGCCAATTATATGTATGTATGTATTTATACCTTCGCATGCTATACATGTATATATGTAATATTAGGGTGGAGCGTACATTTTTTTTTTTAATTTTAGCAGATCTGCAGAAAGTTAGCTTTCTATCCAATAAGTAAGAGCGCAGAAGTGATTCAGGCACCAATAATTTTTGAAAAAAGAAACGTTAAGTACGACCTTTTTTTCACTTTTCATTTCCACTTTTTCCAAAATTATGCACGTACAAGCGTGCTTCTTCTAAAGTAGCAATTGAGTGTAGAGCTATTCTTAATGAGTTGGCTAAGTGGAGCCCCACTGGACATGGGGTTCCTGAAAATTGCATCGCGGGTGAACTGCCTAAGAGGGTTACTGGTTCTAAATCAGTCAACTCCGGGCATCTCTATATCAGGTCGATCTACATAGCGCAAGTAGAACCATGCACTTGTGAGATAACGAGGTTCCTCATTAAGCTAGATCAATCTTCTATTAATACAGAGGTTGGTATGATGACGAGAAAGAATGAGCGCAGAACTAGCCCCCTCCTAAATCCAGATCCGCCTTCTATTAGAGCAGAGGTTAGTATCACAGGGCACTACCTAATGGAAATACGAGGTTTGTGCAAAAAGTATCGTGAATTTTGTGTTTTTTCAAAAATAATTTTTTTATTCAGTAGTATTATATCTATTTTGTTCCTTTCAAAGTAATCCCCATGAGTAATTACGCACTTGTGCCAACGTTTTTTCCAATCTTCGAAGCACTTAAAAAATTCCTTCGATGTCGTTTTTATCTCGACAATCGTAACGTGGCGTCATCCTTTCATGGGCCTCTTCAGTTTCGGGAACAAGAAAAAGTCACAGGGGGCCAGATCTGCGGAATACGGTGGCTGTGTCATCATTAGTGTGCTGTTTTTGACCAAAAAGTCGCGCACAAGCAACGATGTGTGAGCAGGGGCGTTATCGTGATGCAAGAGCCAATTTTTGTTCTTCCACAAATCCGGGCTTTTCTGGCGAATGGCTTAGCTGAAATGGCGCATAACTTGCAGGTTATATTCCTTATTGACGATTTTCCCCTGTGGCAAGAACTCATGATGCCCAACACCCCTGCAATCGAATAAAACGGTAAGCAAAACTTTTACATTCGACCGAACTTGGCGCACTTTTTTTGGTCTTGGTGCGTGCGGCAGCTTCCATTGAGATGATTGAGCTTTGGTGTTCACGTCATAACCATAAACCCACGATTCGTCATCGATTATGACCCTCTAGAGCAAATTTGAGTCGTCGCGGACAGAGTCCAACATCTCATTAGCAATGTTCATGCTGCTGCTTTTGGTCGAATTTAAATGTAAATTTCAACAATTTGAGAGCGCTCGCGTGCCATGTACTGTTCCATGGTAAAAATCTGCTGGGACTGAAGTTTCTAACGCGGTATGTCATTAAGCGATCTGACGTTTCTGTCAAAAGATACAGGGTTGTCAGATGGGTCCGTCGAATATGGACAACCCTGTAGTGGAATCTCAATGGACCTCCAGAACTAAGTGGGTCTCCTCTCCACACTTATGGAGAGTGGCAACCACCGAAACTTAACCTAATCTAACCTGCGTGCATGCATTTGTACAGACTCTTGTATTCCCTTTTGGTTGTTGTTAGTGTTTGGATTGATTAATTGAGTATGTAATAACTATGTACTTAATAATTACTTGCTTAATTAATGATTTTCACTAGCCTGCTGAGGTGACTTGTAAGGATATTTAGTATTATTGATTTATTTCGCGATATCAAATGACTTTCAATGATGAGTTGGATGATGAGTGGTGCCGGTTTGAATTGATTTATTGTTTAAAATATTTTTCTTTAATTCGTTAAAAATATAATTGTTGTTATTCTTGTTTTGTGCTTCAGTAAAAAGCAAGTTGCAAATATTTATAAGACTTCAACTTTTTTATAAAGGGTGGTTAAATTACAAGGGCCAATGTTTAATGTAAACCACTTCGAACGTCAACGACACCGTTGGACTTCTTTCTTTGAGGCTAAAGGATAAGATAATTCGGCACATTAACGGTATAGAACATCAATTATGCCTCAGCGTCATCGAAAATTTGGACCATCGGATAGAGGTGTGGCGCCAAGGCCGCGGTGGCCATTTGGCCAATATTTTGTTCTACACGTAATTGAATCATACCAATATTATCATAACAAAGAGAAATAACAAAAATTAAAAAAAAAATTGTATTTTGTTTAAAATCAACACCGGCCCTTGAAACTTAACCACCCTTTAGATAAGGAACTATATGCATTTGGTGGTCTTTGGAGGTGTGCTGCCGAGGCCGCGGCGACCATTTGGCCGATAGTTTGTTCCATACGTAATTGAGCCATGCCAATATTATCATAATAAAGCGAAATAACAAAAATTTTCTAAAAAAATTGTATTTTATTCAAAATCAACACCAGCACCTGAAATTTAACCACCCTTTATATGAAATTTATTAAGAGCTGGGTAAAATTTTTTTGTTTTTTAATTTAATTTGGCTGGAGTACCTTAAAACTTCATCCTAGGAAGGTAATATTTTGTGATTTGTATTATGATTTATAATGATTGCATTTCATTGTTATGCCATCACAAAAAAAAAAAAAAAATCCCAAAAAATTTCCTTACACTATCGCTCCACCTTCTGCTCAAATATGAACGAGACGTTATCAATAAAACGGTCCGCGGATGACATATGGCAAAAATAAATTTTTTGTTTTTTGGTAGGACTGTTATAAGCTTACATTTCAAATTTCAGCGTGATATGTCACATAGTTTGTTTTTTGTGCTACTGTGAACAAGTCAAGCTAGAATGTGTTCTTCGAATTCTTTTTTATGACTTCAATTGTCTCAAAATGTTTTCCACGGAACGGCAATTTGAGCTTGGGAAACAGGAAAAAGTCACATGGAGCCATATTAGGCGAATACGGTGCTTGCGGAACGATATTAACATTATTTTTGTTCAAATAATCGCGAACAAGACGTGATGTGTGAGCTGGTGCATTATCGTGATGCAAGAACCATGACTTGTTGTCCCACAATTCCTTCCTTTTAAGACGAATGTTCTCGCGCAAACGCTTTAAAACATCTAAATAATATTCAGCGTTAACCGATTTTGCGATTTGTGCGATTTTCAAGCACAATTTCCTTTCCTTTTCCGATGTTTTCGTCGTTTACTGATGTTGCTGGACGACGTTCATGAGGCAAGTTTTCAACCGATGTACGGCCCTCTTTGAACGATTTGTATCACTGAAAAACACGTGCACGTCCCCATAGGTTGTCTGCAACATTTTTAAGGTGTCTGAAGCCGAAATTTTGTTGGAATAACAAAATTTCAAACAAATTCTTTGTTCAACTTGAATTTCCATCGTTAAATTCGAAGAACACACTCGAGCTTGACTTGTTTACAGTAGCACAGAAAACAAACTATGTGAGATATCACGCTGAAATTTGCCATGTAAGCTTATAACAGTCCTACCAAAAAACAAAAAAATTATTTTTGCCATATGTCATCCGCGGACCGTTTTATTGATGACGTCTCGTTCATATTTGAGCAGAAGGTATATATACGTTATGTATGTACATATACCTGCTTCATAGCAACGCAGAATTTCACTGTTATGCCATTACAAAAAAAAATGTATAAAAAAAGTTTTCATACCTATACTGTCGCACAACCTTAATGTATGTAAATCATATGCATATAACCTATGATCAAAAAGTACCCGGAATGTTTTATTTAAACGAATCGCGCACGTGGGAACCGGTATGTTGGTATGACTGTAAAACACACATCTGTCACTTTTTAGCGCCACCGGATCATTAGTGTCTGCCTGGCCGGCCGGAAATGTGGGCAAACATTTCTTGGATCTTGCATGATGATAACGCGCCATCGTACCGAGCGCAAATTGTGCTGGATTATTTGACCAAGTAAACACCAAGTAAATACCATCGTACAAGCACCGTATTCACCTCATATGACTCCGTGCGACTTCTTTTTGTTTCCCAAGATGAAATTGCCACTTCTTGGAAGGAGATTTCAGTCGATAGAGGAGATCAAAGGGAATGCCACGAAAGAGTTAAAGGGCATCCCTACGTCGGCCTAGCAGGGGTGCATGGAGGACTGCTTTAAACGTTGGCACCTGCGAGTTGCTTCAAACGGGTCATATTTTGAAAGAGATAAAATAAATTTGCCTGCAATTTAATTGTTTTGTTTTATTTAAACATTCCCCGTACTTTCTGATTATAGGTATACCTATACCTGCTGAACAGTATCACAGGGTTTCATTATTACACCATTACAAAAATGTCCATATCCTATCGCTCCACCTTAATATGTGTATATGTATGTATGTTAACACGAAACAAATTCAAAATGCACAAAAATAAATATCGTGTCCAACGGTTTTTGCTGACACAACGTCGGCAAGCACAAATTCCTTAGAATCAAATTGCATTCGCATCCGTAGGTAATGCACTCGCGCTTGCCCTTGAAACGGTAGCAGAGGTAACGCCTTCGCGCTAATAAGCGTCACTTCGTTTTAGACAGTCAAATAATAAAGAGGCATACCCTCATAAAACAAATTTTAATTTTTTTTTTTTTTTGTATTTTAAAAACTTTCGGAGTTTTAACTTGTATTATACCTGCTCAATAGTAACGCGTGGATAGCGTTCTCTTGCCAAATTCAGGAACACTTCTTTGGTTCGTTGTAAGAAATCCGGCGAATAGCCGGCTAATACATTAAAATTGAACATCCATGATGAGGAGGCGGCTTTGAACACATTGCACCTATTTATGGAAAAAAGTTATATATGCATTTCAAATATCATATAATAATTCATTATAAAATTAACTGACCATATAATGTGATATTTTTTATTGACTAAAAACTCCCAGGCGTTGGGCTTGTGCCAAGTGTCGTTACCTACGAAAAGAGAAAATTTTGAATTTTAGTAAATTATTACTTGCAAACATGCATTTTTGATAAAACAACTTAAATCGACTTAGTATGTACTGCCTGTGAGATATTAAATAGCTAGACTTGGATGCAGTATTTAAACCCTTAACCCTTTTGCATCACCAATCGAAATGCGCAATGTACTCAAAATTCTTCGCGTCCATAATACCTTGCGTCGGCTAGACATTTACTGTTTGTTCTAATGAAAAAGAAAGAGAATGTCGAGGATACCAAAATTTTTTTTTTTTTTTTTATTTGAAAATTGGAAAAGTAATGAATTACAATCACAATAAATTAAAAAGCATTAGCGACTAGGCCATCAGCTTAAAAAATTATTTATTTTCCTCACACTTGAATAAAAAAAAATGGTTTATTGTGGATTATTCCGCTCCTGCTGATGAGAGAAAGTTTTTGTTCGCTGATTACTTCATCGACTGATGCAAAAGGATTAATCGTTTACAGCTGCTGTTATAAAATTCTGCTTACTAGGTACTTAAATTCACTCAATATTAAGTATTTCTTGATCTATAAAACTAAAAGATAAAACTTTTACAGCCTTATAAATTGCTCTTCTTAAAAGGCCTCATATTTATTATGTTGCCCAGAGAAAAAAGGAAAATACATATTTTTTACAATTAAGTAAAAAAAAAATCCTGCGTCATTCTATAGACAAGCCTATAAGTAAAAGTAAATATCTATATACATATTTACCAGCACAAACGGCATGAAGCCCGGATATTTGTACTTATCAGGTCAGTCCATAAGTTCGTGCGTATTTTACTCATAATTTCACTTTTGTACGATTTTTGCATACAAAAAATTATTCGCGGAATATAACGGAACTATTTATATTTACTTTGATATATTGTGCATTCAACAAGTGATTTTAATCGCGGATAGAAGCA
This sequence comes from Anastrepha fraterculus, assembly GCA_037575425.1. Taxonomy (NCBI): domain Eukaryota; kingdom Metazoa; phylum Arthropoda; class Insecta; order Diptera; family Tephritidae; genus Anastrepha; species Anastrepha fraterculus. The sequence continues at coordinate 386,994 of JAYXIM010020330.1, read as the reverse complement.
CGTGTTGTTAAAAAAATTAAATGGAATCTTCGAACGCGTATAAGAGGCATATTTTGTATTTGTTTTTAGAAAAGTGGTAAAAATGCAACAACTGCTGCTGCAGAAATAAAAACTGTTCACGGAGAGGATACCGTGAGAGTAAGGACTGCGCAATAGTGGTTTTCAAAATTCCGAAGTGGTAACTGCGACGTGGAGGATGCCCCGCGCGCTTGTCGTCCTGAAGTCTTTTACTCCGACGCCTTGCTCGAACCCGTGGAAGCTGAGCCAAATTTGACAGTCGATATGTTAGCTCAGAGGTTAAATTTATCGCATGGAATAGTTCATAGGCACCTGGTTCAGTTGGGAAAGGTTTCAAAGCTGGGAAAATGGGTTCCGCATAGACTTTCCGTCGCCAACCTTCAGCAGAGAGTGAATGTGAGAGAGTGAAAATGAAAGTTTTTTGAACCGTATCGTTACTGGTGATGAAAAATGGGTCCTTTAAAATAATCCTGTTCGCAAACGCCATTGGTAAAATAAAGATAAAACACCAGAACCGACTCATAGAGATGGCCTTCACCCCAAGAAGATTCTTTTGTCTATTTGGTGGGATATGGCCGGTATTGTTTATTATGAACTTGTGGAACCAAACCAGACGTTAACTGCTGATTATTATTCCCATCAGCTAATCGGGTGGGCTATGTAAAATTTGCTTTTTGAATCGGCTATAAACAAAAAACTAATCAATATTTTTTCAAACTTTTTTTTTTTATTTTGAAGATTGAACATTGTCATTTATGAATGAAAAATAATATCGTTCAAATGACTGCCACGACTGGCTTTACAGTAGGCCATTCAATCAACCCAATTTTTAAGCACATTTTCGATTGTTTGGGCTCCAATTTCATGAAAGGCAACTTCGATTTCGTGTTTTAAAGCATCAATCGTCTCTCGATGGTTTGCATAGCATTTGCCTTAACGGCTCCCCACAAAAAATAGTCCAACGGGCTTAAGTCACAGCTCCGAGGCGGCCAATTGATATCGGAATTTGGACTGATTATTCGGTTTTCAAAAACGGTAGCCAAAAGTTCGAGTGTAACTTTGGCAGTGTGAAAAGTTGCACTGTCCTGTTGAAACCAAATGTCGTCCATGTCATCCTCTTCAATTTTTGGAAACAACTCGTTGAGCATGTCACGGTAACGCTCGCCATTTACTGTAACCGCGGCTCCTCGCTCATTTTCCAAAAAAAAAATGGCCCGATGATGCCGCCAGACCATAAACCGCACCAAACAGTGACTCGTTGTGGATGCATTTGCTTCTCTACAGTAACGTGTGGATTTCCTGAGCCCCAAATCCGAAAATTTTGCTTATTGACATAGCCACCGATGTGAAAATGCGCTTCATCAGAAAAGATGATTTTTCGGTAAAAATGCTCAAACGATTTTCTGCCCATTGAGCGAACCGAAAACGCATTGGATGGTCATTAGACTTCAGTTCTTGCACCAATTGAACTTTGTAAGCCTTCATACCGAGGTCTTTATGCAAAATTCTCCTCAAAGAAGTGCGTGAAATGTTCAATTCTTGAGAACGATGACGAGTTGAGGTTGTTGGATGTTCAGGATGTAGGAGCACGTTCACGTGTTGTTTTATCCATTCACGATCCACTTTCATGAACACGATTAACAAATTGATCCACAAACTGTCTTGGCAAATCTTTTTTTTTGGAATTTTTTTTTTTTAATTTCTCACAGTTTGAGTAGAAAACTCACCACTTTGGAAATAGGTTTTCAATATTTCCCAACTTTGTTCAAGCGTATGAAGGAAAATATATTATTGATTAATAAATACTTTAAACATCTTTTTATTAGTTTTAAAACCACCTTTAAAAAACGCACAAACTTATGGACTGACCTGATACTACAATATTTTTAATAGTTTTAAGTCAACTTTGTTTTCGTTTAGTCCGTAATGTTATTGATAAAACCTAAACTATAAAATAAAATAAAAAGATTACAACCTTGAATATGAGAGAATAGTGATGACTGCTCTTAAAACTAGCGTTTAATCTTAATATATGTAAATTGATTATCAAATAGGTCACGAGCGCTTTTAGTTTATTATTTTAAATCTTATAGCAGCTTGAATGACCCTTGCAAATATTTTCCTTAACATTATTGTACGTGTATATAAATATATCTATGGTTATATGTAAGTACATAAAAATGCATTGCTATTGCAATAACTTGCACGTATATTTACCAACTACATTTAGCCCAAATTCGGCGCATTTTTCTTGCAGCAGTTTGCGCCGCCGTTCCATGCGCTTCTCGATGCGTTCCACATCGTTCGGCGAGAGCGTGTGCACGGACTCCTCTGGCAATACTGGCACATGTGACTCGTTAACATACTACAATACACAAATGGGACAAATGAATAGAATGCACAAATGTAGCTTGTCAAGTATATATAGGCAAACAAGCGCAAACAGTTCAAAATACCAGCAATACTTAACTATTATTTTTGTCATTTGACAATCGTTGAGGTTACTAAAAGGAAATGCATTAAATGTTTGACTTGGGAGAATATTAAACAACGAACAAAATGCATGGGGGTGTTTGGGTGGCATGAGGAATATGGAATGTGCGCACGGGGCGTATGAGTAACGGGCATGTTAGGGTCGCGTGATACGAGTGTTTGAAGTACATACTAATCATACTTATAGATGCCAAGAGCGGGGTATGGGGTGATTTTGGTAGTTTACTGCGACATGACACGTACTTTGATTTGATGGAAGTGAATTCGATGGATTTTATGAGTAATTAAATTTTGACGATGGCTAACATATCTACATACATATATCTTTTTTTTCTTTTTTTCTATTTTTTCTATTGTGAATTATTAGAAATCAATTGGAGTTTGCTTGCTGATGAATTTTGAAAACTTATGCAAGTGTTTTTTTTTTATTTACAATTATCCATTTTGGCGGAATAGCTGCAGCTGTGCATGTGCCCCGTTTTAATGTGTTGCACTAAGCATTAATATAGACTTGCGCAATTATTTGGTTACATACAAACAAATATGCATATACTAATGTACGAATGTGTGTGAGTGGAGAGAAATGCTTAAACGTTACGTTTACATACAAAAGGGCTTTGATTGTTACTTGTACATTTGTATATTTACTTTAGCATATTTGTAAAATTTTTTACGAGAACTTCCTGTTGCCGCTACAGTTAGATCCTTATTTTTCCCCAGCAACATTACCGGATAACGAAAACTTTGATCACCGAAATGATCGTTGAACTTTGACGCCTAAAAAATTGTACGATAATAGAAATTATTGTTGTGATATTATTGTTGCAGTTTTTCTAAGTATTGCTTAGTTTAGTTAAGTTGTCATTGTATTGTATTGAATTTCGCCAATCGATTAACTTTGCATTTCAAATTTAGCTAATTGCAAAAATAAATGGTGCATTGATGTAGTGCGAATTGTTTGAATTTTTTTGTTTACCATTTTTTTCTGCCCCCTTCATATCAGCTTATAAATCGTTATACAATACAATTATAAAAATGTGTACAAAAGCCTGAACTATATAAAGAAGCAACAATACGAGCAACAATAACATGTACAACAAATGGGTGAGTGTGTATGCACGAGTATGATTGCCGCTATACTATACAAGAGCGCAAATTATATATGGGTGTGTGTGTGTGTGGGCGTATTAATACCCTGCAGTACGGGAGGTGGTTATCACTACATTTGTGTCGCTGAAATCAGGTGTGAATTATCAGGTCACGAATTTAGACTTGAATGGCAAGTGGACGCGAAAGGGGTTGGCGAGTACGAGATAGTATCTTGATAGATATCTTGCCTGGCAAATACGAGGGGTGCCTTTTATATGTCGGGATTAGAGAACAAAAACAAATATTAATCATCGAAAATCACTTTATTGTTTTTCAAAACATTCTCCATGAAGATCTATACACTTTTGCATGCGTTTGAACCAATTGTCAAGGCACTTTTGCCACTCTGAATGAGGTACCTCCAAAACATGCATTCTGAATGCCGCAACCGTTGACCTCTCCGTTTGTTTTTTACGTACGGGAATAAAAAGAAGTCATTCGGTGCCAAGTCAGGACTATACGGCGGATGACCCATTAATTCGATGTTTTGGGTGCTCAAAAATACAGTTGTTTGAGCCGATGTGTGAGAGCTCGCATTGTCCTGGTGAAGAGTGATCCGTCTTTGGCGATTGGTTTTCCTAATTTCTTGGAAGACAACTGGCAAACAAATGGTTGTGTACCACTTAGAATTTACTGTTCTGCGTTGTTCTAGTGGTACGGTTGCGACATGTCCAGTTTTTCCGAAAAAACAGGCGACCATTTGCTTGGAAGTGCTTCGTGCGCGAACAACTTTTGTTGGATTTGGCTCATCTTGAAACACCCATACAGTCGACTGCTGTTTATTTTCGGGCTCATACACGTAAATCCATGACTCCTCACCTGTCACGATGTCATAGACGTGTTTCGAAGCCCCGCGATCGTATTTTTTGAGCATTTCCTTCGACCATCGACACGAGCCTTATTTTGAGCGATTGACAAATTGTGTGGGATCCAACGCGAACAAATTTTCTTGGCAGTCAAATGTTTATGCAATATTGAATGTATGCTGGTCCCACTAATGCCTAAGATTGTCTCAATCTCACGATAGGTCACATGACGATTTTGCAATATCAGTTCGCGCACAGCATCAATGGTTTTCGGAACAACAACTGATTTTGGACGACCTTCACGAAATTCGTCTTGGAGTGAACTACGACCACGATTGAATTCACCATCCCATCGATAAACACTGGTACTTGATGGAGCTTCATCGCCAAAAAATGAATTAAGCTCATCCATGCAATGTTGCTGAGTTAATCCACGTCGAAAGTTGTAAAAAATAATCGCACGAAAATGTTCACGATTTAATTCCATTTTTGGACCGAGATGAATCATTTAAGTTACTGTAAATAACACAAATAGCGCTGGTATTTTAAAACGTTCTGAGTACGTGAAAGCCAAAAAAATGTCAAACTTTGCGATACAGCTGTCAGTTGCCAGATTGCAACACCAGGATTGCCAAATCCCGAAATATAAAAGGCACCCGTCGTACAACAAAATGAACCTTCTAGAGCAACGTACACAAAACCATTCATGTCACTAGCTAAGTAAAACAAAGAAAAAAATCATAAACTGTTCTTTATGTAGGTGAGATTAAATAGCTGTCAATACAAGAGCCCACTTGGGCAAACAATAAAATTCATTCTTTGTTATACCACACAGAGAAAAACTGAGTGCAAAAAGGACGCGTTAGCTTTGGATTAGAGGTGTATGACGGCCGATGGCAAATTACATTTGCGTTAACCGCTTCCAGCTATTGATGGAATTCACCACGCCCGTGATATCTAAACCTGCTCTATCCGCAAGTGGCCCTTTAGCATACCGTTGTTCGGCTCTGAGCGAATTTGACAGAATAAGCTGATAGGCTGACGTCACTTGGGATGGGTTTACAAAAAACGCAGATTGTGTTGGTGATATACGAACTAATAGTCCGGGAGCCAGGGGTCGATTTTGGACTGCGTTTTTATACCGTTAAATTCTTGACTATACTTATGATTTAGCTTTCATGAATAACGAAAGTGAACGTCAGCTGGCGCATCCGCGGCGGGTGTGATTGTGGGAGGGTACGAAACGTGTCGAACAAAAATGTCTACCAACTCATTTTATACCGGCTCAAATTTTTTTCATGTATTGTTGACATTGAAAAGTAAAACTACTTTATGCAGGTTGAAATTTTCAAATATTATAGTATTAATAAATGAAAATGGAAAAATAATCGTCAGCTGATTGTCCGTTGGGGGAAAAGACGTCAGCCGAAGCATTGAAAATTCTACGCGCCGCCGAGATGTATGAACGCAATGATGCATTCTTGCTTCGGCTGACGGTCTTCTCACCGCTATAAACGCAGTTGACTATCATTATTATATTTTCATGTGTGTCCAAATTATGTAAAAAAATTTCAATCGGCATAAAGTAGTTTTACTTATAAATTTATTTTACAAGTTCGCCTGTTCAGTTGACGTATTTTCCCCCCTCTACGGCGCAGCTGACTATTTTTTTTTATTCTACTAAATGTCAACAATACACAAAAAAAATTTCAGCCGGTATTAAATGAGTTGTTAAAAATTTTTTTTCGACACGTTTCGCAGCATCCCACGCACGTACCCACCGCTACTGGATCAGCTGACGGTTGGTTTCGTCATCCATTGGATGGCGTCTGCCTTCAGTATTAAAATCAGTCGGCATGAAATGATGAGGTCAAAATTACCCCTGGCTCTCGGTCTATAATCAAGCACACTTCGTTGCCATCTGAGCATCGACTCGACTGATTAGACGAGTGTGTAAATAGCTTTGAAATGATCATGCAGAATTCATGACAGATAAGATGTCTGAATTTCCCCTCGGTGAGAGCAGAACAGCTGAGTAGAAGGTGTTGCGGTGATTACACCAAACAGCTGCTGCAGAACGGATTCGAGGCAAAGCCAAGTTTCATCGCACAAATACTATTTAACTGGCAATGTTCCATAAGAATACCCACAAAATTCGTGAAGTGTGGCTTTATTAGAGACAGGAGCTCCCTCAAAAGCTTTCGATCTAGCCGTTGCCAGAAGCATCTTGCAACTTCGCATATTTGGGCACTAACCCAGCGCTCTCTGAATTGACGTGCAGCACATCTTTCCACGAGCAGGCCATAGGTTTTAAAGGGAACCCCAATTTTGTCATTTTTCGGGTTATCCATCTCAAGGATATCCTGTTTAGGTAGTTCATCCGTTCAGCAGTTTGCCGCTAAGTCACTGTGCCCAGGAATCCAAATGAACCTAGATTCCCAAGTATTCGCACGCATTCGAGAGAGAAGTCAGGCATTTCTCGACTAATTTTGAGCGCACCAACAACAAGCGGAGGTTCGTAATTGTCGCTTGGCTGTCGGAGTTTAATGTTTTCCTCCCCAACAGTAGTTACAAGAGTAAGCAGCCAACCCCTTGGCTTTTTGGATTGCGGCTATCTCCGCTTGAAAACACTGCAGCTTAACGAGTAGCTCCTCGCAAAATACTCTTCCACTAACCAATCCGGCCAACTTCGAGTCAACCGCAAACATATTTGCCATATGCTGTCTGCAAATGCTGCAGCCTGCGCACCTCCCCCTTGAAGGAATATGAATGCGCAAAGTACCGCTCGGTCCCAGTGAGAATGGAATTTGATCAGTTATGTTTTTTAAGTAAGTAACTATACATACCCATTACATTTAACATTTATCCCGTTAGTTTTTTGTTTTTTGCTGGCCACTTTTCTATTGCTCATTTATTTACAATTCATTTTTGCATGCCTACTGTGCTTTTTAGCGCCACGAATATTGATGGAGTGTTGGGAAAAACTGCCTTAAAGTCATTTAAGAGATTAACAAGTATGACTGCACTGTGTTGTGCATTGTATTGAAATCTTTAAAAAATGTATTACACTTCTATTTTTTATTTCTTATTAATGAATCAATATCGGAAGCGGAGGCATTCGGCTCGACGCAAATCCAGATCGTTCTTCCAAATTTAAGGAAATATTTTCATATATCATTTTCGCTTCTCTCCACTTTGAGTGAAGCTTTGGATCTGTGAGTAACTTTTGATTTGAAATTTCTATTCTTAAATAATTCAAATGTAAAATGTTTCGATTGTATTCTACTTATGCGTTAATCCGACGCTTTACCTCCGACTTTACTGATCTATATACTCGCAGAGTTAGAAAATGCTGTTCTCTAGTTAGAAAATGCTGTATTTATGGGGAGGTCACATCACCTTTGTCACATTAATAGGCTTGCACGTATTCAAAAGGATTTTCTTAGTTTCACTCCCAAATCGCTTAATTTTGCTGATTTGATTGCTTCGTCTGATGCATGAAGGGCCTCAACAAACTTGAATTTTTTTACAAAGTAGAAGGAGTGCTCTTTCTTTTTGCTTTATCTTTGATATTATCAGTGGAGTAAATGACTGTCCATTTCTTTTAGAACGAATTTATTTGCGCGAATCCTTGCGGAATTCTTTCTGCAGCGAATTCCAACTATTTGGGCTCTTGTGGACCGATAGAAAGAACTTTGAAAGAATTTGATAAAACTTAAAATCGTTTACCTTTTATTTTCGTCTTCATAGCAAACTTTTAATTTGTCACTGAATGAATTGTATAGATATACAGTGCCGGTCAATGTAATAGCACCAGTTGCAATATTCTGATTCGAAAGATGTAAAAATTTCACCTATTTACTATACATTTTTTATGCTATCTCAAAATGTGTGCATTTGTTGTCAAATTTCGTAACTGTTAATCAGTTATAAAAGATCTTTTGTCAACACTTATCATTTTGGGCAAGTAATAAAATTACACCAGTAGGCTTTTTAAATTTGTTTTGCAAAATTTTGCAAAAAAAGTGAAAACGGAAGGTAATAAAATTTGTTTAAAATACTTTCTATAAAATCGTGTAATAATATTATAAAAATTGTCTAGTTATGGGTCGCGGAAAGCATTGTTCCCCTGAAAAACGTGGACTAATAAAAAAATGTGTGTCCGAGGGTAATTCGTATTCTCAAATAAGGGAATTGCTGGGCTATTCCAATAAAATGGTAATAAATGCCCTAAGATATGAGCAAAAAGTTGAATCCCGTGGTAGGAAGCGAGTTTTGTCACCCTTAATAGTAAAACGGTTAGTACGGACGACTAAAGCAAATCCCTTTATGACAGCTACAGAGCTCAAGAAAACATTGGATGTACCGGCAAGTGTGGAAACTATTCGCCACAGACTTCGAGACAACAGCCTCAATGCCTGTAGTCCTCGAACAGTGCCGCTCCTTTCCTCTAAGAATGTTGCTGAACGGATATCTTTTGCTAAATAAACGGATATCATCTAAATTGGCCAAAGGAAAAGTGGAGAAATGTGCTATGGACTGACGAATCCAAAATTGTACTTTTTGGTGGAAAGGGTTCCAGATGTTTTGTCCGTAGGCCATCTAACAGCGAATACAAGCCACAATTCACAGCAAAAACTATCAAACATGGAGGTCATAGTATTATGGTATGGGGTTGCTTCTCGTTTCAAGGTGTGGGTCCTATATATTGGATCAAACCCGTTATGGATTCATCGGTTTATGTAAAAATCCTTCATGAAATTATGCTGCCGTATGCTTCCTGCGAAATGCCGCTGGTGTGGGTATTCCAGTAAGGCAATGACGCCAAACACACCAGCAAAATGGCAAAAAAATGGTTCAAAGATAACTCTATCAATACAATGGAGTGGCCTGCACAGTCTCCAGATTTGAACCCTATCGAAAATCTGTGGACGGACATAAAGAAGGGTGTATCTACAATAAAACCAACAAGCGCTGAAGGGCTTTGGGAGGCTGTGCAGAAAATTTGCAGTTCCATCAAAGTTGAAAGATGCCAGTATTTAGTGGATTCCATGGGAAGGCGTTGTGCCGCGGTAATAGCAAACAAAAGGCACGCAACTAAGTATTGAAACCATACAATTAATTTATCTACAAGATATCTGAGTGAAATTTGTTAAAAATGAACTGAAAAGCTATTATTTTGACTGTGTAGTGTTTAAGTTTTTTGTGTAAATTAATTAGCGTATTATAAACTGTTGAAAAAAACCAAATAATTTTCTTATGATAATAAACCATTAACATCAAAGAATTTATTATTTTGTTTTGAGTTGAATCGGCCCAACAGTTAAATAGATGTAAACGGTGTCAGAATAAATTTGTGTGTGGTGCTATTATATTGGCCGCAGCTGTATGTAGGTATAGTATGAATTATATATTCCTGATAGTCTATAAGAATTTTTTTAATTATTTCTAGGTTTACGAAGTACAAATAAATAAACAAACTTCAAAAAATCCAAAGCTTCAAGCAAGCTTCAACATAACTAATGAAAAATAAAAATAATATATTTTATGATAAAAAAAGTAGTTGGCCATAGTGAAAAACATCAAAATCATCTGCGAATTTCAAAAACTCCTTTGTGATCTCAGCACCTACATTTCAATAACAATTCATCCCTGAATTCACACCTGAAATACCTTGGCAAAGTAAGGCGCAGTGTGAGTACTGCTACTGAAAAAGTAAGCAATGATTTTATCTCTGATTCAGTGCTGCTGCGTACTGAAGGGTATGCGCTCAATTAAACCACTTGTATGCGGGCAAATTCCAAAAGAGTTGATCTGGGCAAACGCGAGTATGTACATATGTAGGTGGGGATTGACTAATGTGCGGGGCGTATGAGTGATGGAATTATTAAGTTGAAAAATATCTTACAATGCCTTACATTGGAACAAGATGAATTCGATGTGAAAATATGAAAGGAAATGCGCTCACAGCTGGTTGTAAATGAGTAATTAAAGTGAATGCGCGGAGTGAGGCGAGGCGAAGCGCTAAAGAAATACGAATGCGGGGTGTGTGTGTGTGTGCGTTTATGTAAGTATTTAAATCAGCATTTCACTAACAATAACACTAATATGAGATGTATAAGAGGCAATTAGGTGACGCCAACAGCTATTTGTGAGCGTAAACGAGGGAACTGAAAATAATAAAGACGAATAAATTTATATTTCAATTGTGGTGTTTATTTATAAACCTAAAATATGAACAAGAAATGTGCACTAAGGTTACATAAATATATTACAGTCGTAAATAAGAATACAGCTTCAAAGTGAAAACAAATGAAAAAAAAAATATTATAAGAAAAAATATATTTTTTTTTTAACGAAGTAAGTGAAATGACGCTTATTATTTATACATAGACTAGCGCATGCACACTTGGCACGTGTTTAGGTCAAGCTTCTACTCCTATTTGTGATATACAGCCTTATACGAATATTGTTCCACAAATGAGGGAGTTACGGGTTTGCCGCCACTGAACTGCATAAGCCGTTTTAAGTGATGATTTCCTATGATGGAGGCTGCGCCTGTTAGGAAAATCTGTTTGTTATTTTATGTCAATGCCGGGGATCAGTCTCTGTAAATACTACCAGTATGCCACGCTCAAAAATACCCTGCTAAAGCGGTCGCCGATTCTTGAGCGCATTTTAGGTAGTCACTATTAGCTCTTTTGGGCACTTGAATCAACTATTTCCCTTTCTTTAAGCTTTTTGCATCTGGCAAAGTATTGCATAATGTTTTGCTATTGGACTGAAAATATTGGTACATATGCATCGGGTGTTTTTTTAAGAGCTTGATAACTTAAAATATTAATATAAAAAAAAACAATATTTTTCAAATGATTTTTTTTATTACAATCTGGTAGATAATTTTATGGGAACTATTTTCTGAATATGATATTCAGCATATGTCCACCGCGGCAACGAGTTGCATGGTCCATTCGATCAGTCCAATTTTTGTCTACTTTTTCGAAAAAATCTGGCCGTATGGCGTCAATGGCTTGAATGTTGCAATAAATCGATTGTTAAGCCAACTGTATGGCAAGTAGTCCTGTTGAGAACAAAAATTCAGTCAACATAGAGCGATAGGGCTCCCCACCGTAACGGCAGCTTCTCCCTCATTTCGAAAGATAAAGGGTGGTTAAATTTCAAGGACCGATGTTGATTGTGAACCACACCTAAACGTCAACGATTGGACTTCTTTCTTTGGGGTTATTTGAAAGAAAAGGTGTACGTCGATAAGCCAGCAGCAATTCAAGAGCTAAAGGATGAGATAATTCGGCACAATAACGGCATAGATCCTCAATTATGCCTCAACGTCATCGAAAATTTGGACCGAATTTTTCGGATGGAGGTGTACCGCTGAGGCCGCGGCGGCAATTTGGCCAATATTTTATTCCACATGTAATTGAGATATACGAAATTATCATAATAATTATTATTAATTAATTAATATTAAATAAGATATCGGAAGATATCGTAACAATAACCGATGTCCATCGCCTAATGAGAGGAGTCAAATCTAAATTGCGCTATTTTATTTATAACAAAGAGGATTGAAATTGGATGGCTCGAAATTGGACAGAAGGGTTGGTGGGGGAGTATTCTGTAAGGAGCCTCCCATCAAACTTAAATTTAGGCTTCCGGACCCATGTAGTGTTTTCCAAGCCGAGGTATCTTATCTCGGTAATTACCGTTAAGGAAGTGAATATTTACTCCGATAGCCAAGCGGCAATTAGGCCCTTGAGCTCGTTGTTTGTGCATTCGAGATTGGTCGGGGAATGTCTGAATTTACTCTCGATTGCATTCAAATACTTCGAGATCCGGCTCATTTGGGTTCCCGGTCACAGCGGCATAGAGGAAGCTGCTGGGCTGATGAGCTGGCTAGACAGGGAACTTTGGAGATCGTTTCGTCGCGAAATGAGAGGATTGGGGTTCCCTTAAGAACCTCTGGCCTGGTCCTGGAAAGATGGGCCTCGAGTAAACTTAGCGAGCGCTGGGCTAGTGCGCAAACGTGCAAGGCCGCGGGTAGATCGGGGACGCTCGAGGGAACTCCTAAGGTTAACAAAGCCCCAGCTCTTAAATTTAGTGGGTATCTTTACCGGACATTGTCCGTTAGGTGCTCACGCCGTGAGACTTGGGATTGCCTCAAATCCGTTCTGCAGAAGCTGTCTAAAGGACGAGGCAGAATCATCTTCACACCTTCTTCTCAGCTGCCCTGCTCTCGTCTGGCAAAGATTTAGACATCTGGGCTCTTTCGCTACGCCTGCGGATATAGCGGGTCTAAATATCATAAATTTAGTGAAGTTCCTCAGTAGCTTGTTACGGCTAACTACGAACGCAAATCAGCCACCGTCGGCGTCGTCGTAAAATGCATGGTCATCGTCGTCTCTAATCCCAAGGCTCCTTCTTCCTTCCCCTCTCCTTTCTCCTCTCCCATGTATGGCATCACAACGGGCGAATTTTCAATATTTGTCCAAGTTGGCCCTAAGCTAGGGCAGCCATTTAACCTAACCTAACCTTATATAAGTAGAAATTTGATGTTAAAACGATTTTCGCCGGACCAATATTTTTCGTGCCCATTCCTTATATGTACATATGCACTTATATACTCTCAGATGAAATGTTGTTTTCTTACAAAAAAGGTGTGAACTTGTAAATAAAAATATGCACACAAATATTTGTACACGAAGTGAGTTTATGCCGATTTTACATTCTATACTAAATTCTTCTATAGCTCTTCTCATTTTCCGAATATGAATGCAGCTTTTTGCCTTAGCGGAAGCAATAGCCAATAGACAATGACAATTTATTATCTTGACTAGCCAATAACTGCCACCTTTTGTAACAGCAAAAACATCCATACGCGTGCATACAAAGGTCTGGTTGTTTATCCGCTACTTATTCGCTTGTAAAGTGTGTAAATTTACTCACATTCACAAGTCGATGATTTGCATGTCATTCGCTTCTCGATTGCATCCACACCTCGCATAGTTTGCATCGACTACACTACTCCAATACTAATGCAAATGCAAATTCAAATGGTTTCACCAAAGTGCTGCTGGAATGCAATGGCAACAACAGCAAAAAGTGGTAAACAAATTTCCAAAGTGGCATACAAAGCAAAGAAAAGCATTTAAATTTACTCACTTGTGTGTGTGTGTGCAACTGTGTGTGTGTCGCAATGCGAGTGCAATACACAAGTTTATGGTTGTGCCCCTCAATCGCGGCTTCTCGCCGAATGAGGAGTAATCGCTGTCTTGGTCACTAGTGCCAGGGTCAAGTGCAAGCAAAATGACAATAGCTCATACCCAAACACACACATATGCACAATACTCTAGGTAAACCTCGTACGTAGTCGCGCACATGCTTACGAATGTGCATGTGTGTGTGCATAGGTGGTTGATGGTCCCGGAAGACGAATGGGGAAAAGATATGGCTTATTTGCATGAACAAATTAAAACGCTCAAGAGAAATGTGCATGCATTTGAGTGTGTTCATGCAAATCTATGAGACATACGTACGCATAAGCTTGCATGTACTAATTAAAGCTTGTGCGGAAGTTTCAATCGATTACCATGTACAAGTTCGTGGAAGCCAGCAAAGTAGTTGTTGTATTTCACATTGATTTTCTTTCCTTGATTTTCAATAAATGTGAAAGTATTCGTTTTTAATGAAGAAAAAACATGTGTACATTTACATACACACTTACTTAGTAATATTACGAGATATTTTAATATTACTCTGTACGGCACTCGGCTGTGTATTGGAGCCTTTTTGTTTTCTGATTTAAAAAAAAATTATTTTATATTCATTTAAGCATGAATATTAATATGTAGTTTTTAAGATAATAAATACTCTCAGTTTTTCGGAAAAAAAAACAAATATATGGAAAAACTCGTTGTCTGGAGGAGCTGCCCCCCTCAAGATAAGGTCATAAAGTCATAAGTGAAAAAGTAATTTCTCCGATTTTCAAAGTTATCCTCCGAAATTGAGATATGAGCTTTTGAAGTTCGGAATAGGCCCTTTAGCAAAAAATGAAATATTTAAAATTAATGAGAGCAATTACTAAAATAAAAAAAATCGTGATCCACTTATCCCATTATTTCCGCACAAAATTTTATTACAGATGTGTTGGATTTTTTATAAATGATGTTATTGTTGTAAAGGGGATTGAAAGCTCCTTCCTTTGATATGCATATTATAGATATTGTGTATAAAAATTTAAAAAAAAAATGTTATAAAAAATTAATTTAACATTAAACAAATTGCCCTTCAGCGGAAAAGTTCTGCAATACGGCCTAAGTATTACCACTCAAAAAAACAAAATTCATGGTTGTTTCAAAAAACTGCTAACAAATCACCAATTCTAACATATATGTATATGACAATCCGATCCAAAGAGTATCCCCATTTAAGTACCTAGGATGTTGGCTAGCGAAACATGACAAATGACAGAAATTTGCAGCGAGGAAAGCTTTATTCAATTACAGGAAAGTTCTTTCCAATAAAAGCTTGAACATAAAATTACGTTTTCGGTACCTTAAATGTTACGTTTGGTCTGTTTTGTTGTACGGCGTGGAAGTATGGACACTAAAGGTTACGAGTATGAATAAATTAGAGGCATTTGAGACGTGGTGCTATCGGCGGATGATGAAAATATCGTGGACAGACAAAGTTAGTAACAAAACAGTCTTAACGGAACTTGGAAAGGACAGACAAATGCAATTAACGATAAAGCGCCGGAAAACCGCATATTTTGGTCATATTATGCGAGCTTCTAAACATGAATTGTGCAAGGGAAAATCGAAGGTAAACGAGGAATTGGAAGGAAGCAAATGTCTTGGCTACGTAACATGAGGGCGTGCACAGGATTAAGGACTATTGGGCAGTTGGTTGAAGCAGCCCGCAGCAGATACAATTACCGTAATAAAGGGTGATTTTTTAAGAGCTATAGGAAAGTTTTTCAAAAAGAGGTTGTCTGTAAAGTCGGTTTACTGACGATAGTTTAACGTGACAACGTAATAAAAATGAGCAAGGTAACGACACATTTTTTCGTGCGTGCAGCCGGCTAAATCGAATTATAAGACGTTATCACGTCAAAAAGAAGAAAGAATTATTTATCACATCTGTATTAAAAATAATGAACAATTTATTACTGTGATCGCTTACATTCTGCATATTGTTATTGATTAAATTAGAAAATGAAAGCATGAAGTCATCTAGGCGGACACTATGCTCTTGTGATCTGTAAGATAGTTAATTAGCTCACGATTCCAGTGGACTCTGCGACTGCCCAGCAGTCGCACGACGCAGAATAAATTACTTGGGAAATGGGGCTATAAATCCAAACCTCCTGGTAGAAATTAAGCCTACAACAGTTTTAGGTTATATTAACAGCCTAAAACTGTTTGAGTATTCTACATGGCTGCACAATAGATCTTTTCAGGTCGCAGTGCACAAACAGCCAATAAATAATAATAATAATAATAATAATAGAAAACTTTGAGAGTTGCAGGTAGCTGGAGGTTTCCTTACTTAGGGTTTTACGTAAATTGTGCGTACGTAAGTTGTGCTCGAAATTAAATTCTCTGGAGGTGTCGTGCAAAAACAATTATCCACACAAATGTTAGTCATATGACAGCGCGTCAAAGCGAATTGTCGAAAACATGATAAACATAATACATGCTCCAACCGCTGTATCAGCACACTGTACAATTAGTTGAACGGCTATTTGGGATACACGCTCCAACATGATATACAACGCGTTGTCCAAATTTATTACTCTCATTTTCATGGTGTTGAACATTGCGCAAAATGCAGGAATCAAGTGAAATTTGTTCAATAATAATAACTGATGGCATTTATTGTATTTTTTCTGATGAATCCTCCTTCTGGGCATTTTCGAGCATCAAACACGCCTGGACAACCTCCACCAGTGCTAGGATGCTTCAACGGACTGTTAAACACCCCATCAAGGTCCATGTTTGGGGGTGCTTCTCAGACAAAGGTTTCGGTACTTTATCCTTATTTACCGAGAATTTAAATGCCGAAAAAATGAATAAAATATATCAAAAGGCTTTGTTACCATCTGCTGAGCAATGGTGTATCAAGGAAAATGAAAGCTGGATCCTTCAAGAGGACAACGATCCGAAACATTGGAGCCGAGCGTGTAGCGAGTGGAAGGCCCAAAACGGAGTTGTCACTTTAGATTGGCCATCTCAGTAACCGGATGCGAATCCCATTGAAAATGTGTGAGCTCTGTTGAAAATGCAGCTTCGCAGACGCAAGACATGTAATTTAGATCAACTTTCTCGACAAATTCGGAAAATTTGAAGGTCCTTTCCGGCAGAATATGCAGAATAACTAGTGGAAAGTATTAGACTTGCTACTCTATTATTTAACAGTGAGCACGCTCTTATGTAACTGACTGTAAACAAAGTTGGTTGTACAATCTGCTTATACGCGTTCCAACCGCTGTACAACCGCTACCTTCGCTCATGGGAATTTAAAACATTTTAAGTTTCATACAACCGTTAGACCAACATGGAAATCGGTTGTACTTATACAACCATACTACTTATAGGTAAAAGGTACAACCGTTTATCCAACAACATAAGCTTCTACGAAAACTAAGTTAAGTCGAATAGTGTAATTACTCCAGACTTAAACGTAGCTTAACAAATTTAAGAGTAACCTGAATAATGAGAAACACGAATAAATGATTACTGTAGCCTTAAAAAATCTAGTAAGATATTGAATCTCGATTCTTTAGCCACATAAATTTCGTGCATTTTGAGCGGCAAGAGAATCATAATATCTATGCTAGATTTATTTTTGATTCAGTAAGTCATCGAAAATGTGTATGAGATATTAATTTTTCCCAAAAATTTGTTTATAATTTTAGCATCTGTAGTGTGGCCAATGGCCGACAATTCGACCTAAAAGATCTTTTGTGTCCTACTACATGCATTAGCAGTAGTTAATACTGCAACTACTACCACTAAATGTATTACATTAAAGTTCCAAGTCGGCAGATGAAATCAAACCAGCAGAACGTTCTACCTCGATAGCTGAATGGCGCTAGTCAAAAAAGACCGGTGGTCACATAAGTTAATCCCACGGATTAACGAGTGAATCTGTCGAAAACACGGAGACGTTGAATTTTCCCTGACTTCCAGCTTTTAAACGGACACGGATGCTTCCAAAAACATCTGCATCGCCTAGGCTTGGCTGGTTGTCCTTATTGCCGAGAAGAGGAGACTGCCAAACATGTAGCCTTTTATAGCAGTGGATTGGGTAAAGAACGCTACAAAACTGGTGTGTTTACAACACCCAATAAACTGGTACCATAAATGCTTGAGTCGGATGAAAAGTGGAGAACGGTTCAAGCTCTTACAACACGAATTATCGGAGAACTTCGCCACATTGATTGGACGCGAAGGAATGATGCTAGATAAACGCAGCAGCAACAACAACTTCCGTATTGATAAAATGCAGCAAGACGAACACCAGACAAATGTAACGGACTATTGAGTTTGTTGCTCACGACGGCCTTCTGACGTAATTATATCTTAATCGCTCGCCGTACCCCAATGGGTTGGTGCTTGAATACCATTCGGAATTCAGAGTGAACGTAGGTTTGAATCTCAGTGGAAAACCAAAAAGAAGAAAACTTTTTTCTAATAGCGATCGCCCCTCGGCAGGTAATGGCAAACCTCCGAGTGTATTTCTGACATGAAAAAGCGTCACATAAAAAATATCTGTCGTTCGAAGTCGGCTTGAAACTGTAGGCCCTTCCGTTTGTGGAACAACATCAAGGCGCACGCTCCAACAGGAGGAGGGGCTCGGTCAAACACCCAAATAGGTAGATTTTTCGTTCCCACGACAGTCGGTGCTACGTTACCAGAACGACCCGGATTTATATCCGGCCAAGGACTGTCACTTCAGCAGCATTCTCCGTATGTAGGTATGGGGAATGTTTATGCTGCTACAACAACAATAACATGAGGTGTTTTTAGTGTCGTTGAAGTCTCATACTGACTAAGGCTTTCGTTCGTTTCCTTTAACACCTCGTAGACAAAAAAATGAAAAAATGAGGTACTACTTAACCTAGAAAACGACTTAACTAAGAATTGGTTGAAAGCCAAATTTGTTCAGTAAATTTTCCGCCTTGCGGACTTTCAAAGCATCTGCAACAGGAGCATTCTTGATTTCATTCGGATCTATTTGATCTCGATGAAAGATATGCAGTTTTGTGTTTGTCAAGGCAATAAATTTGCACACGATTTGCTCTGTGGTTTCATTGTTTAGAGATAGAGTGCTCTCTCCATCTTATGTCCACAGTGAATTTTTGAAAGATGGTAAATTAAAGAAATAGTGGCCTTTCAGATTACCTATTATTTTATTGATGTCTGCTTTACGGATCTTACGCAATTCCATACTGTAGGTAAAATGTCTTATGAGCCTTTTGACTTGACGGAGTTCTTGTGTAACTTCCCAATATTTAATTCTTTGAGCATTTTCCCAACTATTTACCCTGCATTTTGGTTCTGTCTAGTTGATACTAAGTATAGTTCTGAGCTGTGAAGGTCTGAGACTAATTTAATATATTTGAAATCAATTGGATTATATGATAATTATTATTATTAGAATGCCATTATGCACTGCGACCAGAGCTGATCTATTGTGAAAGGCCTAGTTTTGTAACCCTAGAGTTTTAGGCTTTTTAAAAATTTTAGCACAATTTTGGTTTTGTTGTTCCAAAGAAGTCTCTGTCTGCCCAACGCAGGACATTCACAAAGCACATGTTCTGAGCTTTCCATGTCCATTTCGCAAAAGCGGCAGACCAGTCTCAGATAGACCAATAATATTTAGATGTTATCGCAGGCTGCAGTGACCTGTAGATATCCTGTTAAAAGACACAGATCTACTCTGCTTAGTGAGAGAAGCTTGTCAGATATTCCTTTGTTGGGACTTAGGAATAGTTTGGCTTGACGATGACCGGCACAGTTTAGCCAGTGTGCAGCAAATTTTCTTTCTTCCCATTTCCTAAATAATTCATTAATGTGGCCTTTTGTGAGTCCACAGAAAGGCTCAGGACCGGTAAGTTGCTTATTTGCTCCTTGTTTTGCAAGGTCGTCAGTCGTTTCATTTCCCTTATGTTCTTCATGTCCCGGAATCCAGTCTAGTGTTACTATGTTGAGGTTTCCTAACGAAGGTTTAGGCAATCATTTACCAATTTAGAGGTGATAGTTGTTGATAGAAGGGCTTTTAGAGCCGCTTGGCTATCTGAAAGTATGTAGATGTGAGTACCTCTCATTTTCCTGCTAAGGCATTCTCTCACACATATTTCAATGGCATGTATTTCTGCCTAGAATATTATTGGGTAGAGTCCCATCGGAATCGATTTTTTGAATTTAGGCCCATTGATTCCTGCCCCTGTTCTACCATTTTTCAATTTGGACCTATCAGTAAACCATAGCTGAGAGCCAGGTTTGAAAGTGACAGAATTAGTTCTCCAGCCTGTGCGTTCATTAATTATAACTTGGAAGTTCCTGAAGAGTATTGGTTTGGGTGATAGTAAATCATTCTTATGAAGAATGGGACTATGTAGGAAGTCTTCTAAGACCTTTAAATGTCCTTTCATATCCCCACTTTTAAGTTCAGATATACCTTTTAATCCAAACTCACTCGAGCGAGCTTCCCTTTCAATCAAGATTGGAAGCGGTGGTATGTTCAGGAGCACACCCAATGTATCCGTGAGCCATGTTTTCATAGTCCCTGTAATACCAACACATATCAGGCGATGCAGTTTGTCTAATTCGTTTACTGCTTTCCTTTGCTTGGCCTTGGGCCACCATGCTAAGGATACATAAGTGACTATGGGTTTCACAACTATGGTGAATGTCCAGAAGATTATTCTAGGGTTTAGTCCCCATGTCTTACCAAAAAGCCTTGTGCAGGCAAAGAATGCCCTTGTGGCTTTTGAAGTAACTCTCTCAATATGGGAATTCCACGTAAGCGTTTTGTCAAGACTGATGCCAAGATAGTTCGCTTCTGTCGAGAGTTGCAGTGTTGTCCATTAAGGGATTTTATGTTCCTTCTTCTAGTAAACGGTACAAGTGCTGTTTTGGATGGGTTAATGGAAAGCCCTTTTTCCGTGCACCATTTGTTTATTATTGTAAGGGCTTGCTGCTGAGTGTGAAAACCTAGGTTGTTCAATTTGTGGAGAAGTTCATCTATGACTAGAGTCCACAAAAGAGGAGAGTACGCCTTCTTGAGGGCAACCTCTTGTGGCTTTGATAGATTTGATTGTTTCTCCTAGTTCGGTGCTGATCGTCCTAGATTTCAGCATTATATGATATTACCAACAATTCCTACTATGCACCGAGTAGACGAACATTTTTAAATCGTACCGAAACTCATTCGGCGATGGGATAACTAAATGAGCATAAAGATGATATAATTTCCAAATATTGCATGCAGCTGTTATAAGCAGTTCATCTACTACCACACACCGATAGCTGATTATGGCGTCCATACGCCACAGGACAGCTCAAGTATGCATATGTATGTATGTACCAGTAATTACCTAATGGAAATGAAATTCCAAACGTAAGCTTTATTTCAATATTGTTCCATTCTGTTGATGCTTAAAATTATTTTTCAGATGAAATAAAATTTGTTTACTTAAATAACAATTCCACACTCATTAGGCTCTTTATGGAGCGCCACATGGAGCCAAAGTACAAGTTGGCTCGCAAAGTTTATGAGTTCCGGAAGTACTTATATATGTACTTTTATACAAGTGCACAAGTATGATACATACATACGGTTGTATAAAGTAGTATAGGATTTTTGCAAATTTACTTACAGTTGCGCACAAAAATATACATTCACCCAACATACATATTTACATAAGCATTGCCTTCATTAGCTGAGTAAACAAATATAAATTCTTTGTATTTTTGCGGATTTTCAGAGGTTTCTTATTGCCTTTCATTTAACCCTTTGTTTCGCAAATATTTCAGCACCTTCGCTCCCGCTGAGTCTGGCCAGACTCTCATACATTTTGCATGGAAAATAATGCTATGTTTTTGTTTTTGTGCGTACAGATTAAAGCTCGTAAAATTTAAGCAAAGCACGTGAAGCTTTATGAAGGTAGCTGAATCTTGTAAATAAAACTCATTTGGTTCATAAATATACGAGTATGTAACCTTAAATCTTTAGACTAGGTTGGCCGGATTGGAAAAAAATTGCGCGCCAGATGACGTCAAGACCGAATTGCTACTAAACATCGTATTTATGATCCGATTTCGTTCATATACGAAGCATGTGTTGATAACGCGAAAAAATACGTCTCCCTTCACTTAGCCGTTACGTGGCTCGATTTCACTCAGACATCAATTTTTGTTACATCCTTTGTTCGTTGCTTAGCCGAGCTCTTCCTTCAATTGAAATTGATGGTGTGCGTCTTGATGTTCTTCCTCAAATGGAGGGTCCTGAAGTTTTTTGCCGCCTCTGAATGGCAGTTGGGCTTTTATGAGGAGATCTTCAATGGCAGGAGGTTTGCCATTGCCTGCCGAGGGATGAGCGCTACGAGTGGAATTTACGCACTGTGCACTGATATTTTCAAAATATTTACCCACCTAAAATTCCTGAAGTCAGGTTATAACTTAAAATCTTAATCATCGTCCAATATGACTTATATTCGAAGTGTGCGTTTTTAACGTTACAAAAAGTGATTTTCAGAAATGTTTAAACTGACTTTTAGAACTTTTTCTAAGGATAGTACTTTACATAAAGGGTGGTTAAGTTTCAAGGGTCGATGTTGAATGTGAACCACACCTCAACGTCAAGTTTTTTTCTCCATTTCATTTGACATTTTTCAATTTCAGACTAATTTAATTTGAACTATGGAAAGATACACAATCGAGCAACAGTCAGAATCGTGGCAGGAAATAGCAACAGTAAATGACCAATTTTCGAAGAAAATCATCTTCAGTGATGAGGCACATTTTCACCTTAGTGGATTCGTCAATAAACAGAATTGCCGCATTTGGGCGAATGATAATCCAAGAGTGATTGCCTACAAAGAGTGACTGTTTGGTGCGGTTTATCGGCCGGTGGCATCATTGGGCCGTATTTTTTCCAAAATGAGGCCAGTCGGGCAGTTACTGTGACTAGTGTTCGCTATCGTGAGATGATAACGAACTATTTATGGCCCAAATTGGAAGATATGGATATGGACGATATGTGGTTTCAACAGGACGATGCCACTTGTCACACAGCTAACGAAACAATGGCTCTTTTGCGCGAAAAATTTGATGGCCGAATAATCTCACGTCGCGGCGTTGTCAATTGGCCGCCAAGATCATGTGATTTGACACCGTTGAACTTCTTTCTTTGGGGTTATTTGAAAGAAAAGGTGTACGTCGAGGCCGCGGTGGCAATTTGGCCAATATTTTGTTCCATACGCAATTGAGCCATACCAATATTATCATGATATGACAATGACAATGATAAGCAATGACAATAATTTTGTTTTTTATTCAAAACTAACACCGGCCCTTGAAACTTAACCACCCTTTATATATAAATGTCCCCACATTGTTTAAACTCCAGCGCAACTACCGGATATGAACGTCATCGTTTTTTGTGGTCAGTTTTGAAGATAAACATAAAAAATATTACTTTTACAGCGTTTTTCAATAGGTGCGCTTCAACTTTTTTCCGATAGGGAGGGCGAACGACGCAATATTTTTTATTTTTCGCTTGTCATTTGTAAACTTCATTAGTATACATTTCATTATGGAACGCTACACACTTGAGCAACGATTGCAAACCGTGCAAATTTTTTATGAAAATAATCGTTCTGTTGCTGCTACTTTAAGAGCATTACGGCCATTTTACGGTCCATGGTGATGAAGCTCACTTTTGGCTCAATGGTTTTGTCAACAAGCAAAATATGCGTTACTGGGCAGAAAGCAATCCACGCGTGATTCATGAGGCACCGTTGCATCCCGAAAAAATCACTGTTTGGTGCGGTTTACATGCCGGCGGCGTAATTGGCCCATATTTTTTCGTTGACGAGAAGGATCGCCACGTTACTGTGAATGGAAATCGATACCGCGACATGATAAACGATTATTTTTGGCCGCAATTGAATGGTATGGACTTAGACGACATGTGGTTTCAACAGGACGGGGCCACAAGCCACACAGCACACGCTACAATTGATTTGTTGAAGAGTAAGTTCGATGAGCGCATTATTTCCAGAAATGGGCCGGTCGAATGGCCGCCGCGCTCGTGTGATTTGACGCCTCTAGACTATTTTCTTAGGGGTTATGTGAAGTCATTGGTCTACAGTAACAAGCCGGCAACGATTTGTGAGCTCAGAGCGAATATTGAACGCGAAATTGCTGGAATTTCGGCCGATTTATTCAAAAGAGTGGTCGAAAATTTGGTTCAACGATTGAACTTCGTAAAACGTGCACGCGGTGGTCATACAAAAGAAATCGAATTTCATACTTAAATGTATATGTTCATTGTTAAATTAGTTAAAAAAGTCAAACCGTTTGTGTTTTATTCAAAAAAAAAGTTGAAGCGCTCTTACTGAAAAACGCTTTATAACAAATCTGGTCTTAAAAAGTTGACACTTGAAGAGTGAAAGCAAATTAGTCCAGAATATACAAAACAAATTGATTGGCTCCATGCCACGTAGACTTCAAGCTGTAATTGATAATAAAGGATACCCGACAAAGAACTAAATACTTTATCTTAAATTCTTAAAAAATTGAGAAATGAAAAATATCGAACCAAATAAAGCGTCTGCATACTCTGCTTTGCCATTTTCGCAAAATATTATGAAATATAGAAGGCTTTACAAAAAAATCGTATCTGCATTAAGTGAGGCGTGAGTGACTGCATTTTATTCGCAATTTGAAGTTGAACAAAGTACTCGCAAACCCATTTGCCAAACAGAGGGTTAATGCACATTTGAGTGTGCAAGTGCGCACTTACAAACGTACGAGGGTATTCAATACTCAATACGATTAAATTATTGCACTTGCTCGCGATAAACAAATCTCGCACTTGCTATGATTTTAATTTCTAATTTTCTGCGAAAAGAAACACGCGTTGGCTTACCTATTTTTACAAGTTTACATACAAACATATGTGAATATACATACAAACGTACATTTAAGTATACTTATATATATGCAAGTATATATGTATGCTTAGCTAAGTAGATGAGCAAATATTATATCTAAATTTGCATGAGAATACAGTGTGGGTATATAAATATATATATACCATACACACATACATGCATACTCCATGTGCTTGTTTACTTTTGCTAATTTGTATGTGTGTGCCTTATATTTAATTATTATTTAATTGGGCACTTCTTTCGCCTGGGATAAAGCCACCCACAAGGAAATTTCGATATGTACAAATATAGGGATGACTTTTTTAGGACGTAAGCAAACATATATGCACATATTTATGTGTGTATGTTCGTATGTATGTTTGTAAACATTTGTGCTCAAGTATTCATCCATAAAAAGACGATAGTGGAATTTAAGTGCTCTCTGCTTTGTAGCTGGCAATTAAATAATAGAAAAATTTGCCCGATTTTTTTTATTTATCTATTTCAAGAAGTCAAACTGACTACTAAAATTAAAGAGTAAAGAAAATACAGTACGGCTCACTTAAATAGAGGCACTAGGTTAGGTTAGGTTGAAACGGTTGTCCACTGTGGGACCCACTCAGGCTCATGGCCCATTGTGATGCCGCGAGAGGAACTTGTCCTTATCCCTCCTAAAATCAGTGTGTACTTTTCAAAAATTGTATAAGATTCTTAATTCTGACAGAGCCGAGATCTTCCAATACATTAAAGGATTGTCTATCCAAAATGGCGAGTCTACGTCTGGATAGAGCAGGACAGTGACACAGAAGGTGCGGGATCGTCTCTTCCTCTTCCTCGTATAGACAACTTCTGCAGAAGCGATGTGTTGGCCCACCCTTTCTCTGGGCGTGCCTCTCGATTAGGCAATGTCCTGTTATAACTGATATCAATGTCTTATGCTTATATCTTCTTAGTAGAAGTCCCGTGCGTTTAGCATTGAGAGTCGGCTACAGTTGTAGGGCGATTTTGCAAGTGGCTTCATTACGCCATCTTTTATTCGCTACTCTTACAATTTCTTCAAAGATAAGTAGTTTACAAGACTGTAAGTGTATGCCTATAATATTGCCTATGTACTCATCGGTCAATTTGATGCCGATTTTCGCTAGTTCATCGGCTCTGCAGTTCCCCTCAATATCACAATGGATTTTTTCGGGATTTACTTCCAGTCCTCGACTTTTGCACCAAAGTGATAGTCTGTTGAGAGTTCTTTGTTGAAGATCACACAGTGTTGGAAGGTGGTTGGCCGAGATTGCTATTACAATATCATCGGCAAAAGAATATTGACGGTCAGGTTTCACAGAAGAGGAGAGATTATCCCACCCTGAGGTATATCCCTAATCGGAAATTTCTTAATTGACATTTCACCCAAATCTGCGTGTATCGTCCGACCGATTAGCATTTGTTCTATGAACGAGGCAAGTGCCCTGTTTACTTCTATTTCTGTTAGCGATTTGATAATTGCTTCCGGATGTATGTTATTGAAGGCACCCCCGATATCCAGAAAGACAGCAAGGGTGTATTCCTTATAGTGAAGTGATTTCTTAATCGTGTCGACTAGCGAGTGGAGCGCTGTCTCTACTGATTTGCCTTTGCTTTATGCATGTTGAGAAGGCACTAACTAAAGAAGTAAAAATAATAACAAATATAGAACTTTTTTTTTTAATCTAATGAAATTTCAGACCAGGACGTTTCGAATGTTTCGAATAAAAGCATTTTTGTCTTCAAATTGTCGCACATAAAATAAAATAAAAAAGGTGCCTAATTTTTTTCGATCGGAATTGAATGGAAATTTTCATCATTGCACCGTCTCCGTTGCGGAGCATAGGGCCAAAGTAAAATTTTTCCATTTTGTGCGATTCCAGAATATATGGTATTTTTCACTTGCTGCCAGGTCATTGTTTTGTTCACGGCTTTGTATTCCACTTCGATGCAGCATCGGCAAAAGCCCCTAGGTCTGCCTCTTCTGCACCGTCCTTGGGGTTTCAGACCAGCGCTTGTCTGTTGATTTCAGTGCAACCTTTCCGTAACGTATGTCCAAGCCATCTCCATTTACGTTCTCTTGTTTCCGTTGCGATTGGTTTTTGATGGGATCGTCGATGCAATTTGGTGTTAGATATCCAGTTGTCTGGCCACCAGATACGTAGAATGCCTCTCAAGCAGCGGTTCACAAACACTTGACACTTCTATACGGCGGTATACCTCCATCCGATGGTCCAAATTTTCGATGACGCTGAGGCATAATTGAGGTTCTATGCCGTTAATGTGCCGAATTATCTCATCCTTTAGCTCTTGAAGTGTTACTGGCTTATCGACGTACACCTTTTCTTTCAAATAACCTCAAAGAAAGAAGTCCAACGGTGTCAAATCATATGATCTAGGCGGCCAATTGACATCGCCGCGACGTGAGATTATTCGGCCATCAAACCATACGCGCAAAAGAGCCATTGTTTTGTTAGCTATGTGACAAGTGGCACCGTCCTGTTGAAACCACATATCGTCCACACCCATATCTTCCAATTTGGGCCATAAAAAGTTCGTTATCATCTCACGATAGCGAACACTATTCACAGTAACTGCCTGACCGGCCTCATTTTGGAAAAAATACGGCCCAATGATGCCGCCGGCCCATAAACCGCACCAAACAGTCAGTCTTTGTGGGTGCATTGGTTTCTCGGCAATCACTCTTGGATTATCATTCGCCCAAATGCGGTAACTCTGCTTATTGACGAATCCACTGAGGTGAAAATGTGCCTCATCACTGAAGATGAAGTGCGCGATTTGCTTTTTGATTTGAACGGCCGTTTTCATAATAAGCCTGAATAACTTTAACGCGTTGCTCAATTGTGTATCTTTCCATAGTTCAAATTGAATTAGTCTGAAATTGAAAAGTGTCAAATGAAATGCGGAAAAACATTTGACGTTTAGGTGTGGTTTACATTCAACATCGGCCCTTAAAATTAAACCACCCTTTATAATGCATCGTTCGTGTGCATTACCAAATGTTTGGGTTTCTTTGCATTTATTTTAAGTCCAGCGGCACTAGAGTGTTTTACGGGATCATTCAACTTGCTTTGTATATGCGATGTGCTTTGAGAGAATAGAACGGTGTCATCAACAAAGTCTAGGTCTCCTAGATGTTCCATTGAAATCGGTTGCCATAGCATTCCTCTTTTTCCTACATTGTCGATTGATTTAGTTAGTATCTCATGGATGACAACGAGGAAAAGAAACGGCGACAAAATGCAGGCCTGTCTTACGCCAGCGTCGGTTTGGATGGCATCCGATACGATTCCATCATGAGAGATTCGGTACTCGAAGGTTTCGTATTGTGCCTTTATTAAGGCGACAATATTGTCAGGAACTCCTTTTCGTTGTAAGGCACTCCCTATGTATGATATTCGTGTTTAAGTCGATCAAAAGCTTTTTCATAATCAACGAAGACTATACTATATATAACGATTCGTTTATTTACTCGATCATGATGGGCAGAGTAGCTACATAGCTGCGAAAGCCTGCTTGCTGGTGTCTTAAAGTAGCTTCGATTTTATCTTTAATTCTGTCTAAGATGACTTTACCCAGCACTTTAAGCGTAACGCATAGAAGCAGTATACCTCTCCAGTTATCACACGAAGTCAAATCTCCTTTCTTTGGAACTTTAACTATGATACCTTGCATCCAATCTTTTGGAAATGAAAAATATATGGTACATATGAATAAAACAAAATTAAAAAAATGGGTGACTTATTTTTTCGGCCAAAAAATGTTTAGACTATCCTAATGTATATTTGTGTAAGGTTTTGCGTATAAACAGCGAATAATAGAAAATGCGTTCGAATTGTTTAATGTTTCAGTTCACGTCCTTAATTACATTCATTTACACCTCATTGGCCGACACCCAAGCGATAAAGTGGTTGCGCAAACATCATAATGTCAGAATTTGACTCCGGGTATAAGATAGGCTGAGGGGATTTTATATATACATTCATATTGATTTACACTATGATTTTTTTTTTCAAAATGAGCGCTCACAATGAAATACAAAATAGCAAACAATCAAATTAGCAACAAAAGTGCACACAGAAAAAATAAATTATAACAAAACTACAGCAATGAGCAAAGCAAGTGGATTATCGATTTGCTTTGAAGCCTTGGCTTTAGTATTTGCCATTTGATTATCGCCAAGTAATGATAAGAATTGTACTCAATTCAAAACAACAAAACCTGTGAGTGACTTTTAATTAAATGGATTGAGTTTTGGTTGTGATTGTGGGATGGGCATGTAAACAGGTTGCTAAATAAATATAATATGCATAGGAAAATGTTTGTGTGCGTGTGCGTGTGTGTGTGTATGCAGGTATACCAATATTTGGACTCACCTCATATCCTTTGATGCGGTAAATTTGATCGTTTCGCACCAGATAGACCAGCGCCAGGGGCAGCAATGCAATAGCGGTGAAAACTAAAAAATACCGCCGTACGGCGCGCCAATGCGTGGTACTTAATCTCATTTACTTAACAGGCGTTTGCCGCACAGACACTACAACGCCAGCTCTTGGTTGCCACTTTGATATGAAATCCGAAACATGCGGCACTCTTTCTTTCTATTGCTTATTGTTTGTTAATATCTTACAGACACTCTTTCTTGTTTTTTTCTGGGTTTTTGCTTTGTTTCTTCGATTACTCTTCACACAACGGCTGAAAAAAATTCGCAATTAAATTTATGAAATTGGCATGAGGTAAAATAGAAATATGTATGTGCAAAGGTGCAATGGCAATGTGTCATGCCATTCAATTTCTTGCATGTTGCAGAGAAATGTAATCAGCTGCCAACTTTTACATGCACTCATCGAACGCGGAAGGCATATGCATATATACGAGTATATACATATGTATGTACAAGTAGGGATGATAGCGAAAAGCTTCGATTACGGCATTTCGGGATTGTTTTAAAGTAATCGCGGTACCACGGGATTGACTTTGCGAGATAACTTTCTTGGTATTAGCAATAACTCAATAACTGTAACCAATTAAAATTTAGCCATAACCAATTTTTTTATTTATTTATTTTTATTTAAGGTGTTATATACAAGGTGGCGCAAAAGTAACCTTGTGATGTTTTTTGGCTGTAATTTAAAAAAAAAATTAAAAACTTTGATTTTTCTTGTGGATTATTTTTATTTGGTCTTTTTATTTTTTTTACATCAAGTCGAGAATATGATGTCATGTAAATGGCCGCCGCCACAGTTGATTGCCATTTGAGCCCTTTTTATGGCATTTTCCATCACTTTGGCCAAAACTTCCGGCGATAGGTCCTCACATTCTTGACGGATATTTTCTTTAAGAACTGCAAGAGTCTGAGGCTTGTTGACATAAACCCGCGACTTCAAAAAGCCCCACAAAAAGAAGTTTGGAGCGGTCAAATCAGGCGATCTTGCTGGCCAGTGCAAATCGCCAAAACGGGAGATTAGGCGCCCGGGAAATGCATCTTTCAGCCTATCGGTTGTGGCACGTGCAGTGTGTGCCGGTGCACCGTCCTGTTGGAACCACATGTTTTCCAATCCCAATTCATCAAGTTGCGGCAAAAAGAACACGTTGATCATTGCTCTGTAGCGCTCACCATTCACAGTAACCGTTTGGCCCGCGACGTCTTCGAAGAAAAAAGGTCCGATGACTCCTCCAGCGAAAACAGCACACCATACAGTGACTTTGAGCGGGTGTAATGGCTCTTTGTGGGTTACACGCGGATGTTCAGTGCCCCAGAAGCGTAAATTTTGCTTGTTTACGTACCCGCTAAGATGGAAATGGGCCTCATCACTCATGATTATTTTTGAGGAAAAATCATCTTCCTCTTGGTGGTGATTAAGGATGGCTTGAGCGTATGTTAGCTGCGATTGGCGGTCAGCAGCTAACAGCTGATGCACCATCTGGACTTTGTACGGAAACATCTTCAAATCTTGTACCAAAATTCGCTGTAAAGACCGTCGACTGATACCCATTTGCGTGGCACGTCGCACACTGGGGATTTTTGTACAGAGATGCGGAAAAAAGTATACATCCCAAAAAATATTTACATTTTTACTACTAACAAAGTTGTATATATTTGTGTATGAAAAGAACATGTCTAAAAACTATTTTTTAAAAAAATTAAAAAAAATTTTTGTTTTTAATTTATAAATTTTAATTTTTTTAAATTTTTTTTTTATTAATATAAGCCAGCAAATATTTACGCACAGGATACATGTAAGTTCATAATTCTGAATTACCCTCAAAATGTCAAAACAAAATTAAAAGTGTTTCGTTATCATTATGCACACACTAGAAAGCGTTTAGTTGTTATCATTGCCAAAAAATAATCAGTGGCGCCTGGTGGCACCTGCAATTGATTAAAACTGAAAGAGACGTTATTAAGCAACACGTTGATACTAGTTTCTGACCGTAGGTAAATGTAGCTCAACTTGCAGATCCAAGAATATGAAGGAATATGATTTTTTTTTTTTCGTAAAATTAATTATAAATAGATAATCAAATCCTTTACAGCCTTTGTTCTTCCGGCTAAAATATATAAAAATATCGTACCCTAAATGAAAAATAAAAACTTGGAAGTCGGCTCAAGCAAAAGGAAAAAAAACCTTGGGCTTTGAAGTTTTTTCTTAGTCAGTTCAATACTATAAAAAAATTATACTTTTGACATATCTATAAAAAAAAAAAAGTCGGAGTTTAGTAATTCTTTTTGATTTTATTGTTGGTTCTATTCTGGAATTTAGAAATACCATTAAACATTGCGTAGGTGGTATGTTGCAAATTTGACTTTTTCCGCAAAATCCCCAGTGTGCGTCGTCTGGTCGATGTCGACGGCGCTTCCATGACATCCTCGGCTACAGCAGCAATATTCTCTGCAGAACGGCTACTCCGGGGTCTGCCACGCCTGGCAGCATCTCGTGTTGTGCCAGTCTCTTCGAGGCGAGCGGCTAAACGTCGCAGTGTTTCACCAGTAGGCGTTGGACGGCGAGAAAATCTGCTACGAAATTCACGTTGTGCCAAAGCCACCGACCGATTATTGGTCAAATAAATATTCAGCAATGTTCCGCGTTCTGGAGCAGTGTGGCGTAACATTGTTTATTAACGTGTATTTCGCATGTGTTTACTACACAAATGTCAAAACAGAACTGACATTAGGGGCCAATCGCAAAATTTATAGCATTTTCTGATAGGCGGATTACTTTAGCGCCTTTTTTGTAAATATTTTTTAGAACTTTTATTCAAATGAGGCATGTATCATACTGAAGGGTAACTCTCGAAGAATACATTTTGGTGTTTTTATTTTTAAAAAGGTTATTATTTATTGTTGATATCGCCCCTCCCCCGAAACGCCGTTATTTAGAAGACACTTGCGGTGATCACGGTAGCGCATGAGCAGCTCAACGGAAATTGTAGAAAAATGTTTTTTAGTAAATCTGAACGGTTTATTTACCCTTTTTGAGGGGTTGAAAAATTTAAAAAAAATTAATTCAGCGAACTATGCAAATATTTATAAAAAGTGAACCGTTCAGATTCACGAGGTTTTAATTTCGCATAACTAAAAACAAAGTTTATGCCAAACGGTCAAATAGTTTTTGATAAATAATGATCATCGCGACGGAAATTTTCAAAAAACACGACTTCGAGATAATCGCGTCTAAAGTTTTGCGTGCACTTCATTTAAGGATAATTTGCGCGCTTCCACGGTCTGTAACTTTCGTTCTAGAGCTCTGATCTTTATGATTTTTTGAGTTAATATTTTTAAGATGATGCACTTTTAGAATATGCCATAAACATTTTTTCGCTTTTTTAGTCCAACACAAGGTATAGGTATAACCCCTTAAAGATAACCGATTTTATTTATTATTTTAACTGTAACCGGTATTAAAAAAACCCATTTTTACTAATTTAATAAATAAAGTAATAAATTTTCTAAATTGTTTTTGAAAATCGTGAGGTTCAGGAACGCCTGTATCACTAATAACACAGGTCAACAACGTTTTGTTCTAGGAAAGTGTAGGGTCATTTTTGAAGTAATTTTTTGCGTAGAATCCGAATCCGGGGTTTAAATTGCTCTATCACGACAGGATTTTGAGATATCCTAACCTAAAAGTGCAAAAACGCTGTTTTTGCCCATTTTTGAGGTTATGTAGCTACGCAGATTTTGCTCTTCATAAAAAAGTAAACATAGTATTTTAAAGAATAAGTCTATGCTCTAAATGCCGTTGAGTTTGCTTCAATATCTTTATTTTTCACTGAGATATCGCATTTTGAAGTTTCCATGTTTGTGAATTTTTCGATATTCGAAAATCCATTGAGATAACATGAGACGTTACACGGTCGATTACATAGTCGCACAAAAAAAATAAATTTGAATATCCTGAGGGGAAACAGCTGTTTTTATTGCATGATAATGCACCACCTCACAAAACCAAAAATCTTCGTGAATTTTTGATGCAAAAACATATTTGTGTCATCGACCACCCTCCGTACTCTCCTGATCTATCATCATGCGACTATTTTCTGTTCCCTAAATTGAAAACTGCCATGAAAAGTGCGTTTTATGATGATATTTCAGCCATTCAAGCAGCCGTGGCACAGGTGTTAAAGAACATTCCCTTAGATGACATAAAAAAGTCCATGCAGAAATTGGTTGATCGTTCTGAACGTTGCATCGAGTTAAATGGAGACTATTTTGAATAAAAAATAACTTTCAAACACAGTACGATACGTGTTTTATTCTTCATCTGAAAAGTTATGTTATTTATTGAACATACTGTGTATGTATAAAAATACACATCAGCGTCCAGGAATGCGCGCAACCAAGAGGGGGTTAAGGGGTTCAAGTGTGCTACAAATACTAACAGTTTATGCAATTTTTTACAAAAACAATTTACAGAAATATTTGAGCGAAATTCAACTTTTGTTAAACGAAAGCGAATCGAAACTGAAACTTTGTGACCGAACAAGGCCAAAGCTAAAGCCGTAGGTCTATACTTCTAAATGAAATTAAAACAAAATTAATAAAAAAATTGTTTCACCGAGTTCCTCCTCCTATTTCTCGTGTGCGTCTTAATGTTGTTCCACAAATGGAAGGACCTACAGTTCTAAGCCGACTCCGAGCGGCACACACACATATACGCGCGAATTAACCGTAGCCGATAAAAACAACTCTAAGCCCTCATTTATTTTTTGCTTCTGGAGCAATAAATAATCTTTCGACGTTAATTCACAATTCCTTGCATTCTGGATTATAATGCAAAATTTTACTTACACATAAAATATTAAATATCAAATCTGGTGCAAAAGCTTAAATAGTGCAACGTTTACGTTATTTGTGTTACTGATTCGTTCTTGGTGGCTTTGTTGGTCGCTGTTGTTATCTTCTTATTGAGGTCACTGTGACGGTCATAACACGCGTGCGAAAACTTATTGAACGAAAGTGCAAACGAATTTCTTTTCGTTTTTAATTTTTCAATTTATTTTTTTAGTTGGCGCTAGCGACCATATTTTGATGACTAAATAGTTGCGAAAGGAAGTTATGTAAAGGTGAACTCAAATAGACACAATTCTACAAGGACAACAAACCAAGCACACATAAAAAAAGGGAAAACCTACTTTTATTGATTTTTTTACCGCGTAGACGCCACGTTGTTAGCTTTTTCTTTGTTTGCATTGGGCTCTTTGCCTTTAGCTACTTAAATTAAATAATTCATATTCGAGCATTCCTAGTCAGCAGCTGCGCATTTACTACCGTTTCATTCATTAACAACAAAACAGGCAGTTGGCGTGCACCAGTTACGTGTTCACATTTCATTCATTTGTTTTTATAGCCGTGCCCACTTGTGCCAAAGGGTATACGCGTGCAGGTATATCAAATTTGCTACATATGGGTAAGCTAACTTATTCTAAATCCGCTCACACATTATTGAGATCGAATAGAAATCACGTCTACTTTTTATATAAAGGGTGGCTGAATTTCAAGGGCCGATGTTTAATGTGAACCACACCTAAACGTCAAGTTATTTTCTGCGTTTGATTTGACATTTTTCAATTTCAGACTAACTCAATTTGAACCATGGAAAGATACACAATCGAGCAACGCGTTAAAGTTATTAAGGCTTATTATGAAATCGGGCGTTCAAATCAAAATGCATATCGCGCACTTCGTGAAGAAAATCATCTTCAGTGATGAGGCACAGTTTCACTTCAGTGGATTCGTCAATAAGCAGAATTGCCGCATTTGGGCGAATGATAATCCAAGAGTGATTGCCGAAAAACCAATTCACCCACAAAGAGTGACTGTTTGGTGCGGTTTATGGGGCGGCGGCATTATTGCGCCGTATTTTTTCCAAAATGAGGCCGGTCAGGCAGTTACTGTGAATAGTGTTCGCTATCGTGAGATGATAACGAACTTTTTATGGCCCGAATTGAAAGATATGGATGTGAACGATATGTGGTTTCAATAGGACGGTGCCACTTGTCACACAGCTCACGAAACAATGGCTCTTTTGCGCGAAAAATTTGATGGCCGAATAGTCTCACGTCGCGGCGATGTCAATTGGCCGCCAAGATCATGTGATTTGACACCGTTGGACTTCTTTACTTGAGGTTATTTGAAAGAAAAGGTGCACGTCGATAAGTCAGCAACAATTCAAGAGCTAAAGGATGAGATAATTCGGCACATTAACGGCATAGAACCTCAATTATGCCTCAACGTCATCGAAAATTTGGACCATCGGATGGAGGTGTGCCGCCGAGGCCGCGGCGGCTATTTGGCCAATATTTGGTTCCATACCTAATTGAGTCATGTCAATATTATCATAATAAAGAGGAATGATAATAATTACCTAAAAAAATTGTATTTTATTCAAAATCAACACCGGCATTTGAAACTTAACCACCCTTTATTAATAAAAAATATCCATTCGTTCGCCTCAGGTTACAAGCGACAACTCTCTCTAGCCGGTTTAAATTAAATTTCTCTAAAATATGCGCGGTTCATATGAAGTTCGTTGCGAACTGAATTTAGCACTGCCTTACTTGGTTTTCTTTTGTTTTTCTTTTTTCATAGCAAAGATTAGTGAAAAGTATTTCAATTTAGAACATTTTGTGTGCCTATACAAATTTTTGTTTGGCGTTTATTGCCAGTCTTTGATCTATGAGTGGGCCTTTGCTTGGCGACAATTACGAAGTGGGAGGATTCATTTCGCTGGAAGGTTGTTATGTATATGTATGTAAGTACGTTATTGTTGGTTTTTGTTGATTAATGTGTTACGGTGAGTGTTGTTTTTTTTTGTTTTGCTTTTGTTGTGTGACGAAGAGCAATGCACAGATATAAATATCTTATATTGGACACTAATTGACAATATTTATTGGCTGCTGCTACTATTTGGCGTGACTTCCCTCATACGGAGCACTGCTAATAGGCCTATGTACATATGTGTTTATGTAGTAGTTTCACCTCATTACATACATATATAAAATAACATTCGATTCTATTTGTTACGTCGAAAATAGCCATAGTCAAAGTGTCGCCACGACTTCGCTGTCCAATAATTTAGCCAGTGAATGCGATTGCCTGCCTTTCTTATTGCGTATGAGCTATTTTTGCAATGGGAGCGCACTGTATTTTTTGTGTTTTGTTTTTGCATATGCACATCTGTGTGTACAAGTATATATACGTATATGTGTAGATATATATCTCGCGCGCTTAATTTAATTTACTTCACCACAAATGTTTCAATTATTATAACAAAAATAATTACTTAAACCAATCGTTAAAATCCACGTTGAAAGCCGGTAAACATATTTTTTACAAGTGAACGTAAAACACTCAAGTCGAGGTAAATTTGAAATGGGTATTCCGATCGCATACTTTTTTCATATTTCCTTACTCAGTAAAATTGCCATTTCACTATGCATACAGGTATTCGTGGACTTTGGCAAGGCCATAAATACCTCTTGATTTAAGTGCGATATTCAAACTATCATTCATTCAAGTGTTTTTTGTTTTTGTTTTTGGTCGAGAGCCAACTTAACGATTGTTACAAACAAACAAACAAAAATTATTTTTTATATTATTTTTAAATAAAGGGTGGTTAAATTTCAAGGGCCGATGTTGAATGTGA
Organism: Anastrepha fraterculus; assembly: GCA_037575425.1. Lineage (NCBI taxonomy): Eukaryota > Metazoa > Arthropoda > Insecta > Diptera > Tephritidae > Anastrepha > Anastrepha fraterculus. The sequence goes on along the minus strand of JAYXIM010020330.1, from coordinate 350,155 downwards.
ACCACACCTAAAAGTCAACGACACCGTTGGACTTCTTTTTAGGGTTTTTTGAAAGAAAAAGCCAGCAACAATTAAAGAGTTAAAGGATGAGATAATTCGGCACATTAATGGCATAGAACCTCAATTATGCCTTAGCGTCATCGAAAATTTGGACCAACGGTTGGAGATATGCCACCGGGCCGTGGCGGCCATTTGGCCGATATTTTGTTTCATACGTAATTGAGCCATACCAATACTATCATAATAAAGAGAAATGACAATAATTTCCTAAAAACATTGTATATTATTCAAAGTCAACACCGGCTCTTGAAACTTAACCACCCTTTATAGAATATTTTTTTTTTTTTTCATAATTATACAGCTATTCTTCTTCTTAATTGGCACGATAACCGCTTACGCGATTTTTGCCGAGTTTAACAAAGCGCGCCAGTCGTTTCTTTCTCGTGCTAAGCCGGAGCCAATTGGACACACCAAGTGAAGCCAAGTCCTTCTCCACCTGATCTTTCCAACGCAGAGAAGGCCTTATTCTTCCTCTACTACCACCAGTTGGTACCGCATCGAATACTTTCAGAGCCGGAGCGTTTGTATCCATTTGGACGACATGACCCAGCCAACGTAGCCGCTGGATCTTTATTCGCTGCGCTATGTCTATGTCGTCGTAAAGCTCATACAGCTCATCGTTCCATCGCCTACGACATTAACCGCTGCCAACGTGCAAAGGTCCAAAAATCTTACGCAGAATCTTTCACTCAAACACTTCAAGCGTCGCTTCATCGGATGTTGTCATCGTCCACGTTTCTGCGCCATACGTTAGGACGGGCATAATGAGAGTCTTGTAGAGTGTTAGTTTTGTTCGTCGAGAGAGGACTTTAGTACGCAAATGCCTAGTTAGTCTAAAGCAGCACTTGTTGGCAAGAGAGATTCTACGTTGGATTTCAAGGCTGACATTGTTATCGGTGTTAATGTTTGTTCCTAAGTGTAGGAAGTCCTTTACAACCTCGAAATCATAACTGAGAACAGTGACGTGGGTGCCGATACGCGAGTGCGCCGACAGGAGGTTCTTCGTTTTGTCCTCGTTCACCACCAGACCTAGATATTACAGCCAGTTTGTTTGTGCTACTTAAAAAAATCATAGAGGTATCTAAAAACAAAGTCTCATATGTGCCCATAATTATGAAAATGATCTAAGTCATATAAGGGTTTTCCAATAAAAGGGGTTATTCCCATAAAAGATCAATGGTTTCGTTGCTTGTGTGGCACGTAGCGCTGTCTTGTTGAAAATAAACGTTGTCCAGATCAACACCATACAATTCCGGCTATAAAAAATCGTTAATCATCTCTCGACAGCGCAATCCATTCACCGTAACTATTGCTCCAGCTTCATTTTCGAAAAATGACTCCGAAGGACCATAAGCTGCATCAAACATTCACACGTTGAGGATAAAGAGGCTTTTCAACAATAACTCTTGGATTTTCTGAGCCTCAGATCTGACAATTTTGCTTGTTGACGAAGCCACCGAGGTGGAAATTGGCCTCATCACTCAAGATGATTTTTCGATGGAATTCCGGATCATTTTCATGCATTTCAACGACCCAATCAGCAAAGACACGACGTTGTTGATGATCGGCCAGTTTGAGTTCTTGTGTTAACTGGACTTTATAAGCCTTAAGACCCAAATTTTTATGTAAAATACGGTGTAATAACGTTTGTGGAATGCCGAATTCCAACGAACGACGAGGAATGGACAAACTTGGGTTTTCTTCAACACTTTCGGCTACAACAGCAAAATTTTCGGCTGTTCTTGAGCGACGTGCACGGGTTTCATTCTTAACATCACTAACTTGTCCCAACAGCTCGAATTTTTTCACCAATTTCTGTATTGCAGTCCGACAAGGTGCTTCACGATGACCCAAAAATGTTCGAGTTTTACGAACCGTCTCTGCCAAGTTTTCACTATTTTAATAGTGAATTTTAATAATTTGAATGCTTTAAATAAGTTTAAATAAACGGTTTTAAGTATAAATTTTTGTATGATTACACTAAATATCGCCGCGTTACCTAACATACTTTCTTCAAGATCCCTCGCCTTTGTCTTTACAGTCATTACACACTAAAAAAAAATCAAGATTCTTTTGCTGTTTTTTGTTTGTTCCCTTCAATTGTGAGTTATAGGGAGTTAACAACGTAAGTCCACAACGAGAAAATTCGGTGCATTTTAGAGTTTTTCTTTGATAAAGGCGAAAATGTAAGCCAGGCCGCTGAAATTGTAAATGGTGTTGATGGTGGCAATTTTGGTGTCGTCGACTCCGTTCAGGCATTTTTGATGTTAAGGGGTTATATACCTTGTGTTGGACTAAAAAATCGAAATTTTTTTTATGAGAGATTCTAAAAGTACATCATCTGAAAAATATAAATTCAAAAAATCATAAAGATCGGAGCACGAACGAAAGTTACAGACCGTGGAAGCGCACGACCATTCTTGGAACGAGAAGTGCACGCAAAACTTTAGACGCGATTATCTCGAAGTCGTGTTTTTTGAAAGTTTCCGTCGTGGTGATCATTATTTAACAAAAACTATTTGACCGATATGCTTAAACTTTTTTTAATTATTCGAAGTTACAACCTCTGAATGGTTCACTTTTTATAAATATTTGCATAGTTCGCTGGAATTAAATTTTTTTTTTAATTTTTCAACCCCTCAAAAATCGTTTTTTTTTGTGCAAAGCGGTTTTCATATGGAGAAAATTTTTTTTGGGTAAATAAACCGTTCAGATTCACTAAAAAACATTTTTTTACAATAATCATTTAATTTTTTTTATTTCATTTGAGCTGCTCATGCGCTACCTTGATCACCGCAAGCCTCTTCTAAAAAACGGCGTTTCGGGGGAGGGGCGATATCAACAATAAATAATAACATTTTTTTAAATAAAAACATCAAAATGTATTCTTCGAGAGTTACCCTTCAGTATGATATACATATGCCTCATTTGAATAAAAGTTCTAAAACATATTTAAAAAAAATTATGACAATCGTCCATTTTTTTGGGATCACAAGGTATATGTATAAAACCCCTTAAAGAAAATGTCGATAAAGTCGAAAATGCCGATAATATCACAGAAATAATTGAAGTTGACCGGCTGTTAGTAGTCGTAGCATCGCGCAGGGGCTAAAGACCGAACAAAAACAGTTTTAATATATTTGCACGAAAATTGTACGCAAAAATAATGGATTTCTTTTTCCCCAAAATAATATTCTACTTTTTCACCAAGAAAACAATTTTTAGAAATACAAATAATAATGACCTCATCCTACGCCTCCTGGCTGACAATCAAGGAATGTCATTTTCTAAACACTTCATGTCATAAAATCATCTAACCACACGCTGTGAGTGTCCTGCCTTTGCTAGAGCACGGCCACGAGTTTTGGGTTCCGATGTCATGAGAATGAGTAATATTCGTTCTCTAAAACTGGAGAAGATTTACAGATTTGTCAAAGAATCTGGAAAATTCTCACAGGACTAACTATCTCTATCTCTGTCTATATTCTTTCCTATCTCTTTCTCTGATACTTATCATAAAATCATCTAATCATTAAAAAAATTTAATTTCTCCGGCACTTGTGTTTTTTATTTCCATCCCAATAGTGAGAAGGACTCCATCCCATTACGAGTTTCAGGAGTATTTCCATCATTCCGAGCTTTTTCTCAAATTTTTGATGTGCATCTAAAAGTTGTTGCACAAATAGCGGCACTTGCAGCTGCATATCGTCTTCGAATGGTAGATGTTTTTTTGGTGAGAAACTTTTTCATAACATAAAATTGTAATTTAAAAGTAATTTCGAATTAAATTTGATTCAACTGTATATTTGAAATTTCAATTCAGTTCGATTTAATTGTATTTTTAAAATTTATATTAAATTTGATTTAATTGTTTTTTAGAAAAAAAACCTTCCAAACTGTATATATACATATACATATACATATATGTAAATATGTAAATCGGAGGACGTTATGCTTTAAATTTTCGGTTCAAAATTTGCACTCTTGTATTTTTCGATATTTTATTTATGTCACAAATTTTAGAATATATAATGTTTTGCCATTTATATGCAGCATGATTTACTTTTGACACAAGCATTCGGCTAATTTAGTAAGCAAAAACAAAAAACAGGAGGAATGCACATTCGTGAGAGCCATGAAAACTGAATCAATAAAATATTCGCTTATACTTTCTTATGTTTTTTCAGCAGCACAAAAAATGAAATCTGCAATGAATTATTTCCGCTCACTTTTTTATTTTCTGTTTTATTAATTTTACTCAAACAAACAATTGCAGCAAATTTGTGCCTAGGTTTGCATTTTATTGCCAATAATCCCAAGTTCTTACTTTAGGCTGCAATTGTTGCTGTGTTGTTGTACACTTTGGCCACTTTTCTTTTGAAAAAATACTTATACAAAATCACAAACTTTTTATTATCCGCTCTATAAAATATTCGCGCTCGTGTGAAAGTGTACTGAATCGAAATTAGTGCGAGCACTTTTGGCAAAGCCAGCAAATGCCAACAGCCACATTTTACATATTGTACATACGAGTATATATGCATGTATGTACGGATGTGTGTGTGTAGTTAATGTCAGTGCTAGCTAACAAGCGCCACAAACAACAACTACGTACTAACGGACGTGCCAGCAATGGCTACAATAACAAAAGCGCGCAAATCTCACAAAAACAGCAACAACATTGGCAACGACCAGCCCAGTGTTGCTTCATTGCTACACAAAAAACTAAAGCTAAAATGCGCTCAGCACTGCATATGTATGTACATACATAGGTATGTATGTATGCAAGTATGTACCATACAGTACTTCCCTACATTCCACGCCTCAACTCTCGTCGTTCGTTGTCTCTATACGTCGTCGTCGTTGTCATTGATTGACATTTGTTAATAATTAAAACCTAGTTAATTAAATAAATTTCAATTGCTCGCGCGCAATAACAACTTTCAAGTACTGACACAAATTTCCATTCGCATGTTTTACACAAAGCTGTTATTATTTTGAAATAAGTCAAATCGGAAACATATGCAACACTGTTCATAAAATTGTTGGCAACAACCCTCTGAAATGTAAACAAAAAAATCTTTCCAGCTACCCCTAAAACCGTAGAGCGGCGCATGCATGTTTGGTATCTCAGCACTTTAGTGTAGTTTTTGTTGTTGTTGATAAGGAAGTAGCAGCAGCTCCTCGGCAACAAACGCTAGTCTTATCACTAATCTGTCGCACTCTCTGCACCGTTGCGCTCTTTTAGAGTCACATAATTTCTCTGAAAGAGAAGAAACGCTCTCGTGTTTTAGCAATATTTCTTTCGACTCCGCCTATTGATATATACATACTTACACACATATCTAGTTTCATACTTATGTCCACACTCATGTGTGTATATGTATTAGTCATTGTTTACTGTGCAGACCGTTTTCCGTTTTATTTGTAAACAAAAGCGCTTATAGTCACAAAAATCAAAGCTGCAAATTGCAATGCAAAACAGGCTGAGAATGCAATTTTATATGCAAAGCGGGATTTGGCGGGCAAATGGTGTACAAAATTGTGTTATCCAATAAATGGTCTACGTAAATTATTTATTTATTTATTTGTTTGGTCTACCACAACAACCTCAGGTAAATCCTAATGTTACTACAATTTAATGCATAAAAAATTAAAAATGTATAGTTACAATTTATACTTAACATCTAAAATGTATTAAATTAAAAATAAATTACAATATTCATGCAGGGTAAGATTTAAAGAAAAAGAAAGAGTAATACAAGAATTTAGCGAAGTAGAGTAGAGACAAAGGATTAAATAGTAGAAATTACCCTTTATTGTATTTACGTAATGCTATTTTGAGAAAAGTCTAGGCGAATCTAACAATGCAACATTTTCTTGTTAATTTCTAAGTATTTTAAATTTATATTTACAAAGTGGCGTTTCTATCGATTCCGTTCTGGTAAAATGCACGCCGAAGATGTGGCACGCTCTGAAGCCCAGGTGGTCAAATGAAAATAATGTGAAAATTATGTAAAATAATTTTGTAGACTCGCTTCCGTCTGACTTTTAATCAAAAACTGTATTCACTATTATTAATTTTTTTCACTGCTCGTATAACAACAAGTTGCTAATAAAAATTTGAAAGAAGATACCGTCGTTTACTTGTAGTTTACCGACTAACAACAAGTTTTTGTTTAACCCAAAGGAATATTTGATGGAGTTAAAAAAGGTAAGGAAAGACGGTCACCTTAGCCGAGATGGTTGGTGATTGGCTACAATTTAAGTTGTCCGAGTTCGAAATCCATTGTGTAGCTTAAAACTGTAGGGTCCATTTGTAGAGTAATACCAAATCAGCAAAAATGAGCCAGTGAGCCATAAGCTATGGCAACCAGAACTCCTCTTTTTGTTGTAAAATATTGGTACGTATACTGTATGCAGCTGTAGCCCAAGAATTCTGAGATCGATGTACATCATGACACAATAAGACCAATGGTAACAAATGGAGCGGCCATTTGGGCATCGAGAGCCAACCTACAGCTGCTAGGGCGGTGATGCTTCAGCTGACACTACTTCACATAGTTATTCAGCAATCAACCAAGCGTACCCTATTGAATAATACCTGGGAAGGCTTCGGTAGAGGAAAAGTGGATCCATCTAAAAACATGAAATTGCTGAGTCTGCAGCTGCAACTTACCTAGCTACTCAGAGCTGATATCACTAAAGCCATAAAATTCCAAAAGAAGTACAAAATTGAACTCGACGACAAGTTAAAATGTAGTAGACCTGCATTTGAAAAGAAACTGCAGGAGTGTACGCTGAACTGATACACAGATGACTCTAAGACACCAGAAGGCATGGGCGCAGGAATTTATGGCTGCAGAACCAAATGGTCTATGCTGATGGGTAATTTTCCTAGCATCTTCCAAGCGCAGATGTAGGCCGTCATCTGTCTATATGCAGAGATAAACTTAGACAGGAATGGCCGGAATGAGCGAATTGCCATTCTGAGTGACAGTCAGGCGGCACTCATGGCCCTATTGTTCTGTGAGATAAAATCCTGTCTGGTACTTGAGGGTATCGAGAAACTTAATTACTAGGAACGCACAATCGCATCGGGCTAATTTGGCCCCCAAGGCACAGGGGTATAACAGGGAATGAAACAGCGAACGTATTGGCGAAAGAGGCTGCGGCCTCGCCATTAATAGGACCCGAGCGCCTCCTTGCTATGGGGCAACACACCATCAAGGAGAAGATGGGAGGAGTGAATAACTAAGGCTAAGAGAGATTTGCTGACACCAAACTATGGTACTCCGCCAGGCGCGTTTCCACGACAGTCGGTTCTACGTTACCGAAACGACCCGGATCTATATCCGGTCAAGGACTGTCACTCCAGCAGCATTCCCCGTATGTAAGTATGGGGAATGTTTATTCTGCTACAACAACAACAACAACTCCGCCAGGCGATCCCGTATGTGAAGGCACTCCGCACGACACTAACCACCTTTTCACATGCGCCATCAAACCCACTCATCTAACACCCCTCTCCCGCTAGACCCAACCTGTCGAAACAGCAAGTTTCCTGGGCCTACCGTTAGGTGAGTTAGACCAAGACGACCGGTGACTTACACTACACTGACAGGGCAAAGTTACTGCTACAGCAACAACAACAACTCCGCCAGGCGGAATACTTATTGGGACCGAACAACCAAAAGAGATTTAAAAAACTCATAACCCACCCCAAGGATTAACTGAAAATGCTCACGAGCATTCTAGCAGGCCATTGCAGGTTGCGTACACATGATTGGGATATAGTCCACTGAATCTTGTCGTTTTTGCGCCCAATCCCAAACGGCTCCAAGGCACCTTCTCCTTGAATGCAACGCTCTAGGGCGGAGAAGGTCGAGACATCTTGGTCAACTGTAGCCAGAAGAATGGCACATACGCTCAATCCAACCCAGCTTCATCCTGAGTTTAATAAGAAAACTAGATCTGAATGAGGTACTGTGATGAGCAGAGTGCACAAAAGACCGTGAGTTCGAAGTGCGAACCTCGAAGTAATCTAATCTAGTGCTTGCACCTAGTTATTCGTCACTTTTGACATTTTCTGGCTGAAAAAATAGCACTTCATTATAAAATGTTAGTTTCAAATATCAATCATCAAAATTCTTATTTTATTTTTTCTGACATTTTAATTTTCAAAAAACACTAAATCTAATGCTTGCGGCACCAAGTTGGCAGTGTATCTCTAATGTATGTATATATAACGGTGAATTTTTTTTTTTTTTTTTGTTTTTTGATATGCCAAATTTTCATAATTTTCGCTACTGAATAAGTGTTACTGGCAAATTACACGAACAAACCGAGTGCTTATGGATATATGCGAGTGTCTTAACATTAGTTTTTGTTTTCGCCAACAACTATACTGTAGCAGAGAATGTTAATGGAATGAGAAGATTTGCTCCTTCTGTTACTGTTAACTGTTTTTGGTACAATTGAGATTTGAAAGATGTATAGTAAGGGATTTAAGAACATCGACTTTATAGACACCACACTGAGTTTTGCCCACACAAAAATTGAAAACACCACACATCTTCACATCAACACACAACAAATTTCTCACCTCGACATTAAACCAATTAAATTTATACTATTTTCGTATTTTTGAAATAATAAGCGACTACGTAAAATTTATTACACAACATTTTTTTCGCTTACATTAAAAAAATGATAAAATAAGAAGAAAAAAAATTTGAAAAAAAAATTCCTTTAACATTCTCTGACTATAGATATAAACATTCCTATAAAACGTAGCATACATTTAGGATATTTATATTTTTAAAGAAATTACGTATGCATATTTCATCTCATATTAATTGAATCGTAAAAATAAAATTTTAAAACAGATGATTAGGTCGAAAATATTGCTGCAACTTACAGCAGATGCTTCATCTCCTCACCTCCTTCTTGTGGTTTTTTGACCTTAAGCTTTGGGCATGTTTGGGTGAAGAACTTCTGGATTTTCTAAGCCGAAATCTGGTGCAGATATGATTAGCAGATCAGCTTTACACTTTAATGGAGTTCTGTAGTGATTGTAATAAATAATAGTCTGAAGGCCTATGGTCCAGATTATACCACGGATGCATCAAAATTTTCAATGAAATTCACAGTTTCACGGATCATCAAAGGTGTGGCTGATTTGTTGTTGGCGGCAAGTTGAAACACGTTGCTAATTTTTCTATCAATTTTTGTCGCTTTAATTGAATTTATGAATGAAATTGAAATTGAAATCGCTATAGGAGCGCATAATGTACAATTTTCATGCAGAACCGCAAATACAGCCAATAGCCATTTCGTAAAAGTCAATTCCTCGTTATTTTTGGTACATATTTTCGATCCATTTTTAACACCAGTAACAGCTGCAGCTACATACTGTATATTCCGAAATATTTATTTTCCATTATTGTCAATGCTGAAATTTCAATCAAATTCCTTTCATACTAGAAAAGCACCAAAAATGTATGATAATTAATAATATTGATAATTAATTTTATTGCTATTATTTCGTGTTATAAAACATAGTTTATTTGTTCTTTATTGCTATTTCATTAGTAAAAATATGCAGTTATAAAATTCTTGTCTTTTACAAAACCCGCTCCTTTATAATTAGTAAATAGTTAATTTACGGTATAAAAAAAATTGTGTTTCTTGTTTTTTTATTATTTAGGTACAAATGGTATGCAAGGTTCCCTGAGTTGTTTTTTTTTTTCATTTATAACCGTTAATTTGTGTAACTCTCCTTTAGTATTTAATAAGAGATTGCACAAGACAATCACAACCTATCTTATCACGGCCATGTAAATCTTCCAATTCCAACACTACACAGCTTCCAATAACAATGCCACCAGCCTTGCGCACCAATTCAATCGCAGCTTTCAGCGATCCACCAGTGGCGAGTAGATCATCTACGATTACCACTTTTTGTCCATTTTTAATAGCATTTGCTTGAATTTCGAATGTGTCCTTTTAAAAATTAAATTCGCAATTTGAAAGTTAGATAGACAGCGCAACTCGAAGACTTACTCTGCCGTACTCCAATTCGTATTCCACTGATATCAATTCACCTGGCAATTTACCCTTCTTGCGTATTGGTGCACAACTTATGCCCAATTCGGTTGCTATCAGGAGATTGAAGAGGAACCCACGTGACTCTAAGCCAATGATGATTTCGGCATCTGGATATTTGTGCTTGATTTGTTCAACAAGTAATTCCTTCAGGTAGCCGCAAGCAATTGGATCTCTCAGTGCGCTAAAAATGTCACTAAAAGAAGACTTCAATTAAATCAAATCTATGGCGGTAACTAGAATACAGATACCGGAAAGTAATGCCTTTTTTTGGGAAATCAGGAAAAGTTCCAATTTTGCTCTTTATATACTCCAACTTCTCATTACTCATCTCGCAATAATTAAAACTTCAGATTGTCAAACGAAAAACACAGATTAAAGTAAAGGGTCAAGGTGAGGTGAAAATAGTTACTATCGCTATGTTGGAATGAATTGTTTGAGCAAAACGACTCGTAAATGCAGGCAAATTATTCTTATCTACGAATTAGCTCAGCTAACGCTTCAAATTGCCTCAAATGTAAAAAGTGAGCGTAATAAACGAATTTCACATATTTTTACACAGCTGTCGGTGCTTCTTATCAATATCGTAAAATCACCTTGCCGTATTGTTGTAATATTATATTTTTTCTGAGTTACCAGCTGCCGGTAAGCAATTTGTAAAAACGAAATTTCTCTTAAAAGATTTCTGAAGAAATAATATAAATACAGAAATCCCTAGTAAATGGTGTATTGTTGTAACCTCGCATGAGGAATGTAGAGGGAGGGATGTATCTCTATCTAAAACCTGCAAATCGTACCCTACGGAAGCTTAGACAAAATGAATGGAATGACAAAATATCAAATGACGTAGTGCTAAATAGAATGCAAACCGCTAGGAACATGCTTACGGACATAAAAAGGAGAAAAGTCGCGTATTTCAGACACATAACAAGAGGTGACAAGTATGATATTTTAAAACTGGTGATGCATGGAAAAATTGAAGGACAAAGAGGAATTGGTAGGAAGAAAATGACATGGCTAGACAACATCAAAGAGTGGACAGGCCTCAAAACAATCGGCGAACTAACAGCAGCAGCGAAAAACAGGCAAAAATATAATGACATCATTAATAATATGACCTGACAACCGTACGACTAAGATCATAATGACGTTTGTATGTAATCGCGAACATCCAGCATGGATATGCCGATTAAGAAGAAGAAGATATATATTTTTATATAATTGGCGCTTACACCTTTTTCGGGTGCTCCACCGAGCTGCACTTTCCATGTATGGCGTGCGTTTCGATGTTGTTCCGCAAATGGAGCGAACACAGTTTTAACATGACTCCGAACGGCTGATATTTTTTATGAAGACTTTTTCATAGTTGAAATATAATCGAAGGTTTGCCATTGCCTGCCGAGGGGCGCCCCCTATTAGAAAAACTGTTTCTATCTGGTGGCGTTTCATGTACGGATTTCAACTTACGCACTTCGGAATGGTAGACACGCACTAGTTCATTCGGCTACATCGGTCGCTTATGATACGTATTATTAAGTTCTTCTTAATTTCATAAGCCTTCAAGAAATTGTAAGTAATATTAATTGTTTTCATAAATTTATTTAATATGGCATGTTTAAAAAAATATTTTGAAGTATGTGGGAAAGTGATTAGGTACAAGCTAATTGGGTATAATATGGTTACCAAAAATGCATTTTTTTAAGGATAGATGAATGTCCTTCGCCGTTGACGCGAATTTTCGATTTTTAGGGGGTAGGAGTAGACGGAATTAAAAAAAAAATGGGTTTTTATGCATTTTCTTAAAGTATAATATCTTAAAAATATTATGTGAAAATTTAAAGGAAATCCGATATCCGAATCGAGTTATTCAACAATTAACAAACGGCGCTCGGGCATTCCGGATAAGCCCTAAAAACTTTAAATGCGTTTTTCACAAAACTATGTTTTTTTGAACTCGCGACCACTGTAACTTAAACACCGCTTGGTAGATTTCAATAAAATGTATACTGCTTTTGAAAAACATAAAAAACTCGTGCCTGATCGAAGGATTTTTTCGTTTTTTTTTTCAAAAATTTTGATTTTTTTTTTTTAACAATTAATTGTCGGGTTTTTCTCAAAAACCTAAAAAATTTTTCCTGAGTTCGCCATATTGTTAATGACTTGTGATAATCACCGCAAAGGACTTCTACAAACAGCGACAACTTTTACAATTATTAATTTGTTTTTTTCAAATTTTGCTAAGTTTAAGTCGAAACATGATGTATTAATGCTATGTTTTTATTTTTGTTAAATAAAGGAATCGAAAAACTATTGAAAAACATAATTTCTTCTTCTAACCCCTTAAGTTGGTCAAGAAAATGATTTATTTGTTTATTTAATCTATAAGTAAAAAATTGGTCAAAATAAATGATTATGCTTTGCCTAAAATTGCTCAACAAGCCCAACAACCAAGTGCAAATCTTTTAAAAGTTAAATTGCAAATTAATTTGCACAAATTGAAACATTTCGCCTAATACGAAGTTGTATGGTTCGAGACTAAACTTTAACTAAAATATAATAATAATAAAAAGTTCAGTTTTTTAACTAAAATTTGAAATAGAACGTCACACATTACACAAAACACACAAATTGAAGCGTTCGTGAACTATGCTTGGCAAAAGTATCCGTTTCAAAGTTGAGAAAACTTGTGCCATTATGTGATTAAACTTGCAATGCAACAAAACACCATTGACACGATTTCAATGCTGCGTCGTTTTCGAACATTCTGTATTCCCTTGTTTTGAGGCATTGAAAACCAAGTTGACGGTGATTTGAAAGTGTCAAGAAGAAAAACATACAAAATCAGTAGATATATGTACCAATGTGATCTCCCCTTTAATTTACTTAATAACTTCGAAATTTTTATGTAGCGACTATAATTGATATTCTCGCTAGTTAATTCGAAGCCGAAATTCGCAATACGTACTTTCCTTTCGGGTGAGCAGAAAAATTGGCTTGGATTTTTTTTCTTGGAATGGAAAAGTCAATAACGACTATTTACAATAATAAAGTTGTTGTTGTTGTAGCAGCATAAACATTGCCCATACTTACATACGGTGAATCCTGCTGGAGTGACAGCCCTTGGCTGGATATAAATTCGGGTCGTTTCGGTAACGTAAAACCGACTGTCGTTTAAACGATTTACAATAACTATCATTTCTTTCGGTGTGGTTCATATTCTAACGAAGCAACCCTAATAACTGAGTGCAACTCTGGCGATTTCGCTAATCAGCTGATTTCAGACTTTACAAAACCAAAACAATTCTTCCATGCGCTTTGCTCAGCAAACAAAAACATTGTAAATAAAGACTTTAACAACTAAATTAGTGGAAATATGAAACAAAAGGAAGGAAATAGTAAATCTGTTCGAACGAATCAGATGGCGAAACATAAATCGTTTGCGCAAGGCAAACAAAAATATAAATCTAAAGCGCCTCAATGGGACAATAAAATGCAGTGGCGCCGGAAAAAGCCCCAGGACGAGGTAATGATCTAAATTTTATTTGCAATATTTATTTCAACACATTAAAAATAATTGTATGTCTGTTCACCCATAGGCCCGTAAACAGAAAATTAAAGAACGGGAAGAATTAAGAACTCAGAAAATTGCAGAGAAAAAAGCCGAAAAAGAGCGAGTCCAACGAGAAAAGGAGGAACGTGTGCGTATTTATAAAAAGAAACGTTTGGAAAAGACAAAAGCGGTTAGCAAAAAAACACAGCGCGGCCAACCACTAATGAAAGATCGTATGCAATTATTGCTAAAACAGATACAGGAAATGAAGCGTACTGGGTAGAAAAAAAGCAAAGAAATAAATAGTTAGAATATAAACTAAAATTTACCTTAAGTTAAATGAGTAATTAAACATATTTTCTGTTTTGAATAAATCGTGATTACAACTACAAATAAGCCAGTAAAGTGCCCTTATCTAATGGAATAGCGATTGACAATATAGGTTTTTATTAAACGGTTACAACAAAGTATAGTTTAAAACTACTTGCTGAATGAAATATGCAGATATGCCTACATCGACTTTATACTCGGAATTTTTTGGCGTGGAATAATTTTAATTTTCAATCCAAATAGAAATTTTTTTACATTTTACCAATAAAAATCTAATCTATTTTTATAAAATTGTTTAATAACTAAATTCTCAAAATGGCGCAAAATTTTCTGTACATGTTCGAGTTTGTGGTCGATGATCTGTTGATAACTCGACCGAATCATTGCGCCCCAGAGGAGTACCCCACTTGCTGTGAAATTTCCTTTCGGTCTAGCGTTTTTGTCTCGATTTGTGATCGCGAATTCGGGCAATGCGTAGATATGTGCGCACCGAAATGCGGAAAACTGTGCATATTCTCACTGGAATCGCCAGTAACCGATAAAGACCGACTGCTTATTCACATCTACAAAAAAAAGACCGATAAATGCAAATTCCTTGTCGGTGCTACAGACATTCCCATCAAGCCACTTTTCGATAAGGTAACAGAAAGCTTCAATATTGAAAATCCCAACTGGATGGAGCAATTGGCCAAACACACGGCCCGCTTGCCTGATCCGAAAACTCCATCTAAAACCGCAGTCGTCGATAACGATTGCGACGATGAAACTTTGGGACGTCGTGAACAGATGTGTCCGTCATCAGAGATTACCAAGCGCTTGCTACCTCTCTTCAATATGAAGCACATGCAAACCGGCAATTTGGTGCTTATAATGCGGCTGGTTTGCAATGGGCCAACAATTGTGAATAGTTTCCCGTTCTCAACCATTTGCTCAACGGGTTGTGGTAAGAAATCGACGCCATGCCCTCCTATATGTCCGCCAGCAGCAGCGCCACGGACACAAGGTGTGTGTCCGATGCCGGATCCTTGCCAAAAGCCCGACAATAAACCGCCTATATGTCGCCGGTATTTTGCATGCAATGCAGACAAGGGTTGTCCTTGCGAAGAGTGCGAAGACGATTGCGATAGAGGTAAGAGCCAAACGAACAAACGATTCGTAAACGTTTTAGATATTTCCATAAATGTGCATTTTCACAGAGTGCCCTGTTGGTTGTAAGAAAAAGAAAAAGAGGGCTCCGCAAAACAATTGCTGCCCACCGCCACCGCCTCGGTGCTGTCCGCAGCCCGATCCTTGTCAAAATAAAGAACAGCGCACAGATATGTGTCAACGATATTTCTCCAACGAACCCAAGGGCTGCGCCTGCGAAGAATGCATGGATGAATGTGAAGCGGGTAAGCCAATTAAAAAGCATACAAATGTACCGCTGAAGTGGATCGTACCCTTTTTGTTCCATGTATTTTTTTTAATTCTCCTAATTAGTGAAATATTTTCTAAATTCATTGCTTGTATTGATCTAGGCGAAATTTGAAAAAATACACCGTAAAATACTGATTATATCTAACAAAATCGCGCATTATCTATCATTTAACGCTTCAGCGATCTACGAGGGTATATTTCCGTGCACCCGAATTCCTTTTAATTAATACTTATGACGAAACGAGTGCGATTCCTTAAGCTTTCTTCGATGTTTCCGCAAATGTCTCCTTAATTTTTTTTTTAAATTATAGCCAAAGCTAGAGCATTACGGAAACTGCGCTATTTAATGCAAAAATATGCTGGACCAAATTAGAAAAGCAAACGTAAAATTTCCAAAATTAATTTAAAACAAAATTTATGTAAGAATCAGAGAAAGCAAACATAAAATTTCCAAAATTAAAATGTATGTAAAAATCAGAGAAAAACCGGTAAAATTTGAATTCCGATTAACCTTTTCCAAAAACTGTTAAAAAGGGTATGTTCTGTACTTTTGCACAGCGTGTGCTGAAATCTGAGCTGCATTTACAATTCCATTACTTACTTTTTTGTATGGTAGGAAGCAGTGATGAGGAATCTGATCCATGCCACCAATGTGGCCCACCGCAGATTATGCCTCCTTGTTTTGTGACACCTACAAAACCTGAGCCGGGCCCCGAAGCCTACGAAGAGTTTGAGGCTTGCCTAAATGGTAGTGGACTTGTAATACGCGTACTCAAGAACACGCATCAAGTGGAAAGTGTTGACGATGGTATGCAGCATGGTGATAACGAGAGTGGAAGTGATTGTGAGAAGAAGAATTCCAAAGTGAGTAAAAGTTTATTTACACACGTATCATGTGCCAGATTTACATATGTATGTATGTGCGTAAATTATTTTAATTTAAATTGACTTAAAGTTAACTTAGTTGAAAGTAAATGAATTTTATTTAATATTATATTAGTTTGGGGAAAAAGAAATGCATTATTTTAGCGGTAGGCGGCTGTAGTGATCGATATCTCGTAAAGTATCGCTCAAGCAATTTAAAGTTTGTGCTCGTTGTCAAGGTGACATTTCACACTAAAAAAATTCAAAATCCTTTTACTGTTTTTTGTTTGTTCCTTTCAGTTGGGAGTTACAGGGTGTTAACAATGGCAGTCAAAAAAGAGAAAATTTGGTAAACTTTACAGTTTTGTTTGTAAGGCGAATTGAGTACTATTAGGTGGCGCCATTAAAAAACAGTTACTTTACTCTGACGTCAGCTTCCTTCGGAGTACAAATCGAACGACCAAAACAAACAAAAGTAGAAGAAATTACATATTTGTGAAAATTCAGTGAATTGCTTGATAATATTCTGATTTGTGAGATAAAAACTAAGCAAATTAATGCAAACGAAGTTCCGTGTGTTAACTTGTGACAACGCAAATGAATATAAAGCCTCCAAATGCATTTTTTTGCGTTTTTATGCGGAAGACGTCGTGGCAAGAAAGTATGTGAGTGTGCGTATAATTTCTTGTATTTGGTTGTTTCCATTGCTTTCGCTTATTCTTCTTCCAGAGAACTTTAACGTTCTCTGCTTCCTCTTCACACACAAATAATTCCCCTTCCTTTTGTTTGTTTATTGATGGACTCTTACCACATGGCGAATTCGGAAGGCGCAATCTGTTTATCATTCTTGATTTTTCTTTGATAAAAGCGACATGCAAGCCAAGCCGCTGAAATTGTGAATGGGTTTTATGGTGCCGATTCTGTAACAGCTAATTACATGCAATTTTGGTTCCGTCGATTCCGTTCAGGTATTCTTGAAGTAAACGAAAATGCTGAAAATACCGAGAAATCACAGAAATAATCGAGAATCACGGCAAGTTATTACTCATAGTATCACACAGGAACCAAATATCGACTACAGAACAGTTTTAAATCATTTGCGCAAAGTTGAATTCAAAAAGCAGTTCGATGCTTGGGTGCCAACCCAATTAACAGCAAAAAATGTGATGCAGCGAATTTTCCTCCGCGAAGCCTTAGCCAAAGGGAATGAAATCGACCCCTTACGAATGGTGACTAGGGATGAGAAATGGGTCACATATGAGAATAGTGTGCGAAAACGATCGTGGTCAAAACGTGATGAAGCAGCTCAAACTGTGGCCAAACCAGCAAAAACAACCACCTGTGTATTTGATGCGATTTGAAAGGAATCATTTAGCATGAGTCGCTTCCTTATGGCCAAAAAACACTAAATTCAGATCTCTGCTGTCAACAACTGGACCGTTGGAAGCTAGCGATTGACCAGAAATGACCAGAATTAGCCAACCAAAGAGGTGCCACACACGTCTGTAGTTGGGAAGTTTTTATGCATCCACCATATAATCCGGACCTGGCACCAAGCGTTTACCACCTTTTTCTCTCATTGCAAAACTTCCTGAGTGTTAAGAGATGGCCATCAAGAGATTATGAAAATCAAACTTTTAGGAGGGAGGTAATATGAAGCTACGTATAAAATGGCAACAACATTATGCAACAAAACGGTGCATACTATATTTCGCCCAAATCGGACAATCCGAAACATCTTAAATAAAGTTTTGAATTTTACGCAAAAATAATGGATTTCTTTTTCCCCAAACTTATGAATTTTATAGAATTTAAATTAATTTTATATTATTTTATTGTCATCTAATATAGTTTGTTTTATTTTAAACTATTTACGACTACACATCTAAAAAATTTTCATTATACCTTAAGGAAAACAACAGCAACAATCGGTGTGAAACCATAAATGAGATTTTGCAACGCAGTAATTTCGCGAAAAATCATGTCAAACGCCGGACAAACGGTAACATTATCAATGGCCCGAGGTTGCCGAAAATCCGAGCCAACATCAAATATTCCGGGAATGATACGTGCGAACTTGAAAATTATTGTTTGCCCTTCAACAAAATCAAGTCAATTTGCAACGCCGATCAAAAACTAGAACTCTACCGACGCAAAGGATCCTGTGGTGACGATGGTTGTGGTCCGATTGGGCCACCATTACCTGTTCAGAATATGCGAAACTGTTGCTTACAAGTAAATCCTCAAGAAATTAAGGACACTTTGAAGGGCATTAATGAGGATACTAGAAAAAAGGGCATCGAGGTAAGTTTTAATCGGCGATTTGAAAACAGTATTCTTAAAAATGCCCTACTTAATGATAAGGCAGTAGGTCCGTTCATGAAGCAAATAATTTATAAAGGTTTTCCAGGTTTCAGTAGTGGAACGACATTTTTCTGATTAGCACTTATCGGGGGTAATAAGGGGGACAACTATAGGCAAATTGAAGACCTGGGCGAAGATAGGCTCTATATTAGAACAGTCCATGATCAATGACATCGATTCGCGCTGTTGTTGTTGTATCAGTAACTTTGCCCTGTCAGTGTAGTGTAATCACCGGTTGTCTTCGTCTAGCTCATCTAACGGTAGGCCCAGGAAACTTGCTGTTTCGACAGGTTGCGTCTAGAGGGAGAGGGGTTTTATGGGGCATGTGAAAATGTGGTTAATGTCGTGCGGGGTGCCTTCATTCACCTCCGATTCTGGATAGGTAGGGGTTTAGTCTGCTACAGTATTCAGAACGTAATTGTGTCAAGGTTACAGGGAAGCTGGAGCTCTTCGTCTACAATGGGTGGTGGTTGGACTCCGATGACGGCATTCGGTGGTCGGGAGCTTAAGAAGATAGTGAGAGTCTACCGATGAATGTCGTTAATGGTCTATCTGTACACTGTCCGATCCAGTAATTGTCGGTCTGTTTTGTTCTGGATCTCGTCTGTGTAGTTGAGGAGGTGCCTCCTCACATGCCTAGGAGGCGGCTCAGGCTCAAGCAGGTGTCTGCATGGATGGGACCTGCGGTAACATCCTAACACGAACTGCTTGATGAGCAGTTTATTATGATCCTTTACAGGGCCTCATCATGTAGATGTTGTAGTGTGAACATGAGAAGAAATCCTGTCGCAGTCCTTAATGGCAGTGTTTTGCCAAGTCTGTAGTTTCGTCCACTGCGTATCACTGGTTCCAGACGACCAGACAGACGCAGCATAGTTTAAAATCGCCCGGCCTATTGCCTTAAATGTCGATAGCAACATTTCTGTGTATTTGCCCCAAGTGCTGCCGGCAAGCTCTTTGAGGACCTTGTTGCGATTTTGGACTTTAGTGGCAATTGCAGTTGCATGCGCTGAGAAGGTGAGCAAACTGTCGAAGGTAACTGTTGTTGTAGTAGCATAAACATTCCCCATACTTCCATACGGGGAATGCTGCTGGAGTGACAGTCCTTGACCGGATATATATCCGGGTCGTTTCGGTAACCAAGAGGGGGTTAACAGTCGATTCGCGCTGTCGTTTCTTTCTACTTATTACTAGGTCTGTTCATGAAGCAAATAATTTGTAACAATTGCTACCAATTTTCAAGTTTTGGTGTTCAGGTATCCAAAAAACTTGCAAAGTAGGGGAAAGTGAGAGTGAGACACTTCATTTTAAGGGGAAGTAGTTGAAAAAAACAGCTGATCGCTAGGTAAAAATAAACTCGAATTAAAATTTGCGAATTGAGTCGAAAGTTCTAAATTTGAATAAAAATTATTAAAATGGAGAATGTAAGTAAATATATTTGAGTTAAAATTTATAAAGTTTACTTGAAGTCTATATTAAATAGGAATCGTTCAATGATAAACAGTCCAGTCACCGTGGCTGCAGTTTGCGAAATACAAATCGAAAGCATTGAAGGTATTAAATTGTGTTTTAAACTTGAACTTCGTGGTTATTAACTAACTTGGCAATATTTATATACAATGCGAAGTCCAAAATAAGCAAGACTGAGCTAAAATAGAAACAACAAGAGATTTGTTCTGCTAACTTCTAGTTTATTTATTCAAAATTGTCTCCTCTGGCCTCGAAACACTGTTTTGCGCGATCTAAAAACTTTTCGAAAGACTGTTTCAGGTCATTGACCGGAATCCGGAATGTCCTTCAAGATGTCGGTACAAGCCTTTTGGATGGCCTCTACGGACGTAAAACGTTTTCCTTTCACGGCTAAATACAATTTTCCGTATAGGTGATAAAATGAAACAAATTATTGTGGACAAAATAAAATCATGTGATGCTAAGCTCGTTATTTTGCATTTCATTTATTTTATTTTTTAATTTAATTTAATACGAGGTAGCACAATTTAAAAAAATATTAATTCTTGCGATGTTTTCCGCCAACAATTTCATCAGCTTGCAAATTGTTAGTGGTTTTCGTTCATGCCCCTTCTGTTTTTAAGCCTTTCAACGTCCCTTTTCACTAAAGACTACCTAATGCTCCATTTTATCGTAACGTTGAGAGACTGGAGGATTCGGTTGGAACCAGTACTTTTTCGAATGTTGGGAAGACACGCTGCTTGATGGGGAGCCCAGGGATACTATCGAGCTAGCTCTTTCAACACTCGATGGTCGTCCTTTCCTTTTTTCGAGCGAAGTAGTGGCAGTAAGCAACTCATGAGCAGTTTCTACTTGAAATTTTATTAGAGGCATATGCTTTCGTCTCGAGTTTATCAAGTTTAAATACTTTCTATACAATAGCCATGCGTTTGTAACGGATGTTCCGAGGCACCAATAGAAGCTTCTTATGTATCACTTCTTTGAACGGTGGTTGACCTTGTAGAGCTCCATGAGCATGTCAACCAAATCTTCTCCTCCCATACCCTTATTGTAAGAAGCAACAATCACAGGTCTTGCAACATCAATATAAGCTTTTTCCTTTGAATTCCAACGGTTGCATATACCGACAGGTTCAATGCTTTCACAAGAGCATATAAGTTGAACTGGCTTATTGTCAAACGACGCATACAATATTATTGTTGATTTCACATTTCATATCGAAAGATCCCTTTTCACGCTTTTTTAACTCAGTATCCTGCTGCAAATATGCCCATTTCTTTCAACGAAATCAGAAGGCTTACTAACGTAAACCAATTATCGAAATAAAGCTTAAGATGTTTGTCCTTAGGAAGACCTTTTGTCAAATATAAAACTATATTCGAAGATAGCCCCAATCCATAAGCAGGACTGGTACCTTCACCAACATACAACGTGAAGCCTTACACTAATCCAGAGGTTCCAGCACGCATTTTCAGACCCCTTTTATGAGGGTTGTATTGTTTAAATGACGATCGACATGTAACAAAAATTTAAACTAAAATGTTAATTGACATTTATGAATGTATACCTTTCAACGCAATGAATTGTTCATCAACGCTTTGATGTTCTTCCTGGGATAGCTTTCCAAAATTTTCTTTGAGACTGTCTAGTAAAGGACGTATTTTGTACAACTTGCCATAGTTCAAATCGCCTCTTTTTTATTGTTTAGTGTTAACGTTGAAATCTAAACATTGTTTTATTTTTTCAAACTTGCCGCCCAGCATTGAATCTGTTATAGCGGTAAGATTTAAATCTTTTGACCATGCGATTTTGAGTTGACGCAATTTCAAAACACCCATGTACGAGTACAACAAAATATCAAGATAGCGTTTAATATCTTCAACAGTGCATTTGAGCTCAATGCCGTATTCTTGCAGTGCATACAAATCTGTTTGTTGTGTGATCAAATCAAAAACTTGGTTATTAAAAAAAGTGCAGAAATATTCTACTGGCGTCATCACATCGTCGACCTTCAAAGTATTTTCTTACCAACTGGTCTCCGAAGGTACAAATGGCCTTTTTCTCCACTTTAGTGTCTTGGGGTCAACTTTTTCAAAGCAATTACCAGCCACACAAATTTCGGCTCATATTCTTCTGCAATCATATTTTCGAGAAGGACAATCTCTATAGTTTCCCCTCTTTGCGCGATCCCTTCCAAATTATTTTCTAGCACTGAAGAAATGTCATCCATCTCGTCATCACTTTCGTCGTCAGAAGAGGCATCCCAATCAAAGTAAACAGTCCTCTTAATGTCGTCATCTGACAATCCTTTCTCTTTCGGTCTGATAACTAAGTACAAAAATATTTATTACCACAATGGCCCAAGGTTGCCCATAAGTAACATTGCAACTTTGAAAATTACTCACCTGGTTAATATTTTTAACTAATCAAATTTAAATTCAGTTTCGTAAAGTTAAATCCTTGCTAAAAAGCATGACATCACTTTAAAAACTCTTTTGAATTTCACAACAGTATTTTCTGCGCTGTACTTGCGGTTTATTCAACTTAACTTCGCTAAATGATCTACAAACGATATTTTTTTTGCTCGTGTTTTGAACAGATACATAAAAGTACCGTTATTATTTATAACAAACAGACAAAAATAAAAGTAACGCTTTCCGTAAGCTGTTAAACTGCCGAAGTTGCTCACAGGCAACGTTGGTGTCGAAAGGGTTAAATATTTTTCTCTTTGAGTGCGAATACTCGGAACTTAAGTTACTAGATAATTTTTTGCATGATTCAACTTAATATCTAAACATTTCTAACGCAGCTAAAGTGTGCCACATGCGCCAAAATCCATAGCATTCGCCATTTTTGGCATTGATTTATAGACAACGAAAACGAAAAACCAACCAAACGCATGACTGCCTGACAATCCCAGTGTTCGACATGTACGCATCGATATGCGCTTGCAGTTGTTTATAAACTCACGTTGCTCAAATACACCAGCCAATAACGATTGTTTGTGCTGCCGCATTTGCATTGCACCGGTATTGCATCAGTGCAACAGACTTGAGAGAATCGGGAGAAAGAGAAAAAATGCAGCCAACCTTTTTTTAACAAACGCGAGTTTACGGATGTGGCTGACGATGTTAGGTTATATAAGCAGCTGCACGGTGCACTGCTGTGTGCTTCAAAAGGTAAATAACAATAACGACGGCACGCGCGGCGTTTATGTGTGGATGTGTGTGTGCATTACTTGCACTTGTTGCTGGCCTACAAATGTAGGCGCAGTGGCGTACGCCCTACAGGGAAATCAACGGATTCTGAGCTGGGTTTGAGATTTTGAAGCGTTCATCTGCTCCTAACTTTTAAGCGATAAATTTTCGTAGTTCTGCTTTAGTCAAGTTTCACACCTGTTTTAATTACGGTTTGAATATTTCCATATTAATTGAACTAATACTCGTACATATCAACTGTCGCTTTGTCTGTCCTGGTTTTCCCCGCAGGGAATGCATGCAGATATGCTGGTATGTATGCATGTATATATACAGTTAGATTAATGTGCATTCAAATAGACGGCTGCAACCATTTCATTCAATGCGCTGCTGTGTGATTGTTTCATTCGAATGATTTTAATCGCCGACATGGCCATCGCCAATAACTCCATAGCAATTGTAGCTAGTCAGTCAAATCGGAGTTA
The DNA here is from genome assembly GCA_037575425.1 of Anastrepha fraterculus. Classification (NCBI taxonomy): domain Eukaryota; kingdom Metazoa; phylum Arthropoda; class Insecta; order Diptera; family Tephritidae; genus Anastrepha; species Anastrepha fraterculus. The sequence goes on along the minus strand of JAYXIM010020330.1, from coordinate 326,312 downwards.
CGTCAATGCAATCCCGCGCAATACACTGCATTTGGGTATTGTATTGTATGGAATAGAAGTGAAGTACCGATTTGCCCCAGTTTGCGTGCAAATGATTTTCTTTTCAATTCACTTTATAGTTTTCCACAAATACTCTTATTCCAAATCCATGATACGCATGCAATGCCTTTCAACCGCATGTGTTGCATAAACGCTCCATTTATCGGTGAGTAGAATTTGTATGTGTAGTTTGCCTTTTTATTTCAATGCTCTTATGCGGCATGTGTATGTAAGCCTGTAAGAAATTAAAAAAAAAATGTATAAAACTGAATAAGTGTTGCTGAATAAATGCTTTGAATGAGTTGAGGTTATAATTCAGAGAGTGTAAAGTTCAAAAGTTCAAGGCTTGGGTAGATAAAGAAAAACTTTATCAAATTCACACCATATTTATACGTTTTTGTGGAGCCACAAGAATGTCCTTTGGTTTTGTTTCATAAAAATCACGCATGTATTTGAAAAGTGCACTGCGCACTTGGAATGAAATTTGAAAAGGTCGAGCCAAGGAGCACCAGGAGATTTGGTGGCTCCTAAAACCATCAGGATAAAAAGCCCATTGCATTAAAAGCTCTGGAAAGGGGATAGATAGTCAAGAAGGGAAGGAGAAAAGTATCAGAGAAAGAAATAGGAAAGATACGGAGATAGAGATAGTTAGTCCTGTAAGAATTTTCCAGACTCTTTGGCAAATCTGTAAATATCCTCCAGTTTAAGAGAGCGAACATTACTCATTCTCATAACATCGGACCCCAAAACTAGTAGCCTTGTTCTAGCAAAGGCAGGATACTCACAGGGAAAATGCTCAGCGCTATCCGTCTCCTCCAACCACGACAGGCACATTGGGTCCTCAATGATTCCAATGGTGGTCATATGCTGACTCCCTGGGTTGTGTCTTATAATAATACCAACCATCAACCGAACGTCTTTCCTCCCCAAGTTTTAGTAGAACGTTTGACAGTTTTCTGTTCGGACTTGTCACAAAACTCGTTGCAGTTCTGCAGCGTTCTAGACCGGACCATCGCTCTTTATGTAGATTGCATACATAATCGCTGATCCAATTCATGATTCCTGTGGAACTGATTCCGATTATTGGCTCTGGCCCTTGTGGAGGGGAACCGCTGATCCACGGTTGGCCAATTCATCGGCAATTTCGTTTCCTTGAACACCGGAGTGTCCTGGAACCCATATAATTACAGGCCTGTTCTGCCTTGCGACAGAATTAAGCTTCTTTTTACCTTCTTGAACAATCTTTGAGGTTTAATTTACGTTCTCCAGGGTCTTCAGTGCCGCCTGACTGTCACTCAAAACTTCAATCTGTTTCCCGCTCCATCTCCTCTCGATTATCCATTCGGCTACTTTTAGGATGGCAAAAACTTCCGTTTGGAAAAGAGTTGCCATTTCCCCCATAGCATGGTGATACTATCGATTACTATCGTTTAAGTACAATCCGGCTCTAGACCCTATTTCATTTTTGGACCCATCAGAAAATATCCGTCAAACCTCCCCGCATGCATTCTGGATTGCTCCATTGCGTGAGCAAATTTTCTTCCAAATTAAACTGTAGGTATCAGGTTGTCTTTAGGTGCCAAAAACAGTGGATACTGCTCAGATAACAACTCAAAGATTTCTCTGTGTCGCGATATTCCGTCTTCGTGCCAGAAACCATATCTATGGAGTCAACACATTGCTTTTATTGCTTCCTCTTGCATCTTAAGATCCAGGGGGAGCAAATCAAGCATAGCATTTAGGGCATCACCAGAAGTTGTACTCATGGCATCCGTGATGCATAAACATACACTTTTTTGCAGCCTGTATAGTTTCCGGAGTGTGGATTTAACCATGCTCTGTCGCCACCAGGCCACAGAGGCGTAAGTGATGATTGGTCTGATAAGTGCTGTGAATATCCATAGGACCACATCAGGTTTCAGACCCCAGGTTTTACCAACTGGGCACTGCGTACTTAATATCTATTAAGGGCTCTACTCCTCCAGACCTAGAACCCGCCACCTATACCTAGAACCCATAGAGAATGCAGAACGATTTTCGCTGCAAGCTTACGTAATTATTGGGTTGGCAACTAAGTAATTGCGAATTTTTTTGATCAATCACGTTTTGCCATCTTTCAGGCAGCATCATAATCCCACGTTCATAAAACTTCTGGTTTTTATTAGCAAAAATTGGATAGGTACGATTGGACATCATCATCATTATTGAAATTTTTACCATTCAAGGAGCTTTATAAAGATCGCAACAAAAAGTAATCAGATGGTGCAAGGTCAGGACTATATGGTAGATGTGGCAAAACATCCCAACTAGGGTTTGCAATCCCGTGTTATATTTTCAATCCCGGGATTTCGGGATTATATTATCCAAATCCCGGGATCCCGGGATTGGTACCGGGATTAGGATTGGACTATTTATGAAAAATACTTACACATTATCATAGTTGAAAGTACAAAAAAACTGAAAACATAATTAAAAAATTGGTTTAATATTATTATTTATTGAAACAAAACAAAACAAAACTTAATTCATCATAAAAATCAAATAAAAAATAGTATAATACATAATGAAATTAACATTTCTTGTGTTGTTGTAAATAAGCTTTTAGAAAACACAACTCGTCCAGCGTTTCATCGTTCAAACGGCTTCTTATTTTTGTTGCAAATTGTCCTGCCGAAGAAAATGCTCGTTCAGACTCTACACTAGTAGGTTTTATCGTCATTAAATAGGAGTATGTTCTTTCCAGGTAGTCACCACGTCTCCCTCCATTTTCAAAAAGAGACATTTCTTTTTGAATTTTTGATGACAGTGTCTCAAATCTAATAGGCTGCATTGGTGCATATCCCTCTTTAATAACTTTATCTAGTTCTTCTGCTACACTTAATGGTTTTTGTGTACAATCTTAGAAAATTTTGATGAGAAAAAAATTTCAAAATATAATTCAGACAAAAATTATATCCCGGGATTAGTTATTTCAATCCCGGGATTTCGGGATTTGAAACAACACCGGGATTTCGGGATCCCGGGGCTGCAAACCCTAATCCCAACCAAGCTCCAATAATTTTTGCCGAGTGGCCAAAGATGTGTGTAGGGCCTTGCATTGTCATGTTGGAGTACAATACTTTTTCGATTTGTCAATGCGGGCCGCTTTTCTTCAACTGCATTGTTTAATTTCGTTAGTTGTTCAATGTAGACATCAGAATTGAGCGTTCGGTTGCTGCTCGGTTGTAAGCAACCAATTTTTTATCACCAGTTATCAGTCGTTTTAAAATTGGATAATTTTCATAACGTTTCTTTAGCAAATCGCAGCTGTTAATGCGTTGCGTTCAATGCGTTTCTTTCAGTTCGTGATGAACCCATAGAATTTCGAGTTTTTGAACATAGCCAAGTGGTTTTAAGGGATTTCCAATGCATGCATGTGATACATGAAGCTTCTCTGCAATCTCACGTGTTGTACTGTGACGATCCGAATCGATTATTGCTTTGATCAGGGTATCATCAACTTCAACTGGATGATCAGAGCGTTTTTCATGTTTGAGTGAAAAATCACCAAAACGAAATTTGGCAAACCAATTTTGTCACTGCCGTTCTTTTAAGGCTTCGTACATAACTTTTTATGAGCTTGCGATGCGGTTTTCCCTTTGCGGAAATAAAAAAGCAAAATATGACGAAAAAGTTCCTTTTGATTTTCCATTTCTTAACGAACACCAAACGAAACCTGCGCAACCGATCAAAAAACTTTTTTTACTGGTTGACAGTTGAATTGCCAACTATCAAATAACAACATATGCTTTACATTTGTACTACGTCTGCAAACCTAAAAATTCAACTGAAGCCACCTATGAGTGAAATCCGCAATTACAGGTACTTAGTTGCCAACCCAATACTTAAGTTCCATGCTTGGTGAGCCAAAAAAGTTAACAGCTTTATGTATATGGCATCAAGCTCTACTTTAGAATCAAATATTCTGGAGTCTGTGTCGTAGCGTTACAATAGGAATGGGAGCCATTTGATCATCTCTCGAGTCCGCTCATAGTAGATGACTTTTTTGTCTACAGTTATCTGTTAAAATACTTTGCAGCATAGTTAACTTATTTTTTGAAGTGAAACTTCTTTAGCGGCGGTCTGATATTTGAGTGAGAATGGAGAGTGAATTGGAAAAAATGTAACGTTTAGAGATTTCGCTACGCGAGAGAGAAAAAAGATACAACGTAGAGAGAAGGAGAAAGAGAGCTATACATTTTCTATACCTAAGACATAGGCTTCGTTGTAAGACGGAGTATACAGATATATAACATAGAGAGAAAGAGAAATGTTACAGGAAGAATTCCGGAGACTATCGTTAAATAGACTGGAAACTGTGGATAAACAAATAACCGATTTCATGACTCAGAGATGAGGGCTATCTGTATATACTCTTAATTGTCAGAGCCTACGAGCACATTCTGCAGATTTAACAGACTCTGTCATCCGCAAATCGAGTATAGTACTTTTGTCCGAAACTTGGTTAAACGATAACGAGGATATTAGTATACCAAATTTCAATTGCGTCATCAAATATAAGCGACTAAATGTTAGAGCTGGCGGTGTGGCAATCTACCACAATCAAGATGATAGCGAAAATATCGTCACACCAAACATGGAAATGGCTGCAAGGCAGTCTCAGTCATATTCATCAACAGTCACATCAGTTGGCGATGTTTGCATTGCAGAATGTCAAACACTGAATGGAAAAACTATCGTCATAGCCGCCATCTATATCTCACCGAACCAAAATCTTGATGACATAATATATTTCATTCACCGCTCACTACTGGTTTACAGCCACGCAGGTGCAAATTCACTTGGAAGAGGCGAAGACAAAATTCCATTGATTCTCGGGGGAGATTTCAACGTAAATTTCGGATCCAATGATTCTTTGCCGTTGATTCAATTTCTTCGAGAAACATTCGGTTTGGAGATAAACAATAACACAAAAGAATCAACAACAAAATCCGGAACTACACTAAATGCAATTTTCACACGTTATCTAGAAAATATTGAATCACGTACATATATTTCATATTTCAGCTATCACAAACCAATTATATCAGTATTACCAATTGAACCACCAACAGATGATAGCATAATGCATATGTATATAGTTAATAAAATCGAATTTTGGTTACACAAATTTTATACTGTTGTATTTCTTTTGAAATTATCCCTGTCTCCTTCTCTTCCTGTCTCTCTCTCTCTCTTATTCACACACAGAAGTTTCACTTCTACCACGTGTACGATGCTGCACATGATTTTTTTTTATTTATTTGATTAATGAGTTGTTAAATTTGTTCCACATACGGGTATACGTTCCCATTAGTTTCTTAATCTGGAACTGTTCGAATTGAATTATTATTAAATTATTTTTTATATTTTTATTTATTTGATTAATGAGTTTTTAAATCTGTTCCCTCCCAGTAGCTTCTTTATTTGAAATCGCTCATTATCGACAATCTTTTTTATTATCCCCTTCCAGTAGTTTCTTCATCTGGAACTGTTCCAATTGAGTAATAATTGCACAATTTATTAATTGAGTTTTTGCACGGTAAATTGAGCTTTATTACGGCCCTTACTTGCTTAAATTTTCTAATTAAGGTGAATGCACGAAGATAGTCTAAGACTCCTTTATTAACCGTAGTGACAAATTTATTTATTTGTCCTTTTAACTCACGGATTAATACTGAATAACAAACATAAATATAAACATAATTGTTCGCCTGATTATTTGCTAGTAAAACAAAATAAAATAAACACAAAAAATGCAATTATTTCGTTTGATTATTTCTATATACTCGTATGTGTGCACATTAGGGTGCCCCAATTTGTATGAAACGATTTTTCCCGACACTGTTTCCAGCCGATTCGGATTCTATATATAATCCTAAGAAGAGAAGTCCATTAGAGTATAGCTCGAAAGTCAATTTCACGCACCGCAAATTTTTGGATAAAATATCTTTAATCAATTCGAGAGGGAGTTGAGTGGGTTATGGATTTGAAGATAGAAAGTAGAAAAAATACAGTTTCTGTTGAAAGTAGAACAGATCTAAAAGCAAAATGATTGAAAATACGTTGTTAATTGCGAAAAAAATATGATTGAAAAAAAAAAAAAATTAAAAACAAATTTTTATATATTGTAAAGTTCAGTGATTTTTTCTTTTCTTTTCAAGGTATAGTTTGATGTAATATATGTACATAGTCAGTTCATGCGGCACCCATTTTCCGACCTTTAAAATCATGCCCATGTCTTTCATGCCCGTTCAAACGGAAATGGTTTTTGGGTCACTCCCAACTGCTCTGCCATCATTTCTTGCGCTTGACCAAGGTAGATATACCTATGAAATGAGATTTTTTCGCTAGCAACACATTTTTCCCATCTCTCAGGCAATTTGTGGATGCCGCGCCAAAAAAAATTGGCCGTCTTTGGCCGCAAACCAATCATCGAGTCATTTTTTGTCTTCTTCGTGAGAATTGAGGCGCTGCTCGGAAAGAGCGTGGCCCATCGAAGCAAACAAATGATAATCGGAAGGCGCCAAGTCTGGTGAGTAAGCCGCATGCACCAGCGGCTCCCAATTGTACGTCTCCACCAATTCCCGGGTCGCTTTTGTTCGATGTGGCGGTGCATTGTCATCAAGAAAAATCATTTTGTGACGCCGATCGGAATATTCTGGGCGTTTTCGGTGTAAAGCGCTGTTCAAATCGGCCAATTGTCGTTGGTAGCGTGCACCATCAACTGTTTCACCTGGTTTTAATAGCTCGTACCAAATCATACCACGCTGATCTCAGAAAACACACAGCATTGCCTTGCGGCCGAAGCGATTTGATTTGGCCGTTGTTTTTGGCTTGTGACCGGGCGGTCCATACGATCGTTTACGCTTGGGATTGGAGAAATACACCCATTTTTCATCACCCGTAATGGTTCGATGTAAAAAAGACTTCCTTTTGAACCGGGAGAGCAGCATTTCATAAGTGGTTTTTCGGTTCTCTTGCTGCCTTTCAGTCAGTTCATGCGGCACCCATCTTCCACCCACCTTTAAAATCATGCCCATGTCTTTCAAACGTTTGGAAATGGTTTTTTGGGTCACTTCCAACTGTTCTGCCATCATTTCTTGCGCTTGACCATCATCTTCATCCAACAATGCTTGCAATTTCTCGTCCTCAAACTTTTTCGGTGGCCGGTCACGGTCCTCGTTCTCCACGTTAAAATCACCACTTCGGAATTTTTCAAACCACCTGAAGCACTGTGCTCTACTTAGAGCATATCCACCATAAACTTCTAGATATAAGCATTTGATGAGCTTGAGAAGCGTTTTTCTTCAATTGATAACAGAAAATCAACGATGTCCGCAAATCGTAGTTTGAAGGCATGAAATTCGACATTTTTAAGAGCGACAAAAATGCATTGTTGTATGAAACGTAACAAACAATGAACTGAATATTGTTGACAGATGACAGAGGAAAAGAACAAGACATTTAGGAAGGTTTAAAAATAGTCAGAGACATCTATGGACTAATAGCTGAAAGTCTCATTTCATAGGTATATACCTGGTAAACGATCATACAACACTTATTTTGATATTTTTACGATGTCAGCTAACTCTTCATCTTCACTTTTTGCTCATTCAAAATGATTTTTTTTCTGATGTTACCGCCTCATTTGGACGTCCACTGCGTTGTGCATCATCCGGTGTCTCCACGAGCACGTTTGAAGTCAACAAATCACAGTTTTTTGTGTTGTTTCTGATGGAGCGGAGTCCCCCCAAAACTTGGCAAGCGATTGCTGCGCTTGAACGATATTTTTTCCCATCAAGAAGCAGTGTAAAATTAAAACACGATATTCTTTTTTGATTCATTGTTTTGAAAATAACAAAAGTGGCGTCACTCTTAGCATAATAACTCATGAACTAATGAATAGAATATCTTGAAATTTAACAGCTGTCTTTTTAAGATTAGTACTAATTGCAAAAGAGGTGATTGCAATAAAACTAGTGTCATCTATGTGTTAGACTCGGGACTTTATATCCCACGTGTTAAGTAGAATCAAATTTTTATCTAATCTTTGCCTGCAGAAAAAGTTGTTCATGCGAGCACAGTGTAATCATTATTAGCATCAGGTGACAAATTCTGCTCTAATACTTGCTTTGCAATAACAATTTTAATTTAAATTATTTATTAAATTTATTTCTCTTTTATTGGGTAGAAAAAAGTGTAATTAAATTGTATGTCTTTTGAAATCTCCATCCATTTAGGTTTGCTACAAAACTTGCGAGGACACCGAAAGCGATGTTTTCCTAGTGAAATTAGGCAGTAAACAGCATTACCGCCGCAAGCAAAATAGCATCGAAATCGAACTGAAGACACCCAAACAGCCGATTATATTGCCGAAACAGAAAATGACCACTGAAACACAAATTACCGATAAAGAGCTGGACGAAGCGCTGGCTGCCCTTTGCGGTGGCAAGAAAAAGGGAAAGAAAGGAAAAAAGGGAAAGAAGAAATAATCAACAAATTTAATAGATATTTCGCGCTAAAATCAAAATGTATTTAAATTGAATTTTTTATATTCTGTTTAAATCAATAATTATCATACTTAACAACAAAACACAAAAAAAAAAAAAAACGGGCCAAATCGGCATTCTTGTCTAAGCAAAATTAATAACTTGGCGTTGAAATAACTCAGTCCATGTAATAGTAGATGTTTTATATTTTAACAGCATTCCTTGCTGAGCTGTTACAAAAACTGTTAAATGCTTTGAATTCGTTGTAGCTATCGCGAAATGTACCAGTATTGGCGGCATAAATAACTCGAGTGGCATGAGGAAGCCATGTAGTTGCATCTGAAGTTTTGCTTTAAATTGCTGACACGTTCAACACTCGCCTGCATTCATGGCTCTTTGCAATTTTGCAGTTAATGGCGGCAACTGTAGCAGATGCCAACGATGTCGACCAAGCCAATAAACACAGGAACAACAACAACGATTACAACACTAAGCACACACAATAGTTGCGTGGACCATAAACTTCGTCCGAAGCGTAAAGGCATTAGATAAGTAGAAAAGCGTTTGCGCACAATAACCCCTTTCAACTTGACGTGGCTGCTGCTGCTGCTCAATTGGCTGCTGTATTGCTCATGCGGTTGCTGTTGGTTGCAATGCTGCTGTTGGTTGTATGTCTGCCTGCTACTCCACTGCTGCTGCTGTCGTTGTTGCAATTGTCTGCATTGTGGCATTGCGACATTTCTGTGTGCCGAGCGCAGTGGCGACGCATACCGGCGTGTAATCATCGTGTACATCTGGTTGTTTTACAAATAACTATCCACTGCGAAACTCAAGAAAATCTGCAACATTTCGCAATGCTGCTGCTGCTGCTGCTGGCGGTGCTGCTGATATTGCCTTTGCTGCTATGTGTGTATGTATGTACATAGGCGGTGTTTGTATGAAAAATGTGAAAAATACCGGATCGTTTGTGGTGTGAATTATGAACGATCGACGGCTAAAATTACCCACTTGTAGCTCTTCTGCATGGATTTGGCCTGACTGTGATGTTGCTGGTCGTGTTAAGCTGACTTTGGCTAATACCTGTTAATATTCGCATTTAAGTGCGATCTTCAAGTACAAAATCAACATTTACCTACAACTATGCAGTAGCTACCTCGGCGTGCTTAGCAAATGCTTCACGGTTGGCTGGTCTAATTTATTATGCACAAAGCTGTGCGCTGCACCCACACACACACACAGCTACAGAGTATAAACGTTGATGGTGTGTGATTAAGCAATGGCTGATTCTTGTGATGCACATTGAATCTATAAGTATGAACATCTGCATGTTTATCAGAGTTTATTGGAGGGTTTAATATAATATTTTAATTATTGCATATATTTATAAATGATTGGAATTTTGATTGCCCTGTAATTACTGAACTTGATTGTTTGCTTTTGCTATGTAGTCGATTTTCATGCGAAGAGTTTGATGCGCTTACTCGCCTTGGGGTGCCATGACTGCATCCATTTATTCCAGTTATTCTAATATGTTAACCCGTGAACGCCTGGTGGCACCGTTAGGAGCAAATCACTACTTTCGGGTGGTCAAACTCAGAAAATGAGCCCGGCAAGCACTGTTTTCGCATTTTCACAGATGGCTCCAGGGCCGAGCACGGCTCTGGCTCTGGTTTCTACGTGGAATCTTGCGGTACAAAAGAACATTTCCCTCCTGGAATGCATACATCTGTGTTTCAAGCGGAGGTGTATGATATTCCAGAAGCGACGAACTTTGTTGTCGAAAACAGATGGAGAGGCAGCTCTGTGTGTGTCTGCAGCGGCAGCCAAGCTGCGCTCATGGCCTTAGACAGCCCCCAACCACTTCAAGGGTAGTTGAGTATTATAAATTCAGGTTAAACTATGTCAGTAGACATAATATCCTGATGCTAATATGGGTCCCGGGACACGTGGGTATCGCGGATAACGAGATCTCTGACTCTTAGCCAGACTGGGCTTTGAGACCAACTTTTTTGGCCCAGAGCCCATTCTGCCACTTCCTTCTGCAGCCATCAAAGCCACGGTTAGCACACGGGTTACTCTAACCCACAAGCGAGCTTGGCAGGCTGAGAGATGGACAAAACTGTTGCTAATTGTCATGTCCGACCGACTGTCGCAGTTCCTCCTGTATCTAAGCAGAGGGACTGTAGGAGGCTGGTTGGAATGATGACGGGTCACTTTCTATGGGCAAAGCTCATGGAAAAGGTGGGCATATCAGACAGCGTACTCTGCCCAGCTTGTTGAGAGAAGGATGAGACGGCGGACCACTTTCTCTGCTTCTGCACCACCTTCGCTCGAATCAGGCTTGAGGTCTTTGCCACTGATGTGTTAAGAAGCGACCACCTTGTCTCCTTGGAAAATTAAAAAGGGAATCCGAGTGCAGTACAATGGATTTCATTGTGTCTGAGTACTGTACTTGCTACTCTGTCCGCCAGGAAAATGGTGATGGAAAACCAGAATTTAAGTTTGAGGGAGGTAGCTCGTGAGCTTAGCGTGTCTCACGGCTCTATTCGCAACATTTTGCACCATGAGACGCGTGGCTGCTCGACTCGTTCCAAGGGAGTTGAATTCCTTTCAAGAAATTCATCGAAAGAAGGTGGCTGAAAACATGCTTGAGCAAGTGAATTCGGACCCAAAGTTTATCCAGCGCATCATAAAAGGAGATGAGATGTGGGTATATGAGTTTGACATCCAAACCAGTCAACAGACGCCTGAATGGCGCTATCCACATAAGCCGAAATACAAAAAACTACGTCAAAGTCGATCAAAAGTGAAAGTCATGCTACTCGTTTTGTTTGAATATCAGGGGGTTGTGCATTCGGAATTCGTTCCAAATGTTTCTAAGAATAAATAAAGAATATTATTTGGAAGTTGTGCGACGTTTGAGAGAGAATGTGCATAGGCAACGGCCCAATTTGTGGAAAGAAAACTCATGGCTCTTGCACCATGATAATGAGCCGTCTCAAAAGGCTCATTTTGTGAACTCTTTTTTGACGAAATATTCGACAAATATCATTGAATAACCACCGTATTCACCGGATTCAGCCCTCTGTGGCTTTTTCCTTTTCCCCAAAACTTAAGTTGCCACTCCGCGGACGCCGCTTTGAGTCGATAGAGGCCATGAAGGAGAATTCGCTGAAGGAGCTGAAGAAGATCTCTTCAAACGCGCTTAAAAGGTGCTATGATGCCTGGACTAATAGTTGGCATATGAATATTGCTTCGAATTGAGCCTATTGTGAAGGTAAAAAAATAAATTTTGATGATTAAATAATTATTTTGCGTTTTATTGAACAATTCCCGGTACTTTTTTGACAGAATGTTTATCCCAATGGTCAATGTCCACATTGTTCCTCAATGGAATCTCAATCAGTTGTGAACTATTTAAGGTAAATTTCTAAGAAATTTTATTTAAGGTAAAAAATTCAGTATCCGTATACTCTAAAAAATCTCTATTTGCGAAAATTTTGTAAATGCTGATCCAAGTAGAACGAAGTTGAAAAATATATATTATATATAATTTTTTTTGATAGCTGAATATATCCTTTTCCCCAAATATTTATATTAATATCATAAATTTAAAACAATTTCTTAAAAATTTAGTCCTTCGAAACTTTAAAGTCACTTAAAATCTGAATTTACGAGAAAATTAAAAACTATGTATGCAGCTATAAAATCTATACGTTCGCTTGCATATTTTTCATAGATAACAAAAAAAGTTGATTTTTGTTATATGATGTAATGATTCGATGCATGTACAAGGTGGTGCCAAACTAATTATACAGTTTTATTTTATTCTCTAAATAAAAAAAGTGCCTTTGGCCTCCTTTGCTTGTCTTTTTTGATACTGCAAGTGTCCAGTTCACTAGTGTCAAATATGATTGAGGCTCGATGCCATTTGCAAAAATTGTAAATTTTCCGATAGGGAGATTCATAAAGGTTCTTTTGAAAATATGTACAAAAATGTACACAAAAAAAAGGTGTTTCAGCAAAATTTTGTTGATAGAGGACGCTCCTTTTGTAATACGAGTATAATAGTTGTATTCCATAGCAGAATTAGCCATTCATCCAAATTGAGAGCGTAAGCGAAAATTCGCTCCTAAAGAGAAGAAAAAGAAAAAAAGTTAGCGAACGGAAAATTTGCCATCACTTTCAAAAAGCGGTAGAGGAAGACAAATCAACTGTTTATCGTAAATTTACTTAACATGCCGACGTTTTTTGTCGATAAATTTTCCATTTTATCGCTTCTGACTATAAACTGCAAATTACAAACCGGCGCAAATTTATAAATATATAGATTTATAGATCTGTAATGGATAATTTTTGCTAGCTAAAATTTCTCCTGAACAAATTGAACGCCTCTCTTGCATTGAAATGTCACTTTGGTCTGTCAGTATTTGAGTGATGGATAATTTTTGCTGAGTAAAATCACTTTGCTCTCTCAATTTTTGACTGATGGATAATTTTTTGATGTTAACGAACGCCTACTGGCAAAAATTACGAATAACTTTTCCAAAATTTTGTGTTATCGAACATAACTATTAAATTTTCAGCGAAATTGCAGATAGCCGCAATTTTTCGCTTGAACACTTATTTATTTTTCAAGGGACCAACTAACAGAACCCTGTAAAATAACCGAAACTCAAATATCAGACAAACAGTACAGCAAATCCGTTTTAGAATTGAGTAAAATATTTAGTAAAACAAATATTTTTTTTGAGCTAAAAAGGAAAGAGTTGAGCATTTAAGGGTTAATAATTTGAAATTCAAACAATTCAATTCATTATTATCATTCATTACTAAAAACACAAATGAATTAATTTACCACTAAGCCACAAACGAAAAGCAGATACAGTCAAATCTGGATAAGCGAGAGCTCAATGGATGCACTTCTTCTTCTTCTTAAGTCTGTAGTAGCTCTTTTCGGCCTCTTTTAGATGCTAAAATGCGCATAGAAAATGAAAAAACAAAAGACAAAAAAAAAACAGCACTACAGACACTCATTTAATTTATCCTATGCATAGAAACAATGACTTTGCGTTACCAAATAGTTTGTTTTTGTTAGAAATCTGGGTGTGAAGAACGACTCTCTCTCAGGCTTTTGTTGTAATATCATAAAACATTTTTGGAAATATTGCTGAGATGACAGTCTTTGGACGATTATAAATCCATGTTGCTCCGATAACGGACAACTGAGTGCCATGAGAGCAGTTCCTCTATCTCGCTAGTAGAAAAGACCCAGCAGATAAACGGAGAGGAAAAAAGGTAGCGTAGTAGTAGAACTGAGTGCCCAGCAGAATCCTTGTGGCCAACATATGAACATCACAAGTTGAATGTGGCTTTTTTGTGGATTTAATATTTTGTATTTGGAAATTTGCTTATATTCAAAGAATAAATTACCACAATAGTCGACTCTACGTCATTAGAATGAATCGGACGTATATTCGGCTAAGGACTGTGAATTCAAAGATTCAAGATCCCAAAGCTAGTAAGAATTGTGAAATATTTAAGAGCAGTTATAAAGCCTTTTCCTTTTATTTCTTTTGTCGTTTTTCTATGCCTTAAGTTCAATATACAACTGCGCCCGAGTGATTGGGAAATTTTTCCAGGTTAAATATCTACAACGACTTTTTACGATAAAAGAAAAATCGGCAAAAATTAGGTTATGAAGTATCGTTAATAACAAGTCTTTATTGCGAAGCCGTAGAGAACAGTGGCCTCTCTGAGAGGCAGCATGGTTTTAGAAGTGGCAGATCTACCTTAGGAGCCATCCAAGATGTAGCTAGCGTAGAACATGTCCAGGCAGGTAATTGATACGAGTACTCCAAACGCTTGGTATTACTAGCCACACTGGATATTATAAATGATTTCAACAGTTTAAGTTGGGACGACGTAATTGAAGCCTTAAAGGTAACATTCCAGATCTCGAATAATCTATTGAAGATTATTCGTAGTTACCTAAGCAATCGCGTGCTCTTATACGAAACGCGAGAAGGGTGTAAGACTAAACAAATAGCAGCAGGTGCGGCCCAAGGATCAATACTCGGACCTGAACTCTGAAATATAAGCGTCGATGAAATCCTTCGAATAGAGATACCTGAGGATGTGCATTTAGTGGGATACGCAGATGACATTGCAGCTGTAATAATCGCCCGAAACACTGACGAAGCCAAAAGGAAGTTAAATCAGGCGATGATCCGAGTTCAGACATGGCTAGAAGATCATGGATTAAAGCTGGCCAGAGCTAAGTCAAAGCAAACATAGCTAATCCTTCTAACGAACAGACCTATCCCATTAGAAGTAGACACACAAGTACTTGATGCCACTTTATCGTCAAAAAGATTGGTCAAGTTCCTAGGAGTACAATTAGACACAAGGCTAACTTACCGGGCGCATATAAACCATGCTGCCACAAGAGCTGCCAAAGTAAGCGGCATGTTAAGCAAGCTCATGGCAAACCTTTTGCGGTCAGCGGAGCCATCCCTATAGATATTCTAGCACAAGAGCGCAAACGGAGATGGCAGGCAAAAAACACAGGAATCCCAGTACCACGCTTCTCCGATATTAGAGTTCAAACGCTCACACTTTGGCAGGCAAGATTGAACTCTGAACGGTATGCTAGATGGACAGCGAGACTAATACCCGATCTAAAAAAGTGGGTAGAAAGAAAGCACGGTGAGGTTAACTATTACCTCACACAGTTTTTGTCCGGACATTGGTCCTTTCGTATTTTGTGGCGAATGGGAAAGTCACCCAACCAAACTACATATATGGAGATACTGAATATGATGATGCGGAGCACGGAGGAAAATGGAATGCCGTCGCAAATTTTGTGGAGGATATTATCCGAAGAAAGAAACGCGATATGGAAAGTTATGCTGAAGAGCATTGAGCATAGGTTTCTCAAAACAGGTGACCGTGGACGCAGGGTGAGTAAGTAAGTGTTCTTCTTAGGACGCCGCCTGGACCCTCTACCTCGAAGCAATACGGAAGCAGTCCCGGGGTGGAGGGAAAAATCCAAGAGAAGAGGAGGGATATTTTTAGTGGAATCACCTCAGACGTAGTAGCGACGCTTACTATATGGTGCAAAGGTATTTTTAACCCAACCTCACCGCAAAACAAAAAAAAATCTTTATTGCAGTATTTGAAAAACGTGGAATAAAAATAAATATTCCTTAGGACCTGTTAGGTTCGCTAATGAAAAAATTAAATGCAGTTGATTTACTGCAATATTTTTCCGATTTCCCATATATGGACAAGCATGTCTTTTACATTTCTAAAAAAGAAATGAAAATTGAAAATGCACGCCATGACTCAAATAGGTGGCTATTTTGAGAAAATGGCGATAATCAATTTTTTAAAGCTTAACTCAGGAAAGCGGCGCTGAAGTAACGGTATTGTGTTGAATTTATAAACTGATTTTCGCATTATGCGCTAATTTTCTAAATTCGGAAGGATGTGTGACTTATTGTCGCTTAATAATGCGCAGCTGTACAGCTTTTTCTTAAGTAGGGCTACATACATACATATGTACGTAAGTATGTAGATAAATGTTAGCTTAACTCTTGAACTGCAGCTGCACTACGAATGATGAGCGTACGTTGTACGTGTAAAAATATAAAGCTGGAAGCATAAAAAATGTTTAAAAAGAGATCAACCTAAAACAAAACTAGAAAAACAGCCGCATAAATTTCTACACAAGCCGACATTAGAGACTGTCGAAGTAAGAGAACGAAACAGACTGAAAACTCAGATGCTTTAATATCACTAAGCTCTGCTCAGTTGAAAAGAGGAACCAATAGGTGAGAGAACGGCAAACAGTTTCTTGCTTTTTCAATAGTGCGGCCAACATTTAGTACATCGAAAACCAAGCAAGCAGGCAGAGAGTTGGCCGCTCGTTGAACTCAATGCTGGTGTAGTGTATAATATTTTGATTTTGTTTAAACGCAAAGCGAGCAGCATTACATTAAGATGTTGCCAGCATGATTGCCTTCGTGCGAATATCGAAAGATTGCTGCAGCAAACATACGAAAAGCGAACAGCAGTGTGAAAAATTGACAGAGAGATCAACAACAGTTAAGCACCAATAAGTTAGAGCGGAGTTAAACGAATGTGAAGAGAATAAAAAAAGGGGAACAGAGAAACAGCACCCACTCGTGAGAGAGTGATAAGGCTGCTGCTGTGGAATTTCATGGCTAATCAATGTAAGCGAACGTTTTTATTATATGTAGTATCGCACATCTACTACCGTTTGTAGTGAATTTCACAAAAACAGCAACAATAATACAATTGATATTCCTTACAATTTTACCATCGGCAGCATTGGATCAAATGGACGAAACTAAGCTCAGTAAACGCCAAATACGTTTTCCAGCTACTCAATCCACATACTAAATTTACATAGTAAAATGTAACGCAGTGATAAACCTCGTACAACGATCGGCATACAACGCTCAGCAACAGCAGCAGCATCTACCATAGAAACAATAAAAAATAAAACAAACAAACGAAGAAAGCGTATGTGATTTTGTATTTTTTGTTTTTGTGTGTTATTTGTTATTCAATATTTCGATGAAAGATGAAGAAACGAAAATGCTTTCTTCGGAACGGAATTAATTAATGCGTTGTATAATAATGACTAAGGCGACATATATACATACGCATATACGAGACAGATGGAAATTTAAACGATAGATGAAATTAAATGTACGAGCATACTTTTGGCGCATTACTAAGCATCGCTAAGCATCATCGGCTGCAGTTGCTTTTTTTGTAACTGATTTTTAGTTTTTGCCATTATCTGGTGCTTTTCAATATTTTTAAGTTCACAGAAGAGTTTTTAGAAAGCGCTCGGTTTATATGAATAAAACATTTCTCTCGCTCAAGCGTCAAGCCGGTTGGAGATCAGCACGTCATAGTTGAAAGTGAGAGTGTAGTGAAGGTGTTAAAGGTGCATGAACACCAAATGGCCACAGTCGCGTGTAATAAACAAAACAACGAACTGGAACGGAACAGGTACAATAATACACTTACATACATACATTCCAGTTACAAGGCAGCGAGCCTGCAAGTCAGCCCGTTCCAAATACTATAGTTGTAAATAAGGCTTGTGAATTTGTGATCATTGCACTGCTCGTCCGCAGCGAAACTTGTTTGCGCGTTTGTGTCGTAATACGTGAATTTGGCCTTCCGCACATTTGTTTACTATCGATTTAAATGTTTGATATAGTTATTAGTTAGTAACATAGAAACTATATATGCACACATACATACGTACATTTACATGCCAACAAGAAGTATACGCCCTGGCGGCTCTCTATCTGCTTCGAAATATTTTGGTGCGCAGCTGCGCATCGTAAACACTGAAAGCCGTACATACGGCTAGACGCGTTCGCAGTCGTTAACGAACCTTGTCACTAATTTGAATTTGAAATTTGGAGTGTCAAGTGCGTTTCTGCATACCTTTGAACGATTTGTTACATCTATAAACGCTGCGAGCGCAGAGCAAAGGCAGCAGCATTTGAGCAGCGTTTTTTCTTTTAACGCTTGCCATCGATCTGAAATAGGGCGCATTCAACGCACGCCGGTCAAACGGTCAGTCACACATTTAACTACTCAATCACAAAATTTGATATAAAATCATTTAATCATAACAAAAAATTAACGAAAAAAAAACTAAAGTCGAATAGTGTAAAATAAAGAATTAGAGAGGCAAACGTGAATTCTTCCGTGCAATATTATCTTCATATCTTCACGCCATCCGCTAAAATTGCAATAATGAGTCGCATATCGGTTTTATTCATTCTCCTGTCGATGGTCATTGTCAATTCGGGCGACACAAATCACAGCAATATCAACAACAACAACAACCACAATAAGAACAACAGCATCAATCATAGTAGAAGCCACTCATTTCATCAGCCATACGGCAGCACCAACAGCACGAAAGTAGTCAATCATCCAATTTCCAGCGTGGGCGCTGCTGCTAACAGCAAGCAAGAATCACAGCAAGAACAACAACAACAACAACCGCAGCAACAAAGCCAAGAACAGCCACCACGCGACAAGAGAGGTAAGTTTGCATTAGAATTTGCACAGTCTATACATTTGATTGCCCCAATAGACACACACACACACATACACATACAAAATACATCTATAAAAATATTAAATAATTAATTCGTATTCTGCTTCTTGCTGTATAATTACTTATAAATGGATACTTATGCAGACTTTTATGGAGATGCGCATTCAAGTTAAAAATATTTTATATTAGTGAAAATTTAAATGTGCCATAAATTAAAATGTCGTGGCTTAAACTAAGTCCGATTTCTGGTTCAAGTTTTGTTTAATGGTGCAATTTTTTGCATAATCATAAATCCGATTGTCTTAAGTGTGCGCATGTCACTTGTTTGGTAACGAACGGACGACGTTGAGACAGGCGAATGTTTTAAGGCTGTGAAATAAAATAAGCAAATTTTCTAGATCCGTGTTTGTTTGAAAATACGCGTGTGTAGTGTTTAATAATAGTTTTGTTTACCACTATACGAGGGCTGCCTTTTATACTTTGCGCCCACTAATCAAAACACTCCCAAATAAGAATGAAAATGGCTTTATTGCTTTGAAAAACAATACTACTTGGAAGTCAATACACTTCTCTATTCGCTTCAAGTAATTTTCAAAGCACTTTTGCTTATCAGCAGTGGATATCTCCACAACGAGCTGTTGAAAAAGCGTTGAAAAACGTTGAACTCGAATTTTAGTTTTGATGTTCGGCAACAAAAAGAAATCATTAGGTGCCAAATCAAAGCTCTAAGACGGATGACTCATTAATTCAGTCTTCTGAGTGCTCAAAAACTCTTTTGTGTGAGCTGATACGTGAGAGCTCGCATTGTCTTGATAAAGGATGATACGTCTTTGGCGGTGAGTTTTCCTTAAATCTCCAAAAATTCTGGCAAACAAATGGTTGTGTAGCACTCAGAACAGACGGTTTTAAGTTTCTTTAGTGGCACAATTGTGACATGCCGGATTTTTGGAAAAAAATGTAACCATTTGCTTTGAGGTGCTTCTTCCGCGAATAACTTTTGTAGGATTATTGGGTTTGTTTTGGAACACTCAAACTGCCGATTACTATTTCTTCCGGCTCATGCGCATAGATCGATAATTTGTCTGAATTTCTTCAACATTTCTTTAGGCCAATCGACACGAGCCCTTTTTGGGCAATTGCCAAATTATACGGCATCCAACGAGAACAAATTTTCTTGAAGACCAAATATTCATGCAATATTGAATGTGTGCTGGTCCCAGTAATGTTCAATGATGCCTCTATCGCGCGATATGTCACATGACGACCCTGCGTTGACGCACAAGTACAATTGTCTTTGACACAACCACAGATTTTCAACCGGCCTCATTCTGGAAGTATCGACGGAACTCGTTTTACCAGCATTTCATAGATACCAAGTGTGGAGCTTCAACGCCAAAATTGGATTCAAGTTGATCAATGCACTCCTGTTTCGATAATCCTCGACGAAAATCGTAATAAATCTTCGCACGAAAAATTTCACGAGTTAATTACAACTTTTAGGCAAGAAGAATTTTTCAACTCAGTAAGAAAAACACAAATGAAGCTCGTATGTTAAATGTAAGCTGCTGCTAAAAAATACCGAACTTTTCGATAAAAATACCAAAGTACAGTTCATCACACGTAGCGTCTTTTAAAGGCACAAAATATGAAGGGCAAACCTCCTGTGCGAGCAACCGATTTACTCAGATATTAGGAGTCTTGTGGGTGTGGAGAATAGTTCGACCGATAGACGGTGTTGTATGAGAGGTGTAGTCTCCATTCGTCGAATATTCATGATAAACTTGAAACGACGGGACGCCTGGAGACTAACGGCAGTCATAACTGGCTTTTGATCTGTCGGAGAACAAGGCGCCAAAATGGGCATCCCTCACAACACATACTGTCACAGTTGTAAACAACCGGAGAAAAAGGAAACAATCTTCCATTTCCTTTGTAAATGCCCTGCCCTATGGAAGGATAGAATGTTAGCCCTGGAAAACCGCTGTTCAAGAGTCTCAAATAATTGTCTGGCTTAGATGTCAACAACCTGATAAGGTTCCTGAACAGCACAGACTGGATATAGTCATGCTGTAAATAACCTTTAAACAGGTTGGTAACGAAGATGTGACACCGAAATGGCGCGGAAGCGCTAGTTGGATTCTGGATGAATCACCAGTTAAACCAATCAACCAACCAAGCGCGCAAAGTTTTCAGATGGCGAAGATATTTTGGACGTTCAGTTGATTATTTAGTACTTGTAGTTGGGTTAGTCAGGGTTGTGTGTTGTTTTTTATGGGGCATGGGCTATTTTTATCCTGGATACCAGCTCACAGCTGTATGGAAGCTCGCTCAACTGGTAGTATTCTTGACTACGAAGTCTCACTGCAGACTTTAATCTGGTAGCACGGGCAACAGAGGAGTAGCGCGGTGGTTGTGGTTTAACATACAAACGTGGGCAGATCCTTTTTTGCTCAATGTGGAGTTTCATTGTAACCGATTGCCGAGCACAAACTAGGCCCGTGGTTTAGATTGGTCTCGATCCCAACCAAGGTGGCTAGTGTATCCATTCCACATTACTAATTGGTAGCGTAAATACTTTTAGTGTTTTATGATGCTTACCCACACATTGTGTTGATCTGCAGTGCTTTTAAGCACCGTGGGATAAGGCCGACGTCGGCAGGTCCGCACGGAAAGAATATCGCACGATGCCATGGCTGAGCAGCTAAGGAATCGTAAATTCAGCACAACACAAATTAAGAATTATTACCTCAATATTATGCAATTTCTGTTAATTGATATTTCCCTATTAAATTAATTGTCAAAAAAAAAAAGTAAAAAAAGGTAAAGGAAAACAGTTGACCTGTACCTCACAAAAATATGAATGTTTTATGTTATCCCAACCTCACATCCTCTTAAGAAACCACACCTCACAGCTATAGCATAAAAAATAACAAGTTTCCACGGATTACCTAGCTGGGCGAAAGCCATAAGAACAGCTGGCCGCGCAAGCCCCAGTAGGTTTACTTACCATCTCCCATGTAGGCGCTCAACCCAGCGTTAAGATTCATATTTCGATTATTAACTAAGCGCCCAGAAGATACAAGCTTATATGGAGTTACATGTTTTTGATAAAAAATACAATTTTTTTCGATTGCAATATTTTCGCTTTGATAAAATGACTATTTTGTGAGATGTTACCTTGCTGATCAAGAATAATCAGCTTTTGGAGTTTTAAATATTTCATCAAAAATTATGATAATTTTTTGAGTTCTATGTATTTGTTTTTGATCGAAAATATAACTCATTTCTTGAGCATTACATTTTCGTTCACAAATGAAAATGATTTATCAAGGTTTCTTTATTTTCTTTTAGCAGACCAAAAACCTCAAAAGACCACACCTCACGTAAAGTCAACTAGACCTACATACACATTTGTACATTTAGACACACATTTCTTTTTTTTCTGATAGCGGTCGCCCCTCGGCAAGCAATGCAAACCTCCGAGTGTATTTCTGCCATGATATATATAGAATGCGCCTTATAATTGACAAGCTTTCAGAATTTTTTTTTTCTATTTAATTTTTGTAATTTTTTATAAAATATGGTTTAATGTACTACAAAAACCGTAAAATCCTAGTTTCAAACTTTGTGCGAACTTAAAAACAAGTCAACAAATTGTCGTCAAAAATAAAAAAAAAATGTTTGTTTTGAAAATCAACGCGATTTTTGAACCAATTCAGACTGGCACTTCTTATTACAAAAATTCAATAAATAAATTAAAAAATCAAATTTCTATAAAACGGCATGCTCTATTTTTTCTAATTTTTCTAATTAAATAATTCACTCAGTTTTATTTCTAGTTAAATAATTCACTCAGTTTTATTTAGCTTTACTTTTTTAACATCTGGTGGCATTGCCCGCGATTGCAGGTGTTGTTGGTGTTCTTCTGCTTTCGGCAGTCAAATCTCTCTCTCGCTACGGCAGTGTTGCCTAGCTTTGGATATAAAAACGCACTAAAATGCCCATTTAAGGAAAATAAACACCAAATCTTTATTGAAATACTTAAAGAACTTTGTATGCGTGATAAATTATTTTTAAAATGTGCGTTTTTTTAAATAAATGTGTTATGGTTATGTAACTAGATAAGGTACTATTTTTATAAAAATGCCATTATGGTTTCTCTAGTATTTTCTGGTATTTTTTTGCATATTTTAACTATGAATACACTTCTTAATGTCCTATGTCCCACTAAGAATTGATGACCGGAAGAAACGATTACACCTCTATGGTTTTAATTCGCATTCAGTAAGTTCAAACGCTTTTTAAAATGTGTAAATAGGTTTTCAATTTTAAGAAGAAGTTGAGGGAAGAAGATTTAATATTCTTGCATAACCTTAAAAGGAGCAAAAAATTAAATTCACACTTTCAAAATATCAAATTTTATAAGAACCAACAAATTTTCATTAGCTCTAAAATCTTCTCGGAGTGGCCTTTTTTAACCTTCTTTTGTATAAAAATACAGTTTTTCCTTAACTTACAGTTTCGGTAGCTTTAAATTAAAAAAAAAGAAGCAAACACGAACTTCAAAATTTTCGCATTTCGGTATAAAAAAGCACTAAATTTATTGCGAAGAGCAAATGGTTGGCAACACTGCACAACTCTGAAAAACGTGACGTCACGCACTCTTGATGGGCGCAATCTTCTATCTATCATTCTTGGGTTTTTGTAGTATAAAATTTGGTATAAAATAAATAAAATAAAAAGTCAAAACTTTGCACTATGTCGCGCTGCTAGTATTGCTGCTAGGTGCACATATGCACTTATGCATATTTATGCATGCACGCCGATGTTTTGCTGCAATATTTAATCAAAAAATGGTCGCTTGTTAGAGGTAATGAAAACTAGAGTAGTTAACATTGATCTATAAAAAGGTATGTGCTTGATTTTCCTTTACTTTCCTCAAGACCAGCTACATATTTGAAGCCACAAAAAAAAAAAGAAATAAATAAAAATACTTGCGACTAATTGGAGAAGAACTTGTTTTACAAAACAGTTCATGGTTACGATTATTTTAAAAACATACATACATAAATTAATATTTAGGTGATATTTAAATTAGGTGTAAATCAATGGAATCTATATTTTGAAGGTACTCGCATAATATTGTAAACGTACACACACACATATGAACCCCTCTGCGCGCGTGAGTTCTCATTTGCTGCGTACGCGTATTTCGACATCTGAATGCGTATGTAAATATATGTAATGCATTAGGGTGGCTCACGCAAACAAAAGTTGCTGCTTTTACACCGGAACTGTAAAATCTATTAATTTTTACGATCTTCTCCAGTATATTTGGGAAAAATATACATATATGATTTACAATGAGCTCGAGCGATTTGGAAATACCGCCAAAATAAATTTTGGGTATTTTTTAAGAGTTAATAATACAAAAAGGAAATTACGAATTTTTTTACTATAATCTGGTAGCTAAGTTCATGGCATTTATTTTCTGAATACGAAATCCGGCATACGCCCGCCGCGGTTACGAGTTACATGGTCCTTTCGATCAGTCCAATTTTTGACTACTTTCTCCACTAAATCTGATTGATAAAGCTAAATGAGCACAATCAGCAAAAATGTGACGCCAAGAATGGTCATTTGGGTACAAATCTTGCACGAACAGTATTTTAAAGGCACGCAAAACAAAATACTTACGAAAAATTTTCCACGTAGACGAAGGCTGAAGGCCAAAAAGTTGAGAACGAGAACGAATCGACACTTCGTTCTATGAAGTTCGCAAACAGATTTTTTTTTTCAAAGCGGACAATTTGGAAGCATTGTTCTGGCGTTAAACGATTTATGACGACTTGCCAGATCTTACTGAACAGAAATTCCCACACAGTTTGCCATTCTCAGCTGTCCAACCATAGTTAACGATATCGATAGTTCTCATGCAGCTGAGAAAACACTCGATATATAAATATTTTTCTACCCAAAAAATAACATCAGAAGATCCTAGGAGAGTTTAAGCTAAAAAGGTCTGCGTGAAACGGTTTAAAAACTTGAGCTACAGACTCAAAATAATTCGATTTGTGATGCTATTTTTTACTTTTTTGGAAGGTAGGTTTAAGGAAAAATTGAATAACTCAGCCAAACTTGAACCAATTTATGCTTTAAAGACAACATTGGAGAAGTTAACTAATCTACATACGTTCCAATTTTTTTCTCAAATTATATTTTGATGCCGAAATATCTTGGCGCAAGTCTTGAAATACAAATAATAATTTTTATATTTCTCCACAAATGGAGGGACCTGAAGTTGTAAGCAGACTCCTAACGCCAGTTATTTTTTGTGAGGAGCTTTTCCATTTCAGAAATACACTCCGAAGTTTGCCATTGCCTACCGAGCGGCGACCGCTATTAGAAAAAACCTAACTCGGCTACGGCGACCACCGTACGGATGGGAAAACCATACCGATTCTTTTGTGTGTGGAGAGTGATGCACCCTAATGTGCATTCATATGTTAATATGTATGCGTATATTTGGTTACATGTTCCTATTGTACATATGTATGTCTCTTTAGGCTTTGAATGAACTCCATTAAAGAATTTAACAAAAAATCATGGAACCATGACTTAATAAATGAACTGGTTTCAAATTGTGTTTTTTCATTAGCATTTGCATTTCGGAAGCAGAAGAAACAGATATCAATGCATATTTAATGTGTTGAATATTTATAATTAAAGCAGATATATGTATAAATGTGTGTATTGTGTTTCACTAGCGAATACCTACAGTTTGAGATTTGGAAGTTGACCGTATTTGAAGCAGTTGCTTTGACTTCTATTTGAGTTGCATGGCATTCTGTTTTTGTTTTTGCTTAATAGTTATACTTATAAAAGCTGAAGTTATGCAATTTTGGTTCATAGTTTTATACCCACGCGCTATTGTGCCAGGGTATTATAACTTTGTTAGCATTAACAAGTAAGCAAAAATTGAGATATCTCAGCGAAACCCGGTGTACGCGCTAATGGAAGCAAGCAAAATTGGCTAATTGCAATGCTCACTTCCTAAGCGATATTTTTTTTAAATAAAAATAAAATAGAGTACCTCAGTACCTACTCACTAAAGGAAAATTGAGAGAAAGAAAGTGAGAAAAGTTAGAAAAAAAATAAATGAAAAATTGAAAATAAATTTAAGTAGCTTCTGCGAAAGATTGTTCGCTCTGCAGAGCTTAGTAGCTCATCCAAGGTGTAAAAAAATCAGAAGGAGTGGCCTATATCAGGCTGTTAACCGGCTCTCAGCAAATTTGAAAAAATCAGTTAATTGGCTGACGTCACCGGGGTCATGTCAGCGCTTTGTTTATGAATAAACTGAGATTGTGTTGGTGCTGTACAAAAAATCTTCATAGCCATTATTTCTGAACCATCTGAACAACGACTGATTGAACAGGTGGGCGAAGCGAGCAGACAGAATTCGGTTGCCGAGCACAAAAGTTGTCGAAGTTACTCGCAAAGTTTTGTTTTCCACCATAACAGATTGACCCAACTTGGCAATCTATCAGGCTGGAGTAAATCGCCATCAGCATCCGCGCATTTTTTAAAGTGCACGCAACAAGAAGACGACACTTACGTCACTGCCAACCGTTACAATTTCGAAGTAGTAGGACTTTGTGACTGACCAGCATTAACACCGATAATATTCGCAGTCTTGAAATCCAAGGGAGTGGCTCTCTTGCCAACATGTGCTACCTTGGACTAAGTAGACGATCACAAGAGCAGTAAAGTGCTCTTTCTGTTATACGACTGGATACAACTGCTCTAGCGCTAAATGTATTCGATGCGGTACTCGCTGACAGTGGCTGTGGAAGGAGAATAACTCTTTTGCGTTGGAAATTTGAAGTGTGGAAAGACTTTGCGTCGCTTTGTGTGATCAAATGGCGCCAGTCAGCACGAGGATGAAGCGCGCCAGTTGACTTTGTCGAACTCCATCAAAATAATATCAAGATGTACCCCAAAAACCACTATTTTATTTAATTCTATAAAAATTTGGTAAACACCAATTTTTCGGAAAATTGCGAAAAATATAAAAAAATTGATATCCTTTCCTCCGGACATATGTTTATATCTTATATGTATATTCCTTTAACTCCGGTTCGAGCGTAGAGCCAACACAAAAGTTGTATTAAATAATTCCTGGTTGTATTCGAATCTATAAGTCTGTTTCCACCGTACGTCGCGTGGAGGTTTTTGTGCTTCAATAATTAATTTTTGGAAATAGAAAAAAAATTCGGTCAGCATGGCTCTTTGATGCTGGCAGTGTTCTATGAACTTCGCGAAGAGATTCAGTTTTTTTCAAAGTAAATTTCCATAATTTGGAAGCGTTGTTCTGGCGTTAAACTATTCATGATGACTTACAAAATCTTACTGAGCAGATATGCCACAGTTTGGTATTCTCATTTGTTAAATCGTAATTATCAATATCGATTGTTCTCATGCAGCTAAAAAAACCGGTATTTTCAAAAATTCACAAACAAAAAAAATTATAGTTGGTGCCTGTTCAAGAAAAGTTACTCATGATTGGTATAAGGAATTATT
Source organism: Anastrepha fraterculus (assembly GCA_037575425.1). Lineage (NCBI taxonomy): Eukaryota > Metazoa > Arthropoda > Insecta > Diptera > Tephritidae > Anastrepha > Anastrepha fraterculus. Next base: position 299,042 of record JAYXIM010020330.1, on the reverse strand, counting down.
AAAAAAAGTGCGATCACTGCAGCGTGTGAAAACAGACCTTTTTAATTAAGAGGTGTACCTATAAAGGGTTTTCCAATAACAGGTCTTATTTATCGCTATCGAGAGTTGATTAACAATTTTTATGGCTGCAATTAGATGGCATTGATGTGGACAACGTTTATTTTCAACAAGACGGTGCTACGTGCCACACAAGCAACGAAATCATTGATCTTTTACGGGAAAAGTTTCCGGACCGTGTTATCTCTCGAAGAGGTGATCACAATTGGCCACCGAGATCTTGTGATTTACTAACTTGTGATTTTTTTCTTTGTGGCCACGTGAAAGAGAAGGTCTACGCCAACAGCCCAGGGTCGATTCAAAACCTCAAAGATGGAATTCGTGAGGCTATAGAGGACATAGAGCAACCACTTTGCAATTCGGTTATGAAAAATTTAATGCCTGATGTTATTTTCCACTATTAACGGCATGTCTTCCTCTTTATAATGACATAAACATCCGATAATTTGTATTAAAAAATAGCATTTCTTTTGAATATCAAAATAACACCTCTTATTGGAAAACCCTTTATATGTACTAGAGCTCACCTTGTCAATCTCTACCGAACCTGGTACACGCGTTGCAGTTTGGTTCTATCTAGTCAAAATTCAACGCATATAAGTCCGAGGAGATATCAGTACTACATATTTTTGTTTATTTTTATTTATTTTTTATTTTTTATTTATTTCAAATCTGCAACTTATAAATATGTTTTTTATGTGATTTATCTTTGCGGAATATATCTAATATTCTGGTCGTAGTACACAGTAGCCTCAGAATAATAATAATATGTGACTGAAAACGTGCGCTGGGTATATAAAAAGTCAATTGCGTGCGAAACGAGACACTTCTTTGCCTTTTTAGTTCTTTATTTTATTCTTAATCGAACCATGCATTTATCAATAGAAGTGTCTGCTAGCTTTAATAAATGCATACTTCTTTTTTTCATTAATGCGTTATGTAAATCTCGTTCAATGAACTTTAGAAAATAATTAATTAAGCCTAGCCAAATATGCAAATCTAGATGGTTAGTTACATTAATTCTTAAGGCAAACTGAAGATGCCAAACCATTGATGAACAAATCAGTTCTTTATTTGCAAATGCAAGATAAAAATGGTAAAGGTTAAGAACCTCTATAGCAGTTGGACATTCATTGGCTTCATTTAAATTATTTGCGCACAAATCAAGGGTATCAGGTAGAGATGATGTGGATGTTGAGAATTTTTAAGAAATAATTTAGGTGAATTGGGTAAATGGAAAAGTTTGACATTTACGAAATGGGACGCTATACGCTTGAACAAAATTGGGAAATATTGAAAGACCTATTTCCAAAGTGGTGAGTCTTATTTTCTTCCGCGGTTACAGTAAATGGCGAGTGTTACCGTGACATGCTCAACGAGTTTTTGTTTCCAAAAATTGAAGAGGATGACATGGACGACATTTGGTTTCAACAGGACGGTGCAACTTGTCACACTGCCAAAGTTACACTCGAACTTTTGGCTACCGTTTTTGAATTCCGATATCAATTGGTCGCCTCGGAGCTGTGATTTAAGCCCGTTGGACCATTTTTTGTGGGGAGCCGTTAAGGACAAATGCTATGCGAACCATCCAGAGACGATTGATGCTTTAAAACACGAAATCGAAGTTGCCATTCATGAAATTGGAGCCCAAACAATCAAAACTGTGCTTAAAAATTGGGTTGATCGAATGGCCTACTGTAAAGCCAGTCGTGGCAGTCACTTGAACAATATTATTTTTCATTCATAAATGACAATGTTCAATCTTTAAAATAAAAAAAAAAGTTTGAAAAAATATTGATTAGTTTTTGTTTTTATAGCCGATTCAAAAAGCAAATTTTACTTGGCCCACCCTATATTTAATAAGAATTAATGTTGATGGCTTTTAAAACTGCAGCCTGTTATTAAATGATCGTAAATCGAGCCTGCACCACTAAATGTAGCTGTCAAGTAAGCAAACTGATAGTCAATAGAGACTTTATTTATCAATGAAGCATAACTGATAGTTTTATTATATTTCAATTAGCATTGTCAGCTAAAATGATCAGGGTAAACACCACGATTATGTAACAAGACTCGCTATGAAAAGTCTTAATGCATTATTCTTAATGAAAAATCCAAAGGAGAAGATGCCTCCATTCCACACATTCGCATTATTGCTACAGATATGCGGTTGGATTTCAAACGACTGCAATTACTCATTCGACTTGCATTGACCGTCAGCAAGGCAAGGTTATTTCTTTCAAGTGTGCGAATTGAGTTGGAAAATCTATGCTTTTCACATGGCCAGTTGTATGTAGCATTCACTTGTCGGACAGCCGGACATTACGAAATCATTAAATTTCAACGCATGTACGAGTATTTATGATAGGGTGAGCGATATGAAGTGTTACCAACTTCACACTGCTTGTATCTGTAAAACAGCTCATGACGTCAACTTCAAAATTGTTCCAATGCAGTTCAATATATTGTTTATAAGCCTTCAAAAGCATTTGCGTCTCAGTTTTGTTGATTTTTTTTTTCTGTGATGGAATTCAAAGGTAATAGTGTGATTGCGTTATATTTGGCTGGAAAATCACAACCAGCCATTGTTCGTGGGCTCAGTCACCTCAAAGTGAATAAAATGTTTGTGTATCGCACTATAAAACATTACAATGACACTGGTAGCATTGCAAAACGCCATGGAGGTGGACCAAAAAAAACGCAACAACGCCAAAAATGGTTCGGAAAGTAAAGGCTCGACTTGAACGAAATCCACGTCGAAGTGGAAGAAAAATAGCCAAAGAACTGAAAATATCGCAAGACAGCATTCAACGCATATTGAAAAATGAGCTCACGGTCAAGGCTTACAAGTTCCAAAAAGCACCCGATCTTTCACCCCAGCAAAAAAAAGTTCGGTGCGAAAGAGCAAAGGAGTTGTTGCGCGTGCACGAACGTGGCGAATTTCCTCGCATTACGTTTTCTGATGAAAAAAATTTCCCAATTGAGCAGTTCATGAACACTCAAAACGATCGTGTTTACTTGACCGAACGCTCATACAAGAATTTGAGCCTACGTGTGGTCACTCGAAGCAATTTCCCATGGCAAGTAATGGTTTGGGCCGCAGTGACCGCTGATAGACGCTCTCCGATCGTTTTTATCGAGCCTGGTGTCAAAGTGAATGCGACTTATTATCGGGAAAATGTTTTAGAAGCTGTTTTAGAGCCGTGGACACGCAAACATTTCGGTCGTAGACCATGGACGTTCCAACAGGACTCGGCACCGTCTCATAAAGCTCGTGTGATCCAAGAATGGTTAAAAAATTATGTTCCACACTTCATTTCGTCCACACAATGGCTTTCGAATTCACCAGACGCAAATCCGATGGACTATTCCATCTGGTCCATTTTGGAGAGCAAGGCGAGGACTAAAAAATATGCCAGTATGGATGCGCTGAAAAAAGCGATTATACGAGAATGGGCCAAAATACCTCAAGATCACATTCGTGCAGCATGCAACTCATTTTTTGACCATTTGAAGGCTATAGTCAAGGCAAAAGGTGGTCATATCGAGCTAAAGTGAACATATGTTAAAATTGTAATCATTTTCGAACAATTTTGTCTTTGAAATCAATTTCACACAAAAAAGTTAAGGTGTTTTGAATAGATAACACTTCATATCGTTCACCCTGTATATGTTATAACGTAACAAAATAATTGTTTCGATAAAATTAGTTTTTCTGCAGCAGTGATGTAATAGTTAGTAAATAAATAAAAATAAATGCTTCTCAATCTAATAGACTAACAAAAGACTCGCAAAAGTCGCAGACGTATTACAGAGAAACGTAAGGGTCTAGCTCCATCTGGTAACACTAGGGATCAATAGGTCTATGTGGTGGCTTTCAGCCAGCCAAGACAACCTAACCTAACCTAATAGACTACCTTTTTTTTTAGACTCGCAGTAGCTAAGAGGAAAATTTTAACATATCCGGGAAAGTATTTTCATTTGATCAGTAATAACATTAATTTAAGTGTATAGATTTTAAAAAAGTAATTAATAAATGTTTTAACCTTTAAATGCCAAAATTATTATTTTTTAACGAAATAAAAATATTTGGTGCTTTATTCAATTCTAAAGAACATTTCTAAAGACATTTTATTTTATTTTCGTTGGCCTCTGTCAGGGACAAATTATTCCACTCATATTTGCTTATTATTGAAATTTATACTTAGATAATATAACTAGTTTTCTACTGACATAAAAATAAATCATAAAACTGAAAATTACTTTATGGATCTCTATTTACCTAAAATTACCTAAATTGAAATTTGAAAAGGTCGAGCCAAAGAGCACCAGAAGATTTGGTGCCTCCTAAAATACTCAGGCTAAAAAGCCCATTGTATTTAAAACTCTGGAAAGGGGGTAGATAGTCAAGGAGAGAAACGTATCAGAGAAAGAGATAGGAAAGAATAGAGACAGAGATAGAGCTAGTTATTCCAATTGAGAATTTTCCAGATTCTTTGACAAATATGTAAATATCCTTCAGTTTTAGCGAACGAGTAATAATTCTCATGACATCGGAACCCAAAACTCGTAGCCGTGCTCTAGCAAAGGCAGGACACTCACAGGGAAAATGCTCAATGCTATTCGCCTCCTCCAAGCACGACAGGCATATTGGGTTCCCAATGATTCGAATGGTGGTCATATGCTGACCCAATGGGTTGTGGCCTGTAATAATACCGACCATCAACCGAACGTCTTTCCTCCCTAAGGTTTACTAGAAAGTTTGACGCTTTTCTGTTCGGAATTGTCACAAAACACTTTGCAGTTCTGCAGCGTTCTAGACCGGACCATCGCTCTTTATGTAGATTGCCTACATAAGCGCTGATCCAATTCATGATTCCTGCGGAACTGATTCCGATTATTGGCTCTGGCCCTTGTGGGGGCACCGCTGATCCACGGTTGGCCAATTCATCGGCAATTTCGTTTCCTTGAACACCGGAGAGTCCCATATAAGTACAAGCCTGTTTTGTCTTGCGACGGAATTAAGCTTCTTATTACATTCTTGAACAATCTTTGAGGTTTGCTTCGCGTTCTCCAGGGTCTTCAGTGCAGCCTGACTGTCACTGAAAACTGCAATCTGTTTCCCGCTCCATCGTTTGGCTTACTGAGAAGTGTTTAAAAAAAATAGACGCAACAAAGAAAATTATCTAAAATTCATACGAAAACCAAACAATTCACTACGGATTGAGATTTCTTTGCTTATGATTTTTTTTATTTTTATTAAATAATTCAAACTCTTTGTTTTCACTCGAAGCAAGTGATTTGTTTCTTTTTCAGGCTTTTTTATGACAGCAGTGCTGCTTATGGCCATATCTGAATCTCCTTCGTGTCTCAAATCATTTTTTATATTTAATAAAGCATTATCTGAATTTAATGGCAGACAATTATAATATAATTTTCAGATTTGTGTTACATCCTCAAATAAATGTATATCAACAGTGTTTTTCAAACTCAATACTTTTACACAGAACTCCTTTGTGGATGAAGATTGCATTGCGAAAGTATTTTAGATGGTTGCACTTAGTGATGAAAAACTTCTCTTTCACTTTTACGGCATTGCTTTTTGAAATAAAGAGGGTAGATTTAAAGTATTACAGTCGAGTATTAATCGGATTTATTTCCAGCTAAGGAATGTCCCTTCAACCACATTCCCTAAAAAAAATGTTTATATGTTTTGTAATTTTCTGTTTGCAAAAATGCGCTGAGCGCTAATATTTTTTCTTGAACGTCACGGTTTATGGTCCATAGTAGAGGAGGCAGCCAAAATTGGTATTCCTTACAATGTATACTGTCTTAGTTGTAATCAACCGGAGAAAAGGGAAACTATTTTTTGTATTTTCTCTGTGACAGTCCTGCCCTATGGGAGGTGAGGATGTTAAACCTTGGAAAACCCCACACCAGAGCAGACACATTTCGTGCTTGCTGAACAAACAAACAAATTTCCGCCAGCATAGCCGCGGCCTAGATATCGTAAACAATTTTTTAACTGAATTTTCACTGAGTTTGGATCGTTGTAAAAAAAATACAAGTAAAAGCATTCTTCTTCATCCCATTTTTTTTAAAGACACCTGGGTGTGAGTTTGACAGGCATTGAGTGTGTGATGGTGTGAGTGCTTGGAATTTCTGCTTGAGCGTGGCGTGGGCGTGGCTGCTATGGCAAATTAGAAATTTTATGGTAACATTAGAAACAATAGAATAAAAAATCATATCTTTACAATAAGCAAATTTACATTAACAAATATTTTTAATATAATATTATATATTTCATAGCTAAAGAAATTATTCTTTATTGAAAAATATCGAAATTTGTACGACATTTTTTAGACTTTTTGAGACGATTTTCTATAAAATTTAATAACTTTTTATGAAATTTAATAACTTTTTATGCAACCATATTACGTAAAAGAACGTTTTGGAATCAGGTGATTTCAGCTATGGGCATTTTTCAACAAACAGCTGAGAGTGTTTTTACTTATGGGTCTGTACAATGGTTTTGATTAACTTCACCGATGCATTAACTTTAAAAGATAAAAGTTTCATACACTTCTCGACTATTTAAAAATTTTATTTTTACTCCGGCTACCTGAGCACTCTTTTAACTTCGCGCTTACGTAATTTCACCTAAAGTTCTACATTAAAAAAATATTTAACATTTTATCTAATTTAATAATTCATCTATGAGCTACTTTCGATTATTTTTCTGCTTTTTTGTAAAGCAAAATTTAAAAACTGGAAAATCTTCAATTAGAACAGGGAATTAATCTTTTTAATTATTTTGTCATTAGCAGCAAACATTCCCAAACAAGTTTTTCTACTAAGGTTTAATTATTTTGGCTGAACCACAATAAAAACATCCATTTCAAGGCATTCAATGCGAAAGTAGAAAATAAAAAAAAAAGTAGAAAATAATAGAAATGTAAATCACATGAAGAAACTAGTATTTTGCAACCATATTTTCTTTCTTTTGTTGAATTTCAAAAAATCTGGAATTTGCGCTTCAGAAAATCTGAAATTTCATTAGCGTGTTTAACTTGGTTTTTTGTTTTTTACTACTAATTTATGATTACTAGTTTCATATGCATGTAGGTGTATTCCAAAATGACACATCAAGTGTGTGGACTTATAAAAATGCTATTAACTAAGCTTTTTAATAGCTGCAAGTAGTGAACCGTCAGGTTATCAACATTTTTTTATGCCTCCCAGCTACTCAACACGAAGTTGCTGATATCGCAAATAGTTGTCATTTGTCATCAGGTTAGACTTCTTTGAAGCACCATTCTTTGCTTGTGCCAAACAATTGGATAATTAAATTTAGCATCATTTTAAAAACAATAAACAAATTAAAGGTGAATAGTATTAAACTAAAACTTACGATGCTACTCAAATGAGACGAAGATAAAAAAGTAAGCGAAGAAAACAGGGTTGCAGTGTACATAAATCGATAATACAAGATTCAGTAATAAATGATTGTGTAAAGTTTGAGAATTGATTTCGGATGCTACTTAATCCATTGAAGCAGCTTGGAAGTAAGGGAAACTGGGTATATGTTTATCCCCTCTCTGAACAGGTAGTAAAAAATCGAAGAAGTCTCGGTGAAAAACCAGAAAGAAGAAAAATTTTTTTCTAATAGCTGTCGCCCCCTCCAACTGTATTTCTGCCATGAAAGAACTCCTCATAAAAAATATCTGCATTTCGGTGTCTGCATGAAAGTTTCGAGAAAAAAGAGTTTAAACTTTCAAGTGCATTTCGCTTAAGGTCGTGCGCCGCAAACGAAGCACAGCTACCTGTGCGCATCAAACTCTCGTCGGGCAGTTACATTTTCTACCATAACTTTTTATTTATGGGGAATTTTTACAATCGACTTCCACAGAAATACACCTAAAACTATAAAAAACAATAATCTGTAAAAAAATCGATTTTCTGGACGTATGTAATTCCTTAATTTAATAATGTTTTCCAAATTTGCAGTTTTACAAGTCATTCTTCAAGAATGACTAATTCTTTTTTTAGTTAACACACACGACAATCAGTATATGATCTGAATCAAAATTCGTCTAAACAAAACTACACTTTTTAAATAAAAAGGACTTACTGTTTATGTAGTAGCGTCAGCCGAAGGATATTCCACCTCGGGCCCAAATCTAGCAACTCTTAATTTCGACAGGCATGGAAAGAGCAAATCTAAACAACTTTGCCGGCGTTCGAAAAGTGATACACCCAATTTTTTTCGTCTAGTTGCAATGAAGTGCACAAAAGATGAACCAAACTTCTTTCGTCCAAGTGGGCCCACTCTCTGGGCAACCATCACTACCTAGCCTAACCTTCAATGAAGTGCCACACGATTTTATCCAATTTTTCTTTTCATTTCATCCTTCACATCGGCTTGATTTTAGCAGTTTATTCAGTTTATTAATTTTATTAAAAGATTCAAACGAAAACTTAGTAGCTATCAAAAACATAGGAATTTTTGCTTATAAAATAGCATTGGTTCTGTTAATTTTTTCGTATTTCACTAACACAACCTAAAGTTTGTTAAGCACATTTCAAGTGACGTCCACCTATTAGCAAATTCTGCCAAATTCACTCAAAGCGGAACAACGGTCTATTATCAAGCACTCCTTTAAAAATCTTTAGTAGTTGGTTTTAAATATTTGTAAACGATTCGAGCGCGAAAGCGAACTCATTTTACTTTCTTAATTAATTTTTAATTTCTACTTAAAATATTTACTTATGTATACCATAAGAGACGCCATCAAACTATGACAGCTTTAAATAAAACACTTGAAATACCCTGCATTATTTAGAAAGCCGTTGGCTTCATGCGGTTCTATCTATATATAATATAAGGCAGCCTTCAGGGGGGAGCCTGGTTTATGAGGTCTAAAAATTGCATCTCTTTGCGATTTTTTTTTGTAAGGAATAAATTAATTTAGCACTGCAAAGTTTTTTCTATCTTTTAATGAACATTTAAAAAGTATAAAAAATTTTTGTGCTGTTTAAAATAAGTCGAAAAAAATGTTTAACATAGAAATTAGTAGAGCGCTGCAACGCTGGAGTTTCCAACTGGCGTACAAGATACAGCTCGTAATTATTATCTAAAGCAAAAAATTCAAATGGATTTCTAATTATCATGATTTTTTATTCTAGATGAACTAAGAAAACTGAGAGAAATTCCAAAATTTCAACTTTTTGGAGGTTTTAAAGAAAAAAATGTCTTTCTATAAAAAAAAAATTCACTTCAACTTGGTATAAAAATCTTGAACATTTTTTTTGTATCTATTTTGTTAGTTCAAATAGAAGAGAATTTAATACTGAAGGGAACAAGCTACGATGCATTTCAAAAGGATCATTAGTTTTTTTTTTCATTCATGTACGCCAATTCAAAGAAATCATAAAAATGAAAAGTCGAGAAAAGAAGATAAAGTTTGTACTATAGCTGTCCGGTCACAGCGTAACTACCTAACGCTCGCCTACCTTTGGCTTTGTATCTACGGAAATATTGAAAATTAGGCTCTGTAATTTTGTGTGAATATTCTGAAATATATTAGGAATCGCTTAAAACGAAAAAAAAAATTGATTTTTTTGACCTTATAAAACAGGCTCCCCTCTTCAATAAAATTTAAAAGAGTATATGTGAGTAAAAGACTTACTTCAATCTGATCGTCTGCCGACAAAATAAAAACCTTGTTTTTCCCTTTGAAAACACAATGAGTCAATCAAAGCGTTATTTGCTTGCTCCACATTTGCTCTAAGCAGAATCAATATTTTCACTGATAAATTGCAATCATCAATATAGCAGAGTTTAAGGAAATAAGCGAATCAGTTCTCCTTTCTATTTATTTTCAATACAAGAATTAAGTTGCCATGTCAATGTCAATGTCATAAACTTTTTAAATGTCAGCTGGTTAATAGGGCGAGTGGAACACGTTTATGTTGGTGCTTATGTTTATGACTTTGCTTCAAACAATAACAAACCACATTTTTTTCATGCTACACGAGTATGTATGTATGCATGTATGTATGTATGTTTCAAATATAAAACAGCTTGTCTGGCATTAGATTTTTCCATCGTCATCGTGGACAATCTCTTCTGTTTTGCTGGTCACTCCTCTAAACCAATAATGTTGTTTGATAAATTCATTGCTAGATTAAATATCCGGTTACGCTCATTTTTCCTTTACATAAGCCCGACATACCATACAGTTATGCAGATATTGTATTTAATTTCGATTTTCGATGGGTGGATCGATAATTAATTCAGTATTTTCAAATAACATTAATTTGAAAAAGTAAATTTTTTTTATAGTTTTTGGTTACTGCAAATGTTTATTTTTTACTATTTTTTCATACTGAAAATAATTGAATTACTGAGCTCTTAACTGATTGAAGTGAAATTTTGGACTCATGAAATAGAAGCTCACACAACAGGCGGTTCGGTGTTGCCATTAAGCGCCGGACTTTGTGGTGTTAACAACTGGCATCCTTGGCTCTTTTCTCAAAAATTTATGTAAAAAGAAGAAAATACCTATGGTATTATGAAGATGTGTGCTTCTCATGGAGAAAAGCTCAATAACTTTTTCGACATTTTTCAAGTGGAAATCTATGCAATTGGTTCAATGATATAACAGCAAAAGCTGGTAAGCATGGTTAACCTCGCTTCATTACAACTTACGGCTTCATAGACAGTAAAAACTAGAGTGTAAAAACTAACTCATGAGTGCCGAAGATTCCTAAAATCTCTTCGACAGCAAAACGTTATTCTGAATTAGGTACTGGAAATGAGTGGTATTTCATAATATGGGGAAGCAGACGTGCTTGCGTGAAAAGTTTCTGGTGCAGGACTTGGAAATCCACGTACACAAACCTTTCTAGGTTTCTTGTTTTCAAAAGCTGCTAGGAACACAAGATCAATTACCGGATACCTGCAGAGTAGTGCCTTAAATATGTTCAACAATCGATGAACGAAGAACGCGGAAGTTGAAGGAGCCGGTTCGAAGCCGTGCTCAGCCGACATCAGTAGGGGTTGTAGAAATGAATTAAAGACAGAGCAATTCCTGTAGGAAGTTCTTGCATTATGAAGAATTTTGGTCAAAGCCGAATGTGTTGGTGCGTGAATACCATTCGGTAGTTGGTCAGGAAGTCTCAGGTATGAAACACTAAATGAGAAAAAAAGTTGTTTCAGTAGCGGGCGAGCCTTTGTCGCAAGCATTGCAAACCTCTGGGTGTATTTTTGCCATGAAAAAGCTTTCTATAATAAACTATCTAACGCTCGGGCAAAGCACAAAACTGTAGATTCCTAAAATTGTGGAAAAGCATCAAGATATACACCACAAATAGGAGGAGGAGCTCGGCTAAACACCTAGCAAAGGGTGCAAGCGCCAATTATCATTAGTATGATTATGAAGAATGTCCTTCAGTTTTTTTTCAAAAAATTGGGATTGTTCATGAAAATGTAGGGATAGAACCCGGTCAAATTTTTCTGGAAACCGATATTAACTTTCACCAAGTAAACTCTGTCTTACTTAATCTTGGGACGTAATTTTTCGATAGCATTGTTAGAGACGAAGTTGCCATCAGTAGTTTTTTGTTTGAAACCAAGTTTTTATGGAATTGATATTAGTGACCGATTTCATGTGATTGGATGGCATTGATCTCAAGTACTTTTTGTTTTGATAATTAACTTCCGATTATATGTTAACACATGCAAACAAAAAAGCAACGGTATTTTCCTTAAAAACCGTATTCTATTCCACACATCTCTAAGTAGTATTCTCTCTAGTTCTCTAAGTAGTAGTCTTTTAGGTAGTACGTACAGTAGGCAAGTAGAAGTAGGAGTCGGTCTCCAAACCAACTCACTTAGACCGTTATTGACCCATTGTGATACCACAGTCGCAGTTTGTCTGCTGCTCCTCGTTAAACCATTTTATTTTAAATGCAAACCCATTGATCTGGTTGACACAGATATCACGAAGGTCATCAGTATCAAGAACAATGAGCAAAATCACCTAACAAAGAAGAAGTCTTACAGACTCTTTCTTCCACTCATTCATTTAGTAAGTCAAAATAGTTTTGGCATAGAGAGTTTTTTTTACAATATTCGCAATACTTTTCATGCAAATTTTGTCCCCCTAATTTTATTTATTTATTTATTGTCTTTGAATGGATACATTCTTACAGACTATATTAAGCTAATGTACAATAGTTTATTAGTTACTAAGAAAAGAACGATTTAAGATGATTGACTAAGATGCCATACGGCCATGTAAAATCAGCACCAGAAGAATTGAAAAACATATTTAAATCTGAACATGCCCTAGGAATCGGAGCATTCATCCCATAGTTGGTTCTCGAGAAGCCAATTTTAAAGGTTTCGTACTGTCGGAGCCTCATATTGGGTATATTAAATTGAATTTTACTTAAAAGGGAAGGACAATCAATAGATCCAGAAATAATACGAATAATAAACGAGCACGATAGAATAGACCGTCTGCTATCAAGTGGTTTTAAGTCAATTAATAAACATCAAGAGCGGTACGATGGTATAGGTTCAGAAAAGTTTAAAGATCGGAGCGCAAAACGAAGAAAGATTTTCTGAACTCTCTCAATCCGATTAGACAGACCTATTTGGTACGGTCTCCAAATAATAGCGGCATACTCTAATCTTGATCTAACAAAAGCACAATACAATGTTTTGAGAGTGTGTGGGTTGGTAAATGCAGAAGAATTTCGGCGAACGAATGCTAGCATCGCATATGATCGTCTTATGACGTGGTTAACATGGCTGGTGAAATTCAGCTTAGAGTCGAAAATAACGCCTAAGTCTTTAATTTCCTCAACGGATTGTAAAGGAAAGCCAGCAATATTATACGAAGTATGCAAAGTATTGTTTGATTTAGCATATTTTACGTGAAAGCATTTACTAATATTTAGTGACAAATGGTTTAAATAGCACCAGTTCCGGACATTGTGCAAGTCGGTTTGCAACTTTTCAGAGTCCCTAACACTGTTAATCACCGCAAATATTTTAAGATCATCAGCATACAACAAGTGTTCTGCAAACAAAAAGCAAGAACCAATATCGTTAATAAAGAGTATAAAGAGGAGGGGTCCTAGAATACTTCCCTGTGGGACACCGGAGGATGCAATAAATGCACGGGATGTCGTATTATCGACGGCTACAACGCAGTGTCTGTTGGACAAATATGATTTGATCCAAGACAAAAACGTGGAGTGTATACCCAATGATGCAAGCTTCGACAAGAGTATTCGGTGCGATACTTTGTCAAACGCTTTAGAGAAGTCTGTATAAATTGCATCAACTTGAGATCTGTTCTGGAAGGCTGAAATGCAGTAATCATTGAAAATAGACAAATTAGTGACAGTGGAGCGACTTGCAACGAAACCATGCTGGTTGGTAGATATTAGGCCTTTGACAGCAAAATATAACTTATCATTTACTGTTATCTCAAAAAGTTTTGAGACAGACGAAAGCTTCGAAATCGGTCTGTAATTGCTAACATCGTTTTTATTTCCGCTTTTAAATATAGGCGTAATGGAAGTAAATTTCCAGTCGTCAACAAAGATACCAGAAGACAACGATTTATTGAATATAATTGTAAGAGGCTCAGCGAGACACAAGCAATTCTTCAGCAAAATGCCCGAAAGGCCATCTGAGTCAGTTTTCGTTGTAGACTTAAGCTTCGTAATACCCTTGACGACATCAGTAACAGATAGGCACAAAGTCCCAAAATTGAGAGGTGAAAAACTATTAGAGGGCAAACTACCACAAGTGCTCAATTATAATGAGGTCAATGATTGACCGGGCGTATCCAATACATGGGGACAATTATATATCATCCAAGCTCGGGCAATCTCCGATTTGTGCTTAGCATCGTTATCTTGGTAGTATATAAAACAATTATTTTATTGCATAACATTAGACCACCACGATTATGTAACAAGACCCGTTGTGACGAGTCTTAATCGAAAATTAAAAGTAGAAGATGTGCTAATTCCATGCATTCCCATCATTTCGACAGATATGCGGTTGGATTTCAAACGACTGCAATTCCCCATTCGACTTGCGTTTTCAATGACCATCAGCATGGCATAAGATCATTGCTTTCAAGTGTGCGAATTGAGTTGGAAAATCCATGTTTTTCACATGGCCAGTTGATGTAGCACTCACTTGCCGAAAAATTTATTTGTTTTTGCTAAAGACGGAAAAAGAATTTCAATTCGCAATCTCGTTTATGGTTTTATATGGTTCTTGCTTTAATGTGTCGACACCAGTCACTAAGTGGTTCCTCTTTTATGATAAAAAAACAAAAAAAAATAAAAGTGGCATACCCTGGCATTTTGTGGATGTTCATTCCGCCACTCAAATTATAGTTAAAAAAAATATGCCAACAAATTGAAAACGATCCATAATACCTTGCGAAAACTGGAGATTGCTCTTTTGCCGATACACATCCCTAAATCCACCGATCCACCATCATGCGTAAGTGTTGCTCTAGTATGTTTTGGCAAATGAGCTTCGTTTAGACGTTGCCATACAAAACGTGCCTATCAGACCCTTGCAAGTTAAATTTGCTTTCGTCAGTGAAAAAAACGTGGAATGGTAACAAAATATGCATTGAAATGACTACCAGATAAACATTTTGTTACTCACTCTTTACCAAAATTCATTAGGCTTAGATAAATGGGATTTTGCGAACTTCTTTACGACTGCTCTACTATGTAAATCGAGGTTTTTGAGGGTTCGATGAATCCATTCTGCTGAAACCTTGAAAATGGATCTTTTTCAACAATTCGTCGTATAAACTTCTTTTCGGTTTGTGGATGTTTCTTTCCTTGACCATGCCTACTAATATTATGTGCCCTATTCTCTTTCTCAAGCCTTTTGATAATTTCATGGACCATTGAAGTGGTCCTTTTAAGGATATCTGAAGATTATTTTATTGTTTTCTCTCTTCCCGGAACTGAATAATTAGTTTTCGAATTTCAATAGAAGTATGAGTACGTAAGGGTGCCATATTAATAAGTTGCTGCTTCGAAGATTGTTCATTAAGTATTGATGTTTAAACTTCACACTATTGGAGAGTTCCGTTACTTGCAAAATCGTACCTTTAAAGATTTTTCGGTTAATTGTGTGGAACGATTTTAGTATGTTTTGAGTTTTTTTTTACAATTCACTCTGTGAATTAGCAATAGTTTTATTTAAGTTTTTCTATTATGACTGGATGGTTTCAAAGTCGGCGTTGCATATATCCGCTTTAACGCGTGAGTCAGTGTACCTCACATATAGTACGAGTAGTTGCCTAACTAGCTGGAACTGTATTTTTTCCACACAAATAACTCATATTTTTAACCTGGCGATGTTCTACGCGACGTAAATTATCGAATTTCGATCAGAAATAACCTTCTCATCCTAGTTAAAAATATACAACAAAAAAAAAAAAAAAAAAAAAAAATTGTCAAATTATGAAGCAAAACCACTAGTTTGAGATTAAAGAGAGAATAATAAATAAACAAATTTTTTTAAGTGTCATTCAAAATAACAGTTACCCTAACAGTTTTGTGTAGCAGCCTTAGATTTGCTAATAATTTTAGTCTTACATTTTTAGGTACTGATAGAAATGCAAAATTAATACATAAATATTTGAAAATTGGTATCATTTCAAAGATGAAATAAAATTATTTTTTTGTTGTATGTTGGGAAAAATAAAAGATTTCGAATGGAATAAATACTATTTTTCAATTTCAATTTCAATAGGTATCAATCGTGCCTTGGTGGCACAGGAGGTGGTGGTGTCTCTAAATGTGCCTTTGGTGGCAAAGCGACAATACATTTCATTATGCATTTGTTTTAAGGGTTTACAACATACCCACATAAAAGTTAAAAAATTTTGAAGTCCAATAAATAGGCATTAACCGTTCGTAATCGTTTTGTAAATGGTGCAAGTCTGGTCTTTTTCGAACTAGTTCGATTTGAGTCAGAAAATTCTAGCTGTAACCTGGTATTTCTTCTAACTAGTTTGGTGCCCCACTGTATCAAATCACTTTGATTAATGCATGCATACACCTCGATTTCGCACATATACACTAATACTCGTGCATACGCATGCCTACAGTAAAGAATATTCATGCGTTGCGCGAGGTTTGATTCCTTTGTTTAATTATGGTGATTAGCGCGGCGCGATCGCTTCTTTGACGGCGATGGTAACCAGTTTAACACGGACATAAATCATTTACCAAAAAATAATTTAAAAAGCAAACAATTTTTGCATGCTCGTATTTAATTAAATTTTGTTCAATCGCCAACAATGGGAAAGTGCAAAAATTATAAAAGAACTCGAACTGGTTATTACAAAAAAAAAAGTAATAATTATATATGCTCATAATAACTTCATGCAAGGAGACTAACGATGACTTAAAAATTTCCATTGGTGTATTATAGTATACACCCAGATGCAGTTTAATCATTTTTCAATGACTTTTTAAGATGATAGATAGCAAAATATGAAAGGTTGGACCGAAAAAACCATGATTGTTAATTAGATTCTGGTGCTAAGGAAAAAAATACATACTTTTTAAATATATGAAATTAGTGTTTCACATATCGACAATAAAGGCTAACATCACCACAATACAGAATGAGAAAAAAAATTATTATACAAGGTTGTGCCAAGAATGGAAATGTGTGGAAAGAATAGCTCTCGCCTAAGCGCTTAGGCCCATTGTGATGTGATGCAGTTACCGTCCCCTTTTATGTTGGGAATAAAATCACGTAGTTGCTGAAATGAACTTCTCTGATAATGCTCCAATTTGTGTCTATGAAGCCTCCGTAAGGACTCATATGAGCCGAACTTGTGCAGCTTTTATCTGCTCAGTGTCAGTGTTGCATATTTTTCTCGTCAGCAGGAATTTGATGTGACATTTTTTATCAAAAACTTCGCAGTGAGGCATTTTAAAGCTCACAAGAAGTGTTGAAAAGTTAACTGGCTTAAGGCCTGTATAACCAAGTTTAAATGTACACATGATTGGGTTAAATAAAGTAAAAAAAGAATAAAAAACTTGAAAATACTATGCGTTTATTTTTTAATCCAACAAATGGCTGTAGTTAAATTCTCAATAAAATGCGACACTTTTTTTTACTTGGTTCTTGTTGTGTGTTCTTAAGATGTTTAACTATTATTGAGACATGATTACTGTTTTGACATGACAGCTCATCGTCGTGTGTCAACTATGGCTCACCTTCATTAATTTTGATTGTCTCAAAAATAGGCTTAACGTTTTAGTATAGGCTATGCCAGAAGTAGTAGCTGTAGTGTAAGTGTACCATAATTTTTGCAAATGTGACCGTCTTTTTATTTCTCGTACCGCTGCTGTGGCCGAAGATACCCGATAATGCCTACAAATATCGACAGGTTGCGTTACACACAATTTAGCAGCAGCAGACGCTTTTTGCATTAAATTTTAGTGAAAGAGCTGCATAGGTTCTCTTGCAATGTGCAAGCCATGTACTGATTGCTGACCAAGCTCAAGTCAAGTAAGGTTTTATTGCGTCCGCGCTCTGTTAAACCTGGTACAAAGCATTACTTCAGCCCCATTTTGTTCATATAAAAGTGAACATTTTCATTATTTTATTAGAAGTAAAGTTGGAAAAATAAAGAAAAATGCTATTGTATTTACATACATACTAGAGGCCGATAGCTTCTGCTGCAAGTTACCTTAATTGTGTAATATAATCACTCACATTTGTACATACGAGAACCGTTTGAAAAGTCCGTGCAAAAGTAAAAACTGTTTAATTGTTTGGAGTAAACCTTTTTTATTTTTCGACACCATTTCCTTTTAGGCTCATACACTTCGTCCAACGCTGTTCTAATTGGATTTGTCCCAGTCTGAAAGGTTTGGAAAAATTTTGAAAAATTCAGTTGGAAAAATTCAGAAAAAGAAACTTGGAAAAATAAATTTGGAAAAACTTAGTTCAGAAAAATTCAGAGAAATAAATTTAGGAAAATTCAGAAAAATAGATTTGGAAAACCAAAAAATAGATTTGGAAAACCAAATTCAGAAAAACCAAATTAGGAAATTGAATTTGGAAAAATGAAGAAAAATAAATTCAGGAAAATTCAGAAAAATTAATTTGGAAAAATTCAGAAAAATCAATTTAGAAAATTGAATTTAGAAAAAATTAAGAAAAATAAACTTGGAAAAATTCAGTAAAATAAAATCAGGAAAATTCAGAAAAATAAATTTGGAAAAATTTAGAAAAATAACTTTGGGAAAACTCAAAAAAATAAATTTTGAAAAATGCAGAAAAATAAATTTAGAATAATTCACTAAAATACATTAGGGAAATTCTTAAAAATAAATTTGGAAAAATGCAAAAAAAAAAAAACAAATTGATATTGAATTTAGAAAAAATGATGAAAAATAAACTTGGAAAAATTCAGTAAAATAAAATCAGGAAAATTCAGAAAAATAAATTTGGAAAAACTCTGAAAAATGAATTCAGGAAAATTCAGAAAAATAAATTTGGAAAAATTCAGAAAAATAAATTTAGAAAATTGAATTTAGAAAAAATGAAGAAAAATAAACTTGGAAAAACTCAGTAAAATAAAATCATTAAAATTCAGAAAAATCAATTTAGAAAATTGGTTTAGAAAAATCAAGAAAAATAAATTTGGAAAAATTTAGAAAAATAAATTCAGGAAAATTCAGAAAAATAAATAAATAGAACCTATTTAGAAAAATGAAGCAAAATAAATTTGGAAAAATTCTGAAAAACCAATTTAGAAAATTTAATTTAGAAAAATGAAGTCAAATAAATTTGGAAAAATTCAGAAAAATAAATTCAGGAAAATTTAGAAAAATAAATTTTAAAAATTGAATTTAGAAAAATGAAGAAAAATAAATTTGGAAAAATTCAGAAAAATAAATTTAGAAAAATAACTTTGGGAAAATTCAGAAAAATGCATTTAGGGAAATTCGTAAAACTAAATTTGGAAAAATGCAGAAAAAACAAGTTTAGGAAAGTTCGGAAAAATAAATTTAAGAAAATTCGGAAAAATAAATTTAGAAAATTAAATTTAAAAAAATTATGAAA
Source organism: Anastrepha fraterculus (assembly GCA_037575425.1). NCBI lineage: Eukaryota > Metazoa > Arthropoda > Insecta > Diptera > Tephritidae > Anastrepha > Anastrepha fraterculus. The sequence continues at coordinate 279,832 of JAYXIM010020330.1, read as the reverse complement.
AATTAATTTGGAAATTCTGAATTAAAAAAAAAATAAATTCTGGAAAGTTCAGAAAAATAAATTTCGAAAAATTAAAAAATAAAGATCAAACATTCAGTAAAATAAATTTGGAAAAATTCAAAAAAATTAATTTACGAAATTTCAGAAAAATAAATTTAGGAAAACTCATAAAAATAAATTTAGGAAAATTTGTAAAAAATGCAGAAAAAAATTTTGGGAAATTCTGTAAAATGAATTAGAAAACATGCATAAAAATAAATTCAGAATAATTCAGAAAAATAAATTTAGGGAAACTCATAAAAATAAAATTAGGAAAATTTGTAAAAAATGCAGAAAAAAATTTTGGAAAATTTTTAAAAATTAATTTAGAAAAATGCAGAAAAATAAATTCAGAATAATTCAGAAAAATAAATTTAAAAAACAATCGTTAAAATAAATATGAAAAAATTCAGAAGAATAAATTCAGAAAAATATTAGAAATTTAGACAAGTTCAGAAAAATTTAAGTGGTGAACAAAAAGTTTGAATAAAATGTGAATTAAAAAATTAAAAGAGTAGTTTTATTTAATAACTTTAAAGTCAAGTCACAAACAGAAGGAGAGTAATGATTTAACTTAACATTTGCTTGTGCGGAAAAACATCGTCTATGTTCAAGAATATTTATCGTCATATTGGATACGGATTTGAGTCCAAGGTTTTAGCAGAAATGTTTGCTGTATAAAAAGTAAATAAATAATTGGCGGATACATATCTGTTAGATGTTTGATCGAGCTCCTCCTCCTCTTATTTGTGGCGTGCGTCCTGATGTTGTTCTACAAATGGACCTACATTTTTAAGCCGCCTCCGAACGGCAGACGGTTTTTATGAGGAGCTTTTTCATGGCAGAAACACGCCCGGAGGTTTGCCCTTGTCTGCCGAGGGGCTACCGTTGTTAGAAACAACTTTTCTATCATTTTGCTGTTTGGCATGCATGGAAACTCGAACCTATGCACTCCCGAATGGTAGTCACGCACCAAGCCATTTGGCTAAGATGACGCCGCTGAATACCGCAGCAAAAAATGAATTAATTTTTTATCTTGAATAATTGAATTATTTAGTTGTATTGAAACTTTTACCAAAGAATTTACTTATATTCGTAATTTTTGTTTTTTTATATGCTGTGTGAATGCGCTGAAATAATATAGGGGAAAAAATTCCAAAAAATATTTGTTAAAGCTAATTTATAGTGGCATCTTTGGCACCAAAACGGCATATTTCATATTATTTTCTTTGATTACCCTGGTTATGAATACAAATCTGCGCGCCATCCTTGGGAAAATTGAAATAAATTATTTTTGAGCTTCGTGTTTTTTTATTTCCATTACAATGAATTGAATACAAAAAAATAAAAAAACATGTACTTACAATTTATTTATATTATTATTATACAATTTAGTGCCGTTCCTATTTGGCACATAGGACGGAGACTAATGACTCGTTATGACTCTGGAACAGAAAATTCGGCAAATTCTTAGATGACATTTGTTTACAAAGGTTTGCATACTTTGTCAGATTCTGTTAGTGACTTTCCAGTTTTCACAGGAGGGTCGTTTTTGTACTCGCATTAAAAGTTTGGCACATCTACTAATATTTGGTGAAGCGCAAATTTCGCTCAGTTTATAAAGGTTTCTTTGAAATTCGTTTTGAATTACGCTAAAATGAACTTCATTGCTCACAACTGTCAACGTACCAGCTAAATAAAAGTTCACTTCCTCTTTTTTGCCTTATAGATCTTTAGAAAACCGGAATATTGCCTTGCGTTTCAATAGGAAATAATTTTCATTATAATGTTTGGATTTGTTTTTAGTTGACGTAAAACCAAAAAAATGCAACCTCTTTTTTATCAAAATTACAAACCTTGATTTAAATCTGACCAGTTAAGTGTCTGTCTGCAAGTGGATTTTAAAAAGTCAATTAGACAACAAATATGATTATAATTATACAAAAATATAAGTGCACCAGAGTGCTGCGGCAAACGAGCGCGAAACAATTAAAAGTTACGAAAGGTAACAATAAACCGTTTTCACTGCAATTTAAACAAATAGTAAAAAAATAAGCATGCAGACAAATATTTGTGCAAAACCTAATTATAGTTGAATATGCATGTATGTTTATATAAATACATACATACGCGTACATACAATATATGTAAGTGGATACGTAATTGAATTGCATCTCATGTAGCTTTAAGCCAACTCAAGTGTCTAACATTGAAATTTTCATTCAATGTTGGCAGGTGGTTGCCCATTCTTGCTGCTGCTGCATGGCTCTATGTGCGAGTACTCGTATTCCCAATATGAAATTCAAAGACTCTGCTTGGCTACTTACCCGCGGGTATAACAAATGAGGTGGTGTGTGGATTAAGTAGCAGCGGGTCAGTAAGGTTTCATAACGCCGATAAATAACTGAAACAAACAGCTGCAATATTGACAAATAGCGAAAGCTACAGATAAGCAGCATACAGCAACAGCGATGAAGGAAACATCAACAATCGACAGCAGCAACAGCGGTTGCGGTTAAAATTTATAAAAAAGTAACAGTCTTTATAACACCGTTCGACAAAATTTAACTTTGTTTACACCCAATGAGATAATCGATACGCTGGAGTTAATCTGTATTTCAGCTTTAGTAAATCAGCCTTTTTTGGTTCTTCAACTGCTTTTGAAGATGTTTTGTTTTTTAAAGTTTTCAAAATTACGCTTTGGACCCAAGATTCGAAAAATTATTATAAATCTAAATTAATGTAAATCATCGCGTAACCTCTATCAAACGACGGCAAAACAAATTTCAGACCGATTGATAAGTTGGTTTGGATTTGGCAGCTATTCGAGTAAGACTTGTTTTTCGATTTTCGCTAAGATGGAAAAAGAGCAAGACTATCATTCGGTAATACGCTTTTTGTTTTTGGATAGGGAAAAATGCGAGGAGATAGAAGCAAAGTTGGATGCTGTCTATGGGGACGATTCGCCATCTATGATCACAGCTGGATATTGGTTCAACGACATTAAACGTGGGCGAACATCAGTTTTTGATGTGGAGCAATGAGGGCGTCCGGCAGACATGGTTACCGAGGGAATCATTCAAAAAGCCCACGCCAGGCTTTTCGCTGATCGTCGAACGAAAGCACGCGAAGTAACAGAGGACCTTAGTGTGTCGACCAGAACGGCAATTAATATTTCAAATGATAAGTTGGCGATGAAAAAATTGTCGGTTCGATGGGTGCCGCGATTGCTCACGGTGGAGAACAAGCGGATACGGCTGTTAACTTCGAAGCAGTGCTTGGAGCAATTTAAGCGAGATGGGAAGAAATTTGTATCGAGTTGTGACTGTTGCTCAAAGCTGGGTTCATCATTACACACCAGAAACTAAGCAACAATCAAAACAATGGATTTCTCTTTCTCTCAGTGAATCTGCTCCAACAAAGGCGAAAATAGTCCCACCGGCCGGAAATGTCAGGGCACCGATTTTTTGGGATGCGAACGGCGTAAGCCTCATAGATTTTTTAGAAAAAGGAAGAACGATTACTGGACAATACTGCAGTGAGTCATTGGACCGCTTTCACAATAAAATTGAAGGAGACACGGTTACATTTGGCGAAAAAGAAAATGTTATTTCACCGCACCAGTGCATTCATCCGGAGTTGTCACCACCAAACTGCATGAAATACGTTTTGAATCGCTGGGGGTGCGCGTATTCACCCGATCTGGCTCTCTGCGACCTTTTCTTGTTCTCTAACATGAAGAAATGGCTCGCGGAAAAACAAATTTAGTTCAAACGAGGAAATCATCGCCGAGGCAGGGTCGCATTTTGGAGAGTTTGGCAAATCCTATTTTTTGGCCTAAAGGGGAATATGTTGAAAAATATTTTATTTTTTTTTTAAATGGTGTCTTCATTTCTAATTCGGGTATTTATTGAACCCCCTCTCGTAGAAGTTTCTATGGTTCCGCGTGGGAGCAAAGATCCACAACAATCTTCCTCCGTTTGGCTCTATCAAGCAATTTTCTACAGCTCGTTTCAACTTTTATTCGTTTTCTTTATCTCAGTTCTAAATTCCTCCTCTTGGTCAGCGAGGGTCTATCTCTTCGTTGGTTTCCTTGTGGATTCCAAGCAATTGCAGTGTGTGTGATGCCCCTTTGTTCTCTTCTAAGAATGTGCCCAAACCAGCTCCATTTCCCTTTTCAGGACTTCAAGTTTGACTGGTGCTACTCGATCATTATTGTTCGTGAAGATTGAGTTTTCGTTCAGTCAGTATTTGCTAACAGATTTGCATTTTCTTTAACTCGCTCCGACTTCAATGCATTTAATTTAACCCATTCCCAAATGAATACGTTTTTTACCAACTTTATCATATATCCTACATCATCTGTTCATATGAATTTTATTATAGAAACTAGCTCAGATTTTTGTTACTTTTCAGTGGGAGGAAAAAACTGATTGCAAATTTAACCATAGTGGGAATACTGTTTTCAAAAGGCGCATCTAGATGTTGTTTTAAAATAAAACATATAGAAATTTAGATTCTTTCAGCGTTCACTATTTTTATTCAAAACACGGCTCTTAACAGTTATATGTGAAAAATTACATCAATATTTTCAGCAGTTTTTGGGCTGCCAGTCTTTTTTCTATTCGCGACAGAATCAGTTTCTGGATATTTTTCACCAACCCTTCAACTGTCGACTTATCCGAATGATTATTTCCTTAAAAAAAAAATCACTTTTGCGATATGACATTAGAATTCTGACAGACCCTTACAAAAGGTCGCATTTAAAAAGGATGAAGAAAATTTAAATATTAAATACCTTTTTGCTTAAAATGATTTTGCTACCTGTTTTTTAGTTAAATTATAAATATAAACATTTATAAATAATAATATTGTCAAATATGATGAAATATGGTTTAACTTAATACCAGAATTGTATTTGAGAATTAATTTTTTAATTCAAAATTGATCGCGAAGTTTCGCCAATATGAAGCTATTATCTTACCCAAGTATTATGACCTTGAATTCTTTCATAGAAGAAGCGGATTCATCATAAATTTGGTTAACTAAAAACAAACTTTGAGCATACTCACGGCGCTTTACTTTACTATCCCTTCCCTACGTAAGTTTGGAGTTTTGACCACCCAGTCAGGAATATTCTTACATTCATAAATACTTAACAAACTACCTGCACTTATTTAAACTAATTATTATTATATTGACGGCAGCTGCCGTAGCCGAATGGCTTGGTGTGTGACTACCATTTGGAAGTGCAAGAATTCAAAGCCCCGGGCCTGAAACACCAAACGATAGGAAATGTTGTTTGTAATAGCGATCGCTCTTCGGCGGGCAATGGCAAACCTCCGAGTGTATTTCAGCCATAAAAAAGCTCCTCATAAAAAACTATCTGTCATCCGGAGGCTGTGATTAATATCATATTGCTAAATGAGCTCTTGTTGGTAACTTACATATGTATTTTTAAAATACCTATACTAGTAAGTACTTCCTCAACCTATATTTGAAAGGCATCGGGCTCAAATTGTCAAAACGTCCGTTTTTCATGTTCATTGCCCCAAAAAGATGCGCTATCATATCCTGATTTAAGCTGTATGTCAGGATGTTTTCCATATCGTTTTGGTTATGGTCATACCGAGCAAGCTCTTGTGTTACAATCTCTTTTGAAAACAAAATGTTTTTACTACAAATTTTACTTTTCCTCCACTTTTGCTAAAAATATCTAGAGTTAGCAACCCAATGTCTAGCTAAGGGAGCCTATTTGTCAAGAGGGAGTGAGAAAGCTGTTTACTGAGCAAACCTTCTAATATTGAATCATGCGCTTTCCCTTGATATCTAAATTGAATATGATTGTAATTGCATAACTACGTTCTGTGATTTTATCGATTATGATTTATCGGAATTTATGTTCAAATCCGATTGCTCAGCGTCTTCATGTTCTGTAATTTGATTAATTGTTCTTTTTTTATTCGATTTTCGATTTATTTCGAGTTATTAGACATATTTTTATTTATAACTTATGCACTAAATTCCACACCGGAACCCGAGGGTACTCACTCAGCTTTATGATGTTGATGATGCGATGGTTTTTTGTATGAAAACACGAGAGTGTAGCTTAAAGCGCAAAATTGTTGAAGTTCATGGAGCGCAAGCGAGAAATAGCCAACGGCCATCGCTAAAAGAAATCGTTTAAAAGTAGAGCAGCAACGACAAGAGTCGGCGACCGTTTTTAATGGGTTCAGTTCATTCAATGCTATAATAAATGCAACCTTATTTGAACGATATTGAGTAACAGACTTAAATGAAAAATTAATAAATCATTATTTCTTTTCCTCCTCTTTTTTTAACTCCATTACTTATTACTAAACTTTTCATTGATAAATATTTACTTACAGCGTATCAGCGCGGCTTTGTGGCTTATGCAAAATTTTTATTTTTATTTTGCCATTATATTTTGCTCACTCTTTTCATTGTTAATCACAGTCGCAAGCAAATGTTCTATTTTATAAAAAGTTTTTTGTTAAATTTGCCTTAACGAGTCGCTAAAAATCAAAACTCGGTCAAAAATTTAATGCTAGCAAACTCATGACAATCTAAGCATTGGATACACCAAATTAGGTTAGTTTGTAATGGTTGACGAAAGAAGTTTGGTTCATCCTTTGGGATACCATTGCAAGAGGAAAAAAGAGGTGAAGGAAAAAACAATACACCAACAAAACAACTGTTTTTTTGCAGGACCTGTACTCGATTCGAACTTTTCAATTTCATTAGGATTGCCGTTCAACTTTCTGATTACGAGTTGGAAATCTGGAAATCCAAATCGATGCGAAATAAATTCCGAACGCATTTAAGAACAGAACCTAGGTAAAAAAAAAAACAAAAGTGCATACAAAAAAAAAAGTAGCACAACAGTGCACGTTAGTGGCGGGGTCCACGGTATTCACGCTACCAGTTAAGGGTTGACTTGTTAAAATCTTTAGTTTCTATTTGCATAATTAAAAACCCTTAAAAAATATCTGAAATTGCCTATAAGTATATGGCGCTTAAGCTCCTCAAATTCTAAGTACATCCGCACTACAGTTGTATGTAATTACGGTGTGCACTTCCATCGAAATTCACTCTTACGTAAACCAATTTTAATGCAAAGCAACTCATACTCATGCGGTTAATGAGGTGCACCTAAGCGAAAGTTTTTCAATGCAACAAAATTGCTGCCACTCACCACAGTTTCGGCCCCTAATTACACGTAAATGCAAGTTGGATAATGGTTTTGTGGTTGCAACATCACTTTTTTCAATGTTGATAGACAGCAACAGCATCGATTTGTGTATTATTTCAAAACAATAAACCAATAATAACAACAAACATGATTAGAACGTCGGCTGTACATACGAACAAGCACAAGCTAGAAGTGCTGCTGGGCAGACAGTCATAACCACAACAACAACAAGGTACGAGTACGAGTATATGTTCGGCATTTGAGCAGGTGGTTCTCCTCGTGATTAACCCCATTTCACTGAAGCGTTGCCAAACACCAACAACGCAATGGCAAACCAAACACTAGTCGTTTGGTTCCTTGAACGCAGTGGCTGCGAAGCGAGATCACCTTTCGAGCCACAATTATTTTCTGTTTTCTCAAATGTATATTCTGCCATATAATTTGTATGCAATCGTATTTTTGATGGTAGGGCTATGGAAACTCTGCGAATTCGTTAATTGGTCAGTACCTACGTATGTGTGTATGCATGCGTTTCGCACTGTAGGCACTCCACCCGAGTTCTCTCGCCCATTTAATATGAATTAGTTTGATTGCTATATTTTCGATTACAATATTTTTATATTTTGTTACTTTGTATTGCCCGGCTATATAAATGTCAGTTTGATTGCTGCCAATTTATCATTGCAACGACACCTCTTTCTGCTGTGAATGCGTGCAACATCGGTTGGCATGACGAAATCGGCTTGATTAGTTTGTATTTTGGCAATAAATCAAAATGCGAAATCGAATACGTGAATCGTGATCGTTATTGTTCTACTTATTTTGCAACTACGTTTTTGCTTGGGTTGAAAAGCGCTGAAGATTTTTCCGCACTCGATTAAAATTATGCTTAAGGCGGTAATTTCGAGAAAACAAATACAAATATATTGGGTATTGGAATAAGGTTCCGTCCTTTCTTAGCCACAGTTATGCACGACATTATGTGAAGTATGTGCCATTGGAAGCTACAACTTTACTCCATCTTTATGAATGCATCTGACGAAAAATTTGAGTTCTTTTGACTTGATCCATTCATTGAGCCAGTTTGCGATGCTCTCGGAAGAAGTAAACCGCTCTCCAATAAGCGCTGACTGCATTGATCGAAACAGATGGTAATACGAAGGTGCAATTTCTGAGGAATACGGCGGATGGGGCAAGATTTCCTAATTCAGTCCCTCTAAACATTTCTGGACCGATTTAGTAACGTGTGACCTGGCGTTGTCATGCAGCATAATCAGTTTGTCATGTCTACCGTCCCATTCCGGCCGCTTTTCTTTGAGAACTCAATTCAAACGCATTAGCTGCAGTCGGTAACGATCGCCAGTAATAGTTTCAGATGTTTAAGGAGTTCATGACACCCTTCCGATGCCACCAGATGCATAACAGAACCTTTGAAGCATGAATGTTTTGTTCGCTGTCGACGGGCCTGGTTCACCAGACATGCGTCTTCATCCAATAATTGTTATAGTTGCGTCTTCATCCAATAATTGTTCAACTCACGTCGAAATTGTCACTTCGGGAGGGTCGAAACCACTGTTTACAAGTTGTGTTTGATGGAGCGTTATTGCCGTAAATATTGATCAATATACGACACGTTTCAGCTGCACTTTTCTTTAAAAGGTAAAAATGAAGCGTGACTTCTCGCAAAGGCTGTTTTTTCGGGGCGAACGTAGACATTTTTGACGTCAGATAAAAAAGGGTATTTACGCTTCAAACGAATGTCAACTACTGCGATCGAGACCTCACATATACAGCTTCAAATCACCAGTATATTACTAGAGCGAACACAAAAATAGTATCAGCAGCGATACCTCTTTTACGAGGGCGGAAACTTATTCCCTTACCCAAAAAAAAGTATGGTTTTTTGCCTATGAAAAGTAAGTATTTAGAAAATTAGATTAGTTTTAGGTATGCCTTTAGTCATACAATTTATAAATATTTAAAAGATTTTATAAGCTACCAAACGCATAAAAGAGGAGATAATGGCAACCCTAATCATTAAATCGTTCAGACAAAAAATCAAAATTATTTGATTCGAGTAAAGTGTCCGGTTCGCAGAATTGGAAATATTTCATGAATACCAAGCTGTAGGCGACCGAACGGGTCACAGGTTGCGGATAGTGGAAGGCCTTTAGATATGAAGCTTAGCTGCGAATAATCAATAAGTAGTCCCCGACAGCGTTCAACGGCTAGGAGGGGGGTGCTTCAGAGAGGTTTTTGGATTGCACCGAACTGCTTATAAATCCTGAATGCCTATTGTAATGACCCACCGTTTAGATATATGTCCTCAACATGCAGTATGCATAACCCAGGCGAATGATGACAACATCCGATGAAGCGACGCTTGGAGTGTTTGAGAGAAAGATTCTGCGTAAGATTTTTGGACCTTTACACGTTGGCAACGGGGAATATCGCAGGTGATGGAACGATGAGCTGTATGAGCTTTACGACGACGGCGGCTACGTTGGCTGGGTCATGTCGTCCGGATAGATACAAACGCTCCGGCTCTGAAAGTATTCGATGCGATACCAGCTGGTGGTAGCAGAGGAGAGGAAGGAGAGATCAGAAGAGCTCACAAATTCCTAACACTACCACGATTTCCATGCAGAGCTCTTCGCCATAATGGAAACAGTGGAAATCATATCCAAAATACAGTTCGAGAAAGTAAAAATTAAAATACTTTCGGACAGCCAATTGGTGAATAGCTTCATATTCAAGTCAAAAGGCCTAATAGAGTGTAACAATGCACTCAACAAACTGGCCAATGATAATCAGCTCTCACTGATTTGGATACCAGGACATGAGGGGCACGAAGGAAGCGAGAAGACAGACTTGTATGCCAAGAACTTTTATTGGACCAACCCCATTTTTTGGCTTTAACAAAAATAATATAAAACAGGAAACAAAAAAATGGATCCAAACTAAATTCGGGCAGCACTGGAACGGCACAAACGGTCTTAATCATTCCAAAAAGTTTTTGAACTTCAATGCTAACAGAGCCAAATCTGCTCTAGCCCTAGATAAAAAGGGCCTCAGATTACTCTGTGGAGCACTACAGGTCACTTTGCGTGTAATAAACACTTTAACACAATAGGATTATATAGTACAAGATTATGCAGGTTCTGCTGTGATGCAGAGGAGTCAATGGAACACTTATTAACCAACTGTGAGGCATTAGGCCACAGGAGACACAGAATCCTGGGCTCGTACCTAATAGAGGAGGAATACCTACAATTGCTCCCTCCTAAGGAGCTGGTTTGATTTCTCTGTATACTAAATAATTATGATTAAGTAATTATGGGCGCCGTAGCCGAATGGGTTGGTGCGTGATTACCATTCGGAATTCACAAAGAGGTAGTTGGTTCGAATCTCGGTGAAAGCAAAATTAATAAAAACATTTTTCTAATAGCGGTCGCCCCTCGGCAGGCAATGGCAAACCTCCGAGTGTATTTCTGCCATGAAAAAGCTCCTCATAAAAATATCTGCCGTTCATAGTCGGCTTGAAACTGTAGGTCCCTCCATTTGTGGAACAACATCAAGACGCACACCACAAATAGGAGGAGGAGCTCGGCCAAACACCTAACAGAAGTGTACGCGCCAATTATTTTTTTTTTTTTTTAATTATGGGCGCACAATAGATCAATTTGGTCGCAGTACATAAAGGCCTTAACCTAACCCGTACAACCATTACCATTACTATTATTTGCCCTCTTCCACTAAATAAAACTTACAATTTCGCAATACAACACAATTAGCTACTTTTCGTTTATTACGTCTTCGTACTCTGTTTCACACTCTATACATCAACTAACTCCTCAAACGCTGCGCTCTACATTTATTATTCTCCTAGCGTCATGGCAAGCGTTTTGGGCCCATTCAATAACCAGTCTTGGGCTTGATTTGTGTCTATGAGAATCTCCTAGTGAGCTAGTGGCAGCATTCACAAACTTCCGGGAAGTTTACTACCAATTTGTGTTTAGTCATTAAATAACGGCAGTTTCTATTAAGCTCCCGTTTTCTGCATTACAACCATCGTGGGAATTCTAACTATCAACTTGGATAAGAGTTAACTTCAACGTGCAACAAAATTTCAGGATTGACAAGTCTCCAAGGAGTAATCGTGTATAGAGAAATTCTTCTGCTTCGGCACATTTCAGATTTGGAGGTGCACAATTCATGTAACATTAACACGAGTTTATCCTTAGCGGCAGCTAGAGGCTCTATGCTCCAATGGAAGAGAAAGGAAACGATGAGGAGCAAAGAGTGTTCAGCACAACTTTACTGCGCTCACAGTGAGACTAAGTGGGAAAGCAATGTGCAAAGTTAACAACAAAAGTTGTCCGGACATAAATGGTGAATCTGCCTTTTCAACTGCCAATAACGCTTTAATGAATCCAACTATATTTTGTTTCATGAATGCACAGAATGTGACAAAGTTAACACACAATTGATAGTGCGCCTTAATGAAAATGCAGCATCAGTACGAACAACCTATGCGAAAGAAATAGTCGAGGCTCTTAGCTCAAAAACTCCTGATCACCACTTACACATCTGACTAACTCTTGTTTTCATGGAAGGGCAAAACAGAGCAACACTTGGTTCCAGATGAGCATTTTTGGAAGACGTGTTTGATGCAAAAGATGACACATTTTTGGGCGCTCCATTTCTAAATTGCATCAGGTTTGCAAAAATATGTATCTGACAATGATTAGGACTTTGGATGAAATATTTTCTTGCCTTTTTGCGTATTAAATGTGAGTTTCTTGTAAAAGATTCCGGTTTCATGTAAGAAATGATACATAACATATGTACATATGTGTGTATACGAGTACCTTTACTATGCCATGATCTCATGGGAATGGCAATGGAATTTTCTAACACACTGGCATGCATTTTAAACCATGAAATCGTGACCACACCCCACGTGGAACAATTTTTCATTCTTGCATTGCTTATCAATGCGCTGGTGGCTGAATTTATTCAAGTAAAAATAGCAATGACATTCATTATATTTTCATACAAACTGAATCAAGGCATTGAAAGATAGAATGCAAAAAAAAAAAATCAAGGCATTGAAAGATAGAATGCAAAAAAAAAAAAAAAAAAAATAAAAAAAAATCAAGAAGGAAGAAGATCGTAAAGTTAATTAGTTTTATGAAATGTTGCTCTTAAGCGAGCGATTCTTACATAAAATTAAGTGCTAAAACCTCATTCAAGCATATTTTATATCCACTTCATGGAGGGCATTGCTTAGCCATTACGGCAGCTGAAATCACCTTAAAACGAACTTGATCGCGATCTTGATTTCTCTGCCATTACCAGACTGCATTTGCCAGCTACCAGCATCAACATTACCGGTATGAACTTAAAAATCGATAAAACATCTGCAACTCCTATGGCAGCCAAGCGCACGAGCATTTAAAGTGAGCCGTGCAAAATTTGCATTCCCGCAACAAATCATTTTCAAAATCCAAACAAATAAAAATAAAAAGTAAGTAAATAAATAAAAAACCAAATAGAATTGCAATGCACAAATGATTTGTGGTTAGCACTTTACGCTCTTTGGTGTCCATGACAAATGTTGCACAACTAACGCTAAGCGCCCAACAACAACAACAGAAAAACCACGTTAACTGCAGCGAATTACCAGCTCTTTCAGCATCTCCCACACCAAACCAGCCAGCAGCCAGAATATGGCATTGTTCCGATTGCTGCGGTAGCGTTGAAAATTTTTAGTTAAAACAATAGACACTAAATTGTCGTCAATTTGTGGCACGGAAACTTTTCACAATCGCAAATCATGTGGCGGCAAGTAAAGCATTGAAAATGAGAACATCAACAAAAAAAAAAAAAAACGGTGTTACAAATTTCGTGCATAATTTTTGTAAAAAAAAAAATTTATTCTAAAAGCGGTCGTATACTTTATTCAACCTTTATTTTTCGCTGCTGCAATTAATTTATTGCTTCGCAAAAAGAAGCTGAGGGACGCTGTTGCCTTCAGCTGACATCATCAGCGCACGAGTAAATAATCTTGGAACTAATCAATTTGTTACATTTTTATAGAAAATTGCACAAAAATATTTTGCTATGCACACCGCCATGCATACTCGTACATACTTAAGTATGCACATCTGTAAGTAGTTCAGCATATTTCTTGTGCAAAGTAAAAAAATGTTGGCCAAATTTTTAATGTTAATTAAATCGGCACTCGATTACACAATTTCGAAGCAAAGTTTATTGCGAGTTAGCAGATTTTGTCATTGCACGTATTTTACCGCCGTCCATGTCACAGCAACAGGTACCCGTACTACATCACGCGCCAACATCCAAGTACATTTTTTGCACTAATTTGACCACAATGTTTTTAACTGTGCAATATTTATTGCGAATTTTTATGTGAAGAAATCAATGCCGAAGGATTGACTACAGCTGCTACGCTTAGCTAGATGGAGTAACGGGTAGAAGGGAAGAATTAGCGCCCAAAAAATGGCAATGAGGTCAACCAGGCAGTTAATAGCTGGCTATAAAACTCTTCAAGTAAATTTTTGAATTTTAATTTTTATGATGTAATTTTATTGCTGATAATAGTAGGAAAATAAAAACTTAAATTAAGAATCCTTTATTTTCATATTTCATATTTTTTATCGGCAATGAAATTGCAAGCCCAATTACCAAATTAAATTTGATCGAGAATGTAAGTTTTTAATTATTCTCCGAGTGCTCATATTGGCGCGTACACCCTTTTTGAGTGATTGGCCGAGCTCCTCCTTGTATTTGTGGTGTGCGTCTTGATGTTGTTCCACAAATGGAGGAAGTTACAGTTTCAAGCCGACTCCGAACGGCAAATGATTTTTTATAAGGAGCTTTTTCATGGCAGAAATACACTCAGAGGTTTGCCATTACCTGCCGAGGGGCGATCGCTATTAGAAAATACGTTTTCTTCTTTTTGGTTTTTCATCGAGATTCGAACCTATTTTCTCACTGAATTCCGAACGATAGTCACGCACCAACCCATTCAGCTACGGCGTCCGCATGCTCATATCCAATACATAAAAGCGTGCGAGTATAAAAAATGTCCACCGAATATATTTTTCTATATGATACTCCCTAAATGAGGCGGCCGCCGTAGCATAATGGGTTGGTGCGTGACTACTATTCGGAAGCGCAGGTTCGAATCTCCGGGCACGAAGCACCAAATGACAAAAAAAGGTTTTTCTTATAGGAGTCCTCCATCAACAAACAATGGCAAACCTCCGAGTGCATTTCTGCTATAAAAAAGCTTTTCATAAAAAATCAGCTGCCGTTCGGAGTTGGCTTAAAACTCCACAAAATTGAAGAGTAGCTCGGCTAAATACCTAATAACGGCGTAAGCTCGAATTACATATATATATATATATGTATATATAGACTAATTTTTTCTCAATTTGCTTAACATTCATTCAACACCATAAAACTGTGGAGAGTCTTAGAGAAAAACCTGTCAAATTGTAGGTGCTGTTGATGTAATGGCGAAGATTGATGGGATTTAGGTTGGCGCACTGCCTCAGGCTGTCAAAGAAAGGAGGATAGAGTGATCTTAATCGTCTAGTTACCAAACGCGGACATTTACAGAGTAAGTGTTCAATAGTCTCCATAGCTTCTGCAGGTGGGATTAAATGGTGAACCCAGCTTTTCTAAGAGAGTGTCCATCTTCCAATACAAATACCAGTAAGCACAGGTACAAATTTGGAAATTGATTGGTGTAAAGTCCTTAAGACTATTAGCGTCTGGCGTCTATTGTACTGGGTCCATGGAATTTTCGAAATAGCATATGAATAAATGGAGCTCCATCTGATTTGTGCTTTCCTGAGAAATAAACTGTGCAATTTCCCTTTAACAATGGTTGCGGGTGCGAACCTCTGAAACCAACTCAGTCGATCCCTTCATCACCTCATTAGTAATTTCATTTCCCTGTATATTTCTATGTCCCTATGGAATCCAGGTCAGAGAAATGTTGCCTGCACATCTAAGAGATTTCACTACCTCCTTACCTTAGGCTTCGTCAGAGCCTTAATCGCAGCTTGACTATCGGAAATCGATTGATCCAATTGAAGATGTGAATAAATCGAAAATTGCACAATCAATAATTGTCGGTTTCATTATTGACCTCATCGGCGTAAAACCGGGCTTTTAGTTTTGTTTTTTCCAAGCTCCATGAGTTTGGTCTTGAACGAGAACAAGACAAATTACTACCTGCCAAAGAAATAGTTAGCGCACTCGCGTTTCGGCAATCACTTCACTGTTGGCAAGTACATACATATGATTTTGAAGTATAGTAGTAATAGACTTTGTTTATTTATCGATATCTTGGGAAATTTCAGTTAAACGTCAAACTGCTGGGCGCGCAAATAAAAATAAATAAGAAATAAGAAATAAGTAAGAGGAGGATCTAGATGAGGTACTGTGATGAGGTACTGTGATGAGTAGAGGACACAAAAGACCGTGAGGTGTTTTTTTGCAAGTCGGATGTAAAAGAATTCATCTAGTAAGCAGTTGGCACAGCATCGCATGGGTATACAGAAGACATGAATGAGGAATCCATCCTATGGAAAATCAAAAGCAGAAAGTGGAAATGGATAGGCCACATGCTTAATTTAAGATTTCGATTATGCTGATGAACGAAAACATCTTAACGAAACATTCTGCTACGCAAGGAAAACTTAATGACCTATAAATGAAAATAAACATCCAAAAGTCAAAGGCCATGAAAATTAACACCAATTACCATTGCAGTAGAGAATATTAAACTTATGGACTCCTTTGAATACCATGAATGTGAGACCACTATGGATGGTGGTGCAAAGAAAGATATAGAATCAATATTAGCAAAAAGCCTAAAGATACGAGAAATCAGCTATGAAAAATATGGAACTCTACCAGTTTACCTGTGAAGACAAAGGAAAACATATTCAAATTCATTGTCCTCACAGTTCTTTTATATGGTTGCGAGACATGGCTAGCTAACGACAGCCTTACAAAGAATCTACAAATAGATGACTGTGGCGCATTCTCAAAATTTGGTGGCCCACGTCTATAAGTAACTCGTTGGTATAACAAAGCTGTAACATCGAACCAGTCGCCACAATCTTAAAAAACCATTCCCACGACAGTCGGCTTTATGTTAACGGAATGACTCGGATGTATATCCGACCTAGGACTTGTCACTCACTCCAGCACCATTCCCCGTACATGTATGGAGAATGTTTATGCTGCTACAACAACAGCAACATTATAGAAAAGTGAAAATGTGGTTTGTGGTAACGTAGGGGGACCTCCGAGAAAAGCTATAGCTATGCCCTTGACTGAAATCCCCATTTCTTTTGAAGGAAGAGAATGCTGAAAAATTTTGGCTAGAGATAAAGGATTTAGAAAAAGTCGAGTCGGTTCAAATGTTTCACCTCGGCCCTATTCTCATATACACTATATAACACATGGGCTGAAAAGTCCCGGGCCTAACAAAGAAAACACGTTTTGTTTTTTGTACAAAATTAGCTTTATTCATCAACGTAATTTCCATCAAGAATAACGTAATCATTCCAGTGCCGTTCTTACATTTCAATACCACTTTTGTAGAACGATTTATTTATGTTTGGCTGGGGACTTTTCAGCCCATGTGCTACAAGCAGCTTTTAAGGCTACCTCGCACTGAATGGCAAATGATATTTCAATCATAAAAGCAGCACTTTACTTAAGCAGACTCGAGTGACACATATTTTAACATTTTTGCGAGATTTCTGCTATTTGGTTTGAAGCATAAAATAAACTATCAACGTATTTTACAATTACAACATCTGTGATATGGTTACACAGCAGTCGTTATAAGTTAACTACACTTTAATAGTCCTTACGTGAGCTACTAATTACCACAAAAGTGATTGTAAGCCATGAGAAATTGTAAAGCAGGTACCGAAATAAATTAAAGGGAAGTGGCAGTAAGAAAGTGTTCGCAATAATTCACATTACGAACAAGTTTAATGATTTTTTTAGTACCTGAAAAATAATAATAATAATTTAAGTAATAAAGACAAGTTGCCAAAATCACTCGAGGCAAAATGATTTACATCCAGATACTATCTACAACTTGGTCAACACCAACAGCAACACTTTAGTTGAGAAAAAAAGTTGAAATACACGATTTTGACCATCACTTATGAACGCTTACATTGTTTATAAATACATACACATATCTACATGTGTAATTTTTTCAACAAGTGGCGTACATGATCACTTAAACACGCACTTCAATAAGCCAAAAAACAAAAACAACGCATTAATTATGCAATGTTTACACGAATTTCTCATTAGCCAGCAAAACTGCAGAAAATTACTTGTAAGTACCCTCATAATTTAAAAGCGTACAAGGAGTATTTGAAATATGTAAGAAAAAAATGTACATCATCGTGACTGCATGCACTTGACATGCCACTTATGCAGTATGGAGTAAATTTCGAAACATACGAAAAATAAATATCTTCAAAATAACGTTTTAAAATTTTTCGGTTTTTTCTGTGGGCGTAGCAAATATAAAAAAAACCAAGACGAGGGTTACTCATCGGATAGGATTATGGAAACGAGCTCTTTCTAGGTATATTTGCACTTTTTTAGTTACCTTCTGGTGCAAAATTATGATACCGATTCGCAACTAGCCACCCTGATCAAAAACTTCCTGGAAAATATTCTGTAAATTCAAAATATAAATTTATTCTCCAAAAGTGATATTATCGCCTTCAAAATACACCCCATCCACTGCAATGCACTTATGCCAGCGTTTGAGCAAGCTCTCGAAACATTTATGGAATTGTATTTTCGGGATAGCCAGCAGAAGCGTCATCGATTTACTTCCTTTCGATTGTTAAAACGCCGAAGTGGCTTTTTGACTCGATTAAACAGCGAACCATTTCGGATTAATCCTTATTGATTGAGCTACGAGGACTGAGCTACGATGAGATTTTGAGCATAGAATTGCCAGGAGATATACATATATCTAGTGGGATGCGCGGATGATATATTCGCACTCATACCAGCCCGGGACAGTGAGGACGCTAGGAGGAACCTGAAACAATTGTTGATAAGGACGCAAATATGGATTGAGGATCACGGCATGGAACTCGCCAAACATAAAACTGAAGTCATCGTGATGACACGAACTCCAAAAAGTAGTGAAATACCTAGGTATTCTACTTGACTGCAGGGGATGCTAAGCAGATTAATGGCAAACATCGGTGGGTCAACACAAAGCCAAAGAAGGTTAATCATGACCGCCACAGACTCATTTCTCTTGTATGGCAGCGAAGTATAGGGAATTAATTATGGCTAAACTCCAAAGCCAAGCCCAAAGTGCCGGAGGCCGTACAACGAACAGCGGAGAGAGTTGCCCCAGCTTACCGGGGAAGTGAATTACTTCTTAAGTCAGTTCCTCTCTGGCCATGGATACTTCCGGAGATACCTGTACCGCATGGGCAAGGTAAGCGATCCCAAGTGCATACACTGCGAAGTGCCGAGCGATGACGCAGCAGCAACATAATCAGCAAAATGCTCGAACGCTGGAACGCGTCGGAATGTACTACGGAAAAAAAGGATAGACTTCGACAAAGTGCAACAAAACGAAGCCACACAGATAGAGACACAAAAAGGCGAGCCTATAGCATGAAAGCTAGCTACAAATACGATGTACCCAGATGTGGGAGAATAGAATTGGTTCTTTATGGATGCGTTTGGATTGCGTGTCGTACTCGTAAACTTGCGTCTTCCACGCTTTGTTTTCAGATTTGTCGCGAACGATGAATGTTGGGTCGGGTTCAGCCATGGAAATCATGTCTTTGGCGATATGAACTTATGAAATTCAGGTCTCTTGGAACCAACTTTGCAGCAACACGGCGCAAATCGAATCATTAACTGCAATGTCTTGTGCGGATCGATGAGAAATATTGATCAACTTTTTTCACTTTATTAATGTGTTCATCAGTTTTGATCAGCTGTCGATGGCCTGCCACTACGTTCGCCATCCTCGATGAACTCACGGGTAGACTCGTGAACGGATGTATAATAATAAGAATTCATTAAGAATAAAATTAAAGTACCTATAATATCTGACGGGGTGTTGCAAAATTGGGATCGTCAATTTTGTCTCTTTGTTTCGTACCTACTGTTGAAAGTAAGAAGTTGAGAAAAATAACCTGAATGGATATTTTGTTAATTTTTTTGTGTATTGGAAAAAGTTGTACATTTCTCAAAAACCGGTACTTAAAAAACATTGTAGAAGATTGGAGCATGGGAACATTAGAAGATTAGAAAAAAAAAATGTCTACATATATATGCATTTAAAAATTTCCGGCAGCTGACAGCTACAGCTAATCAGCAAAGTGTAACTTAAATAATACAAAAAGGTACAAAATTAGTCACCAAATTTTGTTTTTGAATAACAATTTTTACTAAATAACACAAATGATTTTGAGTGATGGGAATCTTTATTTTCCGCCTCTCTGCTTGTATACTGCAGCTGTCAAGTTTACTGCTGCCAATTATGATTGACGTACGATGCCATTTGCAAAAATTATAAATCCTCCGAAGGGCAGATTAATTTTGCGCCACGAACAGATTTATGGTCACAAATATGCCGCTCGTTTGCAAGAAGAGTGGCAAAACAAAAGCAAAAACAAAAAATGTATATTTAATTAAGTATGCAGAAATGACCGCAAGCTCTTATTTCGAGCTGTGTAAAAAACGATTATATCTATTCTATATGAAAATATATTTTTAGATGAAAATGTGTACTTTTTACTGATAAAGTCATAGTAAATTAACAAATATGAAGTCGTTTCTCTCGAATTTAAAATTTTTTTGTCTATGACGTTTTTCCAGAAAACGAGTTCATCTGCTGATATGATT
The DNA here is from genome assembly GCA_037575425.1 of Anastrepha fraterculus. Taxonomy (NCBI): domain Eukaryota; kingdom Metazoa; phylum Arthropoda; class Insecta; order Diptera; family Tephritidae; genus Anastrepha; species Anastrepha fraterculus. Next base: position 259,614 of record JAYXIM010020330.1, on the reverse strand, counting down.
ATTTCAGACCAGAACTATTCGAATTCAGATTATGGTTATACAAGTGGATCTTTTAGATAAAAAAAACACTATTTTACCAACACTAGTTTTTGAATTAATTAATTATAATTGTGTTCCGAGGGCGTTTTTAAGCAAACCAATACGTACAAACTTATAATTTCAGTGGAATAACAGCCCTGTAGGAAAAAGCGAAACTAGTATGGAATAATGGTGGTTCAGACATTGGTATTTAATAGACGTAATCATACTTTATTCAGCCCAAGATTTTAGGACCTTTGCACGTTGGGAATGGCGAATTTCGCAGGCGATGGAATGATGAGCTGTATGAGCTCTACGATGACATAGACATAGCGCAGCGAATAAAGATCCAGCGGATACGCTGGCTGGGCAATGTCGTCCAAATGGATACAATGGCTCTGAAAGTATTCGATGCAGTACCAGCTGGAGGTAGCAGAGGAAGAGGAAGGCCTTCTCTGCGTTGGAAAGATCAGGTGGAGGAGGACTTAGCTTCACTTGGTGTGTCCAACTGGCGCCGGTTAGCAGGAGAAAGAAACGACTGGCGCACTTTGTTAAACTCGGAAGAAGAAGAATCATACTTGTTCGTCATTGATTAGAGTGATGCCAGTAGTAAAATGCGCAATTTGCCTGAAAATTTATTAGGTAAGTAGGTAGGTAAGATGGCAAGAGGACCCAAGGCACACTTCAAGTAGCACTTACGTGCCGTTTTGATACCATAATGTGAACCAATACCTGGGAAGAGAAAAACCGTCTACATCCATCCAGTGCTGTTGATGTAGTGGGGTAGAGAAAAGGGATCTAGGCTGGAGAATTTCTCCAGGTCATCCCCAAAGGGCATGCTAAGGAATCTCAAGCGCCTAGCCGCCAGAGCCGGACATTTGCAGAGAAATTGTTCAACAGTCTCTTTCTCTGCCGAATCCCCACAGCTTCTGCAATAGGGGTTGTACGGAATTCCACGCTTCTCCGCATGAGTACCGATCACCCAGTGACCAGTGAATACCGCAATGAGTTTGGAAATTGAATGGCGGGGGATTCCCATCACCTTAAGCCTTCTATTTCTATCGTATTGGAGCCATAGTGTTTTCGAAATAGCACACGATGAGATAGACCTCCATCTGTCTTGCACTTTTTTTAGAAAGAAATTGTGTAGTTTCCCTATAACAACGGACAAAGGGACACCGATGTCTGAGAAGGGGACAGTGTAAACCAGTTCTGCCGACCCCTTCCTGGCAAGCTCATCGGCAATTTCATTTCCCTCTATATTCCTGTTCCCAGGAACCCAGATAAGGGAAATGGTTCCTGCACGTTCGAGACGTTTGAGTTTCTCCTTACAGGCAGGCGACGACAGGGCCAAATTTATTATTATTATTAAAATTTAGGTAATTATAATTATTAAAATATTTGTATTGTTAAGCTGTATTGTATTGCTTTGATAATGATTCGTTGTCAAAATTTCGATTAGGAAATTTTCATGCTGAAATCGTTCCAGTTGCATATAATAACGTTGAAGTACTATTAAAAGATCTAAGACCTACTCTGTACTATTGATATAATTAAAAAAATTAATAAAATAAAAAATATACACAAATAAAAATAAATAAAAAGAAAAAAAAAATAAAAAATGAATTAAATAAAAAACTAAATTAAAAATATAAATAAATGAAAACAAATATTTAAAAAAAGATATATATAAAAAAAAAATAATAACAAAATTGGAGGATCTTTTTTAGATAAGAAAGTTTAAGTTTGGAAAAGAAACAGTTATAGACAAATATATTTATTTGAAAAAAAAAATACTATATATATATGTACATCCGAGTCAATCAAATAAATGTTACAATTAATTAAAATTTTATTTCAATCATTAAGTAATATTTTATTTTTATTATTGATAGCTTCATTTATTCGCTGTGTATGTACCCTCGCACCACAAGTCAGCAAGATTAGAGCTATCTCAGTTTAAGCTTTAAAACATCAAACGAAATAATTATTTATAATTATTATATTAATTATTTATAATTATTTCACATCATTACCCACTTATCTATGAATTGCTTCCATAATCTTACATAGCATTGTAATATTCACTATTTTTCACAATTCAAGTTTTTTTGCTAGCACTCGAAGTATTTTTTTCTCTACTTACTCTCGTTAGATGAATCAGATGCCGATGAACCAGAAATGTAATTAAGAAAAATTTCAATAAAAGACGCTTTTTCAAAAGCAGGGCCTAATAAATAGTAATAAATAATTTGTGGCGTGCGTCTTTATGTTGTTTCACAAATGGAGGGACCTACAGTTTTAAGCCGACTCCGTACGACAAATAATTTTTTTATGAGGAGCTTTTTCATGGCATAAATACACTCGGAGGTTTGCCATTGCCTGCCGAGGGCCGACCGCTATTAGAAAAAAAACGTTTTCTTAATTTTGGTATTTCACGGAGATTCGAATCCATCTTTCTGAATTCCGAAAGGTAGCCACACACCAACCCATTCGGCTACGGCGACCGCCAAGCATTAGTTTCGATTTTTTTCCCAAAGTGAATACTTTAGATTTTGTTTCTTTATTTATTTTTTTCTTTGAATGCTCAGCCGCACTGGCACTTTTACTTAACTAAGTTTTTTAACATGAGGATTATATTTAGTAAGTGCGGATGGCAATACAAAGCGTTTAACTGATGCGAAGAAGGAAATCCTTTTCCATGGGCACGAATACTCGGACGCCGTAACCGATTTGGTTCTACTAATTTCGTTCTACTCTACCAGAATTGCCGTTTTAAGATCAGATTTGTTATAGTTGTTTTTTTTTTTTTTGTTTTTTTGCATCACAATGAAATGAGTGTACAGGTTTTTGTATTTCATGTTGAGAAATGAATGATTATGAAATGTAGGCGACTTTATAAAAAGAAAACGTGGCTGTACCAGATAAGCTGTGAGTGACTCTCTATAAACTATAGTTTTTTGTTAAAGAATTGTTTTAATTTTTAACACTTTAATCAGTTACTGCACCTGAAAGAAGTGTCATTTAATTTAAGGAAAAACAATTCTGTGCACACTTTTAATATGAAAACGAATTTTTTAAAACGTTGGAACATAATAGAATGGATGTACTTTTATATTTTAACTGGTCTAAACTAGGTTGTTTTAAAAACATATTGAACCGGAATTTTTGTTGCTTAGTATGATCTGGTATTTTAATTGGTATTTTGCTGATGCATGACGATGCAGGACAATTGCCATTGCATAGGACATCGTCTTGTTAAAAATACCACTTGCTAACTTGTAAAAAATGTAGCACACAAACTGGTTGAGCTGAAAGTAAACTGGTCGTATTCTAGTAAGGGCCAAAGTCGAGGTTCGGCCAAAGTCGCATTAGCTTTCATTGCGTCAATCAAGAAAAATGAGTATTTTAGTACACAACTAGTATTTTCCCTACAGGGAGATTTCAACGACACTTTAATTAGAGATTCAAACATTTTAAATCACGTTTTTTTCTCGCTACAAAAGACATTTATGATGCGTATCGATTGGTGCGAAATATTTGCACCTCAACAAAGCGCCAAATAAAATGAGCAAATAAATCAAATATCGCACTCCAATGCCATTTTATTGACGTATGCATGAGCCGCATGTGACGCTTGTGTGATCATGTTTGCTTCTTCTTTGTTTCACACTATCAATATTTGTTTTCTTTATTCCGACTTCTTAACGCCTAAAGAAATTTCGATTGTTTTTCAATTTGCATTTATACTACGGTAAACAATGGTTTTCTATGATTGTCTTGCTCTTTTGCTTACTCACAATTGAGGTATCTAAATAAGTCGGTATTTACCGCTGCTCACTTGTACCTGTACGCAGACGCTCTTCAGTGGCTGCATGGAAGCTGAGTGTGTGCGAATGTGTGTCAAGGATAGAAAGTTGAGCACCCAAAGCAGTGAGGCGCGTGCACAAAGGCAGGATCATTAATGTGTTGTTGTAGCTAGATGTAGGCGCTAGTTACACAAAAAGGCAATTAAAAGCGGTAGTGGTAATAAAATTAAATATCAGCTTATATTCATAACTTAAGAGGCGGCTGTCTGTGCTTCAATGCGATGCGTAAGCTGATGTTAACCATAAGAAAAATACATTAAAAAATGTTTGATTGTGTAATGTACATGACACTGAAGATGAAACGACACTTGTATTCCTTTGCATTTTGGGGCACATCTGTACTTATATTATATGTACATAGATAAGTACTTGCCAATTATTCGATTAAGCCCTGAAGCAACACTTTTCAGATTTATTTGTAAGTAATATAATGAAACATCGCAGCACAAATCACAGCCACGTAATTTTTTTGCTTTTGTGTTTTTTTTTCATGCTATCAACTTATAATTATGGATATCTACGAGTAAATGCCGCTGATTATGCAGCCGTACTGAAAGTTTGTTTTTTAATGAATTGATTGATGAAGCGCAAAATCGATTAGGTTAATATTGCCTGCTGTTCCTCATAAGGCAAACAAAAAATATAGAAAAAATGTACTGTTATTTCATTTTTAGATATGTTCATGATAATGTTTTTTTATTGTGGGCGCTGAGCAAAAAAATGCTTTTTGCGACCTCAATAGCAGTTGTGATAGATAAATGGGCCAACTTGGTTGCCCGTATGTATATATATATTTCCAAAATCATAAAGAAATGTTCAAACATACATACCAGCTACATTTTGACACATAGTAAAACAAATAAATATCATTGACAAGACTTGGCCCTTTTTGAATTAATATTAGATATTAGCTTTTTTTCTTATTTCACGTTCTCGCGCTCATGCCTTCCTGTGATCTTCACAGCCATGCCTGTGTATAAATGTATTTTAGTGTCCCATATACCCTCAGAGTAATCGTAAAGCAGTCGGTGGAATGGCCATCTGCCCTCTACCTTATCTTCATCGATTACCAAAAAGCATTCGATAATCTCCACCACCATGCGATTTGGAAGGCATTGGCATGTAAAGGTGTACGAAACCTTTAATTGAGTTAATCCTAGCATTAAACCCCAACGCCAACTGTCGCATCTTGCATAAAAAGGAATTGAGTGGTCGCCTGCTAGTCACTACTGGAGTCCGACAAGGCTGTGTCGTGATATGCAAAGCTACACGCGAAGCTACACGAATAACATGTGGACTAAATGGACGGCTCGAAGATCTTGATTACGCTGCCGATATTTGCTTTGGGCTCACACTTTTGCAGGCATCTCAAAAAAACTAACGCTGGTAGCATAAACTAACGCAGAAGTAGGCATAAACATAAACATTGCCAAAACAAAGGTCGAAATCAGTAACTTTGAGCTAGAAGTCGTGAACTCCTTTTGCTATTTGAGGAGACTTACATATATCTGCTAATGGTGGCTCAAGAGAAGACATCGAAAGTCGAAATTAAATGAAAAACAAAAACTTTAGATACTCTAAACGATGTGTCGAACTCAATGATTATCACATGGTGCAAAAAAATAAATATATATAACTCCAACATGAAGTCCGCGCTTATGTACTGTTCCGAGACGTGGAACCTTGTGGTTGTGACCAGACACCAATGCGCCTGGAAAACCTGAAAAGAAAATGGGGTTGGCTCGGAAACCTGTTAAGATGAGACTAAACAGATATCACCCACAGCGCAATCGACTGGAACCCTCAAGGCAGTCGTCGGTGAGTCAGACCAGCACTGGCCTGGAGGAGGAATCTGAAAAGTGACATATTCAAAACCAACAAAACTTAAAGCGAAATCAAGAGGTTGGCGTATGATAGAGGGACATGGAGGAAACTTATCGCGGCCCTTAGCTTACCCGCGTAGCCATAGGACGATATATTTATATGTGGTATATATATGCCGGCCGCCCTAGCCGAATGGTTAGTGCGTGACTACCAATTCAGAGACAACGTAGGTTCGAATCTCGTTGAAAGACCAAAAATAAAGAAAAAGATTTTCTAATAGCGGTCGCCCCTCGACAGGCAATGGCAAACCTCCGAGAGTATTTCTGCCATGAAGAAGCTCCTCATAAAAAATATCTGCCGTTCGGAGTCGGCTTGAATCTGTGAGTCCATCCATTTGTGGAACAACATCAAGATCCATACCAGAAATAGAAAGAGGAGCTCGGCCAAACACCCATGTACATCCACGTATAAGAGTACATGGTTAGGTTAAGTAAATCTGGCTGATCTGTATAAATCTCACATAGACTAGCAGGGTCCGCAGTATTACCAGTGTTGTTGGAGTCGGTTAACCCTTTCACGGCACCGCTCGAATTGGAGATGTACTCAAAATACCTTTGTTTCATCATAACTTGCGTCGGCAAGACTACAACCGTTTGCTGTAAAAAAAAGAATATCTCAGGATTACTAAATTATTTATTTTCCTCAAACCTTAACGAAACATAGTTAGTGATTCTTACACATAGTTAGTGATTCTTGTCGTGCTTTAATAAACAATTTAATCTTTTGCCAGTAATCTCCTTCACAGATCAGAAGTATATCGATCTCAGGCAGTTGTAAAGAGTTCTGCTTAGCGCAAGGCAGTGACAAAGGAAGTGTTTAACGTCCCCGTTTCTTCTTCGCATAAGTTACATACTTCGTTCTGGACTAATCCCATTTTAGCTGCGTAATATTGAGAGAGACAATATTCCGTCAACCAATATTTTACATTCCTTCCTTGGGAGGGATGGAATAAAGTTTATTGTTTTCGTGTTGCAAGTTCGTAGCATTATTTTGGCAATCCTGTGGAATGTAGAGGCTTTCCCTATAGACTGTGATTCCAGAGTTAGTTCCTCGTCTAGTTCCGTCTTCAAAACTGAGAGTGAGGGATATTTGTTCGACGAATTCATCCTAGGCAAGCGCGCGCCTTCCTTAGTAAGCTCGTCAACACTGTTGGAAAATAGAAACAAATATTTGCATGTAATTTTGGCATTTCTTTTTTTAGTTTTGTAAACTTCAGACATTTATTTATTCAAATTAAGAAAATAAAGAGCCTATTTTCTAAATATTCTACAGCTTAATAATATTTCGCTGATTTCTAAGAACGTACCCTGGAAAAAATAGTTTCGACAAAAATTCCAACACATTTACAAGTATTTTATTAGTCTCTAATACATGCGCAAATATCAGAATAGCATATACAACATTTTTTAATGGGGAAATCAAAATTTGATTTGGTATTCTTTTCGCTTGTTCGGTGAGAAATATTTTTCAGTTATAAGAAATTGCTATTGGTAAAAGAGAGATAGAATACCACACCGACAAGGGGAAACTATTAGAAATTTCCCATGGCTAGAACAAAAATGTGTAGTTGGATGAGGATAGTGATGATGATAATATGAGAGCTTATATGATAGTCAGCTGTCTTGTAGGGTATGACTTAGACTACTTTTATAATTGTGGGCACATTTGCAAAGTATTCTTTTTTAAAGGTGCGCTGTTCGTAGAATGAAGCGGCGTATGAAGTCATAAGATTCTCACATCTGGTGCGAGGTGTGAAACATGTTCAAATCTATTATGTGTTTTTTGGTTTTGTTTTCAACATTTCTTGAATATGTGTGAAATTGAGGTAAAAGAAAATAAAGATTTAACACCCCAATATTTGGTTGACAATACCAACCTGATACCACTAGCATTTCTTTGAATCATGCCATACTAGTTTGAGAGATATTTTGCGCTTAGAAGAATTGATATCTTGTTTGCTGCCGAAACTACTCAATGCACTAGACCACCTTATACTGATTTCACGAGACCATTTCGCTAAAAATTCTAAAAATATTACCCCACAACCACCGAATTCGCCTGCATTAGCACGGTGCGACCTCTGATTTATTCTGCTGCACAAAAGGTCGCTCCGGGGACACCCTTTCCACACTATTGGACTGAATCGCTGCGTGCACTGAAGTACCTACATTCCATGAATCGATTTCAACAAATATTTCGAGGATTGGGAAAAATCATTGGAAAAACCTTGTGTAGTATAATAGTTGGTGATTCACCAAGAATCGAATTAGCGCGTCCGCATATCTATCGAATTGTTGCTACATTATCGCTACCGACAAGTTATAAGGTTATTTCTTCACGACTATATCCAGTCTGTGGATATAAGGTTGTTTACGTCTATGCCAGCCTGCGGTTTTCAAAAGGCTTTTTGCCAAGGGTTAACATTCTCGCCTTCCATAGGGCAGGATATTCACTGAGGAAGTGGAAGATATTTTCCTTTTTCTCTAAAAACAGTGCTTGGATTGCAGCTTTGCTATCCGAAAAGATGTAGCGGTATTGCCCTTGAAAGAGAAGACGACTAGTAGCATATAAGCTTCCCTTATTCCCAATACTTCCGCCTGGAAGACACTGAAAGTATTACGAAGACGCATAGATTTTTCAAGTCTAAGTCTATGCGTAGTGGCGGGTCGATTTAAAAATCGCTCATTGCTCTGTGAGAATCGTATTCTAGGGATCAAAATAAGAAACTTTGCCGAAGGAACCATACTTCTAAAACGAATTCTGATGTCCCCCAATTTGGGTCGAACGAAAAATCCCACTTCGACCCATTTAGAGTGCTCCAATCGAGTCCAAAGTATGACCGACCCCCACTAACTTTGGACGGCCGATCCACCCATGCCAGTGGCACACCCCCTGGAACTCCCCTGGGGGGTTCCCCAGACAATCATTTCAAAATATCACCATTTTTGGCCTTTACATGAGAAAAGAAACTAAAAACTTCGACCCAAATTGGGGGACATCAGAATTCGTTTTAGAGGTATGGTTCCTTCGGCAAAGTTTCCTATTTTGATCCCTAGGATATGATTTTCACAGAGCAATGGGTGATTTTTTTGCCACCCCACAAATCGACCCGGCCTAAGGCGTATATATTCCAGCTCCAACACCATAATCCATTTATGCACCATCTGTGTAGACTGTAGTGTCGAAGTCATTTAGTAGAAGTCCCTAACTCCATTTCTCCCGACATGGAAAGATAGTGTCAAAATTCGTATTGAATATCACCGTTGTGACGATGTAATCAGCCCTTCCCGAGGTGAACTGAGTTTGTTGCAATAATAGACTCACATGACCATCTTTTTTTCCTTCAAGTTCAATACTTGTACTTACAGTGATAAAGAGTATCTCGTGGTTTCTAATACCGACAAGTGTTTGTAAACCACAAGATAAATTCTTTTCTTTAATAATCAATCTACGGCATTCCATGCAAAAGCAATAGAGAACATTAAGTCTAACTGTCTACGCCAAGGCAATAAGCATTTCTCATAATTTTATTTTTGATAATTTTTTAGCCTAGTAAATCTATTCAAAATCTAGTGTATTGCGAGCACTATTCACATCTACCCGCCGTTTTTGGAAAATTTATATATATATCTATAACTTCCTTATCTCGATCTGCTACATAAACCGTTAAATGCGTGACCTTTATATTTATTTTGAATGAACTATTTCAGAATAGCATTTAATTTTATTTAAATTTTTTTTTAATTTTTTTTTCCTTTCTTCTAGCCACCGGTGACTTCCAGCTGGACGAGGCGGAAATCGCGCGGCAAAATCAAATCACACAACAAATATTCGCCAAGTATTTAGAACGACGACTTTTCCCTCATCGCAGCACAAACGAACGTATCCCCACCATCTCCGAAATACTTCCTAAGCCCACCTCTTCAACAACGGCACGTCCACGGCCACGCGGCTTCTCCTCCTCCGAAGCGTTTCACAGTTTTCGACGTGGCGGTACATCGAAAACGTCTGGCCGCAAACGATATGGCAACAATGGGCAAAAACAAAACCAACGGCGCAGAGGCGGCAGCAGCAGCAGCAGCGGCGCACATCGCCAACAACTAATCGACGAAGCTATTGCAGAAAGTGAACAAGATTCAGAACCAACCTTACAAAAGCCAGAATATTATGCTGACATCAATGCCGAGGCTGATGAAGTGGCCGATGATGGTCAAGAGTCATTACAAAGTGTTGAATCGGAACAACATGATCAGTACTATAGTGACGTGTTTAATCGCGATCCCAGCGAAAATGAAATCGATAGCGGTAAGTGATAGCCAATAGCGTCATTAATGCACTTTTTTTTCAACTTTAAAGTTCTGATAAATACTTAATATACTCATTTATAAACCTTCAAAGGAGGATGAGTGCAGATATGTACATACAAAACTACGCACTTACTCTGCTACTATTAGTTTTTACTCAGTGCACTCGATGTGACATTGATCGAGTGGCCGATCAGTGCGTTAAAAGCTTTAAAGCCTTGATTAGGTGGATCATAGCGCGCTCTCGATTACACGCTCGAGCGCTTGGCTGACAAGTATATTTTCAATTCAATGTCTGTTTGACAGCCTGTTCTTAATAGGAAAAGCATGTATGTAAATGGAAAACTGTTGCCTTATATTGATTATATCTCTAAGATAGTGATTCAGCAAATGTGTGGTGCGTTAAACGGAGTATGAATATAATTTTTATATGGAATAAGAACAAATTGCTATCATATCTATGTATGTATGCGTGTGGATGATTAAAATTGATTTCCGCATAATGTGGTTGGGTAGGCATTTTTATATAGGCGTCAGTTTATATACCACCCGATAATTAAAAATTCGTCAAAGCCATAATCAAAACAGAGAACGAAAAATTCCACATCCAAGGATGAGTTTCCTGCGCAGAAAGTGTTGTGCTCGCTCGGATGCTTTGTCTTTCAGCGTTCTTGTTCTTTATACGCGCGCTGGTATTAACTTTAGTCTGGAATAAAAAATATGAGGCCCACATATGCACATACCCGCATAAAAGCGTAAATATGTACAGGTTACCTGTCAAAAAACGACTGTCGCCGTCGTTTGGCCAATGGCCTTTGCGGTCGGCGATACGCACTACGCCCGGTCTGATATTAATGTACCCAAGTAATTTATTATTCTTTCGTGAACAAGTTTTGTGTTTTTTTTTCTTTTCTTTTGTTTTTTTTCCTTTCTGCTGTATTTAAATGCCTTACGCCAGTTTTTTGGTTTACTTAATAGCTGGCTTTTTCCTCATTATGTGCATATATCGCGTGTGTGTATGTGAAAAGCTAATTTATCGGCGGCTGTAAGTGGCTGCTTGGAATGCAGCAGTATTGTTTACGCTCCTCAAGGTCGACAAGGAAGGGCACTTAAATGACAGCGTACGCGCAAGGATATTTTCCATGGTGATTTTCTGCTTCTCAACAGCCCTTTTAATTCGATTTCATGCAATAAATCATTAAATTACAGCTGCTAAGTGATTTATTTATGATCTTTGACATTCCCTATCATACGATTGCGCATGTAACTGAAACCGGCATAATACCCATTTTTTGTTACCGCGTAATGAGTTTTTATTTTATATACCTGAGGGCGTAAATTTTTGTTTTAGCTGATTTGGATTTTACATGAAACTATAAGCAAAAACGCCCACTAGAGCGTAGCTCTAAAGTCATTTTCGAACACCTCAGATATTAAAAGAAGCTTTAATACGAAATAAATAAACAGAATTTTTTAATTTTAATTTAGTACTTAAGTGCGATGAATGTTATTTTTGTAATACCTACAAATTTCTACTTGGGAGACTTTTTGGCAAGAAGAACTTATTTTTATTAACATTTTTTTTATTTAAAGCACGCAAGATGGCGTAAATGCTAAACAAAATTTTTTTATTTTTTATGTTTTTGCAAGTTTTACGTTTATATAGCTTGATCACCCTACAGGAAACGGAGAAAAATGGACTGGAATACATATAGCGGAAAGTTGTTGGATCTACTCCCCGAAAGGTCGAGAGAAAATCGAGATCTCTCGGAGGGAGCGATTGACGAGCTAGTGAATACCTTCACTTCAGCTAGTAATAGTGATTTTGAAAGCTCCTGCCCATTTAGAACATTCCCTAGAAAAGAAAATCCGCCTTGGTAGACAACTGAGCTTCCTGAGCTTATTGACGACACTTTCTTAATAGGAATACAAGATTAAGTCTCCCTCAAGATGAAACTGTATAAGGTAGTGCTATATGGGTAGGAATGTATATGTCCGAAATTAGAAATACCAAGATGGACTTTTATATTAGCTTCTATGCTTAAGCGCGGAAGGCTGCCATGAGTCTTCGAGGTTTAGACGAATACTCACGAGGAGTTCCGCCCCCTTGGGGTACCTGAGAGAAGAATAGGGCGATGAGCGGCGAGAAATCACTGAAATTACTTCTCGACGCTAATTTTCCGATGAATACAGAATCTAGTAGCACCAACCTGGGGAGTACAACAATCTGTTTTCGAAACCATGGCTGGTTGCTAGATAAGCACCGCCTGGCTTGGGCCATTGACTCTCTTGATTCCGATTGTATCATTCGTACCCAACTGCAGAATTCAGCAGAGGAATCATGCTATTAGCTGAGCCGTAACTACGCGAGATATATAGCCAGAGGCTATATACCAAGATCGTGCAGGATCGAGAGCGTTGCCTTCATATCCAAGGCAGGCAATCAGCTTTTTGTCTTGCTGAAAACCGTTGAGAGCCTAATTTACCTGCACATGAGAAGCGAAATTCCTCGGGTGCGTTTGTTGCATATCCAGCATGCTTACTATAAAGGCAGATCAGTGGAATTTGCGCTGCTTAAAGAAATCCAAGTGTCTCTATATCAGAAAGAACTCGTAGTGGGCGCCTTTCTCAACATTGATGGGGCTTTAAATAACGTCTTCCCAGAGCCAATCACAAAGTCTCTGGCCGTAGCAGAGGGGAACGACGTTTCTATCCGCCGGCAGGTGAGCAGGAGCACTACGCAAGCAGGTGTTCTCTCACCATTTCTCTGGGTTGCCGTTATCTATAACTTGCTGGTGAAAAGATGCTGAAGGATGATTGTCTAGGCTTACATTCACTGGCGAGAATAACATCGGTGAAGAAGCTGGAGCGAGTTCAAAGGTCTGCACTCATTGGAGTCAGTGGAGCGCTTCGAACCACTCCTACTCTAGCGCTTAACGTGATGCTAAACGTGGTACTGGTAGGCATCGCGGGCAAAACTGCCATTTCACATACCGCAATCAAGTAGAGAGATTTGGGCTGCAGGCTCGACCTCACCGACGGGCTCTCAAATATCCTTAGAAACATTGGATTCATCCCCCTGGCGACAGATCAGTGTATACTCTCGCTTAGTCCAAGCGGAACGTTCTCCACCCACATTCCTTCAGTGGACGGGGTGCAACACTTGAAGACAAGGCTTGGTTAACCCGTTCACGCATGGCGGAGTAGTGTTGGGTGTTTTCTTATATAAAAAAACTAGCAAACCCGGCCCCCTTCGCTGGGCACACTAAAATAGAATAGATATGGTTTAGAACAGAAAATATATGGTTTTCATATTATTTATTTCTTTATTCTTTATTCAAGCGCTTTGGCATAAACAATATTTTTTGTTTTTCTATTTGTTTTTGAGTAAATATAAAATATAAATTGAAAATCAGGAAAAAAGAAGATTGTTTTTAAATTTCAAATCAACGCATATGAATAAACAATCCTCTTTTTTCCTGATCATCTATGAATTTTTCGTTTCAATTTATATGTTTTATTAAGCATTGGAGCTTTTTTAACCATTATCCATTTATATTTTTCAAAAACAAAACGAAAAAAAGTTTTTTCACGAACACATAATTTCATTCGGATTTCACATCAAATTCTCAAATTTCGTAAGAAATTATTCACTGTTCCAAAATCCACTCCAAAAAAATTCACAAACAATTTTTACATGTTGCACTTACGTTTTTTCCTTATGGCATCCAAATCAGAAAGAAATATTGACACATTGTAACTCACACTGTCAATTTGACAGTTCAGTTCCGCTCCAAGCGTTAAAAAAGTAAGCGACATTATGACTGGTTCAAAAGAACGCTGTACCCGTTGCCAGTGTTCCGAATTACAACCAAACTTTACGAAAACCCATTTTCAATACTTACTTAACAATGTGCGTAAGTTTGGTTTGATTCGGTGCAAAGACACGGCGGGTCCACGTTTTGGCATATATTTCAAGACCCTAGTCATCAATAGGTATGAAAATTACCCCGTATTAAAGCACTTATCAACAGCTTTCATTTGATACCCATATTGTACATACACAACCAAAGGTTACCCGGGTCCACGTTTTGACCTATATCTCGGGACCCCAGTCACGGAGCGGCATGAAAAATACTCTGTACTAAAGCATTCGCCAACAGCTTCAATTTGATATCCATATTGTACAAACACATTCTAGGGTCCACGCTTTGGTCTCTATCTCGAGACCCTAGTCATGGAGCGGATGGAAATGCTCTGAACTAAAGCATTCACCAACAGCTTCCATTTGATACCCATATTGTACATACACATCCGAAGGTTACCCGGGTCCACGTTTTGACCTATATCTCGAGACCCTATCTACCAATAGGTATCCAAACTATACGGAAACCATCTTCAATACCTTCTTAACAATGTGTGTAAGTTTGGTTTAATTCGGTGCAGACACGGCCGGTTAGCGAACACACACAAAAAGTTGACTTTATTTTATATATAAGATTTTTTTCAGTTTGTGTCCGAAAAATCCAAATATCTTACGGAACCCTATTTTTTTCCAAAATAAAATGTACTCCATGTTACTCCTGAATAATGTAGTTTTCTAATGGTGAAAGAATTTTTAAAATCGGTCCAGTAGTTTTTGAGCCTATTCGTTACAAACAAACAAACAAACAAAGTTTTCCTCTTTATAATATTAGTATAGATGTAGGGCATTCGTATGTTTCCATGTATGGAGAAAATGCACATGACCATCAGCAAAACAAAAATTGTTAAACATTTTTTAGTAATCCTAATTAAAAAGTTTCCAATTTTGATAAAAGTTGTTAATAACAAAAAAATTTTAAGCAAAAATAATAAAACTCTATTGTTTATTAACCAAATAAAATGTGTAGTTCCTTCACGGTGCAGGCCTTGTGAGAAGCATCTATTGTCTTCCAGCGAAGACAAAGCGCAAAGTATAATAAATTCTTTGCAAAATCTTTGTGCCTCAATGCATACATATACAACATTTCAAGGTGGTTCACTTGCTGTGACCTCAACATCATAACTGACTTGTGGACGAGCAGCAGAAGTTTCGACCGCAATTTCTTCCGACAACCGGTTGCGCTTTCTAGCTTAATCACTTTTACTTTCATTTAATATCTAATATCTGCAGGTAACTGTTCTTTCTATGGAATTCATTTTGCATATTATTTAATTAAAAATGCCAAAGTGCTTAAATTTTGTATCTTAATCTGGATGATTTCAGTTAATTGCAATTAGAAATTGCCAATGAATTTCTCTGCTATCTTTTATAAATGCAGTACCGTTAATTTGCTAAGCCACCCGCTTGGATTTTATGGACATGATTTTTATTAAGCCAATAATTTAAGTCAATACAAAATTTCGCCCACTTCAAAAGAAGAATTTATTTTATGCTGAACAAACAAAGGTTCATTGCTAGTCGATTTTTGGAAAAAAAAATCCGAGTGTAAACCAGAGCAGCTGCGCATTTACTTATGCATACTTAAATACTTATTTATGGCTTTTACCAAGTTATTATTGTTGATTAAAATCTAAAACGTTTGCGCCTGTTGCATTTGCATGTGGTGACGCATTACGAAAAAATAAACGGTTTTTTAATAATTTTTTTTTTAAATTAATTTTTTAATTTTCTGCAAAGTTGATGGTCACTTGTTTATGTGAAGCGCACCCAGCTCACAACAATATTAACTGTTATTTAATTTAAATTTTAGTAACATGGCCTATAATTACGTTCATAATTCTTAAAACTAATCCTCTTATCTTTTTTACAAGCCAATAAGAATTCTTCATGTCTTTTCATAGTTGCAAGATCTTCTTTTAATGACGCCAGTAATAAAATAAGTGCGTGTTTACTACACAGATACCTCGTTTAGCGTGCAAGTTGTTATTTGCTTTTGTTTGACCAATTCGTGGTTCTTTGTTTCATAATTTTTTGTAATCATTATTATCTTAAAAATTGATTTTTGTCTGTTAATGCGCGACCTTGTAATTCACTTGAAATGTTTCTGCAGTGGCAAAACAATATTTTTTTTGTAATTCATCAAATTGCTGAAGGTAATGAAAAAACTAGCAAAACACACACATTTGCATATGAACCTAGCAGACATGTACCATGAAAATGTTTATACAACATGCCTGCACAAAAACGGCTTATAAGCAATGCCACGCTCGCAATCGTTCACCAAAAGGTGCTTAAATAATATATCAACTCAGAGATATGCATACACATACATACATATGTAGCTTATTTAGCGCTTGAAAAAAGAATAATGAACTGGACAAAGATTCAATAAAAATTAGCAAACCAAAAATTAAAAATGTCCATATTTTTCAACAGAAAAGAATAGCGAGCGTATCATGCAGTTAAAGACAACGGTTAACCCGTCTTGGTTGCGCGTGACGCTCGTCGAATGTAAATTTGAACACATAGCAACAACAAAGCTTGCGCGAATCGATCGGTTTGACACATCACAACGCACAAACTTGGTTTTTGCAATTCTATTATATAACTAATTATATAACTAATTCAGAAATATTGTGTTAGAAAAAAGATTTCTTAATACTTAGTATATTTATTGTTGCTGCTTATCGACTTCAGTTACGTCAACAGAAAGCAAAAAATCTTTCTCTCATTTGAATTTATTACCCAAGCCCATAAACGGGCAGCTCATTTGTATCACAAAAACTGTAAATATCATAAGCTCATTTTCTACTCTTAGAATATTCAAATTGCATAACAAATTTTAAAGTTCAAAGGTTTTACGAAAATAAATGCATAGCTTGCATTGGCGCATATTTTCATTTAAGCAATAAAGTGTGTTTTATTATTAATTTCCATCTATTTCTAACTCTAAAGTTCACTTTAGCTATGCATTTCACTTTCTCATCTGACAAAGCTAAATTTGCTAGCGTTAAACCAATGTCAAGGGCGGTCGCCACTATCATTCGGAAGCGCACAGTTTCGAATCTACGTGCGTGAAACCCCAAAATTATAGACACTTTTTTTCCTAATACCGATCGCCCCTGACAATCCTGCGCGTGTATTTCTGACATGATAAAGGCAACAAACCATTTGACGTTCGGAATCGGCTTAAAACTGTAAGACCCTTCATTTGTGTGAAAACATCAATCCGCTCACAACAAATAGGAGAAGGAGCTCGGTCAAACACCAAATAAAGGGTGTACGCCAATAAACTAATGTCAAGGCTGAAGTAAAAAACGACTATATTAACCATTTGTTTAATGGGTCCCGGCGGTCTGGAGCTGAAAAATTTAGGGTACTTTTACGAATTTTTTTTACAATAAAAAAATGGAAAAACGATAGTTAAATTTTCTAGGCTTTTTACTTAACTTCTTTTGCATACGAAAATGGGGAAAATTATTGGGAGGTTGAATTAGTTTTAAAGGTGACACACAGATGGCGCTATTTATCACTTTATCGCGTTGGCAATACTGAATATATATTTATGACAAAGCCTCATCCCTAGGCTTTGTTTATCAGTATCTGTCATTTCGCTGAAGTATAAACAACGCAGTGTTTTCGTGCTCCGAGTATGTCAACTTTCGTGCCGTCGAAACGCAATTTGCGGGAAGCTTTGCTTTTCTGCTTCAATTTGAAAAAAATACAGCCCAAGCCCGTGAATTGCTGCAGGAGGCCTACCCAAACCATACTCCGTCGATTTCAACATGTGAGTACTGGTTTCGACGATTCAAAAGTGGTGATTTTCACACCGAAGACAAGGAGCGTCTTGGCCAGCCCAAAAAGTTCGAGGACGCGGAATTAGGGGAATTGGTAAACGAGGACTCGTGCCAAACCCAAAAAGAGCTTGCTGAATCATTGGGCGTTGATAAATCAACCGTTTGCAAGCGTCTAAAAGCGATGGGAATGATCCAAAAGCAAGGGCATTGGGTCCCGTACGAGTTGAAGCTGCGCGACGTCGAACGGCGATTTTTTACGTGCGAATTGCTGATCGAGCGACAAAATCGGAAGGGTTTTTTGCATCGGGTGGTGACTGGCGACGAAAAATGGATCCACTACGATAACCCAAAACGCAAAAAATCACGTCACGCATCAACGTCGACGGCCAAGCAAAATATTCACGGCAAGAAAATCATGCTCTGCATTTGGTGGGATCAGGTCGGCGTCGTATATTTTGAGCTGCTCCAACCGGGCGAAACAATCACGGGGGATCGTTACCGACTGCAATTGATGCGTTTAAGCCGGGCATTGAAAGAAAAACGGCCGGAAACGGTAAAAAGGCACGACAAGGTTATTTTGCAACATGACAACGCTCGGCCGCATGTTGCTCAATCTGTCAAAAAATACCTTGGAACGCTTGGCTGGGAAGTGTTACCCCACCCGCCGTATAGTCCAGACATAGCTCCCTCCGATTATCATTTGTTCCGGCATATGAGTCTCGATTTGGCGGACCAGCGGTTCTCCTCGTACGAGGCTACCAAAATATGGGTTGAGTCATGGATAGCCAAGCAGCGGCCAGAATTTTGGACAAACGGCATCCGGAAATTGCCCGAAAGATGGGCGAAAGTTGTAGCTAGCGATGGCCAATACTTCGAATAAAATATTTTGTACCGTTTTTTCACAATAAAGCCCCAAATCTTCGAAAAAAACCTTTAAAACTAATTCAACCTCCCAATATTTTTTTTTTTAATTTTAATAATTTAAAAAATGGCGCTGAAGTTGACCCTCCCGAAAAACGATATTGAAAATTTGTAGGCCTTTTATTTAACTTCTTTTACATACAAAAATGAATAGAAAATGGGTTTTCTTATTTGAATAATTTTAAAAATGGCGCTGAAGTTGACCAACCCGAAAAATTTGACCTGGACGGTGTTGCCCATTTGGCTCTTCTATTTATCTGAAACACAAGAACAAAAAAAATTATTAATCAGTATGACTATAGCTAAGTCCCATACAGAAAACAAAAAAAATCGACAAAATGGCGCGGTTTTGAATTTGACACTCTAAAAATCGGGTTGTTTTCAGTTTTTAAATTAAAAAATACGAAATAATTAAAATAATAATATTATTCTAATACGGGCGATAGCCATTGATGTTGTGAACAACATATTAACATTTCAGACGATTCGGTTGAATAGTTTTTTTTTTTTTGACAAGGCCGAAAAAAGTAGTTTTGAGATAATTGAGCTTGAAGTTTTGAGAGTGAATACCTGCTACAATGGCTGTAGAATCGAAAATACTGGGAATAATCTTCCAAAAATTTTACAGTATATTCTTAAAAGCCTGTACTTTCAAAATATCGAACAAAAAAAATCGATTTTTTGAAAATTGCAGACCACCGGGGCCCCTTAAGCGCATATGCATTTGCCTTTAAAGCCAGAAAAAAAAAAAACAAATGATATAACTGTTTGGTCCCAGAAACGTGCAAAACCAAAAAGTTTGAGGGATGATTAAAGTCAGTTAACGTTCTAACAAGTGGCGCTTTAGCACTATATAATGTCTTACTAAAGCCAAGACCAAAAATCTTTAAACTAAGAAAATTTCTGCAGATTAAACTGCCGGATATTTAATTTCGTTATTACCGAGCTCAAAGACAAAGAGTGCTTCAGGCACTTGATGGGAAAAGACTAATCAATCGACAGCGAGATTCGTGTGATGCTTTCGTAATCTAATTTGGGCCGAAACGCAGAGTATATTATCTTAAAAGTACATGGCTCAGTGAAGTGCGAAAAATGACGTCTTACCAATGCATGCTTTAAGTGTGTGATGAAATAAAGCCTTGATTAAAAGAAAATCCCTTAGTCTTTAATCACATCAGGCGAAGCAAGATATGTATTATTATACCTATGCTAGTATGTAGCCCTTTGAGAAAAAATATTCGCCACAAGAGACCGAAATTTTGGATAAAAAAATTCGTGTATTCTACACTATAATGCGGCATCGGCTCACCAAGACAACGCGAATAATGTTTCCTAAACTCTCTCCTTCAAACTTTTCCTGCTGCCACGACTTAAGTACCCCTCGCGGAAAGTGTTTTTGGGCTGTTTAAACGATAAGAAGGAGCTGAAAACGATTTCAAAATCGAAAATTGCGAAAAGCATTTGAAAAGATTAGAAATAAAATTAATTTAATTTTATTTACTTATTTTATATTTTATAAAACTTGTATAATATAAATGTAAGTACAGTAGATTCTGTTTTTATGCGGTAGATACGTTCCGCAAGAAACAGCATAAAAAAAGCTACCAGTTCTATAGTAAAACTATAGATACGTTTCAAAAGTGCTAAGAACCGCATAAATCCGAAATAATGTAATAAAATCGCACAAAAAAAGGGCACTAGCCCCATATATAACTATAGATACGTTCCATAGACCGAATGAATCTGAAATAATTAAATAAAATCGCATCAACAAAATATTGTATTTTTGAAAATTATATCTCTATTTAAGAAACGTCAGAATCGAAAAATAAATTTACGTCAGAAATAGAATCAGACAATACCCACATGTTGCGCATTCGTTTAGGATTTGGCATAAAATCACTTTCAGCACTTAAGGAAATGTACACGTCTGATCCGATAGGTCGACATGAATTTTTAAATTAAAAAAAAAAAACCGCACTATTTCAAAACCGCATAAAAAAAAGCCGCATAAAAACAGAACCTACTGTGTATAAATGTATACAAACGCAGCACTGGTTACGAGAGCTTCGGCCTCGCTCTTACTTAAAAACACGTTACATACAGGTAGAATTTGTTATAGGTAAGCGGCAACTAAAGATTTTTAATTTGTTAAATTTATTTGAATAAATTGTAAGCAATCAAAAAATTTTCTTATCGTTTTCATACGCAAATTTCGTTAAGTAAGCACCTGCCACCTTCAATAGTCTCGTCGTAATGACAATTTACATACCATCCGCTGAAACTACGGAATTAGAAAAGAGATACTTCCGCCAAATACTCTCATGCGCACATTTACATACATACGCATAAGAATTAGAATATAATCACTTCCGCTGAATTACTATGTCCGTATGCATATACCTACATATATATATACACACGTGCGTGAGTACCATCCATGCCGTAGGCCATTGGTAAATGCTGCTATGATGAGCATAAATTTAATAACTAGTATTCTTCAGGCTTGAATTGTTTAGTGTACGTCACTTCCTTCCGTTTCGGTGTGCACACATTTGATGACACACATATTTTTACGTAAGGTCACGATAGTTAGATATTTCTCTAAGTCAAATTATTTGATAAGCACTGTTACTGAAAGGCCATTTTATTTAAAAAAGTAAGGCAGGTTTTGTGAAGTGCCCACCAATAAACGTGTAATTGTGACAAAATTATAGTATAATTGTGGTTTTTTATCCTATTTGATGAAATATTTGAAAATATATGTAAATATAAATAATAATATAAATAAATATATGAACTTTTTTAGTAATTTTCTCCTACGACAAGCTGAAAAGCAATGAGCGCGTGAGAGCAATGAAAGAGAAATGAATGGGGTATTTTCCACTGTGCGTCAAAATAAACATCACTACATCACACGTATGGTAAGAAGATTTTTAATGGTGTGGCTAATATCAGACCTTCAGCCGGCTCTCAGCAAATTTGACAAAATCAGCTGATAGGCTGACGTAGCAGAAGCTACGAATCGGTTTGTTTACGATAAAACTAGGCTAGGTTAAATGACTGCCCAGCTTAGGGCACACTTGGACAAATATTGAAAATTCGCCCGTTGTGATGTCCTACATGGGAGAGGAGAAAGGAGAAGGGAAGGAAGAAGGAGCCTTGGTATAAGAGACGATGATCACCATGCATTTTACGACGACGCCGACGGTGGCTGATTTGCGTCCGCAACAAGCTACTGATGAACTTCACCAAATTTATGATATTTAGACCCGCTATATCCGCAGGCGTTGCGAGAAAATGAGAGCCCAGATGTGTAAATCTTTGCCAGATGAGAGCAGGGCAGCTGAGGAGAAGGTGTTGGGATGATTCCACCTCGTCCTCAAGACAGCTTCTGCAGAACGGACTTGAGGCAATCCCAAGTCTCACGCCATGAACTCCTAACGGACAATGTCCGGTAAAGATACCCACCAAATTCGAAAGCTGGGGCTTTGTTAGCCTTAGGAGTTCCCTCGAGCGTCCCCGTTCTACCCGGGGTCAGAAGGATCTCGCGACGGTAAAACTAAGAATTCATATAAAAGAAATCAACACACTGTCACATCGTTGCCGTTTGAACCAAGAATGATAGAAACAAGATTGCGCCCATCAGAGAGTGAGTGACGTCACTTTTGCCAAGTTGTGCAGTATTGCCAACCATTTGCTCTTCGCAATAAATTTAGTGCTTTTTTATATATCAAAATGCGAAAATGTTTAAGTTGGTGTTTGTTTCTTTTTTTAATTTAAACCTACCGAAACTACAAGTTAAAAAAAAACTTTATTATTAAACAAAAGAATGTTAAAAAAGGTCACTCTGGGAAGATTTTAGTGTTAATGAAAATTTGTTGGTTCTTATAAAATTTGATATTTTGAAAGTGTAAATTTAATTTTTTGCTCCTTTTAAGGTTATGCAAGAATAATAAATGTCCCTCTCTCAACTCTTCTTAACATTGAAAACCTTTTTACACATTTCAAAAAGTGTTTGAATTTACTGAATGCGAATTAAAACCATAGAGGTGTAATCGTTTCTTCCGGTCCTAAATCCTTAGTGGGATATAGGACATTAAGAAGTGTGTTCATAGTAAAAATAAGCAACAAAATAACAGAAAATACGTAGAAAACCATACTAACATTTTTACAAAAAGAGTGCCTTATCTAGTTACATAACCTCAAATATAGCAAAAAAGTTGTTTTCTTAACAAAAAACTCATAAAATTAAATTATGCATAACCCTAACACATTTATATTAAAAAACGCACATTTTAAAGACAATTTGTCACGCATACAAAGTTCTTCAAGTAAATCATAAAAAAATTGGTGTTTTATTTTCTTTAAATGGGCATTTTAGTGGGTTTTTATATTCAAAGCGGGGCAGTAGCGAGAAAGAAATTTGACTGCTAAAAGCAGAAGAACACCAACAACAACTGCAATCGCGGGCAATGCGACCAGATGTTAAAAAAAAGTAAAGCTAAATAAAACTGAGTGAATTCTTGAACTAAATAAAAAAAAATGTGTATTTTACAAAATTATAAACATTACATTTTAAACTAAAACTGCGAGACTTAATAATAAAAAAATGTTAAATAAAGTTACAAAAATTGTAATCTGGCCATACTGGTGCTAATGTGATGTCATTCATTGTTAAATTCGCTGAGCGCAAAGTAACGGTACCACGATAGGCGCCATCTCATTATTCTTTCCATTTTGGTCTGAACAACGACTGATTGAACAAGTGTGTGAAATATTATAGTGCAGATTTTAGCTGGCGATAAGATTGTGTTAGTGATATATGAAAAAAAAAACAACACAGTCTTCGCTCATGTTGCTTCGTGTGTGTGAATACATGTGAAATAATCGTGCAGGATTCGGCTGGCGAATCCCGGATACGCGGCGGCCGAAGTTCCCCAAAAAAATTTTTTTTTTCACCATTGTTATTTGCCAAACCAGTTAAATCTATCACCATTGCGCCACACGAGATTCAAGGCCGCTTCTAACTTGAACAGAGCAGACGCCTTTTGCAGGCGCTCGTTACGAGACAGACGCTCCGAAATTGGGGAGGTCTTTAAATTGTATAAGTCAAAGAAGGATCTGAGGCAGATTTATTGGTATTGGTAGCACTGATGTAAAACTTCTGCTTTGGTAGTACGAAGAAGAAAAAATATATGCAATTTCTTACATTTTTCTACAAGAATTGTGTCGCAAATGCATCATTCAGGATACTTAAAAAAAGATTCAGACTATTCCTTAATTTCAAAGAAAATACAAATTTGAACTCAATCAGTAAAATAAGTGGAGTGCCAGAGTGGTACTTCAACCATTTCACTTACCTACCTACCTAAACAAGCGCTGTAGGGTTAACAAATAAAAATGTCTCCGCACAAGGCCCGTCTTTATTCGTTGCTGAATATTTTCCAACAAAATTTACAAATTATCCTAATTCTATGACTAAGTTTAAAAGTTAAGTCCATGTGCTTGCAACATGGCCGGTATTTATCTGATTAGGTATTCCCAATTAGGAACGCCAGTCGCTGCTCCGGAATTCCTTCAATAGCTTTTTGGTTGCAGGTGAAGTCAAATAAATTGAGAGCTGTGGGTGTTGGTAATTTTACTTTCGCTACATCGTAAAAAGGTTGCATAAAACGTAGAAGTAAAAACCAACATACTCGACGTCCTTAGTGTTGTTGCAAAATAGGCACCATTCAAAGATAAAAAATTGTAAAGCTAACCCCTTCTTACGAATTTGCATCCGAGTGCTATGAATCGCAAAAAAATCTGTAAAATTTAATAAACTGCTTATTTGTGCTTGAAAACTTGGTTTAAGAGCAAAAACTTGCCTATGCTACATATATTTTTTATCGTTTACTGTACATTTTTATAAGGTTAAGCTCATAAAGAGGTTTTGAAGATATCTGCGGCTGCTGGCGTTTGTCTTAATTCAACTTTGGCTTTGACTTTGATTTGAACTTAAAACTGATCTTGTATTTTTTGTTGTTACTTGACACGCGCCTCATCACTGATCTGGGTGATGTTTATGACACCAACAGCCAACATACAATACTTACTTATATGTATGGATAAGTGCATTAGAATGGGGCGATTTGTATAACATGGAATTCTACCTACCTGTTTTTTGTTGGCCCCATTGCAGTCAACAAAGAGAAAATTCTGTAGGTACATTTTACAGTTTTCCTTTGATAAAGGTGAAAATACAAACCAGGCCGTTTAAATTGTGAATGGATTTTACGGTGCCGTCACTGTAATAGCTGATTACGTGCAATTTTGATTTTGTCGATTTCGTTCTGGCATTTTTGATGTTGAAGAAAATGTCGATAATGTCGAAATTGTCGATAAAATCATAAAAATAATCGAAGTTGAACGACATGTTAATAGTCGTAGCTTCGTTCAGGAGCTAAAGATCGACCATAAAATAGTTTTTAACCAATTGTGCACAAATTGTACGTGGAAATAATGGATTTCTTTTTCCTCAAACTAATATTTGATTTCAGCTTAAAAATTTTACAAAAAACTGATGTATCAAATGACATGCTAAGTTGTTTGGTTGATTAGTGTACCTTGAAAAATCTACGGAAACTAAATATGTTCCATAAAAATACAATTTCGGAACCTAGAAATTGATTTTTGTCGTGAAAGAATTTTTTATTGATTATCGCAAAAGAAACCATAACTCAGTATAGGTTGCATCGAGATCAAATGGATCCGAATGAGATGAAGAATGCTCCTGTTGCCGATATTCTGAAACTTATGCGCCAGGCAAAAATTTGACTTTCAACCAATTCCCAGTCTGAAGCAGGTAACATCTGAGTTAAATAGTACCTGATGAATTCGTTCAATGATAGTAGTGTCAGTCAATAGGACTAGCATTAACTACTTCTAAAGCATGTAGAAGGGTACAAATTATCTTTTAGGTCGAAGTCTCGGCCATTGGGCAGACTACTAATAGAAAATTAAGTGTAAGTTATGGGTTGCAATGTATTTGGGTTGTCTTTATTGGATATCCTATGGCAACTTGCAAATTGAGGACAAAAAAAAGTATTCTCCAGGAGGCCAACATGTCATGGAGTGAAGAATGTAAACGTGGTATGTAAACGCTGAATAACTTTGTCATTTACCAATCGATTGACTTCAACATTCATGTTTTCGATACGTCATTTCAGTACAATTTCAATCATGGATCGCTTTACACCGAAAAAACGCTAAATCGACACTATAAAACCCGAAATGCTTGACAAGGTGATGACAAAAGCAGAAAAAAGATTGCAATTATTGATTGCTAATAAAAGTGGCCACTTGATTGATATTGTATTCAAAAAATAGTTTTAATAAATTGTAAATAACCAAACCAAATAAAAATACCTCACTTATATAAATCAATAGTTTTTTTGTTTTCAAAGTTATTCAATGTTTTCATACCGACATAAAATATGGCGCACCCTGTACTTGTGTTGCAACCAGGCAAATTTGGCTGCAAATAGTGAGATAAGAAATGATCAGGAGAATTACTCAAACTCTCAAGAGAGAACATCTCGAAGGTAGTGGCTTGTGTCAGTGGTCATTGGCTGTTAGGTAGGCACATTTCTAGGCTAGGAGTATTTTTTCATGAATCCTGCAAAGGTAATAGAGACGAGGAAGAGGAAGAAATAGTGGAATACTTCCTCTGTAATTGTCCACTCTTAGCTAGTAGTAGAGCAAAATTGTTACGAAAATACCATTTTGACTATCTTACGGAGCTATCCGGTGTGAGGATAAACCCTATCCTTCGCTTCAAGAGAGAGTCTAAATGGTTCCATGATAAATAAGCAGTAGGCTTCCCGTGTTACACAGAGGTACCACGACGGACCTACATGGTCTAAGTGAATTGGGTACTCTAGCCGACTGCCACAAAAACTTAACCTAACCGATGGGTTGCAAAACCGACCCGACCTAATGTACGTAGTTAATAATAATAAACGTAGTATGTATGCAAGCATGCTTAGTTAGTTTTTTCTGATGCACAAATACATTAAATCAGCGTCTTAATTTTATAGCTTCGCATATATGTACATATGAAAGTAGGTATATCCACTTGTACACTTGCAGGTACTTTTAACCTTGGCAATGATATCGGCTAGACACAGTTTGATGCCTCTAGCAGAAATATTGCAATTACTTTTTCTTTATGAATTCAGTAGTTATTCCGAGCCCCATTAGGTGCTAGATATAATTCTTTTGGTAGTACGGGCAAATTCTTGAGTCCAACTCCATTAATTTAGAATACATTTTGTACCAATAACAAATTAATGATTTGTTCGTTGTTAAAGCTCTTAACTTAGCCACGTTCTTGTACTAAGTTTTTAAATGCCAACTCCAATTGAATAAACAACCTAAAAATGAAGTCTAAGCATTTGAAAAAGTTGTTAGCCACATTCTTGCACATTCTTTAAGTATGCAGAGATTAACTCTAATTGACCAAACAGCCTAAAGACGGTGCCCACAGATTTATGAAGGTATTAAATGCTTTGAGTACCAAAACCAACCATTGATAACCTGTGTGACCACTGTGCGAACGAAACCGACAAAAATGACATTGATGCATTGCTTATATAATTGCGTATTTTTTTGGTTTTATTGATGTTTCAATTGCCAGAGGATTTTGAAAACCCGTTTGGTTCAGAATGCTGTTGGAATCCATGCCAAATATTAAATTTATATTTTGACCAGAAGCAATTTTGTGTGTTAGACAATTTACATGATTGATTTAATAATAATCGCATCATAAATTTAAAATGTGAAAAGTAATCAAATACATACATACATACATACATACAATGCATACATACATAGTATGTGTATGTAATTATAAGAAACAAATGAAACATTTTTGAAACGCAGTAACTCAAAAGAAAAAAAAAAAAATCAAATAATAATTTTAAATTCCAATTTTATTAATTTCTATCAGAAAAACTGAAATACATATTCAAATTTGCTAAACACATTGGTGGTCCAGATTGTGAACCCTATTGTGAATGTGAATCATCAAATGATGTTTTGTGATAAGGTTATTTCTATGGTACCACCCACAAGAGTGAGATGTATCTTTTTTTTATTGCAACTAGTTCATAAATATTTTCAAATGACTAACAAGTAACTTGAATATGACAACAAATTATACAATTTTCACTCTGCATAAAGCATCTTTATGGAGGTATGAGGCCGCTAACGAAATAGATTAACGATTAAGGAAACCAACGAAAAAAAAATTCTTGTCGAGGCCCTATGCTCCTGAGAGGAGTGAACAAGGAAAAAAAATGAGGTTTAGTACATCTGAGCCTTCGTATTAATCCATCGATTTTAATTAAATTATGTGCCTCTTCACTGATGTGGTTTATTAGTCTATCGTTATGGACTACTGCAATCTTTGCGATTTCAGTGTTGACGGACTCTCCTCTAAGGTCGCGCTCAAGGATTGAAAATTCTTCACTGTTTTATGAAGATATTTAAAAAACTTTATAAGGGGAAAGCGCGAACTAAAACGAATATTGCCTTTAGTCACGTAACTAAAAGGGAACACCGCACACGTCCGATTAACAATTCAAAAGGGAAAATTTATTACGTTCTGTCCTTACATTATGCTTAAAACTAAGATAAAAGAAGTAGTCGAAATGGAAGAACAGTAAGTGTAGAGTTAGAGAGGGTATAGGTGAGTAAGCAGTTAGATAAATAGAAATAAGAAGAACGGAAAGTATAGCTGTAGAAATAGAGTCAATGATCGAAAGTAAATAGAGATAGGTAAGGAAGGTAGCGAAAGCGAGAAGCAGTAATGTATGTGTATACTTATATAGAAACTAACTTAATATTAAAAATAATTTACATTTACATATTTATTCATTTAATAAACTTTCAAACAATATTTTTATTAGCTACTCAATACTAATTTCATTTTATCACTTCAATTTTATATTATTTTATTCTATTAGAATAATTTGCCAGAATCTGGCTTGACAAGGATCTTATATTGGAACTGTTGAATATCGTTTTTCGTACTTTGCCTGGCGCACCTCTACAACTGCGCACCATAACTCCATACTCCATACTGGTCTTGTGTCTGCTTGTATGTAGAGTAATAGTTTGTTTTCTATAGTTAGAGCAGATCTGCTACCTATGAGCCATTGCATGTTTTGCAGTTTGATATGCAATTCTTATCCCCTTTTTATGAACACCTTCTTTCCATCGAAGTTTACAATCAGGTGTAATACCTTGCCTAAGAATGCTGCCTTGAGGTACATCTGTCTTACACATGCCATTAGCAAATAATTCCTAGACATCACCTATTTTTATGTCATCTTTGGCATTTGTCATGCAGACAGATGTATGATACTTATACAACTTTACATGATAGACGCGTTAAAATTATTCAAATTTAATATGACAACGGTAGATCTTTAGAAAAAACAAATCGCAAAATTTGTGTTTTTGTGTATGAAAATAATCATCTGAATGAACCGACAAATCAAAGGTTGGTGAGAAAATTTCAAGAAACTGCTTCTATCGAGGATAGAAAAAGAACAGGACGTACTGTTGAGAATAGGTATTGTTGCTGTAGTGCAAGTGCCAAGCAATTAGGCATTGATGGATCGATTTTTCTTGAGTCCAACTCCATTAATTTAGAATACATTTTGTACCAATAACAAATTAATGATTTGTTCGTGGTTAAAGCTCTTACCTTATGGTGCTCATGGTGCACATTTAAATGATGCTGATGTCTTTTTTACATTTGTAATTGCTAAGAGCCGTATTTATAATATAAAAATTAAGACCTGAAAGAATCAAAACTTTTACATATTTTATTTTAAAACAACAACTAGGCGCGCCTTTAGCAAGTCCCTTTAAGTGTAAAAATTTCTGACATGAAAAAATGTTGCATAGGAAAAAATCATCTTTCTTTTGAAAGATTGAAGACAGACGTCGACCTTCCACCGAAAATTAGCCACAATACACTAATGTGGCTTAAAAATAATAGTGTGAGGATGTGTCTCTTATTATGGCGCAGGCCCCATACAAAAAACTAATGACATAATAGACACCAATATTTATGTGGAAATAATGTAGAATATTATATTTATTATATTGCTGTGTTAGTGGAAATGACAATAAAATGGGTCTACCAATAATATACTGATCCTAACCACATATGTAAGTTGGCAAGGCAAGGGTTGGTTTCGTGCAAATAAAATTCAGGTTATGGAATGGCCAGCTCAGTTCCCCGACATCAATCCTATAGAAAATCTGTGGGGAGCGGCTTAAAAAGAGCTGCCCACAATACCAAACCGAGTAATAATCATAAGCTTTGGGAAAGTGTCTAAGATGCATGGCTGGAGATTCCGAAGCAGCGATGTGAGCAATTGAAGGGCTCAATGCCTCGCCGTTGCAACGCGTTGTGATCCCGTATTAAGAAAAATATCGGCCACCGTGGTCGCATGGGTTGGTGCGTGACTACCATTCGGAATTCAGAGAGAGAACGTCGGTTCGAATCTCGGTGAAAACACCAAAAATTAAGAAAAAGTTTTTTCTAATAGCAGTCGCCCCTCGGCAGACAATGGCAAACCTCCGAGGGTATTTCTGCCATGAAAAAGCTCCTCATAAAAAATCATCTGCCGTTCGGAGTCGGCTTGAAACTGTAGGTCCCTCCATTTGTGGAACAACACCAAGACGCACACCACAAATAGGAGGAGGAGCTCGACCAAACACCCAAAAAGGGTGTATATGTATATACTATACTATATATATTTTCCATGTTCATTATTCTCAATTATTTTGATTTTTAATGTACAGCCACAACGGTGCTACAGTTTTATTATAGATTATTTTTGAGGGCTAAGAGATAACAAAATTTAGTACAATGGATATCCAATATAACGAACTTTCTGTTTAACAAATCAACAAATTCATGCTACTGCTCTCGGACACACAATCGACATACCGACGTCTGCAACGAACATATTGCCCCGCGTCAGTTGGAGATACGCAGATAAAAACGAGCACGACCGAAGGGTTAACAAGCAGACAAACTAGGCTTAAGTTCAGATAAAAGGCACTCAGTAAATAAAACCAATAATAAAATAAATATGTAGACATGTATATTATTTGTATATATCATCAAAATAAGCTTCAGAACGGTTTAATTATTTATCAACGACTTTTCTGTTCAGTTTTGCACTTTTACCAATTCTTAAAGTCATTGAACTCATCTGCTCTAAAAATAGTGGGCTTTATTTATTTCTCATGCAATCTATTTCATTAGCGTAGCAGAATAATATTATATTTTAGTTTACTTGCGGCGCCCACAATGTCTAAATAGTATTTCTATTTAAAAAGACAAATAATGAAAAACTAAGTGTAAAGCTGCTCTAAAGCCGTAATTTCCACTTCATTAAATGTAGAAAAATTCCCTTGAATTCTGGTTTTCAAAATGTTATTTCTTATTACGGTTTTTTTCTGAGCAAGATTATGCATCTGCTTTTTCTTTGCGTCAACTTTGAGATGTGAATGTGGAATTGTTTCAATCCAAGCTTAGTTGGACACGTACATAAGTATGTATTTATGCATGGGTATTATACTTTGTGTAGTTGATGAGAGAAAATCTCATAATTTGGCTTATTTAAATAACTGGATTCTTGCTTTTTGTTACTGCGCATAAACGAGGAATGCTAATACAACAGAAAGGAGTTGGTTAATAAAATTTAATTATATGCTAAATTCGATAACATCAAAGACAACATTCTAATTATTAATGCTGCGGATAAAAGTGTGATTGTGGATCTAAAATTCTAAATATACCGTTATTGTGATTACAAAAACCGGTAAGATTTTTAAGAAATTCAAATTTTAACAAATATGAAATATTACTATGAATTATAAAGTTTTAATGAATTCCGATTGATTCATTAGAAATTTTACACAGAAAAACTAAACACAAACTTATTACACCCAACTCTGGTTTTACACGGTAAATACGTTCCTTAGAAATGCATGTCAAAAAAAGCATGTAAAAAAACAAAAGTGCGTGCAGCGTAGTACACATAATAAAAGTGAAACAACAACAACAAAGAAAGAGGGAGAGATCCGAGCGAGAATGATAAAAGATAGCGAGAAAGAAGGAATATATATCTAAATAAATTCACAACATCTGCAGAGAATATAAATAGAGAAAATTTACAAGAAACGGAGAAGGGTCGATCGGTGTAGGTAAACGCCGGGCAAAACCGTGGCAAAACGCGAACTACTTCTTCGAGCGTTTGTCACCCGCACAAACGCAGCGAATCCAGGACCGCAGCAACGGCAGAAATTACCGGAAGGCAGTACCAATAAATCCGACGCCGGAATGGATAGCACTTTATAGTACGCACAAACACTAGTCAGGAAACGAAAATAAGCGCCAAAAAGGAGGCACCAAAAAAAAAAAAAACGCCAAAAAAATTGGGAACAAAAAACGCCCCAAACAGTAGGCACCAAGGAAATATAATGCCAAAAAGTAGGCACTATATTTCCCACAAGTTTGCACCAACACACAAGCGCCAAAAAGTAGGTAGTGCTATTTCTCACTAGAAATTAGCAACCACAAGGAAAAACTCAGGAAAAATAGCCTAAATTGTATATAAGATATATTATATATATAAGGTATAGCTCTCTTTCTCCTTTTTCTCTACGTTACATCTTTTTTCTCTCTCGCGGAACGAAAATGCCCAAAACGTTGCATGGCCTTGTAATTTTACGCTCCATTCTCGCTTGTTCATCGACGCCTAAGAAGTTTCACTTCAAAAATACATGCGGCTCATGGTAAATTTCGGGATAGGTTATACCGCTTTAAAGAATCGTCGATGAGGGAAAAGGTTTATATATTGTACCAAAAAAAAAAAAAGGTGCGAAAGAAGTAATAATGAAATCCATACTGCATAAGTATTTACAAAACAAAAACAAAACTTATTTGTTTGCATAACAAACATGCACGTTTCTTACGGACTGGTTCAAAAATGCGACCATCAGTTGATACGTCAGATCCTGGTCAGATATGTCCAGCCAATCTGTCGTGTTTCATTCAGTTTTTGTTGGTTTTTTTTTTTTCGTTGTAGCAAAGTCCGTTATTAGCCATTGTTTTTGGTTTTCTCGAGTTGTTTATATAAGATGGCGCAAAATTAATCACCCTATCGGAAAATTTATAAATTTTGCAAATGGCTTCGGAGACTTGTGAATTAAACAGCTGCAGTATACAAACAGGCAAGCAATAGAGTGCTTAAAGGCCACATAAATATTTCCATTATTCAATTTTTTTTTTCACCAAAAAAGAAAAGTGGCTCAAAAACAAAATTGGATGATTAATTTGCGACTTACATCAGCTAGACGCGAACCAAAGTTATGTTGACATTTTGAAGTACAGTTAGACTTGGTTAGACCTGAAATGTACTTATTGCTCTTACACGAAATATTTTTACTTAAAAAGACATCCTTTTAATGCATAATTTTTGTTTAGAAACATTTTTTTCTTTGGAGACTCGCGCAATAACGAAAATTTCATGCGAAAAAATGTATTAGGGAACCGTGTTATTTCAAAATCGTGTACAAAAAGACCGTGTAAAACGAGAGTTGGGTGTAAATTAGAATCTAAGGTAGGAAGTGATTTCCGTATTTAATTTTTAATTGTAATTCATGGAATAATTAAATTTTATGATGAAGGGCGCACATTTCTCAATAGTCCCCATGATAGCAAGACAGTATAGACAGTGGTATAGCGAAGGGGAAGGAGTAGAGGAAGATCGCGGGTTTTTCATCCAATATGTCATCGAAATTGTGTTTGGAAATTCTTAAAGCAACTATAAACAAAAACAAGTTAAGGCCAAAAGCATTTGGATGCCATCGACCTCACCAGATCTTGTCTGAATTGAAAAAAATCGTAAGAAAAGGGTCTCTACTCTTCGTTCTATTTATAAACGATATTAGTAGCTGTTTTCCATTTGCCATTTTTATTCTTCATGCAGTTGATTTTCTGCGCTTAGAAATACTGAGGATTTTCCTATATTGTAATCGGAAATTAATGCAGTAACTTTTGCATCTCTCTCAATACCCAGAAATGTGTTTTTTTTTTTTATGTGATGTATGACCCCATTTTTCACTGAAAGACACGTTAACTTTTTGTATCTCCTTCTTAAGTTCCTAATCTAAGTTTTTATACAACGTAATAGCTGGAAATTCTTGTACCTTTTCACTCTCAAATTACTTTGCACTTCCTTTGTGCGCTCTAAATTATAATATGCAACATCTACCTAGAAGCCTTGCCACAAATGCAATTGTGAGAATTTGACGTGTTCAGAAGGTGTTCCTTAAATATGCCATTAGGTCATTAGAATTCTCAAATCCTATCCCTTCCTACAAGTAACCCTTCATTTTAATTAACTTGAAGTCTCCATAGGGTAGAAGCTCTATACTCTTAGTTAATTAAAGGAGAAATTTATGGTTCATCTCTTTTACAGAGCATTCACTTTCATATCCCTACCAGATCTCTAAGCAGCACTTACCCATTTCATCTTAAATTGCTTAACACAAATTATAAGCGTGCCCCTGCACTAAAAGAACTCACTGAGTTCCATTCCGCTTCGGTGCCAGAGGTGGAATTTTATGAATTTCTTAACTCTCTATTTCCTCTTTCATCGTCGGCAATTTGAGATCCCTGTGGATTTGGGCATTGGGAACATACCACGGGCAATTTATTATCATCCTGATTACTTTAGACTGAAATCGCTATAGTATTTCGATATTTCAGTTATCTACAGTACTTAATAGGTGGATACCATATGTCCAAATGGATTTGAGAATGGCCTTATACAAGAGAATTTTGCTATGTCAGCCAGGGCATCTGTTCCGATTATGGCACCTGATGAAGGTAGTTACTTCAACCTCTTGTTGGATAAAAAAGGATCTATCGGCAAGATACGAGTTTATAAAGTTATAGAAACTTTTTTGGTAGAGAGATTTACTTTGTATACTAGGCGACTTTGCCATACCCTGCCAAAAGTTTGAGATAGGTGGAGAAAGGCTGCTATGCAAAATTATTTACATTCGAAAAGGTTATGTATATGTTCGACCAGACGCTCAATGGGGCTGTGCTGCTTACGGAAACCAAATTATTTCTTGGGAATCAATTGACTTTGCTCAATTTTGGGGAATAATGGTTTGAGAAATAAGATCTCTATTAGTTTGGAGATAATAGGGAGTGAACTTATCGAGTGGTATGATTTGGGATTATTTTAGTTCTTCTCTGGTTTTAAAATCATGATTATTTGAGCAACTTTCCATCCTTTCAGCATGTAGAGTTTGATGAGAAATAATATAGCTTCTTTTAGTAATTCTCTTAGAAGTTTTGCTGTTATTAAATCATAACCAGGAGAGTTTTTGGAGTTTGACTGAAGTATAGCCGCTTTTGTTTCCTTTTTTGTGCACTTCTTCATTGACACACCTTTTTTTTGGTGTGCTGCATCTAAGCCTGAAGAAACTTGGAGTTGGATTTATGAAGGAACTTCGACTGGGTTGGAAACAAAAACTTGAGAGAGATGCTTACAAAAGTAATGCGCTTTCTCTGCATTCGTTTTCGCGAATTAAATGAAATCTAAATGAAAAGACTGCACCTAGTTTTCTGATTCATATGAACGATCGCTGAGAAATTTCGCGCTAATACTGTTGAAAAGAACGTAAATTGAAAAGGGAGGAGATCATATTTTAAGGAGTTAACCCTAGAACTCCTTCGTTCCTGAACTACCATGATAAGGTAACTAGTTGAACTCTTCATGGTCCTTCTTCCTTTTGAGATTTTTAATGGGGAAAAATTGTAAATTGCATTTTTATATGTAATTACTATTTATTACTCTAATGACCGGTGCCACAAGTAAGTTTTAATATTTAAAAAAATTTCAAAAATTTAAATCTAAAGTTGTACAATTTTAATACGAAACTTAGAAACTTTATAAATTTTAATAGTCTGATAATTTTAAAATTCATTGGTGAAACTAAGTAGAGGTAATTTTTTTCTAGTAAATCCAACTAACGATGCCACTAACATCAATTCTGTGTAGGTTACTTGTTAAACTTTACTTCAGTACTTACGGCTAATGCAGAAATAAGTATGTTTATTTCGATGTTTATTCGTGATCAAAATCACTGGAGATGTTGCAGAAGACCTACGGTAAAACATGTGCACCAAAACCACTGGCATATGGGTGGTATAAACTTTCAACTTTCGTTCACTTTTAGGGGTTTGCTTCAAGGTCTTCTAACAAGGAAAACATCAATACAATCAAAGTAAGTTTTCGAAAATCACATTAGGAGTCTTAACAATTTCGCTCAAGAGGTCAATATATCAGGTCAGTCCATAAGTTCTTGCGTTTTTAAAGGTGGTTTTAAAATTAATAAAAAAGATGTTTAAAGTGTTTATTAATCAATAATATATTTTCCTTCATTATTTACAATTTAGGTAAATTTTTAATTCCCTGCTCAAACAATTTTTGGTCCTTGGAGCCAAAGTGCGCTTCAATATCCCTTTTTATAGCTTCCTCCTCAAAGTAGTTCTTATTACTCATATAGGATTGAAGTCCACGGAAAAGGTGATAATCACTAGGTGCATTATCCGGAGAGTTTGGTGGATGCGGCATTAGCTCCCATCCGAGCTCGTTCAGCTTGCCTAATGTTTGCCTTGCGGTATGAGGTCTTGCGTTGTTGTGGTGAAACAAAACTTTGCGTCTATTCACTAAAGACAGTCGATTTTTGTTAAGTGCCTCATTAAGGTTTGATAGCTGATGGGAATAATAATCAGCAGTTATCGTCTGGTTTGGTTCCAGAAGTTCATAATAAACAATACCGGCCATATCCCACCAAATAAACAGGAGAATCTTCTTGGGGTGAAGGCCATCTCTAGGGGTCGGTTCTGGTGTTTCATCTGTTGTGCGCATACATAACATTCTGATTGATATTTTAGGCAAAAAACCTGTTGTGTCATGGCAATCAAGTAGTTTAAGGCCTTCTTTTGGCCAACAACTCAACAAATGCAATCCACCAAGCACCGCAATCATCTCACATGACTCCTTTGTCCTATTGCCGAAGCGAAAATTACAACTTTGAGAAAGTTTACGTTTCAATCAATTGAGACCATAAAAGAAAATTCAGATAAGAAACTGAAAGTCATACCTTAATCAGCCTACGAGCATTGAATAGAGAATTGTATCAAACCCTGGCATATCTGTACTACATTAGATGGGGTCTATTTTGAAGGCGACAAAAAAAGTTTTGATAAATAAATTAATCTTTTTTTTTACGTAGAATGTTTATTAGTTGTTCAACAAGGCGGCTGGCTCCCTTCGTGTTTTTTTTTTAATTTGAAATAAAGTATTGCTAACTTCATACTTAATTAAGCCTTGCCACATTTTTTTCTTTTTCAGACAGCCTTCTGCATTAGGGCACTAATGGCCACTATTTGATTTATAGGTAAATAAATGTTATGTGAGCGATGTGGGCTAGCGTGTTTTTATGCGAGCCAAGCCGGTAGTAAACTCTGAGTTCGATTGCAACAGAGATTTTCTTAATTCCTAATTTTTTTTATTTTAATATTTTTTATTTACTTCTATGAAATATTACAACCGTTGTTAGACAGTATTACATTATATATAATTTACTTAATTTACAAAAAAGATGGCATGACATTGATATTGAATGGCCCGCGCCCTCAAGTTAATTTAGCAGAAATATACATAGCATTTAAAAAAATGACTTACAAACAATGACTAATACGATTAGTTGACAATTAACTACATAGATTTTGTAAGATCTGTTTGTTTTTGACGGTTAAGCCAAATTTGGGTAGATTTATCTTTATTTGTGAGCCTTCTCATCATAGGATTTGCGTGCGTCCATTGTCTGCTATAGTCCACAGAGATGAACCTTAAACACAAGAGTTATTTCCACCAACGGATACCCTTCATGTGAGGAATTCTAGTGTGTTTCTATCACAAAAGAGCTTCTCATAAATCTATCGTTCGTAGGCGTCATAAAATGCAGTTTCCTCCATATAAGGAACAACATCAAGACGCACGCGTATTAGCTCAAACTATGCAACTTTCAATGATATATGAGCCAGTTTACTAAATTAGGTAAATGTGCAACGAAACCGTGGAGTAAAACGCATTCAATTTAGACTCAATTCTGCTTTTCGCCTTTTCGTGCTCACAATTTTCAATGAGTTCATCCATGAAAACTTCATTATCACAAAGCAATTCAAGTAAATTTAATGCTATGTCTAAAATGTCAAAAGATGAGAATTGCATAAGTTTTTTACTATACACAAATCATTAACACAAATTTTTGAAATAATTGCAAGTGATATATGTACGTATGTATGCACTCAATTTTATAAACTAGTTTACCCAAACCAAACGAATTTGACATTCATCGCAAAATGCTTTTTTTCGCACATTTCAGCGCTAAGTTTGGCTATCGAATGCTCAAACTAGTGCTGCACAAGTACATGCAAGATGTTGTCCGCATACAAAAGCGACATAATCTACTGCCGGCTTGTATATTTTGCAATTACAAGTTGTCGAATTGCATTTGCACCTAAAAAAAAATACTATGCAATTTTTAGTTTTGTCATAGCTTATTTTTTCTGATTTGTATTTGCCTTTGCTTGACGCATGTACACATATAAATATGTATGTATGTGCATACTTGTGCATGTCACCTTGGCCAGGCAAAATGATCGACAAGAAGAATTAATCACAAATAACTCAGCCTCAACTGGTATTTATTTGCTTGCCCCACCTATGGCGTTAGTTCAGATGCACATATTTCTGCTTTTGATATACTTGCATACTTACCTACAAGCATGCGAGTTTAATACACAAAACTAGCATAAACTAAACAATTGGTTTATTTTAAATGAACGTGAATTCTTTAAATATTCTTCTCAAACAAGTTGTTTTACATAAGTGCAATACCGCCTACCCCGTGTCAAAGCCAAAAACCAGAATCTGCATAACCTGCTGAGCACTTTGGAGGATGCGCCTGCTATGGCTCTTCTTTCTCGCACTGCTTATTGGCATAAGTTAGAAGCAGTCTGCAGGCGCACTCGCAATAACGACTCTCCGAGGTAACTCTTCTTGCTGAAGGCAGCACGAACGGCCCTGCAGTCGTATAAAAAATCCCCACTGTACTTTGCTGAGTACTTTGTGTTCATTTGCGCTCACAAACTCTTTTGTGCCTCACACAGCTTTTGCTTCTTTTCTCTTTAGCTATTACTCTTTAGCTCTTTAAAAGACTTTGCTGCTCGAGATGCTTTAGCTGGCTGGCTGGCTGACTGGTTTGCTGCTTGCCGACTTGCCTGCTTTGCTTGACTGGCCCTGTCCGGTAGGTTTTGCTGGTGGAGCTCCTCCCGCTGCTGTGCGGCGGCAGTTGTCTACTTACCGCAAAATTAGTTCTTCATCAACGGTCAATTCAGGCGCACATGCGCAGTTCACCATCACAACGGTCTAACGACTGACAACCAACCGAGCGAGCCGATTCGAGGCAGTAGCAAACGAAAGACTTAAGCCACAAACTTTCGATTTCATTTTCGGAGCGCATATTTCGTTGCCGCCACAACCGTTCATACGTTTTCACTTTCGTTTTATTTCGCCGTGTGACTTGACGCGACGACAACCCAACATTGTGCCCATCAATCGCATTGAATTTTTGTCTTATTCGCCGTTGATGCTGTGCGCTGTGTGCAACTCCTGTTGAATGCACTCGTTAGCGCTGCCGCTATTACTGATCACCAACACTTTGACAACTTTTACGGGAATGCTAATGACACTTGCGCTCGTCGTGGTTCCAACAGTTACTGTAAACTTCAGCATCGACTGCGCAAGTGTAAACTAGCGCATATCAAAAAGAAATTCAACACAAATCACTTCATAAATATTAAAATCTTTCTAAAATATTAGCTTTTTTTGTAGTCGCCTATAAGCGCGTTGAAAATGCTGTGCATAAATTAACTAAAAAACCAAAACATAAAATAGTTTGTGTGCCACTCAACGAAATTAAATCAAAATACACGGAATGCAAGATTTGTTTCCGATATTCCGGTTGCGTTTGTGGTTTCGGTGTGGAAGCGAGTAAAAAAGTGCGTGAAACGAAAAACGAACAAAAAAAATTTCCGTATTTGTTTTTCCCGATACTTTAATAGATCCAGTTAGTTGAATAAAACGCGCGCATTTCATTTACATACAACAAATATTTGTTTTACATAACAACACGATTAAACGGTTTTTTTTTTCCATAACATCTTTAATCAAAAGCTACTATCACAACAGCCAGCATCATGCAAAAGTATTTGTTATGGTCTGTGATATTATATCTGCAAATAATTGGTGGGAATCCAGCGAACCCATCGAAGCCGCCATCGACAGGTACGTTGAAATGCATATTCGGTTGGACAAACAACAGAGATGCTCAAGTTTTGTGATGGTAGAGGGTGGTGCGGTAGAGGGCAAAGGAATTTTTGGGCAAGTCAGTTGGCTGCTTGTGGTGCACAGTATAAGCACAGATGCGAAGTATAAGCACAGATATGAAGGCGCATACAACAATATATTTATCTCGCTTAATTTTTTGGTTTTTTTTCTATTTATTTATTTTTGATTTTTGTTTTTCTTTTATACTGGCACCATTACATTTTTACACGGCCGTTATATTTGGCTGTTATTATTATGTAATTTTTTTCGTTCAATGTGCTTGTGTGCCACTCATTTTG
Organism: Anastrepha fraterculus; assembly: GCA_037575425.1. Classification (NCBI taxonomy): domain Eukaryota; kingdom Metazoa; phylum Arthropoda; class Insecta; order Diptera; family Tephritidae; genus Anastrepha; species Anastrepha fraterculus. The sequence goes on along the minus strand of JAYXIM010020330.1, from coordinate 219,043 downwards.
GCTTTTGCTGCTGTTTGTTGTGATCCAGCGTTCGTATGTCCTGTTCGCAAGAGTGTAGGCTGTTTTGGTTTTAGCTGCACTTTCACCTTTTAACAGACAAATGGCTTGGCATGACGGATGCCTGACTTCGAAAAGTTTTATGTAGGCCCGTTTATTTTAATGTGTGATTAATACAAATGTGATTGCAAGCAGGATGAATTTTTAATATGCGATGCCTAAGATAATTTATGCAACACCTGAAGAGTGCTTTTCGGCTTTAAATTATATTTGTTTATGCAGCCTTAGCTTTGTGTAAATTAATAATTCACCGGATGTTATGAGAAAGAAGTGAATTTACAGTTACTTAGAGTGCATAAAAAAATAAAAACAAATAAAAAATGTCCTCATTAATGTTCTCATCTTCAAATCGGGATCCCAGATATGGTACACTGATGTATCGGAATTAGAAGATTGTAGAACAAGGGCGGGAACTAATCGACCCAAATTTAAAAAATTCAAAAATCCGATTCCAATGGGTCTCTACATAACTATATTTCACGCAGAAATACATGCCATTAAGATATGTGTGAGGGATAATGTTTTCGTAGAAAAAGGAAATCACATTTACGTACTTTCAGATGGCCAGACGGCTTTCAAAGCCTATAGCGAATCAACTAACAAAAAAGGGACAAGCATGCCCCTAATTGGTCCTGAACTTTTCTATGGACTTACAAAAGGTCACATCAATGAAATTCTTAGGAGGTGGGAAGTGAAGAAGTTCATAAAACACTGGCGAAAATCTATCGGTCAGTGACAAGCTAAACAATTCCTAACGCCGGACAGAGGAGTTTCTGTTAAGCTACTTTCACTTGGCAGAGTGTACTTAAAAATTTTAACAAAATGGAACTCTCTGAGACCATCATCTGCCGATTCTGTGAAATGGGCATTGAAAATTCAGAACACAGTCTTCGTAAATGTCCTAAACTAGGCAGAGGTATTGCTCAACTCTACTAGTAACGCAATAGCTTAGTAATAATAATAATACTTACAGTGGATGAATAAATTGAGAACTTTTTAAAGAATTTTCAATGCATTAGGTTGGGAGAGAAGAAATTCTTTACCCGGTAGATGCTTGTAGTGATCGATATCTCTCAAAGCTTCGATCAAACAATTTAAAGTTTATGTTAGTTGTCAAGGTGAAATCCCACACTCAAAAAATCGTTTACTAGTTTGTTTGTCTTGTTTGTTCCATTCAGTTATGAGTTATAAGGAGTTAACAACAAAGAGAAGATTCGGTGCATTTTACAGTTTTTCTTTGATAAAGTTGAAAATGCTAGTTAGGCCGCTGAAATTGTGAATGGTGTTTATGCCCACTGTAGCAGCCAATTACGTGCAATCTTGGTTTCGTCGATTCCGTGCAGGCATTTTTGGTGTTAAGGAAAATGTCGATAACGTCGAAGATGTCTTCCTCCTTCTTTTATTTGCGGTGAACGCCTTGATGTTCTTTCACACAGAGGAGGCGCCTACAGATTAATGCAACCTCCGTATGGCAGACAATTTTTATGAGAAGATTTTCCATGAAAATCCTACTCTACTACTAGCTAATACTGGACAATTGCAGAGGAAGTATTCTACTGTTTCTTCCTCTTCTTCGTCTCTATTTCTTCTGCAGTATTCATGCGAAAATACTGCTAGCCTAGAAGTGTGCCTACCTAACAGCCAATGACCGGTGACATAAGCCACGACCTACGTGATGTTCTCTCATGAGTATCTGAGCAATTATCCTGATCTTTTCTTATCTTCATATTTGCGGCCAAATTAGTTTGGCTGTAATACCTATAAGTATTTTCTTCTCTCCATGACCTGTTGGCCTCTCCCAGGATAATAATTTGTATCCCAATTTGAAATTTGCCATAGAAATTCCAATGTTGCCTCTGTTTTCAAGCAGTGGAAGATTAGTATCCTTTCTGGCTAGCTCAATGGCCTTGCAATATGCTTCAAAATCTCTATGTCCTGGAACCCATATAAGGCTAAACTTGAAGACCATGCTAGTATCACTTAGAGCTGCCAGGCATTTCTGAGCAAACTTTGATCTTAGCATAGCTGGCTGTCTAGGAAGATATTTATGGTAGTTTCTGGTACGGCGTGTGTGTTAAGGTACACAGTTACTTCCTTTATGGCTAAGACTTCTATCTAGTAGACGCTACAGTAGATCGGAAGTCGAACAAAAAATTCTAGTCCTAATTCTTTTGAAAAACTCCATAGCCTACTTTATTTTCTGGCTTGGACCCATCCGTGTAAAAATTTATCTACCCTCTTCCCTAAAATTATTATACCTTAGAGTATTCTTCAAAGTGAAGTATATTCAAGTTTTTATCTTTTTACTCCAAAGCGCTTTAACTTTTTCCTGCTACTTCTGTCTCAAATAAAATCCAACTAAAAGACGGTTCGAAAAAATCTGTATTATTGTATCCACATTCTTCTAAGTTTTGTTTTTTTTTCTCCAAATTGTTCTTTAACTAAAATTAGTTAATCCGCAAACAAGTTTATAAGATTTTGGGTTTTTTCAACGTTGTTAGTCATTTATTATTAGCAGCAGTCGCGAATTCATTCAATGCGAGTTCATCAATTTGTTATTGTATATTCAAAGATGTTGCGAAATTTGCAGAAACATTTTAGTTTGAAGTGAGTTTACTTAAGTATCTAAAACGTTTTTTATTACTATTTGCATTGCATTACTAAAAAAGTTAACAGGTCTCAAGACGAGTCTAAAATGAATTAATAAAGAATATGCAGGTTTTAGATGAAAACTTTCTTGTGAAACCGCCTTGAATATATTTATAGCTGGTTAGAAGAAAAATTTAAATGTTAAAAAAAAAAAAATATATATATATATTAGCTGTGTTTATTGAAATCAAGAGAGCATTTGAAACTGTTGACCTAACCGTTTTGCTGCCCCGAAACCGCAACGCGCAGCAAATGGCTGTTCAAAACCTGCAGAAGTAAATGCTATCACGAAATTCCGGTTCAATTTTGCTTAACATTCACTTAAAAGATGTGGCTTTTTTACTTAAATTTTGTACAACTAAACTATTTGCTGACGATGCTTTGCAAATGATTGGAGATAAGAATGTGGATAAAATAGGAAATAAATCACAATCTGGTTTAGAAAATCTAAAAAAATAAATGGCTGTGTAAATTAAAGCGCAATATTGAAAAAACTAAGCGGTCGCTGCGGCCGAATGAAGTGGTTCGTAATTACCATATGGCAAGCCAAGTTTCGAAACCCCAGGCATGAAACTCTAAAGTTGTTCTAAGAGCGGCCGCTCCTCCGCAGGCAATAGGAAATCGCCGAGTGTATTTCTAGATTTTCCTCATAAAAAACAATCGAGCGTACGGAGGCGTCATAAAAATGAAGGTCCTTCCATATGTGGGAAAACATCAAAACGCACAAAGATAACTAAAATCTTTGCATAGGAATTTAAAGCGAAATTATATTATTACGCTCGAACCGGACATCAAATTAAAGCCTAGTCCCTTCTGCGCTATATGAAATCCAGGAAATCATATTCAAGTATTCCTTCCTTTGACTACTAGAATGAAACTCCAGCATATTCTGCTCGAGATTCAGCTAGTTTTTTGCAGATATTTTCCGCTCAAATTTTGAAGAAGACTCGGATTTGATTCATGAGTGTCGGTTGGTTGGTTGGTTGAGGTTGTGGTTCATCCAAAAACCAACTGGAGTTTCCGCACCACTTTGTTGGCATATCTTCGCTACCAACTTGTTTAGCGGTTGATTACAGAACCTTATTTGGTTGTTGACGTCTAAGCCAGACAGTTGTTCGAAACTCTCGAACAGTGGTTTGCTCAGGGTTGACATTCTCTGCTTCCATAAGGCAGGACATTCACAGAGGAAATTAGAAATCGTTTCCTATTTTTCATGTTGTTTACAACTGTGGCCGAGGGTGTTCTGAGGGATGCCCATTTTGCAGCGGTTGTAGGTGGGCCATAACGTTTTGCTAATTTTGCATTTCGACTGATTCCTCCATCTGCGTTTCGTGGTTTATTGATATTTTAAGGAAATTGTATTAGCACCCAGTGGTGTGAATACAAAAAAATCGGTTACGTTCTACAAGAACGTTATTCATGGCAGATTCGCCTCATGCCAGTTTATCCGCTCTTTCGTGTTCCGCTTCCTTCAATGTTCCGATGTCCCCGGACCCAGATTAAGGTTATTTTATGGTTTTCACTCAAGGTGAAAGGTATTTCTGCTTTGTTCCATCAGTTTGGAGGTGCTGTAACCAGTGCTTGGATTGCAACTTGGCTATCTGAAAGTAAAGCGATATTGCTCTTAAAACAAAAGTCTTCAATTAGTAGCTTACAAGCTTTCCCAACCGTCAGTACTTTCGGCTTGAAGACACTAGTAATAATGTGTTTTCCAATAACAGGTGTTACAGGTGAATGGATTGCGCTATCGAGAGATGATTAACGATGTTTTATGGCCGGAATTGGATGTTATTGATCTGCACAACGTTTATTTTCAACCAGATGGCGAAACAAATTGATCTTTCACGGGAAAAGTTTCCGGACCGTGTTATCTCTCGAAGAGGTGATCACAATTGGCCACCGAGATCTTGTGATTTAACACCTTGTGACTTTTTTCTTTATTGCCACGTGAAAGAGAAGGTCTACGCCAATAGCCCAGTGTCGATTTAAGACCTCACTTTGCAATTCGGTTATGGAAAAATTCATGAAAAGTATATTGGCCTGTATTGTCATTTGCCTGATGTTATTTTCTACTATTAATGGCATATCTTCCGCTCTATAATGAAATAAACATCCGATCATTTACCATATATTAAAAAATAGTTTTTTTCTTTGAATATCAAAATAACACCACTTATTATAAAACCCTATATTAGGATGACGCACAGGTTTTTTGATTATATGTTTATGAGAATACATACCAGCTTTAGCACCACAGTCCATTTTCGAATCATCTGTGTAGACTGTAGTGTCGAAGTGAGAATCCCTTAATCCCTTCCTTCTGAGATGGAAAGAGAGTGACAAAATTACTATTGAATCTCTCCGTTGGAAGGACGTAGTCTGTCCTCTCCGATGTGTTCATGAGTGTCACTTGAACATGAATTCCTTCCTTAATATTGGTTCCTTAACCTTATTGCTTTCAGGTGTTGAAGATGGAGTTCGGCAACTCAAGGCGTCAACAAAATCTGATGTAGACGGGCTATCTTTGTATTTTTTTAAAAACTACTGTGCAAGTGCCTACCCATAACAGCGTTACGTTCATTTACGATGGAGTATGGACCGATAACTCTGTCACTCCTAAAACAATACTCAACAGTGACTCATAGTTTTATCTTGAGTGACATGTGAATTTCCAGTATCCGTTTAGACGAAAATTCATCTCTTAGCTCATCACACAATGCGCAAAATGCACTTCTTGCTGAACAACCTTTCATGTTTACTTTTACGAGTTGTTCAACTGAGTATTGCACCATGACTAAGTTTACCAAGGCCTGTAGTAGCAATTGATGAAAAAAATATAAAAAAAGTATATATATGCATATAATTGGCACGTACACCCTTTTTGGGTGTTTGGCCGAGCTCCTCTTCCTATTTGTGGTGTGCGTCTTGATGTTGTTCCACAAATGGAGGGACCTACAGTTTCAGGTCGACTCCGAACGGCAGATATTTTTATGAGGAGCTTTTTCATGGCAGAAATACACTCGGAGATTTGGCATTGCCTACCGAGGGCCGACCGCTATTAGAAAAAACGTTTTCTTAATTTTGGTATTTCACGGAGGTTCGAATCTACATTCTCTCTGAATTCCGAAAGGTAGTCACGCACCAACCCATTCGGCTACGGCGGTAAAAAAATTACGCATCACAAATAATTACTGTCGAAAAAGTTCAGCACCCTGTATTATAAAAATACATATATACATAAATACATATGCAGATAAATGCACCCATAGATTCAATACAACAAACAAACAAAATACCAAGTAACAAAAAATCTTTATCAGCGTTACAAATCTCAAAGTAATCTCTGCCAAGCTAAATAAAAAATGTAACAAATGAGATCCAATTATTTCATCTTACATTTTTTTTTTTAATTTTTTTGGTTATGTTAATGAAAAGTACACTTCACCTTGAACAATCAAAAATGCTTTACGGCTGCAAAGATTGCGTAATTAAATATTTCGACATTGAACGCAAACATTTCAGTCGACAGTCGCAACCCACATCTGGGTGCAAATGGTAGTTATTTGAATGTTACCAACAAATTACATGTCGGCTAATGTTTGTCATTTAGTCCGTGTTCTTGTGTGTTTCAATATTTTAAAGGTAGCAGTCATGGTGAATATTGTGAGGATAAGTAAGCGGATTTAATTTCAAGTTTATGAAGCTTGTGTTTAATCTTTAATTTTTCACGTAAGTTCAGTAGATTGAAAATTTTGAATGGATAACGCAATGATGAATTTTTACAATTTATTTCTCATACGCGACGTCTTATTACCATCAGTATTTCTTCAAAAAGTTGTCTATTCAAGTTAGACACAAGCAAATTTAATGGAGGGTATTTAATATGATGGACATTTACTACAAGTTCGATCCGAGGAACAAAATTTATTTCAAATTGATGCTTTGAACAAATATTCCAATGGGTTTTTTCGATCAACTAATTGATTTTTTCGGAGTCGGCTTGAAACTGTAGGCCCTCCATTTGTGGAACAACATCAAGACGCATACCAAAAATAGGAGGAGGAGCTCGGCCAAACATCCAAAAAGGGGGTACGCGCCAATTATATATATATATTGTATATATATATATACTTTTTATATATTTTTTTCAAGCAATTGATACTGCAGGTCTTGGTAAACTTAATCATGGTGCGATACTCAGTTGAACAACTCGTAAAAGTGATCCAAACATAAAAGGTCGTTCCGCAAGAAGTGCATTTTTCGCATTGTGTGATGAGCTAAGACGTGAAATTTCATCTAAACGGATACTGGAAATTCACATGCCATTCAAGATAAAACTATGAGTTATTGTTGAGTATTGTTTTTGAAGCGACGGAGTTATCGGACCATACTCCATCGCAAATGAACGTAACGCTGTTACGGGTAGGCAATTGCAGAGTAGTTAAAAAAAATATATATACAATTGATTTTTTCAAAAAAACTTTGTAAGAAAAGCACACCAGTAGCATTGGTGAAAATTCGACACCAACTAATTAGGGCCGACTGGTCGGGCTAGTCATTAAAATGCGGAACTTACCGAACTTATATCCGATCACAGATTGTCAGCATTTTCAGGTTTCAAGTGCGGAATTCCATGCAAAAATAAACATTTTTGATTGCAAATCATTTGACAGTGGCCATCAACAATTTTCTTGCATGCGTTTAACACTAAACTATCCAGTATGCTTTTGTAACGTAGCTAACAAGTAGCGTCCACCTAAATCTAGAGCATATTAAGAAAAACAAATTTATTTTGAATGCAATATTAAACTTTTAATATTAAACTTTAAACTTTAACTAAACTTTATGCCATTTTTTGTTTCATTATTTACGTTTATTTAGTTCTTATTTGCTAACAGATATTACAGATAATTGGTTTTTGAGGATGTTCCTAGCACACATTGGCATTTATCACAACACTGTTTACATGCTTTGGATATTTTCGAAGGACAAATATGTGACAATGTTTCTTTCTTTTTGCCACAGTCTCAGATGATTGATCAGCTTCCTGATTTGATCCTATTACAGTTTTCATCGTGCCTAAGTGATATCGCGATAGTCTTTTTTTGCTTTGTCTCCGTATATGAGGTGTTACCGATTCGGTTGCAATTTCTCGTAGAAAAAGTTTTTTCTGTGAATTTTTTTTTTTCATTAGTGGCAATTAGGATTTAAATTTTTCCATAAAATTAGCGATGCAATGCCAACAACATCTATTATATGGTATCTTGAATATATGCAATCGGCCATCTATTTGTTTTTCGCCGAACAGAATATTCATGAACCATCTGCCATCTTCCTTAATAGAATTATAGTTCAAATTTACTTCAGATTCACTTTTGTTGTTCACATAAGTTTCATTTGAATGATGCAAAGTATATTAGTTAAGAAAATTACTGCTCGATTTTTTTTCGGTACATACGAAATCAATGTCAAATTTTTATAAAAACTAAAGACTTTACATTCGAAGTCACGATTTCTGTTGGGTTAAAAATTTGGTGGGATACAAGCTTTATTTGTTCTTAATGTTCCAACAACTGTGAGTGCATTTTGTGTCAAAGATTTTGCAACTTCAAGGGTAGTAAAATAATTATCAAAAGTAATATTTCTGTTACTTCGAAAGTAACATATGTCCACTAAACATTGAGACTAACTTCTGGCATACGCCATTCGAAAACAAACAATTGAATTAGAAATTATTTTTATTTGGTACTTCAGTCGATTGTTTACATATCAGAAATACATTTAAATTATACTCAATGGACCATTGTCTTCGATTATTCGTAGAGTAGAGCGATTTAGGTTTTACACGGTGCTTATATCGATTTCTTTCAACTTTCACTTGATTCGATTGACCAACTGTTGCTCCTTTCGTGCCCCCCAACCCTTTTCGTACACCATGCGCTTGAGAACTGCACAGAAATTTTCTATTGGTTTGCATAATGGCAGCTTGCAAGGTCTGGTCAAAACATGATTACGTCGCTATTGTGATATATATCGATGAATGTCTTCAATTTTGGCAAGCATTGACCAATATAAACGTCAGCATTTATCGCTTTGGCTTTGTTTTAGCGAATCAATGGTTTTGAAACACCCTTCGAAGAAATGGCCACCCACACTAGCACCATCAGCTCAAATTTTGATTTGCTGGTATATTTTCACTCGTTTGGTGTTGTTTCGATGAAGTACGATTCATCATCCAAAATTATGAATTTTTCATTCGCAAAGTGTTCACGACGAAGTGCACGGCAGCAAATTGGTATTTTCCCCAGTTGTTTCGCTGTATATTTTGGTGCTCGCTTACGTTTACGATAAATTTTATATTGTTTTTCTTCAAAATCTTGTGAACGCCAGACTTTTAAATGCCAAATTTTCGTGCTAATTTGCGTGTTGATTGACCAACCTTGCTTTTGGCACTTGATAGCCTTTTTTTTAGTTGTTGTGGCACTTACTTTTGGTGGGAGACCCGATATAACCTTATTTTCCGGTTCTTTTCCATTATAGCAATCTTTCAAAATACGAAAAATAGTCGCACGGGAGATTGGTTTATCTTCAAACACCTTCAGAATTTCACTTGTACTCAGTCGTCCAAACAGATTGGCGACAGACTTACGTAAATCCAGCTTGTGCGGTATTTTGAATGGAAACTTTCGCGTAATATGAGTTTAACAGTTAAGTATAAGCACTATCTGTGTGTGTTCTTTATGCACTCAAATATATGTCTGAAGTTAGTCTCAATGCTTAGTGGACATATGTTATGGTTCACAAAACTGGTTGATTATATTTTATGCTAAATTTTTAGATACGTTTTGTCCTTTGTTTTCCAAGATATGGTACACCATATAGAGGTTAGCTAGTTGTACTGTCGTAGAGCCACCAAATTCCTATGCCATATTTATCAGGTTTGCTGTATACATTGATATTGTTTGAATGGCACTCGTCCTGGAAAAGGTATAAGCTGTTCATCAATAGTGAGATTTTCTCTACGTATGTACGTTTTCTCTACTGTCTTTTTACTAACTGAAAAAGAGGTGAATGCAACAAAACTAGTGACATCTATGTGTTAGGCCCAGGACTTTTCAGCCCATGTGCTACATGTCGCTCTTTGCACTGCATTTGGGTTTGTTGTTCTGCCTTAAGTCTAACTGATTTCCCAATATTCAAAAAGGAAGAAGTCAGATTCTCACCTCTCACTACATCTTCTCCAAACAAAAGCTTCATAACTCAACCTGAGTGTTAGAGTTTCATTAAAGCCTTGAACGCTCTTTTCCAAAAACGATATTTCATTGTGTCTTCTTCAAATTCTAATAATGTCCTACGTGACAAACAAAAGAATTTCTATTCACGGAAATTCGATATATAAATTCATACAGGCATACATTTAAATCAGCGTAAGTTGATTTATTGTATACGCGTTTATTTTCACAACTTACGAGTATTTCTTGCCTCGCTTTCAAATTGGCTTCGTCTACAGAGCCAATCAACAAAACAAAGCACAACATGGGTAATAACTTCCGTAATAACTTAATTGGAATCAAAAAAACGAAATTCGGCATTTGGGAAATTTTGAGCGGAAACAATGAAGAATTCATCACCTTCGCTGTCAAATTCCTCATCTCTCGCAACTTTATTGTGCAGCAATGCGAATCGAACTTAGTGACTAAAGCAATAATCTCATCACCTTGAGCCTTTTCAGATGGTTATTCAGTAGCCTAAAGTAGCTACTGAATATGCTATAAAATAATAAATACAAAGATAGATGTCTAATGGCAACGACCGATGTAATTAATTTATAAGGTATATATATGCAAGTAAGTATGTGTGTATATGCACTTATATATCTGTGCACATTTGTTGTTACCTTCCGTGAGGGCGTCACCATTTGATATACATACGTATGTATGTAAGTACTTGCATATTATTTACCATTTTCACTCTTTTGTTCCATTCACTTGCGTGCAAATTAATTTTGCATTTTCTATGTGCCACAAAGAAGTTATGGTACTTGTGTTGTTAAATATGTGGAGGTGTTACTCGTTCCATGATACGCATACATACATCGGTATGTACTGGTTTGTGTGTGCTGTTGCTATTGCTATTGCGCATATGATGGGTGTGATATTTAAACAATACCGTTCACAATTGACCTTGTCGCATGGGCTGTCGAGGTTTGATGAATGGCATCGGACATGAAACAGTAATCAAAGCTCATACTTTAGTTGGCATATTTGCAATGGATTTCTCATTATACAACTATAGTATTTATACTCTCATAAGTAAGCAATGCATATAAGCATTGAAATGTATTATGTAGGTATGTGGGGTAAGTAATTTAAATTCCTCCATGCAGTAGGGATTGTGAAGAATTTGCTTGGTTTTTGTGATTGGTATTTATAAAATTTTAATTGATTGCTTTTGATTTTATAAATAACTAACATTCCATAGCACCCATATGTTTTCCAAAGGGAATGTTTGAGCCACTCTGGTTGCGAATACATCTTCGAATGATTTCTTGTAATCTAAAATCATCTCATGTATAATTACCTATTGTGATTCTGATGGGCCAGCATTAATACCGATAACAATGTCAGCCTAGAAATCCAACGTAGAATCTCTCTTGCCAACAAGTGCTACTTTGGACTAAGTAGGCAACTGAGATGTAAAGTCCTCTATCGACGAACAAAACTAACACTCTACAAGACTCTCATCATGCACGTCCTAACGTATGGCGCAGAAGCGTGTGCGATGACGACATCCGACGAAGCAACGATTGGAGTGTTTGAGAGAAAGATTCTGCGCAAGATTTTTGGACCTTTGCACGTTGGCAGCGGCCAATATCGCAGGCGATGGAACGATTAGCTGTATGAGCTTTACGACGACATAGACATAGCGCAGCAAATAAAGATCCAGTGGCTACGCTGGCTGGGTCATGTGGTCCGAATGGATACAAGCGCTCCGTCTCTGAAAATATTCGATGGAAACATCAGATGGAGAAGAACTTGACTTCACTTGCTGTGCCCAACTGGCGTCGGTTAGCACGAGAAAGAAACGGCTTTGTTGAACTCGGCCAAAATCGCGTAAGCAGCTATAGCGTCAATTAAGAAGAAAAAGATTATGATGGGACATAAAACGTAAAGCCTTACATTTTCAGCACAACATACAAATATGTATCAATTTTCAATATTTTCATTTGTGTAAACTCTTGTGCTGAAACTTTCACTGCTCTTTTATTTTTCGTTTAAGTGCTGCATTTGGAATTTGCTTAAATTTTCTCATGCCTACACAGAATCGACCTATTCTTTAAGCTATATCTTCAATATAAAAAAAATATTATTTCCCCAGGTGAGCACTTACTCGAAACTTTTATTAGTTCAAAGATTTTTTAAATCTCATAAACCTTGATCAAAAAATTCCCCGAACAACCGCCCGGTGACGCTCTAAATCAACTAATTCGCGTTCTATTTTTTTGTTCGCTAGGTTGCCACATCTGTGATTAACATTTTGAAAAAGTTACGCCGATATTTGTAAAAGTTACGCCGCCTTGAGTAAATTTACAGTTACTCAATAAAGAACTTGGACATACTTGGCATACAGCTTCAAATTCAAAATTTGTCTTAGAAATGCAAGTTAAATATTTTTATTTTTATATTTTTCTGTTGGGTATTCAAATAGGATTTTAAAAATAGTACTAATAATTTACAAATCCATTACCTTCTTGTTATAAAGAATTTATCATGCAACATTTGCTAAATTGGTGCCAAAAAAGAGATCGAGCATCTGGCATTATTGCGATTATTTGGCACTTTAAAACGGGACACCCTCAATTGATTTGCTCTCGGTAATATAGTGCAGAGAAGAAGCAGACGAAATAAATTAAAATAAAATTTCATTCGTGGTTTGTTGAAATCCAAATTATAAACATGGGTAGACAGCGTGGACAAGTTCAATTGAAGTCAGGAATTTAATTATTAGTCATCATGAAAAGGGTAAAACCGTTCGAAAAATCGCAGAAATAGCGGATAGACCCCGTTCGACTGTATACGAGGTGATAAAACGTTTCAAAGAAACAAAATCCGGGGCAAATAAGAACAAATCGAGACGACCAAAATTGTTTTCGGTTGCAGATGAACGGTGGATAGTGCAACAAATTAAAAAAAATCCAAATTTGAGCGCTCCTCAGCTCACAGCAGAAGTCGCCCAACACCCTAATATTAACTGCAACCACAAATGTATACGTATAGTCTTGTGAAAGAATTATTATAATGGAAGAGTTGCACGAAAAAAACCTTTCATCAACGAGAAACGGTTAGGCACAAGAGAATAAAATTCGCAAAGCGTCATGGGGATAAGGATTTCGATTCTGGAAGCACGTTTTATTTGCAGATTAAAGCAAGTCTAACATATTTAAGTCAGATGAGCAATCATATGTGTGGAGAAGATCTAATGAAAAGTTGCTGGAAAAAAATTTACGTCCGACAGTTAAATATGGGGGTGGGGCGATAATGGCATGAGGTTGGAAATGTGTGCCTCATTAAGAGCGAATTATGAAAGAAAATTTGGTTCAAAGTGCTGAAAAGTTAGGAATTAAGGACAATTTCCAATACCATGGAGACAACGATACCAAGCATAAGTCACCTGATGTAAAACTGCCCTAAAGTACTTGAAACACCTCAATGTAATTGAACGTATGTGGTTTGAGAAAAAAAACGTGTTATTAGAAACAAGAAAAACTTAAAATATGCTATTTAAGAAGAGTGGGGGAAAATAGACCCTTCAACATACAAGAAGCTGGTCGAAACTATGCCAAGAAGACTGAATGCTGTGAGAAAAATAAAGGCTTGCCGACTCAACATGAATTATATTTTTTTTCGTAAATATTATTTGCCTAACTCTACTTTATATAAATGCCCGAGTTCTTTTTTGTCGTGTATTTTGCTATGTTTGTCTGTTTGTATTTTGTATGTACGAATGAGTTGAAGTTTGTTTATGTTTTTTGTAGTTTTGAAAAATACGCTTGAAGATCGAAAATAAATATGACACACAAACGCACTCGATTCGCATTTTAATATATATTAACTATATATTAGAAATATACTCGAAAGTTTGCCATTGCCTGGCGAGATCTTGTCACTGTTAGAAAAAACTTTTTGTTATCTCTACAGTAACTCACATAAATAGTTGGGGATTGCTACTGAAGAGATATAGCTTCCGGTCGCTCCAGTAATGGTTTCCTTATTACGTTTCCTGTGTAAAGCAGACATGAATAAAATAATCGGCTTGCGAAACTTCATGTGGTATCAAACGGCTGGGCGAGAAGCTTCAAAAGAGCTTCTCAAAAAGCTAGCAAAATTTTTCGATGTCACTTACCATAAATGGAGAAATATTAGCCGTCTGTTTTCTACGCGCTTGAAATTTGTATGCAGATTTTTTGAGGTTTTTGTAAATTCCCACTAGGTTTGCAACTTAAATGTTTTTTTGTTTTATAATCAGTTAGATAATTTCATGGCATTTATTTTTTTTCGTATCATATCCAGCATATGCTCACCGGGGCTAAGAATTACATGGTCCATTCGAACAATCCAATTTTTGACTACTTTTTCCAACAAATGTGACCCTATAGCGTCAATGGAGGCTTGAATATTGCAATTAATCGATTCTTATGAGTTTTGTAGGATAATGAATTATATTTTCATAAAAAAAGTAACATTTAAATTGTGAAGACTTGTCATGAGCTCCAGTTCTATAATTATTAAACACACTGTATATGAAGTTTAAAAGTGTAACTTATGGCATTTAAGGACTTAAAAGCATTTTTGTAGCAGATATTTGAAATTTAATGGCATATCTTAAGCGCTTCAATAAGTTTTGAAGAGTATATTCGGGTTGCTTTGCTTATTAATAACCGCAAATTAAAAATGCTTCATCCGACACATTTTCATTTCAGCAATGATTCATTTCTTACTTATAAATTGATATAAAATAATACCGGCTATTTTGTGAAGTACACCAATACCATATAACTTCAAAATGAAAAAAAAGAACGTTTTAGCCGTAAATAAATCTTACGTGTCCTGTCGCCCAAACATCATTGCGATATCGAAATGTATACAAAATAAGACCAATAAATATAAATTTATATAATCTGAACGACCATAAAAACAATTTACTTAATTTGTATGGAAAATTGTAAAATTGCAAAGCTGTCACTGCAATTAATTTTAACACCCTTTTCGAAGTATGCAATATTTTTTTTTATATTTTGTTATTTGTTTTTTCA
This sequence comes from Anastrepha fraterculus, assembly GCA_037575425.1. NCBI lineage: Eukaryota > Metazoa > Arthropoda > Insecta > Diptera > Tephritidae > Anastrepha > Anastrepha fraterculus. Next base: position 204,024 of record JAYXIM010020330.1, on the reverse strand, counting down.
ATTTCATTTTATTATATAACCAGCTGACCAGTTCTGCTTCAAAAAACCATTGTAATTAATTGCTCTTCTTTTCTCTCTTCTTTATTTGCATTGCGTTTGTGGTTTGCCCACTTGCTCGCCGATTAAAACATGCTTACTTGCATATGTATTTGTGTGACTTGAATTGGTGGATCGCTACTACTATGGTCGGCCGCAGATTGTCCGAACTGTGTGGACGAGTCTCAGTATACGAACAAATGGACAATGCCGCTGCTGAAACTGGGCGAGAAGCGTTACTACCTCGGCATCTTCTTCAAGGTAAGCTGGATACCGGTTGTGTTGACTTTTTGTCTCAATACATTCGGTTTAAAATATTCTACCACTTTGAGTATTATGCACATATGTGTATATATATATATATATATATGTGTGTTTATGCATGTATCTAGACTAAAAACCGTCAACGGCATTTTTTCAATTTTCTTGGTCATTCTTTTTTATTTGATTTTATTTTATTTTACTTTTTTCTGATGTTTTGCATTCAGCAGCTGCAAGTTTTGCACTGAAATAATAATAAAGCCATGGGAATCTTGCAATAAAATTTTGCAGTTTTACAGCCATATAATACATTTTTCATGAAGCGTTCAGACAGTCTAACGGCTATTTGTGTAGGTAATGCAAACAGTAAATAAATTTTAGAATAACACTTTGCTGCATTTCATTGCGATTGAGGCGAAGCGCTGCAATGTTATAGCCGCTGAGGGTGATGTAGTTTGCTTTTTATGAGCCATCACAGAAAATTGTGGGTTGCAAGTGCAAGTGGAATGAAGATTTTAAATAAATTTAAATTTATATTTTATTGTGTAATTTGAGCAACCACGATTTGTATTTGTAAATACCTACATGGAGTTTTTCAATTAATTTTGCTCAATAATCAGATTTTTTAAGTTTTTTTTCATTCTTGGTTATAAAAATTAAATTGTCAATAGCCAATTAATCAAACAATGGTATGTAATTAAGAATGGAACAAGTTCTCCTACCTCTTCCCCAGCTTACCTCATTTCACTTGCACCTTTCGATTGGACTCATGCGAATTATGGCACTGAATTGCGTTTTTGACTGAATGTTATGAAAATCTCATTATTATGTCGCATGTCAATTAGCTTGCACTTGTATTAACAAGGTGGCGCAAAGTGGATCATAGAACTTTGATTTTGAATAATTTTTTCGAAAATAAAAAAAAATCACAAAAAAAAAAGATGATTTTGACTGATGGAAACATTTATTTTGACCTCCATGCGCTCCCTTGCTTGTCTGTTTGTTTACTGCAGCTGTCGAGTTCACAAGTGTCAAGTATGATTGTGGTACGACGGCATTTGCAAAAATTATAAATTTATTTAATTAATTAAATAATTTTGCGCCACCTTGTAGAAGCATTGTGTAAAGAGATTGATCTTAAATACGCTAAATCGTTAAAAAATAAAGCAATACAAAATTAAAATCCACATTCAAATTCATTTATGGTACAATGCAAAGAGTGACCCACAAGGCCTTGGCAGCTAATCCTCCAGAGTGATAGAGTACAAGATTGCGCCTTCTGAATTCGCTGTAGTGTCAGCGCTGCAGATATGCAAAAAAATGAGATAAATTACTTGTTTATGAAGAGGAAAAGGAAGCGAAAGTAATGAAAACTGACAAAGACAAGAAATTATGCGCACACACATACACTTTCTTTCCATGGCCACATCGTCAAAAAATATATATATACATATATAATTGGCGCGTACACCCTTTTTGGATGTTTGGCCGAGTTCCTCCTCCTATTTGTGGTGTGCGTCTTGATGTTGTACCACAAATGGAGGGACTTACAGTTTCAAGCCGACTCCGAACGGCAGATATTTTTATGAGGAGCTTTTTCGTGGCAGAAATACATTCGAAGGTTTTGCCACTGCCCGCCGAGGGGCGACCGCTATTAGAAAAATGTTTTTTTCTTTGATTTTGGTGTTCACCGAGATTTAAACCTATGTGAATTCCGAATGGTAGTCACCCACCAACCCATCGGCAAAATAGGGCCAATCCCATCGCATTTGGATCTCACATTTTAATACACGGCACTCAACTTTTTTTAGTTTTCGTTTTTTTATTTAAAAACCACGAATCTTAAAATCACCATGCCACTTACTGAATATTTGCAAAGCTGTGTCTTCTCTTCCTTTTGTTTGTATATCTGCAGCGCTGACGTCAACCGGTTGTCAAAATCGCGAAAAATAAAGTAGCCTTCAGTAGTATTCTGTGCGCTGTGGTTAGAACTTTGAAAAAATATTAGTTTGGGAAAATTGTGCACTCTCTGAATAGTCACAAACAAGAAATAGACTATTCTATTCCTAAACTCAACTTCGACAGACTGTTCAAGACGTGTATACCGTGAAGAAGGGAGTGGCAGACACCAAGGTAAAGGAATCAAATTTCTATACAGATGCTTCCAAGCTTGGCTATAAAGTAAAGTATAAAGTATTTTCGAAAGAATTAGGATTATCCGTTCGACTACCAAACTACTGTAGCGTCTATTAGGCAGAAGTTCTAGCTGTAAAATAAGTGGATATGTGTTTAAATACGCATGCCGTAACAAAACTACAATAAAAATATTATCGGATAGCCAGATGGCCATTAAATCAATGAATGCAGCTGTAGTAAGATCAACGGTAGCACAGGAACGCCGGGCAGCCCTAAATGATATTAGAGTCGTATTCAAGGTCAGCCTTATTCGGGTTCCGTGGCACAGAGATATTGAGATTGAAAGGCCGATGAGCTAGCCAGGAAAGGTACTGCTCTTCAACTGTTCAGTGTAAGTAAACTTACCATTAGGTACCTCTATGGCCACGAGCAAACTAATAATCAAAAACAACATTATCGAAGAGGTCAATAGGTATTGGAGAGATGAAGGTACACGCGTAACAGCTAAGCTACTGTGGCCGCAAAACAACAAAGAAAAGGCAAAGAAACTGCTTAGCCTCTCAAGAGAGGATATCTTGAACGTCGTGGCTTGTATAACCGGTAATTGGCTGTTTGGCAGGAATTTCTTGAGACTAGGAGCTTTCTCCCATGAATATTGTAGAAGTTGTAGAGAAGAGGAAGTGGAAGAAACCGTTGAGCATTTTCTTTGCAATTGTCCAGTCATAGCTAAAATCAGAGCAGGTTGTCTAGGTAAATACTTTTTCAATTCTCTTACAGAACTGCTGTGCGTGGGGATGGGACCAATTCTCCGCTTTATAAGAGCCACAAAATGATTCCACGAAGTAAAGTAAATTAGGTTCCCGTGTAGCATAGTGTTATTACAACGGATCTGTGCCATAACCTTGTGAAAAACGAAATCTATTATTTTCTCAGTAGATGGCTGTAGTGATCGATATCTCATAAGGTATCTGAAAATAAATAAAAATTTGATTTGCCGATATATTTAATATACAGTTGCGAACACAAAAATAGCAGTACCAAAAAATAGATTTTTTCAAAATATTTTTAATATATATATTTTTTATTATTATTTTGAAATATTATTATATTTTTTAGCTGAGCACATATTTAAACAAATTCTATAATACAAAAAACAAAACGTTTCATAACAAAAGATAGAAATTTAGGGCTTACATTAAAATAGCATAGGTCATCTAAGTAACAACAACAACAAAAACTAAAGAAAACTGCATTAACAAAGTTTGCAGATACAAGGTTGTAACTACTATTTAATTGAATTCCCAATTTTTTAATATAGCAGCACAACGGTGTGGCACTGAGCCCTCCAATTACTCACATCGCTGCTTCGGAATCTACAGCCACGCATCCTTAACACTTTCCTAAAATTTTTGATTGTAACTCGGTTTGGTATTGTGAACAGCTCTTCCATTATGCCATCTGTTTTGTGTATGGGACCTGCGCCATAATATGAAAAACAGCCTCATACCATTAACTTGCTCAATTATTTACGGACAGATTGCAATAAAATTATTTTTGTTTTTAATTGAAAGATGAAATATTGAAATGGTGCAACCTACCGGTTAATAAGTGTCACTTCCAACACTTTTCTATCAACTTGTATGCATAACTACCATGAAATGAGACTTTGCTTTTCAATTTCAAACGTTCATTAACAAAAAATGGTTACAAATTTAATCTTCAAAATAATAGCCATGGCTAGCGACACATTTTTCCCATCTCTCAGGCAATTTGTGGATGCCGCGCCAAAAAAATTGGCCGTCCTTGGCCGCAAACCAATCACCGAGCCATTTTTTGGCTTCTTCGTGAGAATTGAAGCGCTGCTCGGAAAGTGCGTGGCCCATCGATGCAAACAAATGATAATCGGAAAGCGTCAAGTCTGGTGAGTGAGCCGCATGCACCAGCGGTTCCCACGCGTACGTCTCCACCAATTCCCGGGTCGCTCTTGTTCGATGTGGCGGTGCATTGTCATCACGAAAAATTACTTTGTGACGCCGATCGGCATATTCTGGGCGTTTTCGGTGTACAGCGCTGTTCAAATCGGCCAATTGTCGTTGGTAGCGTGCACCGTCTACAGTTTCACCTGGTTTTAAAAGCTCGTACCAAATCATACCTCGCTGATACCAGAAAACACACAGCATTGCCTTGCGGCCGAAGCGATTTGGTTTGGCCGTTGTTTTTGGCTTGTGGCCGGGCGGACCATACGGTCGTTTACGCTTGAGATTGGAGAAATACACTCATTTTTCATCAGCCGTAACGATTCGATGCAAAAAAGACTTCCTTTTGAACCGGGAGAGCAGCATTTCACTAGTGGTTTTTCGGTTCTCTTGCTGCCTTTCGTTCAGTTCATGCGGCACCCATCTTCCGCCCATATCTTTCAAACGTTTGGAAATGGTTTTTTGGGTCACTCCCAACTGCTCTGCCATCATTTCTTGTGTTTGACCATCATCTTCATCCAACAATGCTTGCAATTCGGCGTCCTCAAACTTTTTCGGTGGCCGGCCACGGTCCTCGTTCTCCACGCTAAAATCACCACTTCGGAAATTTTCAAACCACCTGAAGCACTACTTAGAGCATATCCGCCATACGCTTCTATAAGCATTTGATGAGCTTGAGAAGCGTTTTTCTTCAATTGATAACAGAAAATCAACGATCTTCGCAAATCGTAGTTTGAATGCACGAAATTCGACATTTTTAAGAGCGGCAAAAATGCATTCTTGTATGAAACGTAACAAACAATGAACTGAATATTGTTGACAGATGTCAAACGAAAAAAGCAAGACATTTAGGAAGGTTTAAAAATACTTTTAACGACATCTATGGACTAATAGCTGAAAGTCGCATTTCATAGGTATATACCTTATAGAGCATATTTCCTCAACGCGCGTATTTATTTACTGCAAACGCATTTAAAAAATCGCTATCGCTAGCATTTTGTTATTGTTTATTAAATTTCACACAACTCTATGCAGTTTAGTGTTCCGGGCTTCGCTTTTGGACGAGTTTATTTCACAGCGCATTTGATGCGGTAGCTATTTTTTTCTTTTGTGTCATGCTTTTTATTCAAGTACATAAATGCGTATAAAAACACTTTGGCTTAATTTTGAGGGTCATCCTTTAGTCACAACTACATATACATATACGTACATGTGTCTATGTGCATGCAGGTGCGAACTTTGATGCGCGTATTTTGACAGCTATGCGCAAGTACTTAATACCCGAATTGGGTTAAGTCGCTTCTAATATTGACTAATTGCTACGACAAAGAGATTCATTCATTTTGTACCTTTAGGTTTCGCCTAATTTTAGCTTCAGTGGCAATAAATCAACGCCATCTGTCTGTAGTCGATTTATTTATATGTACAGAGTATTTTGTGTTTTTGTTTTACCTGAACTTCAGTTTAAATTAAGATGCCTGTTTGCTTTTTTAAACATTGACAAAATGCACGTCAACGTTAAATTTTATTTAAACAAGTGATTTGTTAAATGGCCGAACGAGGCGTGAGTTGCGTGTGTAAATATTGAATAGCTAATTAATTAACTGACTAACTGACACTGCGTAGCTGAGGTTTATGTGGCAATTATTGCGCCATCTATTTTGCATTGAAAATACATACATTTTATTAAAAGCCACATTGTGTTTACGCAATAATTAAGAACGTTTAATATTGTGACACCTTAATTGCCGCTAAATGGATAGACGCTTTGGTATTAGTAGTCGTAAACTAAGTTGATAATGGGCAGCTAGAGTTGCAGTCGCTGAAATCAATTACATGTGAACTCACACCTGAATTGAAGCAGATAATTTACAAATTAGTTTTGCATATGTCAAAATTGGCAATGCTTTTATAAAAATATTTACAGAGCTCTTGAAATGCCAATGATTGAGACCGAAGATTTTGTCGTGAGCGCCTTGAAAAGGCTTTACATCTCTTCATTTGTGCGAAAAAGGGGTTAAAAGAATTTATGATCAGAATTGGAGAACATGACCTGTCGAAGAGCTCACAGAAATTTGGAGAGTCTCAAACAATATTTGGCTCGAGCAGCGACGTCAATATCCATGGAAACCGTGCGTGCTGCAATAGCTGAATAGCTGAATGGCCTAATCGTTTGAAGGCCTGTGTAAAAACAAATGGTGACCATTTCGAATGAAAATTAATATTTTTTGTATATTTACATTAAAGCAAACTAACTTCATTAAAGAAAGTATTCAGCCCTATCAAAGAATCCGTCGTAGAAAACCTTCGAATACGAATTTCTACTACGAATACGAAAAATTTGTAATCGTGGGTTCCATGTGAACACGAAAAAAGTGCTGCCAAACTCAAATGTCAAGTTTTGATATTTCGTCAACAGCTCACTTCAATGTAAACGAGAAAATTTTGCAAATAATCTTTAAGTTTTTTGTCAAGTTAGCTGAAATTTCAAATTAAAATGTATTCGTTGACATGTGCGGCTTTGTTAATGGAGAAGGAAAGTGAGAGAAACAAATGGAGCGAAAAATATTGAGAGATGCCAGCAATCCTCTCGATATGGACGAACCAATGTAAGTGCTCGACTTTTTGCTAAATAAACAGTTTACTTAACGCTGCTAAGGTTGTGCTATGTATTTGATGGAACCAAGTTCGTGTTATTTATTATAAACTGTAAAAACCAAGCGAAACCATCACTGGGGATCAGTATCGACTTCAATTGATGCGATTAAGCCGAGCACTGCGCGAGAAGCGGCCGCAATACGCGGAGAGGCATGAAAAAGTTATTTTACAGCATGACAACGCTCGACCTCACGTTGCCAAATCCGCTAAAACCTACCGGAAACACTGAACTCGGAAATCCTACCGCACCCGTCATATTTTCCAGATATTGCGCCGTCCGATTATCACCTGTTCCGATCGATGGCACATGGTCTTGCTGACCAGCAGTTAAATTCATTTGAAGACATAAAAAAATGGCTCGATCCGTATACGAGATCTACCAGAAAGATGGGAAAAAGTACTAGCCAGCGATGGGCCATACTTTCAATGATTCACTTTCAACCATTTTCCCAGAATAAAGTTGTATTTTCATCAAAAAAAACAGCGAGAACTTAGTTGCGCACCTAATATTTAAATAAAATTATGTCTCTAGTTCCGACAATAGACATGTATGTTATGAAAAGCATATTCGAATTTCAAGTAATTCGGTTGAATTTTTTTTTTTCAACCTCGCCGAGTAGAAAAAAATCGTTTCGAGATAAATGAGTTTAAAATTTGAGATACAGGATCGCTCGGACCGCTTTCTACCTAGTGAATGGGTAGAAGCTATAATATTGGGAATTTCCGCATGAAAATTTCACAGTTTTTTTTTAAGATGCTATACTTTCGAACCAGGTCCCCTTAAATGAAATTGAAACAAGCCAGCATTTCCTAAGAAATCTATCGAGCTGTAGGATCATTATGATGGTGCATTCAACTAATATGTGAGCGAAATACGTCGTACTCTTACCACAAATGCGCGAGTATAAAAACTATAACTAAATAAAAAAATATGTATAAAAACTACATACAAATAATTTTCGTAGATATTTTCATATCGGCCCACGGCTCTCGTAAATTTTAATATTTTTCGGAAATATTTTGGGGGAAGTTTTAAGGGGGGAAACCGATTTAGCAGGCCAAAATTTTTGTGTTTTTCGAGAATTTTTTGAACAAAGAAGGAATAATCAGAAATTGTTTCAGCTTAGAAGATATTTTATTTATATTTTTAGGTACACTTTTACATTTTTTGAAGCTATTTCCGCAGGAGATAGTGGCGTTAGAGCGTGCTGTCCATGGACGATTGCCATCCGAGTGTCTTGCTGGTGGGAATTCCTGCAATTTTTCTCTGAAATCAACAGCAATTTTGTTTTTTATTAACAACATTTTTCTAAGAATATGAACCTAATTGTGGTAAAATACTGAAAATTGCATGCTTTTGAGGCGCTTGAACACAAAATAGTTTTTTTATACCATATTTTTTCATCGATTATGCTTAAAAACACATATTTTTAATAATAATTTAATCCCAGAATTAGGTTCATATAGATTAGAATTGAATAAAGAAAAAATCCCAAAAAATTGTAGAACGATTGGTCGATAACTTTTTAAGCTAGAACTCCCACCAGTTGAAAAAAAGTAGTTTCGAGAAAAACGTCGTTCTAACTAACGCACCCTACGGTGCGGAACCGACCGGCAGCCACTTAAGTGCTCATAGAATCGGGAATAAAGCCAATTTATTATACTAACGATTTATGCAATAAAAAAATCGATTTTTTGATCGATCTAAACGGGTTTCCCTCCTTAAAATATATATATATATAATATAATTGGCTCGTACACCCTTTTTGGGTGTTTGGCCGCTCTCCTCCTCCTATTTGTGGTGTGCGTCTTGATGTTGTTCTACAAATGGAGGGATCTACAGTTTTAAGCCGACTCCGAACGGCAGAACGGAGGTTTGCCATTGCCTGCCGAGGGGCGACCGCTATTAGAAAAATGTTTTTCTTAATTTTGGTGTTCCATCGAGATTCGAACCTACGTTCTCTCTGTGAATTCCGAATGCTGGTGCTGTTTAGAGAAACCGCAAGTTTTTTCAGTGAGGCACACTAATATATTTATACATACGAGTATATAAGCACAGGCGTATATGGAAGTACTATAATTAAAAGGAAATACCTATATTTAATGGCTGATGCACGCGTAATACTGAGATTCCTTGAAAGAGTACCCTTCGTATAAATACGTGCCTCTTTTGAATGACTTGCACTCTATACAAATATGTATGTTTATGCCCATTTATGTAGAGTTTTACATTTCCTTGTTCAAATTCCTTTACACCTTCACCTTATTCTACCTACATGCTCTTATTTGTGTGTGTTTGTCGCTTTGTTTTTCTTGACCGTAAAAGTCTGAGTTTGAGTAACCTTAGCCTCATTGTCGATAATAACAATAGCACAACTATCCTATCGGCAGGGCACCCAATTAGTGAGCGATCTATTTACAACACTTTTACTACTCAAGCTAATAAAGAAACAAATGAAGCCAAGCTAACCACTTTTACTTGGCTGCTTCCAACTACGGAATGTGAAAGTAAAGATAATAGCAACAAATACATAGTAGATGTACATACATACTTAATTGAAAGTCATGAAAGCAGAACGCTGTAGCATGCCACTAACAACGAAATTTGTTAACGCTTTTGACGCACATAAATATGTATGTGCATATGTAGTAGTGCATGTACATATGTCAGGCTCTACCATGCATGAATCTTGTATATCCCATATATGAGGGTACCTGTGTAGTCGCTACATGTATGTATGTACGTTCTGTCAGCATTAAATTGGTGCTAATTAGATTGTGCAACAAGTTGAACTAACCGACGTACAATTTTAAATACTTACACCTGTGACATATGCACAGAGATTACATTCCCACCAGCCTTTGCAGGAGGGTAAATGGCGTCAAACTGATGCTGCATTTACGTCGTAATTAATTAATTTAAGACTATTAACTTTCGCCTGAGTTGATAAGGAAAATGAAGAAACCGCATACACCCCTGCAAATAATATGAAAGACGCCTACTTGTCCACTACATATCGCTACTCTGCATTTACAACGGCATTTAAGGAAAATATGTGACTGCTTCAACCTAAGTTATTATTCCGAGTATATCAAATCCGCAGGCAATGGCAAATTTCCGATGGCATTTCTGCAATGAAAAAGCAACATAAAACTTTAGGTATCTCTACTAGTGGAACCTCATCAAGACGCACAACAAAATTAGAGGCGACAAAACACAGCGAATTTGGAGCAGATTTAAAAAAACAACTCTTTTTAATCGCAATAAATGGGTGATTACGCGTTGAATAATAGTTTATTTAATCAATATTTTGTCCGCTTTTATTTTGGCAATTTTGCGTTGACTCAGCATGTATTGGTAGTGCACTAAGAGAGCTACACAGCCCGCTCAGCAGCTGAAAAATAGGGATGAACGATAAATTTATTATTTTCTTTCTAAGATTGCTTTAAAACTGTTGTCAAATATAACTTGAATGGTTGCTTCACCGGCAGTGCATTATCCTTTTTCGCCAAACATTCTGCCAAGAGCAGAGTTCCGCGAATCTGGCTCGTTTCTGGATTATTCGCGTAGTACAGATCTGTAATGGTTACGCACAAAAGGTCTAGCGGAGTGTAATCGCAGCCTTACATGGGTTTCGTCGGGTAAAAAAATTCCTATTTTCAATATTTTTTTCTATGTAAAAAATTATTTATTTAATTCAAACTATTTTCTGTCTTATAGAAGATACATATTTAAAGAATAATTTCTGAAATTTTCAAAAAAAAAAACTAAAACTCCTCCATTGTGACATCATTTCCGGTGACCTCTCGAAAGAAAGGTGCATTCGCGTTGTCAGCATAATTCCTGACAGGATCATGAAAAATGAAAAAAAAAAAAAATAAGTGTTTTAGTTAAGACCATAAACTCGTGCTTGAACGAAGGAAAGAAAAACAAGTAAAAAATGGAGTTTGGCAGACATTTTTCCAAAACAATGAAAATTTCGGTCAAATTTTTTTTTTTTTTTTGAATAGTTGTAATTAAAAAACAAAAAAATCTTTCATCCATGCACGAATAAATTGTATCTCGAACACCTGTGTAAAATTTCATCAAGATTGGCTCAGTAGTTTACGAGAACATTTGACAACCGACTTTGAAAACACGGTTCCGAGAAAAATGCGTTTAAAGTTTTGAGTAACAATAAAAGTGGCTTGGATCGCACACATTCAAAGGCTGTGTCTCCGAAACTATTATTCAGATTGACTTGAAAATGTAGGATAATATTCTTGAGATGTTGTAGAACTGAATAAACCAAAAACAAAAATCGAATTTTTGAACCCACGAAACCCATGTAACTCCTTAAGGTGACTAATTGACACCGCCAAAACGGATGATAATACCAAAGAACGTTGATGCTTAGAGAAGATTCAAGCCTAGAGCTATCCTCATTTTCGCGTGGTACAAAGCCCGGTGGCGAATTTCAACTCAGAAATTGCTTCACCACAAGAATGAGAGATTACTAGGTTTTGCCAATAACTATGGTGCAAAACAAAATTGGGAGGGGAACTTCGGCTGGCACGTCAAGGGAGTGATACGCCAGCGGAATTCTGCACGATCCTTTGGCATGTATTCACACACTCGTGCAATCACTCGTTTTTCATTAGCAACAAAGCAACATTTAGCGAAGATTGTTTTGATTTTTTTTTTCATATATCACTAACATAATCCTATCGTCAGCTAAAATCTGCACGATAATTTCATACATATTCACACACTCGTCCAATCAGTAGTTGTTCAGATGGCTACGAAATTATATTGGGTTAATTTGTTTCCTATATCAGTAAACAATTCTTAGTTTTTCTGCAAACAAACCGATTCAATGCTCCTGCTAAGTCAGCCCAACGGCCGATTCTGTCAAATTCACTGAGAGCCTTTTAACGCTCTGTTATTGGCCATATCATAAAAATATTTTCACCGTGGCTTCACCACATTTTAACAGTAGGAGATTGATTTAAATGACTGATTGAGAGAATTGAGAGGGAGAGAGAGACACGTAGGTATGCAAAAATGTATGTTAGCAATAGCACCTGTTTTTTGCAATTGCCTGTTGACATATTAGATTGTTCTTTTTATTTTGCGTAAGAGCAAATCGTAGCACTTTACATTTCAATTTAATTCTGTGACTACACTCAGCTATGTTAACTCTCATATCGCACCCTAAATACAAAAGGGTCACAACTCAAAATGTTCTTTCTGCTCAAATATGAACGAGACGTTATCAATAAAACGGTCCGCGGATGACATATGGCAAAAATAAATTTTTTGTTTTTTGGTAGGACTGTTATAAGCTTACATGGCAAATTTCAGCGTGATATGTCACATAGTTTGTTTTCTGTGCTACTGTAAACAAGTCAAGCTCGAGTGTGGAAAATTTTGAGTTGTGCCCCTTTTGTATTTAGGGTACGATATGTTAACTTTTCCCCAGTTGTGTTGGCATCATAAAAATGTCTTCGCTGCGTTTTGTTAGCACTTGAAGTCCTTAAGTTTCTCTTTTCCTCAATGTTCTCTGATAATACTATTACCCTGAGATTACGATTAGTAGTACACAGAAGTCGCATTATTTAGGTAAGCGCTGTGTGACAAGTTCCGAAATGCAAACTTTAATCTCAGCCTAAAATTTTAAAATCGTACATGAGCTGTTAAAGAATCGCATTGGGGTTCGCTTGCTTACATATGTCAGTATAATAAGAGGAAGAGTTCAGCCACACATTTTCCACTGATATACTTTTGTACAAAGCTAAGCACACATCTGGCTTAACTTTCTAAAAAATCGATGGGGATAATTGAAATGATGCATTGTTGCAGCGATTGAGTAAATGCAGGTTGCATGAGTGGTTTCGCATGTCAGTTAAATCACCCATCCACTAACCGCTGCTTTGTTCTTAGCGAATTTGATAGTTGAGTGACGTCAGTGCAGAAAATAAACAAACCTTTGTGTGCGATTGTATGTGTGTACGATTTATTCTATCGTTCTTGTCTTTGCACTTACTTTCGCTTATTCTTCCTCCTATTTTCGCTTGTTTTCTTGTACTGATGTCACTGACCTAGCATGGCGCAGTCGTTCTTGAGTAAAATTATATTACGTCAAAGTGCTAAAAGCAATTGACATCATCAATTGGCGTCAGTGATGTTTAATATTAATGCAATTGTGGCTAAATGCCAATCTAGTTGAGAGTGTATACATATTATACTTACATTTCATATATAAGTGTATGTAAATAGGCAAACATGTGCTCTCTATATCCCTTTCACGTCTAAATTATTTTTCTTAAGTATAGAGAGTTATAAATCAATCGAAAGGTATTTAGATGCTCAAGAGTGTGAAACAGCGGTTTAAGAATAAGATATTAGTCAACATCATTACAAGGGTGAACATAAAGATGAATATGTATTAAGTTGGGGAATAAGTTCGTAGCGTTTTTACCGAAGACTTTTATTTAACACTAACCGTACCGCACCCAGTCAAATGACCGGTTACAAAATTGAATTTAAAGGCTGCACTTATAATCTCTAGCTTTCTTTGTATTATGAAGGGTGGTTAAATTTCAAGGGCCGATGTTGAATGTGAACCACACCCAAACGTCAAATTTTTTTCTGCATTTCATTTGACATTTTTCAATTTCAGACTAACTCAAATTGAACCATGGAAATATAAATAATCGAGCAACGCGCCAAAGTTATTCAGGCTTATTATGAAAACGGGCGTTCAAATCAAAATGCATATCGCGCACGTCGTGATTTTATCGGTCACCTCAGTGGATTCTTCAATAAGCAGAATTTCCGCATTTGGGCGAATGATAATCCAAGAGTGATTGCCGAAACCTAATGCACTCACAAAGAGTGACTGTTTGGTGCGGTTTATGTTCCGGCGGCATCATTGGGCCGTGTTTTTTCCAAAATGAGGCCGGTCAGGCAGTTACTGTGAATAGTGTTCGCTATGGTGAGATGACAACGAACTTTTTATGGCCCGAATTGGAAGATATGGATGTGGACGATATGTGGTTTGATGGCCGAATCATCTCACGTCGCGGCGATGTCAATTGGCCACCAAGATCATGTGATTTGACACCGATGGACTTCTTTCTTTGGGGTTATTTGAAATAAAAGGTGTACGCCGGTAAGCCAGCAACAATTCAAGAGTTAAAGGATGAGATAATTCGGCACATTAACGGCATAGAACCTCAATTATGCCTCAGCGTCATCGAAAATTTGGACCATCGGATGGAGGTGTGCCGCCGAGGCTGCGGCGGCCATTTTGACTATTTTGCTCCATACGTCATTGTACCACACCAATATTATCATAATAAAGATAAATGACAATAATTTTCCCAAAAAATTGTATTTTATTCAAAATCAACACCGGCCCTTAAAACTTAACCACCCTTTATAATACAAAAAACTGAATTAATCAATTATATATTCGCCGTTGCTGTTAACAACCTCCTCCCACCTTTTGAGTTGAGCCAGTTTTTAAGCACCTCTTTGTTATCGAAGGTAACGACCTTCATATGGGAGCGAAAGAGCGTAAACGATGGTAATCGCCGGACGGTCCAAGGTCCGGAGAATACGACGGATGCTGAAGGACCTCCCATTCGAGCTCTTGGAGTGCGGCTTTCACGATCTGTGCAACATGATGCCAGCCCTTGCCGTGAAGGAGTATAGTTTGCCCATGTAGTTCAGGTCGCTTCAGTCGAATAGCGTCATTCACGCGGTGTCGCTGGGCAATGTAGAGCTTTTTGTTGACCGTTGCACTCTTTTCAAGCATTTCCTAATACACCTTGCTCTTCCAGTCCCACCCAACACATGATCTTCTTTGGATGAAGATCCGGTTTGACTCTCGACTTTAGCGTATCTCCTGGAGCCACCCACTCCTTTTTTTTTACTTCACATTGATGTATAGGCACTATTTCTCATCTGCCGTGACGATTCCGTACAAAAAGTGCTGTTTATGATCGCGTGGTGGGTAGTAAAAAAAACTATTATAAATAACACATTATATACAGGGTGAACGATATGAAGTGTTACCTATCCAAATATCATAACTTTTTTATGTCAAATAAGTTTTTATTGATTTCAAAAATGATTACAATTTTATCATACATTCTCTTTAGCTCGATATGACCACCTGTTGTCTTGCCTATAGCCTACAAACGGTCAAGAAATGAGTTGCATGCTGCACGAATGTGATCTTGAGGTATTTTGGCCCATTTTCGTATAATCGCTTTTTTCAGCGCATCCATAATGGCATATTTTTTAGTACTCACCTTGCTCTCCAAAATGGGCCAGATGGAATAGTCCATCGGATTTGCGTCTGGCGAATTCGAAAGCCATTGTGTGGACGAAATGAATTCCATTCTTGGTTCACTAGAGCTTTATGAAACGGTGCCGAGTCCTGTTGGAACGTCCATGGTCTACGACCGAAATGTTTGCGTGTCCACAGCTCGAAAGCAGCATCTAAAATATTTTCCCGATAATAAGTCGCATTCACTTTGACACCAGGCTCGATAAAAACGATTGGAAAGCGCCCATCGGCGGTCACTGCGGCCCAAATCATTACTTGCTCAAATTCTCGTATGAGCGTTCGGTCAAGTAAACACGATCGTTTTGAGTGTTTATGAACTGCTCAATTGGGAAATTTGTTTCATCAGAAAACACAATGTTAGGAAATTCGCCACGTTCGTGTAAGCGCAACAACTCCTTTGCTCTTTCGCACCGAACTTTTTTTTGCTGGGGTGAAAGATCGTGTGCTTTTTAGAACTTGTAAGCCTTGACCGTGAGCTCATTTCTCAATATGCGTCGAAAGCTCTCTTGCGATATTTTCAATTTTTTGGCCATTTTTCTTCCACTTCGACGTGGATTTCGTTCAAGTCGAGCCTTCACTTTCCGAGGCATTTCTGGCGTTGTTGCGTTTTTTTTTGGTCCACCTCCATAGCGTTTTGCAATGCTACCAGTGTCATTGATCCGTTTTATAGTGCGATACACAAACATTTTATTCACTTTGAGGTGACTGAGCCCACGAACAATGGCTGGTTGTGATTTTCCAGCCAAATATAACGCAATCACACTATTGCGTTTGAATTCCATCACAGAAAAAAAAATTCAACCAAATTGAGACGCAAATGCTTTTGATGGCTTATAAACAATATATTGAACTGTCATTAGAACAATTTTGACGTTGATGTCATGAGCTGTTTTACAGATACAGGCAGTGTGAATTTGGTAACACTTCGTATCGTTCACCCGGTATTTTTAAAGCTACCAACTAATAATAATAGAAAATATGTGGAATAGAAGAAAATTTCTAAGTTACAACAATGCAGAGTAAATAGCAATAGAAAAATATGTGTATATCTATTCATAGGTCAGCGATATTATACTGTGCTACGATTGTTTTGTGATATGTAGCAAATACCATCCATGGAACTATCCTGAGATTAATAATCTAGCCGACTAAAGATCCCATTTATAAGATCATTAAATAGAAAAGGAAAAATTAAATTCCGCTCACTAAATTTTTCCAGGGCTAACTTACCGTACATTTCCTTTAAGCAAGCGTTTTTATAAAAATATATTTTACGTGGCTTTCTTCCTCCACAATAAAAAATATCAGAAACATCTGCTCAGAAAAATGTTCATAAATTTTCATAATTCGACCAGCAGTAATCCAACCTTTGTTCTGCTACTAAAGCAAAGTTATTTTCGATACGAGTATTAAGCGGCTGGTGTTTTTGAAAACAGCGCTGCTTTAATGGAAAGCGTTAAAGAACAACAGTCGTCAAAAGACTATTGCTGTAGTGCATCGTGCATTTGTCAACTTTGCTTTTCTACCTCTATTTTGGAACACTATTCCACTAAATGCAGAAATTTTTTTGAAGCTAAATGCCACCTTGAAATCGCCAAACTAGCTCTCTAAACACATCTAGCAAAAAATTACCAGGCATTTTGACTACACCTATACCGAATGCTAAATTGCTTCTCACCGTTTGCCACAGAGCCAAAGACTGCAATGGCAAAAACAAATATCCTACCGCTTTCGGCTAGTAACTAAATATTATTACCATCACCCAAAAATCTGTGTCAAATAATGTAATTGAGTTGCTTTCGAAATATGAGCTCTTTGGCATACGCCACCACCCAGCCAACCGGCAGTCAATTTGCAGCAATTCAAATTGGCAGTTTTGTCGCCTTAAACCAAATCAAACAAAATGTTCACTATGTCGATCCATCAGGCTACCATCGGATCAAGCAAAATATTGAACGGTCGGTAGCCCCTCATTCAGATTGTGATTGAAAGCTGTAAGCAGCGACCAAGCAAATGTAACATTTTTAATAGGATATGGCACATTATTTGTACACCAAGCCACAAACTGGATGCATTCAGACATGCGCACACCTGAAGGCAACGAATGCACTCACTGATACTCTGCTTGAATTCGAATTACATGCATGCATACATCTATTGACGATGCACAAATATGGCTCAGCATGCGTGGTGACATTTCCAGATCAATGTAGGAAAATCTCGTTTCTAGACATATTTGTTGTATGCAGCTTAAGCATGGCTGTGGCCTAAACATAAAATATATTCATGTTTAAAAGCTCATTAGGGCGGAAGAAAAAATCTCATAGCAGCATAGCAGTAAAAATGATTTCGAGCTTCTTTGTTTTCAATTTTAGTGATTAGTCCTAGTCATTGTATTTCTTTGGATAATTTTTTTTTTTGGATGAAAATATATTTTTATGAGAAATTAAGTTTTAATATTTATTTAGCAAAAACCTTTCTGCATTACACATTTTACTCCATTTAACTATTGCGAAAAAAATATTAATCTATTTTTGCGTACTTTCAAACAAATCATATATTTATAGCAACTGTGTTACTTTACATTAAAGAACATTATATTAATAAAAACATAAATTAGTATAAAACATAAACTTATTTCATCAAAAAATACTAGGCGTATAACGTTCCCGTCCTTCCAAATAGGCAGGCTTGACTCGGGGGGAGAATCTGCACCGAAGCTTGCACCTCTGTCTTCACTGACGGCTTCAAGATCGGAATCGGGACTCTGAGCAGGGATTTTCTCCAAGTCAGCCAATTTACCTATCTCCTTTCAATTGCCGAATACGTAGCATGTAAAACTTGCCCCCGTGCTGCCCTGAATTCCGTTTTGCACTTACTTTTCATCGACTTTTCTGTCACGTCCATCGCAATATCGATTTATCTGTGCTTATCTATTAAATCGAATTGCACACATAAACGACGCTAATTACAAATGCATGAGATTTGTAACTACGCAAATACTTGTTTTTCTAATTTAGGCTTCTGCTAACGCAGTACCTAATTCACGGCACTACAAGTTTCTCACAACTATGCCAAATTCGGTGACGTCAAACTACTTTACTTTACATGATTTTGCAAACTAGTTTGAGCATCAAACACCTCACACAAGGCTGTCGCAAGTTAGCGCTACAGATAATAGTTAGTCGCAGTAAGTCGCGCTTTGCTCTAAATTTTGCCAGAACATCAAAACTGCGCTTTGAGTGACCCGCGTATTTGACGAAAATCTCCAAAGGACCGCAAGTAGTTGCTTTACTGGAAAGCTGTGTGAAAGTGGCATATATGGATTTCTGAGCGATGCCCTTTCGGCTTTATTTTGGCTTTTATAACTGCTTTTATATGCCGCGTGCTTCCGTATGACTTGTCTTTTACGATAGAATTGGAAAATTAAAAATCATAGCTCTATAAAAATTGGGCCAAATTTTTTTTGCAATAATTTATAAGCCCACTCTAAAAACATAAAAAAATGTCTGTAATATCGTCAGCTGTCTCACGTTCACGTGCAATGCACAGTGGTACGGTTTCATACATTTACAAAAACAAAAAAAAACAAAAAAAAAACAAGAAATAAAAAAGCATAAACAATGGAAAGAGTGTTTTTAGGTTAATGAAGTTTTGTTTGCAGTTCAGTTTTAGGCGAGTTCAAAAAAATTCAAATATGTTTGAAATTGTGCACTCACTTAGGACTGCCTGGCTAGACCGATAGTAAAATTTTTAAATGCTTTTTTTTAATTTGAACATAAAAAACAAGAAATCTTAACGAAATCCGGTATAAAGGGTTTTTCAATAAGAGGTGTTATTTTGATAAAAAAAAAATCAATGATTTCGTTGCTTGTGTGACACGTAGCGTCGTCTTGTTGAAAATAAATATTGTCCAGATCAATACCATCCAATTCCGGCCATAAAAAATCGTTAATCATCTCTCGATAGCGCAATCCGTTCACCGTAACTGTTGCTCCAGCTTCATTTTCGAAAAAGTAAGGTACAATGACTCCGCCGTACCATAAACCGCACCAAACAGTAACACGTTGAGGATAGAGAGGCTTTTCAATAATAACTCTTGGATTTTCTGAGCCCCAGATTCGACAATTTTGCTTGTTGACGAAGCCATCGGGTGGAAATCGGCCTCATCACTCAAGATGATTTGTCGATGGAATTCCGCATAATTTTCATGCATTTCAAAGACCCAATCAGCAAAGACACGACGTTGTTGATGATCGGCCGGCTTGAGTTCTTGTGTTAACTGGACCTTATAAGCCTTAAGACCCAAATCTTTATGCAAAATACGGTGTAATGACGTTTGTGGAATGCCTAATTCCTAAGAACGACGAGGAATGGATAAACCTGAGTTTTCTTCAACACTTTCGGCCACGCCTTGCGGTGTCTGCTTAGAGTAGGTAGGTTGGTATAGTGGTTGTCGTTTGACACACCTAGGCCTGCTGTATATCCATTGTGAAACCACCGGGGTTGTCCCCTCTCCTCACTCTACATTGTCCTCATTGAACCAACCTGTGGCTTTGATATATCTAACAAGACTTGTTATTTTTATATTGGCTACTTCTGTCAAGTTATTCAGGGAGCTTTTTCCTAAAATATTGAACCTTCTACTATCCAGAGCCATGCACCCGCATAGAATGTGTTTTATAGTCTCTTCTTCTTCAATGTCGTTACACCTTCTGCAATAGTCGTTATAGGCCGCTCCCAGTCTACTGGCATGCCTGCCAATCAGACAATGCCCTGTTAGGACTCCGAGAAGATTTATCATATTGTTCCTGTTTAGTTTCAACAGTCGGTTTGTGCGGCCCATGTTCCATTCCGGCCACGTCATTCTACTAGTTGCACAGGTCAGGCACTGAGACCATAGCCTGTTGGCAGCACAAACTCTTTATCTAATAAACTTTTTTCCACCAACTCAACGAGTTAGTGTAAAGCGGTTTCTGTAGACTTCCCTTTAGTATAAGCATGTTGCGCCGAGGAGAACCTATTTAAAGGCACAAAGCCCCGTATTTACTCATCCATTATTCTTTCCTGGATCTTGAGCAGAAAAAGCGTTAGGCAAATGACTCTGAAGTCTTTGGGGTTAGTGTGTGAGGACCTACCTGCCTTGGGTATGAAGGAGTCTTTTGCCTCTCTTCAGCCTTTTAAGACAACTTCTGATGACAATTTTGATAAACGGTAATATAATGTCCCGTGATTGCTAGATACCGTCTAGTCCTGGCGATTTATAAGGACCAAAAGAGTTAATAGCCCTTTCGATCTTTGCGTTAGTAACTAAGAGACTTCCTAAGTCGGATTGCCTTTCATTATTGGCGGAATCGTTTTGTTCCACCGGCCTGGGAAGTGTATGTCTAGGAGAAGACCTAATGATTCCTCATTTGACGTAGTGCATGTATTCGTATGACCTTGTAGATAGCCTAGGTTGCATGGCGTCTTTGAGAGAATTTTTCTTAATATGGCCACTTCTGAAGTTTCTTCGATTTCTTTGCAGTAATTTTGCCAAGATTTACGCAGCGCAGTTCAAGCTGTTTTTTTATAGTTTCTCAATTCAGCCTTATAGGCTTACCAGTCCTCTGACCTTCTCGTGGCCTTCGCCAGATTAAATACTGTTCTATGGGATTCTCTTAGCGAGGTTAGATGCTTAAGCCACCATTTTTAAACGTAAATTTTTGTAATTCCTGTTTTATGTTATAGATATTTTTTTTTCGAAAATGTGCGGTTACAGTAAATGGCGAGCGTTACCGTGACATGCTCAACGAGTTGTTTCAAAAAATTGAAGAGGATGACATGGACGAGATTTGGTTTCAACAGGACGGTCAACTTGTCACACTGCCAAAGTTACACTCGAACTTTTGGCTACCGTTTTTGAATTCCGATATCAATTGGCCGCCTCGGAGCTGTGATTTAAGCCCGTTGGACTATTTTTTGTGGGGAGCCGTTAAGGACAAATGCTATGCGAACCTACCAGAGACGATTGATGCTTTAAAACACGAAATCGAAGTTGCCATTCATGAAATTGGAGCCCACACAATCGAAGATGTGCTTAAAAATTGGGTTAATCGAATGGCCTACTGTAAAGCCTGTCGTGGCAGTCATTTGAACGATATTATTTTTTAATCATAAATGACAATGTTCAATCTTCAAAATAAAAAAAAAAAGTTTGAAAAAATATTGATTAGTTTTTTTTTTTATAGCCGATTCAAAAAGCAAATTTTACATAGCTCACCCTATAGTAAATTATGCTAATTTGTATTTTTAATTGGAAATTTTATGACAGTTATTTAGGAGATTATTTTATTATTATTCTTTGTTCGCAAACTTATTTCCGGACTCTTATACTGGGGTACGCTTTCCTACAACATCATTGCGGTTTCTGTGTCCAAATAAACCTGATTTGGCTTAGGTCATTTGACAAACAAAAAATGACGTCAATTATTATACTAAAAAACGCTTCCGTCTTTGTTTTGTTTTATGTTTTTTTTTTTTGTTTGTTCCAATAAGAAATACCTCTTACGTTATTGTTGTGAAATTTGTGAGTAGTTATCAACCGATTTGAGCTAATTTAAATTATAGCACAGCACTGCATTTCCTTTAAGTAAACTTAGTTAATTGCTTCATTTAATTTTTTTATTTCCAGGCGAATTGGTTCAAAGCGGCTCAATACTGCCGATATCACGGCATGCACTTGGCGAGTATTTCTTCACAAGAGGAGAATGACAGACTAGAAAAACATATACGCGACTTTGGTAAGTATTTATTAGCCAAACTGGCTGCCTGAATCATCAAGTGGCAATAGTGTTTGCTAGTCACGAATAATTGAAAGTGTATGTTGGCATTTTATTTTGAGCGCTCCACATGCGCGGCAAACATACTTGACTTGCTGGCAAACTATTTCAATGAGTTCAGAAAACGTCATCAATAAAGAATGCGGTGAATGGAAAAAGCAAAAATTGGTATACTGCCTTAAAAAACGCATAAATAAATTTAATGAATTAACTGCATGTCGCTGCTAGCAGCATTAATGAGCCACGAGCACAGCGCCTTGTCTGCGTGTGCAACAAACGACGCTTTGGCATTTTAGCCAAGTAAACCTTCCAAAGAAACGCTCATGTTGCCAAGTGATATCAATGCATTTAATGCTTTTTTTACATTTTCCTACATTTTTGACTTTGTGCCATGCTATGCCCATTCAATATTGCGCAATGCAAGAAAGGTACAAAGTGAATGGCGCGCTAAGACTTTATGGCTTAGAGTGTCGACCGACGAGCCTTGATGATGGCAATTGTGGTCAATGCACCTCTTAGCCTCACATAATACCCGGAAGAATAGAGAGGGTAAAATATTTAATATTTAATTTAGTTTGCTCCGGTTTTTGTATTTTGTTTTGCATGTCGCGTTAGCAAGTAAAAGTACAAGCAAGTTAACAATGGCTGACGGTGCTACATGGACTTATGTGTACTTGCATGACTTAGGTATGCTATATCAGAGTATACATGTACGAGGTGTGTTCAAAAAGTATCGCGAATTTTGTGTGGTTTTTTTTTAATTATTTATTTATTCATTAATGTGTATTTTGTCCCCTCAAAGTAATCCCCATGAGATATTATGCACTTGTGCCAACGTTTTTTCCAATCTTCGAAGCACTTCAAAAAATCATTTTTTTTATCTTGTTCAGCTCCTCCTTCGATGCCGTCTTTATCTCGTCAATTGTAGCGTAGCGTCGTCCTTTCATGGGCCTCTTCAGTTTCGGCAACAACAACAGGGTGTCAGATCTGGGAAATGTGGTGGCTGTGGCATCATTAGTGTGTTGTTTTTGGCCAAAAAGTCGCGCACAAGCACCAATGTGCCAGTGGGGGTGTTATCGTGATGCAAGAGCCAATTTTTGTTCTTCCATAATTCCGTGCGTCTCTGGCGGATTTCTTAGCGCAAATTGCGCATAACTTGCAAGTAATATTCCTTATTGACGGTTTTACCCTGTGGCAAGAGCTCATGATGCACAACGCCCCTGCAATCGAAGTAAATGGTAAGCAAAACTTTTACATTCGACCGAACTTGGCGTGCTTTTTTCGGTCTTGGTTCGTGCGGCAGCTTCCATTGAGATAATTGAGCATTGGTTTTCACGTCATAACCATAAACCCACGATTCGTGACCCTCTGGAGCAAATTTGGGTCGTCGCGGACAGAGTCCAACATCTCATTAGCAATATTCATGCGATGCTGCTTTTGGTCGAAATTGAGCAGTTTTGATACGAATTTTGCGGCGACTCGTCTAATGGCCAAATCATTGAAAAAAAATCGAATGACACGAGTCACTAAGTCCTCAGCGATATGTCTAGGTCCTCAACAACTTCTCTAACGATGATTCGACGATTGGCCAATACCATTTTCTTCACTTCATCAATTTTTTCATCTGTTGTTGAAGTGCGCGGGCGTCCGGCACGCTTTTCGTCGTTCACATCTTCTCGGCCTTCTGAGAACATTTTGTACCACCGATAAACGTTGCTTTGGTGCAAAATAGCTTCTCCGTATGACACAGTCAACTTTCGGAATGCATCCGCGAACTTAATTTCGTTTTTCACACAAAATTTGATACAGATTCTTTGATCCATCTTTTTGAATAGGTAAAAATCGAGGACGAGCCGAAACACGTGCAAGCAAAGCAGCTGTCAACAATTAACTGAACATCCAAAATGGCCAAACTCATCGGCGCGGGTGGGAGACATGAGTACCAACATATCGCCACAAAAATATTGAAATTCGTATATACGTAACCTGCGAAAATTCAAAATTCGCTATACTTTTTGAACACACCTCGTATATATATATATATATGTATATCTATATGCAGATACACAATAGTCATGCATATTTTTGTGTATGTGCACCAGTGCTTTGTAAGGTTAGTGAAGAACAACTATTTACTAGGCTTTTAACTTCATTTCATTATGGCTGGCGCACCACACACCGTGCAGTCGCTAACAGCGCTACCATTTTTTCACGCTAAACATGCGAATCACAAGCAAACCACCAATGCCACGCGCAGTCAGCCGCTTAGCAATTGTGATGTTTCTGGCGGCGGTGGTCACTAAAAATATCAGGTTCTTTTTTTGTTTTTTTGTTTGTTGCTCTTTGCGCGCACTGCTGAAAAGCTCCAATTTCCAAACGTGACTACATTCACTCTTGCCTCTGTTTCACCACATGCCATTATATGCACCCATTATTTATGGTACAAAATTTTGCATAATCACATTATTAATGCTCTCTCACTTTTCATTTGCGTGCCCGCCTCTTTGAACCAATTTGTGCTGGCGCGCCTCAGCAGGTTTAGGTCACGAACACTTCTGGACATCTGGCACCGACTTGGCCGATGAGGGTATCTTCTTCTGGATGGCTAATGGTAGACCCATAACATTTACGAACTGGAATGCGGGCGAACCGAATAATTTCCGCTACGAGAATGGTGAAGAGGAGAACTGCTTAGAATTATGGAACCGCGACGGCAAAGGACTGAAGTGGAACGATTCGCCGTGCAGTTTCGAAACATTTTTCGTCTGTGAAGTGCAACCGAATTAACTGAATAACTGAAGCAACAAAATGACGAATACTCGTACGACAATGAGAAAGGTGATGAAGCGGAGCTAAATAGAAAAAATATCATTTTTTTGTTTGTTTCTTGAAAAACCGCGACAAACGAATGCGTAGAGGTTTTATTGAAAATTTTCATAATTTCATAAGCGACGGTACTTGTTTGGTGATTAGACGCACGTGTTTCACGCACACGACTTAGGTATTTACTCAGTAAATCACATCAACCACAATAGCAGGCAATCATGTTTTTATTTTATTTTTTATTATTATCGCTTCGCCTTTTCTTTTTTTGAAAATGACTAATTTTATTTTCTCATTTTTCTTAATTTATAACAATTGTTTGCACGCACGGAGTACGCGTGTGCAGCAATCAGCCGCGCACCATTCCAGTAAGTGATTTTCGAGAGTTGCACATTACGTATACGCACCCGTGGCGCTCGACTGATTGCGCGACGCTAATTCGTTTGCTCTTTGTGCGTGTATGCGTACTGGGGGCATAACCTGCGTCGAAAGTATACATTTATGAATTTATATAAGTGCTAAAGCATTGTAGACATTTTCATGGTTAGAAAATTAGAATAGACGAAAAAAAAACATTTATTACTCATACGACCCGTACGCCCGAAAAATTAAAAGAATTAAATTGGGCTCAAAATTTTATTTCAAAACAATTATGTAATTAAAGTTTAAGAAACTTACTTCGAAACAAGTAATTGATATACATTTACTGCCTTAGCATTATTTATGTATGTAATGTATAAATTATTTTTTGCTTAGTTAGTGTCATTTTAACTTATATTGTAATTAAATATATATGTACGTGTATGAATTTGTAGCTTAAAGACTTAAGTGCAGCAATTGCATTTAAAATAAGTATCTCTTACAAAAGCAAAACAAATCACAACACAATGAAGATAAAATATATGTAAATTCTTAATGTAAGAAGGGAAGAATAAACGAAAAAAAAAATAAAAGTAAAAATTTCTTGTGCATTGCATTACTTTTCACTTTCACTTGCTCCAATTTCAATTTCAATTTCAATTTCAATTTCAATACAATTAAGGGAAATTATATTGAATTTGCATAAACCACAACGAAATTTCAATCAGGATAGTCTTCGACAAATGGCAAACGAGAAAAGCGTACGCACAGCAAGCAACACAGCAAGCACAGTGTGGATGTAGATGTAACAGCGCCAAATAAAATGGAAAGTTTTCACAAAAGCAACAAGCAAATGCGAGCAGAAAACGAAGCAGCTGCATTCTCCCTCTGGTGGTAAGTAAAAATCTAACCGCAAGTGCCTAGGAAGAAGAGATGATGGAAAACAGAACTGGGAAAAAGAATTTTAGCCCCAAAAAGTTAAAACATGCAATAAATACAACAAATGCCATTCCAACAGCATTAACACAACCGCACTTTTGCCAACATCTGCGTAACTACATCACTACCTGCATACCTACGAACATATGCCTCACCTATATACAATTTGAGCACAATTTTAATTTGTCTTGTCGTTTTACTCATCGTCCGACTCTTTTGGTTCCAACTTTCACTGCCCATATTTTCTCCCACCAACCCACATACTCATTCTTCAAAATTGCCTACTTCTCCAATAGCAATACACCGTTTTCTTGCTTTTCGGCAGCATCAGGTTACACAAAACCAACCTGTGTTGGGCGAGAGCGGCAAACGGCAAGGATAAACACATTTTTAATCTCTCTAACAAGTAACATAAATAAAAGCCTCAAAACATCAGCCTAACCCAAAGCAACAACATTCATAACTAAAACAACTAAACAAACAATAGCACAACAATGAAAAGTTAACCCCAATGAAAAAAATTCCCCTGGGTCATGCCCTCACTTTATCTCTCACTGCTACCTCGATTATACACTTTGCGCACTTACTAGTGTTTAGTGGTCCAGTTGACGAGCATGTCCAGGCATTCTCAAAAATATGTCGAAAGGCAGTTGGTGTTTCGAAAATGTTGATCCACTGTAATGAATGTCATATCGGCAAAGCATCTGCTAAAATTCACTTCCTCACGGCAACTGCAAACAGCGAAAAATCAAATACACACACACACACCCGTACACATGCGCTAAGTAAGCGCATCTATGTATATGCACATACTTATACATACACTCATACATCCACGTATGTTTATCTACTAAGCTCTCGAAACTCAAACTGGAGCATCAAAAGTCCTGCCACCGCATCACCTCTACTTCCGTCCTCACCACCCGCTCCGCCTCTGACAGCGCACAACATGTGTTCACATACAAAAACTTTGCGACGTTTTTAGGTAGTAGTTTTTACAACTTTCTTCGTGAATTTTCTCATATTTTTATTTCACTTTATTTACTTTTTCTTGTTTTCATAAAAGAAAAATGCAGTGAAAGGAAATGACAGCGGAGCGTCATCATACAGCTATCAAACATATGAAAACATTACATTGAATTAGTGAGCAGCATTTAAATTGGAGAGTTCCCTACCAAATACGTACTCACACACATATACGAGTACATACATTCCTACGCTTTGGTGTTATTGCTTGGCTGTTTCGCTGCTGTGCGTTTACTCTCATGGTGGTCGCTGTTCTGTATGCGCATGTTCCATTTAACAACAAAAACAAATTGCTGCTCTGAGCTGTAATATGCTGGTAAGAGATATATTCTCTGCAAGTTGAGAACAGTGGGCCTGAGCGGCAAGGTCAAAATGAATGTGATTAGAAATAACTGAGAAAAAAGTGCAGCTCTGCAAGTTTGCGTAAATCTGAGCTTCTCAATACAAAAATTCTGGAATTTTGTGGTTTTTAATAATAAGTTTGTTTTTTATTTGCAGATATGCGAAATGAAACCTGAAACGAAGAACACTGATCGACTTTCCGAATGTCTCAAGAGGCAGAGAGAAGGTTTCTTTATAAGTTAATCACTTAATCACTTTTCTTCATGCGCTCATCAGACGCGGCTTGCTACCTAACTTTGAACATCCAACTTTTCTGGTTCAACTTTAATGTTATTTGGGAAGTAGCACACGTATACACAGTCGCGCAAAATTAATCATCCTTACTTTTGAGCTAAATAAAAAAGAATATTTTGAGTGGTGAAAATCTTTATTTTGACCTTTACGGTTTCCATGTAGGTGTGAATATTCGGCTAAAATAGCTCGCATATCTCTTCGAATCCGACAAAGTGCAACCGTTAAAAAGTGATGCCCACCTCGTCGTTGTGCTTCGTCGGGTTCGACAGGGACCTTACGGTGGACCACAGCTTACTCACACCAATGACGAAGTGGCAGGTCTTGAAGTGCTCAACCCATTTGGTTTGCTTGTGTTGATTTACCAGTTGCCGGTGCTCCGAATTGATATCCCTTATGCGAGGATCCCCGGGATCGACCTAGCGTAGGTGGTCACGCCCGTTTGCTAAACTGGCTGCTTCGGCTGGGAAAATATGACGTATGTCCTTGAACCTTCCAGTAGAGATGAAGCGAGCTGCATCAGCACATCAGTTGGGATGGGAAGAGCGACGAAGGTGTCCTCGGCCCAATTAGCTTTGGTAAAGGGTAAGACTCCGTCAGAAAATATGAGATTTGCAAGTGGTCTTTCGATTTCTTTGAAACTTTGAGAAATATGAGTTCTAGGTAAGATACATTCGAGCCTAAAAGGATTTTGAAAAATTTTCAAAATTGAGTCATCTACGCCATGTTGAAAATCGGGACCGTGTTTTTTTCAAAAATCAATATTTCTTGAACCGTTGGATGGATTTCAATGCAATTTACAGACAATATAGAAACAAATAAGTAGTTTAAATTAGTATTATGTTAAAAAAAAAATTTCGAAATTTTGACCAAAAAAAAGTCAAAAAAATTTTTTGAATCACTCGCACTTTTTGTTCTTTGGAAAATAAAAAATTTTCAACTACTTTTTTGCAATTGTTTCTGCACGAAGTCGCTTGTGTATGTAATTACGATTATTTTGAACCCAAAATTATTAAAATCGGTTCATTTTTGACTAAGTTATGGGCATTTAAAAAATTTGTTTTCTTATATTATTAAAAAAATCGATTTTGAGCCGAAAAACAAAATTGCCGATAAAGCTTGAAAAAAATTTTTTTTGGGCGAAAAAAAAATAACGTGTCTCATTATTTTGACCAAAGAGCAACATATTTGAGTTACATCGAAATCGAAGAACATGACCCGAATAGCCCGGTTGAATTGAAATGGAAAGCATCATATATATATAAAGTTATTGCAAAGGTAAGGAGCCAATCCATTCCGGTAGCCTAAATTTGAGCTTGATGGGGCGTTCCTCGCAGAATATCCTCTCCAGCTTCCTAGCTGATGTCACCCTGTTCAGCGAGTTCCAGACAACGACCTCAGACAGCAAAATTGGCTTTATAATTTTGTTATTTTTATTAGAACCAAGCACTGATTTTTCACTGGTTCACTGTGCATATTTGAATACAAAACTAAAGGTTATGGGAGTCCTATTGAGAAGCTTGAACTCAGAAACTTAGGAACTCTGGAACGGTTTTTAAAAACAACTAAACAAAAATTGTATTCAAAATTAAAAAAAAAAAATGATATTATTTATAATAACTTGTTTTAAGGTATATTTTATCCTAAAAAAAATAAAAAATGTTAGAAAGGGCCAAAGAGAATTCACTTTAAAAAACTGTATGCCAAAATTTTCTCAATTTACTTTTTATTATACTTAACAAATTTACTTTTCATTATGCTTATGAAAATACGATGATTTTTAAAAGAATTGATTTTTTCAAACAATTTCAAAAAAAATTATAAATTATATAATGTTTCCCAAAAAACTTGTATTCAAGCTTATTTTATCTAGAAAAAATAAAAATAAAATTGTTAAAAAGGACCGAAGATATTTTACTTAAAAGAACTGCATACTGAACATTTTTAAGTTTAAGTCAGCGAATTAACTAATTTTTAGACGAGAATCTCAAGAATACTTGGGTTACTTGTCATGAAATCGCTCAATTATCGTGCTCTAGTTCGCGCATGTCTATCCAAATTAAGTTTTTTAAGAGAAGACTAATGACGGTGGATCCTCACCTCATCCTCACCTCAAGTTTTTTTTTTTTTGCGACTTTTATCAAAGAAAAGTCTTTCCAATTTTTTATGACCTTCATTTGAGCCACTTATGCCCATTAGATTCTCATTCAGACCAATTCTCTTAACAAAGAGAAAAAATATCATAATTAAAGCATGTGGCACTCAATTCGGAAGTTAGGCGTCAGCTGCTTGCCACACGCTCGAGCGCGCAAATTCTCTGTGTATAGCCGCGGTACGCAAATTTCATGTCAAATACGCCGCTGAATGCAGAAGGAAAAAAAATATTCGTATCATCATCAACAACCCCTACAATGACATGACAACTCGCCGACTGGCTGGCTGGCTGGGTGGCGCTTGGTTGCTTGGTGTTCTCTTCTGCACGCCAACATAATACAGATGAACACATCGCATTGTGCGTAAATATGTATTTCTCGGTCAGAGAGCGCATAGCACCAAATTCTGTGCCGCTCGTCGAATCAGTTTTTTGTAGACATTTTTGAGTTATGGACGTGTTTACGGATGCAGCTAAATGAAGAACGGTACTGGCGGAGCGCGACCAAACTTTTTCCGTTTACTTACCTAATTTCTAGTTGTAATAGAAAACAGTTTTTTCAACTTTTACTTTTAATCTTACATAAACAAAGGTGGCTGAAATAATAGTATCAAATGCGCTGTCTTAAATTAATGAGTAATTATGAAAAAGTTGGTGAATTGTGTAAAAATGTGAATATATGAAAATATGAAAAAGTGAAGCAGTGCACGTACCTACGAAGGTATGTCAAAGTGCGAAATGTGAGTGTTGGCAAGTGTAAAGCAGAGCTAAATTGAAAAGCAGTAAAATCGAAAGCGATAGTCCGCAGTGGAAATTGGGACGACGAGGACAGCAACGGAAGGAAATTCACATTCTTGCATGTATGCAAAAACAACAGCAAAACGCAAAAGGGTAACAAAAACACACAACTGCGTCTGCCATAGCCATAGCCTAATTAGTGCATTGGGCGGATACTCGGTGCAGGCAAAAGTCGATGCCAACGCCGACAACAAAGTAAAGCTTTAGCGAAGTCATTTGGAAAATGCGTGTGTGTGCGAATGAGAGTGGCAAATAGCAAATGCGTTTAGTAAGTGGGCGCAAAGTGCGTGTTATGAGAACGGGAAAGGCAAAAAAAAACACGAAACCTAAATCGATTTGCCTCGTTGCAAATTTAAAATGTTGTGTTAAAGTGAAATTGCAACCAAAGTAAATGAAGTGCTTGCATGCAGAAACAAGTGCATATATATTTTTTTTTTATATAAAAAGCTTATAATAAGAGTTTTTTATGTTATAGTAGCGAAAGCTCATAATTTTCTGATGAGAAAGATTATAAGAAATAAATATAAATTTTAAGAACATAAAACGCGCGGGATTAGAAAATAATAAAAAACTTAATAACAACAACTTATGCTTTTGGAATGAAACAGTGTAGCCATGATTCAAATATTAAAGGTCTGCTCAATTGTGACATTAGATTTTTGACACTCCCTTACAAAAGGTTGCATTCAAGAAGGTGAAACAAGTGGCAAAAATTAAATTTTTTTGGTAGCGAAAAAAATATTTTTTTAGTTACATGGGAACAAACTGAGAACGGTTTTAAAAATAAGTTTTAATTTAATTGAATGTAAATACGTCTTTTATGGACCATGCATATTTCATATATGTCCATAGGTAAAAATATAAGTTACGAAGTTTTTTCATATATACTAGGCCCTTCAACAAGTTTCTTGGTTTGATACGAAGAACACAATTTTATGGTTTTAAATGCAGTTTATTATTCAGTATAGGCTCCCTGAATATCAATACAGTTGTTCCAACGAGATTCCACTTGTTCCAATGAGGTTCCATCTTTTAAGTAAGAATCTGGAAAAGCTGCAAAATACGCTTCCACAGCTGTTATGAAGAAAAACACTTTCCACGCATGCATTCATGGAAGTTGCTAGGAACCAAATCTGTTGAATACGGTTGATCCTCCAGCAATTCGAACTTTAATTCATGGATTTTATCCCTTGTCAAAATGATCTTGTGAAACGGTGCATTGCCCAGATGAAAAATATTTGTTTTTTCTTTTGCAAACTGGGAATTTTTTCACAATTTTTTTTTTTTCAGATGCTCTAAAAGGCTACACTAATATTCAGAATTTATTCTTCTCCTAATTTGCAAGTAATCCACGAACAAAATTTCTTTCGCATCCAAAAACACTGATGTTAACTCCTTCTTGGCCGATTTCTGGACACGAACTCATTTCGCAACCGAAGAACCAGGTTCGCACTACTCTTTAGTCTCATGTTTTGATTTAGAATCATGGCGATAGACTCAAGTCTCATCCATATTTCCGGCTTCAATCAAAGATTCGTTTGTCATGGCGCGTTAGCGTTCGCCATTCACTTTTGCCTCCTTTTTGCAGTAATATGGGCCGATGATTCCTCCAGCCCATAGGCCGCACCAAAAAGTTGTTTTCAATGTAGGTATATAATATTTTTTTTTTATTGGCTTCGGGTTGCTCTTCAGCGCAAATATGGTAATTTACTTATTAACGTAGCCATTCAGCCGAAAATGAGTCTCATCACTGATCGAAATTCGGGTCACAAAATGCAGATCTTCTGCGAGTTTTTCAAGAGCCCAACAACGGAAATTAACACGCTTTGAAAGATCAACCAACTCCAAATCTTGGATTAGCTGTATTTTACATGCTTTCAAACCAAGATCTTTGCGTAAAACCGCCCAAGTAGTGACATAAGATAAGTCAACTTATTGAGATCGCCGCCGAATCTATTCATTCGGGTCTTTCGCAAAACTTTCATTTTCAGCTGTAATATTCTCTGCACTTTGGGCTATGTGTAGTTTAGTCGGTCAAGTATCATTCAATAATGTAAAATTGTTATCAATTTTGCCGATGGTTTGTCGAATAGTGCGTTCGGTAGGACGGTTATGTACACCAAAAGGTCAAACATCTCACGCATCACTGCAACCCTTACAGGCCATCGGAAAGTAGAGGAGCATGCAGCTAGACTCCAGGGCTGCTTTGGTAAGCCTTTCCTGCAGCAAATTAATGAGATCTCAGACATCGAGATAAAGAATTTGCTGCTATACTTGGACCTCACTAAATGGATTTGTCTTAGAAGAACAAAAAAAAAACAAAAATCATACGAGAACGGTGGTAGTAAAACGGTGCTGGTCACTAATTAGGATTATTTCAATGGAACTACTCAACCACTTCAACAACAACACCAAAATATGGCCTGAGCGCGCGATGAACACTTTTCACTGAGCGTCGATTTTCGCAAACGTTGTTGAGGCGTAAGTCTTTCCATGATGAAAGGTCAATGAATACTGAAAAAATTATGTATTTATTTTGACACAGTCACGCGTGATCTGTCAAAAACACCTATTGGAACAAGTGCATTCAATCTGATCACCCTTCACTCCGATGAATGATGACCCGAATATTGCAATAAATCGATTGTGAAGTACGCTGGAGGCAAGTGGCGCCTTCTTGTTGGAGGCAAATGTTGTCGCTGTTTAGCTGATTAAGTTTTGAAATCAAACATTCAGTCAGCGATAGCGCTCGCCATTCACCGCGACGGCAGCTCCTTCCTCATTTCGAAAGAAATAGAAACCGATGCCGCTAGTGCTCTATGAGCCTCGCGAAATTATTTTTTTTTTTTAAGTAAATTTCCACAATTTGTAAGCGTTGTTGGCGTTAAAAGGCGTTAAACGCTTCATGATTGCTGACCAAACCTTAGGTAGGTAAGAGAAATGACTGAAGTACCACTCTGGCACTCCCCAAGTAGCACTAAAGCGCCGTTTTGATACCATAATGAGATCTCCAATGGGCAGATATCTTCAGCCAGCCAGAGCTGTTGATGTAATGGAGAAGATTGATGAGGTATTTTTGTGGCTCATAGACAAGGATTTTCTCCACAATTTGAACTTTAATGCCTATATTTTTTACAAAGTGAATCAGAAATATTACTTTTTAATATGTTTAAATTGGTATAAAATTCACAACTTTCTCATGGTCGACATCCAAGAATACCTACGTCTATTCAAATCGAAAACAAATATATTTTTACTATTAGTATTTACAATAATTAAATTATATTTTCCTGGAATTGGAGTAAATGAAGTACAAGGTGGCGCAAATTAATCATCCAATTTTGTTTTTGAATAACGTTGTTACTAGTGAGTATAGTATGGGACGATGCAAATCTTTCTTTTGAGCTTTACGTGCTCCATTGCTTACTGCATTGCAGCTGCCTAATTCACAAGTGTCAAATACGAGTGACATACATGTTCCGGTAGGGTGATTCATTTTGCGATACGATTGCAAGAGAAATAAGGTGAAGGAAATCGATGGGACTAAAGGAGAGAGTGGAGAAGGAGGGAGGCAGACGTGGGTTGAGTTACAGCTGTGTTAACCGCTTTATGCTGCTGATGAAGTACATAAGATTTCTGATATCATATCATACTACATCAGCAGCCATAGGAAAGAAGTGAAACTCCTCAAACGTCTCCGATCCACATGTAACCAGAAGGATTTTGCGACCTTTGTAAAAGGATATCGCGAATTTTGTGTGATTGCCTAGCTCTCGCTGAGTTGATGCGAAGCCCATCGTTCCAGGAGTAGAGCACAAGTTGTCAAGGGACTCCCAATCCTCTTCTTTTGCTAATAAACTAACTCACAGGGTCCTTTTCTGGCCAGCTCATCCACCTCGCAGTTTCCCGCAATGCCGCTATGTCAAAGAATTTGAATGCGATCGAAAGTGAAACCAAGCATTCCCTGATTAGTTTCGAATGCACCTTCATTGAGTTCAGAGCCCTAATTGCCGCTTGGCTATCGGTGTAAATATTTATTTCCTTGACAGTTATTACGCAAGTGAGTAGCCAAGCAGCTGCTTCTTTGATTGTGGCTACTTTGGTATGGGGCACAAGTGGACATAATTATGCCTTTTCCCAGCGGAAGATATTTCCTGCGAGCGCTTCCACCTGTTGATAATAGCCTAGCCCTTTCTCAAGCCTCCTATCTTTCAAGGCTTTGGAGCTGGCCCGTTCTTCTGCCAAGCAGTATACCAAGGATCCTGATCTAAATCTTCACATCAATAGTGATGTATGATATACCATATAAGGCCTCTTCGATTCCGCAAGAGTTAGCAAATGGCAAATACATGACCTCGTATAAGTAAGCATTTATTGATACCACGGGAAAAGAGCTGCCCAAAATAATATTTGTTTGGAAGAATGCGTATTAATGAAACCGCGTTTATTTAGGCAAACATTTCTTGTTTCAACTCGTTACTTGTGATGTTCGTGCTCTGCGCCTTTGTGACCCTTTGTGTTCTCGTTCTTCTCAATGTTGATTGTACACTTAAAAACTAATAACTGCAAGGAATGTGAACACGGCAGGCAGCACCAAAGAAGAATTCTCAATGTTGAAGTTGAAGTTTCTCTGTATACGCGAGGTCTAATGAAATTTTCTTGAAATGGAGTTGGCAGGATTGAAAATAGTTATATCAGTTTTATGTTATTAGGTATAACCATACTCGTTAGCTGCGAATCTTGCTCGATAACTTTGTTGTTGCTTTCACATTCTAATTTTTCGTCAAGTGAGTAGAGCCCAGAGATAGCGAGCAGAAAAATGCCGAATCGAAGGCGCCGTTCTATTTGTAACCAGAAGGGTTGACATCGGCAGTAATTGCTTTTACCACAAACCTCTGCTAATAAACTAACTAATGGATGTGACCAAGCTGTTAGATTCATAGAAGCATAAGGAATGGATAAATTAAGGTGGCAAGATTGCGAAGTGGGCCACGGATCACTACCATACCGTTACTATTCGCGGTAGTGAGAGGTAACACCACCAAGGATGATAGATTTCTCAGGTTTGGTCATTAAATAAGGTGAAAAACAAAATTGTGCCAGCAACTTCGGCTTTCACATGATAGAAGTACTCGTCAGC
The DNA here is from genome assembly GCA_037575425.1 of Anastrepha fraterculus. NCBI lineage: Eukaryota > Metazoa > Arthropoda > Insecta > Diptera > Tephritidae > Anastrepha > Anastrepha fraterculus. The sequence continues at coordinate 167,926 of JAYXIM010020330.1, read as the reverse complement.
CAAATTCTGCCCATTTATTTCAGACGCATTCAAACACGGCCGTAGCCGAATAGGCTGGTGCGTCACTACCATTCGAAACTCACAGAGAGAACGTCCATTCGAATCTCGGTGAAACACCAAAATTAAGAAAAACATTTTTCTAATAGCGGTCGCCCCTCGGCAGGCAATGGCAAACCTCCGAGTGTTTTCTGCCATGAAAAAGCTCCTCATAAAAAATATCTGCCGTTCGGAGTCGGTTTGAAACTGTAGGTCCGTCCATTTGTGGAATAACATCAAAACGCACGCCACAAATAGGAGGAGGAGCTCGGCCAAACACCCAAAATGGGTGTACGCGCCAATTATAGGTATACATATATATTCAAACACCCGTCCAATCAGTCGTTGTTCGGACGCAACATGGGTGGGGGTTGTGCTGATTTTTTCGTATATCATCAAAACAATCTCAGGGTTTTAGTAAACAAACCGATTCATAACTGATTCTGTCAAATTCGCTGAGAGCCGGTTAACGGTGTGACATTGGTCGCACCTGTAAAAATATTTTCACCATGAGCGCTACTATCATACAATCACAGAGGCCTGATTGGTTTGCTGAACACCATATAAGCACCTCATGTGGAATATCCCTCGTAGTTTATGCTGGATTAACTCCACGAAGTAAAGATCTCAACCCACATTATATGGCTCATTATTATGCACTAAATGAATTGCATACTTTTCGATAATCCCAATCAAATTTGCACGTAACATAAATTTTTGTATCCTTAAAAACAATAAAAACAAATACAAAAATGAGGATTTAAAAAATAGCCATAGTTTAAAATAAAAATTAAATGAAAGCAAAAAAAAAAACACTCTTACAAAACAAAGTCCGCAACCAGCACAAAACATAATACGAGTACAAAGAAGTGTTGTGACAAAACGTATTAATGTTTTTTACGATCAAAATATTGTAAATATATTAACAAATAATAACATTAAAATTGGCACAGGAAAACACACTTAATAACGTTAGCCAGTGGTGGAATTTATGTACATTTTAATTGACAGCGAAATTTTGTTTGAATATTTAGTGGAAGCGTGCACATGTCGACAACTAAACTCGCTGCTTCGGTCTGGCACTGTACAGTGGTCGAAATGACCGATCTAGCGGAATTTAATTCATATCTCGAAAAGAAGAAGTGCTACATTAATTTTTTTATGCACACACGAAGTAAAGTTTTTAGAATATTTGAAAAAATAAAAACTTTATCTAATTTTTTTATTTCCATTTTTTGTAAAGGGTTTTTCAATTGGCGCGGTTCGATTTTGGCGCCCTGTGGCAGCCATCTTGTTTTGGTGACATCTGTCAAATCTTTTGTTTATTATTCAGTTGTTTATGCCAAATCATCGTGGCAAGTTACACGATTGAACAGCACGTTCAAATGATAAAACTTTATTATCAAAATGAGTGTTCATTAACGCAAACGTTGCGCGCATTGCGCCCATTTTTCGGTAGACGTGGTGGCCCTTCCAATTTCTTATGGCCCATATTGAACCATATGGACCTAGACGATACAGGACGGCGCTACGTGCGACACAGCAAACGCCATTTTATTCCATTTCAACATCTACCCGCCCATATTGAAAAACCCTTACATGCCTTGAAACGATCAGGCCATTCAGCACGGTTTCCATGGATATTGACGTCGCTGCTCGAACCGATGATTGTTTGAGAACCTCTAAATTTCTGTGAAGCCTTCGACAGGTCATGTTTTCCAATTCTGACCACAAACCGTAGTCCAATGGATTCAGATCTGGACTTCAAGACGGCAAATCTTATGCGGCTATGAACCCAGGAATATTGTTTTTAGTCACTGCTGGGTGGAAATCTTGCTGGAAGTTCCAGCTCTTTCCATTGAAGAGAGTACTGCTAATCTGCTTCAATACGTCTTCTAATACATCCTCCTCTCCGAATTTTTTTCAAAGAAATGAAGAGATGTAACGCCTTTACAAGACACTCCCCACCAAACCATTACGGAGGCTGGATGATGGCCACGCTGAACCCTTGGAACAACATTTTTTCCGAAGTTTTAGAAGTTTTAGCATAGATTTTGTCGTTTTGCTTATTAAAAACTTCTCCAACAGTGAAAATTTCATCATTTCTCATCTGTGAAAAGAATATTTTCATTGCCGTTGACAGCGTCTGCCACCGAAGAAGCTGCTTGCATCTGTCGAGTGTAACTTTCTTCAAACAATCAACTTTCTTCGTCAGAAGATGATCTGTTGCGCGACGGAAGACTTTCAAGTGAAGATGATCTCATCCATCATGGCATGGATCTGGATAGTTGATACATTCATTTCCCAGAACAAAATTTTCTGTTTTCTAAGGGGACTTCTGTGCATTTTTTCTCGAATGACTTTTATGGCTGGTTCGAAGAACATGAGAACGATCACTTCTTTTGCTGTCTGTCACTTTAGACGTTTGAGAAAAACGATTGATCGGGCGCTAAGCAAACATTCTCGAAATATTAGGATTTTTTCAGCAATTCGTAAATCTCACTTGCACTTTTTCTAAACTTCCGTAATGGAACTACTGCAATGCGATTTTCTTAGCTTCCCAATTCATTTGTTAGCAAGCGAAATTTGCCACGAAACTGAGTATAGTTTGTGAGTAGACAATGCATACTAGCAAAAGCAAGAAAAAAAAGGACTTTTTTCTACGGATTTGTGCTCGCCATATGCATTTTAAAGTTTGTCACAGAATTTATGGCAAGATTAAATATATTTTTTTAGTTATATCATAGCATTTACTTTAAACTAAAACACTTCAATTAAACTAAAATTGAATTTTTTAACTAAACGAGCGTGTTTTAGGAGGCGAAATAAGAAGACGAGAAAGTGTTGGCACTTGACGCAAGACTTGTTACGTTTGAAAGCTCACAGCTGCGCGAATATACAAAGCAAAACAAAATTAATCCCTGCAACGGATTATTGTTTAGGAAAAAATACCAATTTTGGCGGCATCTCACAACTTAAAATTTTAATAAAATCCCGCTACATCGCTCATTTCGACCACTGTGCGCTGTCAGCTTTAATTCAACGAACTAAAATTGTTGGCAATGACCAACACAACGATGGCCACCGCCCTACGCAAAAATAAAAATCACGAAAATATCTTATTAGCGTAAGCAGAAATTCGTGTATAAATATTTTTGAGAGCAGTGAACAAATAGCACACGATGAGTATATATAAGTGTGTATGTACATATGTATGTACATCCATGTCGCACCAAAATATACTGGTTGACAGAATATTTGTGTATATATGTGCGTGTGCAATGCGCGAAAAAGAACACTTATGCGAGCAAAATGCGTGTCAGGGTTCTTGCTGGCCCTAAATATGCGCACACATACATACACACAAATAAATAAGTCGCAAAATTTAGAGTGCAAAATAAAACGAAATGGTAAAAAATTTCAATTACAAAACATTTCATTTGATATAAAGCAGAAGAACCAAACAACCAAACAGTCAAAATATAATACATCAATAAAATCTGTGCAAAAAATTCGTAAAAGTGCACTTAAAAACTCTCCTCGTTCGACATCCTTAGAGAGAGAGCATATTTTTACAGCACATTTTACCGTTCTTAACGCGCTTTTAACATTACATTTTTTTTATTGCCCAGCACCGCCAGGCCGACACGAATGAATTGAATGTTGATAATAATAAGGTTTGGGGGTGTGCGTGGTGGTTGTTTAGGGGTTGCCATGACGGCCCTTGTGTGACATTTGCTATCGCCATCATCACACAAGTGTATGCCACAACATAACCACGAACATGGCAGCTACATACATACACACGTACGCATTGTATGTACACTACCTTTGGCCACCACAAGCCGTACTGTGTTGCCCCAGACACATCACAAACAGCCCCGGTTGATTGTCGCAACCAACATTCAATGGCTATTTCGTGCGCTGCATACACCTACGCCAACACTGTCTAGGTAAAATATCCTCGATCTCATCTCCTTACAGCCGCAATCAAACGGCATTGCTTAGGGCTGTGCTGAATGTCTAGCGCCTTTCAACTTTTCCCACTCACTCAATAGTAAAAGTGACAAGTCGACCGTCAAGTGTACGACAACGTAAATTGAAAGCGACTTTCAGAAATTTAACTGCAAAAATTTTGCTGATCCCATCCCGCTAACAGCTTATTGTCAGACAAATGTGTTTTTATACCCATGCGCACTTGTGCACAAGGGTCTTATAATTTTGCTTATAAAGGGTGGTTAAGTTTCAAGGGCCGTTGTTAATTTTAAATAAAATACATTTTTTTAGGTAATTATTGTCATTTCTCTTTATTATGATAATATTGGTATGGCTCAATTCAAAATATGAGCCAAATGACCGCCGTGATCTCGGCGGCAAACCTCCATCCGATGGTCCAAATTTTCGATGACGCTGAGGCATAATTGAGGCTCTATGCCGTTAATGTGCCGAATTATCTCATCATTTAGCTCTTGAATTGCTGGTTTATCGACATACACCTTTTCGTTCAAATAACCCCAAATCAAAGAAGTCCAACAGTGTCGTTGACGTTTAGGTGTGGTTCACATTCAACATCGGCCCTTGAAATTTAACCACCCTTTATAACGGTTGAATCTAACAGCATAAAGACTGATAAATACGAGGGTCATGGTTTATATTTTTTGGCCTTAAGCTTTTACAGATTTGTTAGATGTTATCTGACGTTTCCATTACAGTATTTTACCATAAACGCACTCAGAACATTTTGATGTGTGAGCCATATTCGTGTTGTTTTTTGTGTTGTTTACAGTGGCTTAAAATTCAAATGAAGCAGTGCACATTTACGGCCGATTATTTTTCACAATTTTCGACGTGAATTAACAATACAAGTCTAGATCGAAGAACTAAATCATTATATGGCGAGCAAGAACCATCCTTTAACTATATATAGGGTAGGATGGTTCGCATAGCATTTGCCCTTAACGGCTCCCCACAAAAAATAGTCCAACGGGCTTAAATCACAGCTCCGAGGCGGCCAATTGATATCGGAATTTCGGCTGATTATTCGGTTTTCAAAAGCGGTAGCCAAAAGTTCGAGTGTAACTTTGGCAGTGTGACAAGTTGTACCGTCCTGTTGAAACCAAATGTCGTCCATGTCATCCTCTTCAATTTTTGGAAACAAAAACTCGTTGAGCATGTCACGGTAACGCTTGCAATTTACTGTAACCGCGGAGGAAGAAGAAGACTCACCACTTTGGAAATAGGTTTTCAATGTTTCCCAACTTTGTTCAAGCGTATAGCGTCCCATTTCATCAATGTCAAACCTTTAAGTAAATTATGAACACATTTGACACGTTTCCTTAATTTTGGTGTTTCACCGAGATTCGAACTTACGTTCTCTCTGAATTTCGAATGGTAGTCACGCACCAACCCATTTGGCTACGGCGGCCGCCATAAAAAGTGATACAATGAATATTTTCGTGGTCGTGAGTAAACACCGACAAACTCCCGGAAGGTCTTACAAAATCATTTGTTTTACCGGCAAATTTCGATGCTTCAGAAAAGGAGACTGTTGAGCACTTTCTCTGTAAATGTCCGGGCTTGGCAGCTAGACGATTAAGATCAGTGGGTGCTCCTTTCTTCGACAGCCTGTGTCAGTGCGCCAACCTAAATGCCATAATCTTCTCCATTGTATCAACAGTCTGGCTGGCTGTAGATATCTTTCTGTTGGTGATCTCATAATGGTAACAAAACGGCGCTTTGTGCTGCTTGAGAAGTGCCTGAGTGGGACTTAAACCTTTTCTCCCACCTATGTACCTATAGAAGAGTCAATTTTGCCATATTTATTTGTCCGTTCCTCCATGCGCATGTTAACTCGAGTGAATATAATTGGGCGAAACCCTCTCATATAACGGTAATTTTCAACCAAAAAAAATCTCACGCGACTCTTTTATAAATAAAGTAAAATTACTCACATATGATACAAATAACTAACTCAAACAGAAAAATACGAGTCAAACAATTTAAATTTTTTGTGTGTAAATGCCTGTATCAACGATGGAGAGAAAAATGGTGTGGTGCCTATCGTAGTACCGTTACTTTGATCTCAGCAAAGTTGCCAATATCAGCTGATTTTTGTGAGCCCACTCTACATGGTTAATGGTTAATGGTAGTAAAGGGTTAAGGTATGGGCCTTTAGCACTGCGACCATATTGACCTATTGTGCACCCTATGCTGTCTATTGACTGTTAAGTATGCTTATGAATTGTACTAGCTCCTTCTGAGGGAGTGATTGTAGGGTTTCATCTATAAGCATGAACTTGTTTGAAAACGTTTTCCTTCTATGCGTCAACCCCGGACATTCGATGATGAGATGTTCTATAGACTCCTCATCTTCGCAGCAAAATCTGCAGGTGCTGGTGTTAGTTATGCCAATTTATGTAAGTGTTTGTTGCAGGTGAAGTGACCCGTGAGGGCGCCTGTGAGAGTGCGAATGCTCTTTTTGTTTAACGTGAGGGCCATGTTAGCTCTTTTAGCATTGAAACTTAGGAGCTTTTTGGAGTGTCTAAGACCCTCTATGTTGTTCCAATTCTGATTTATTAGAGTTTTGGCCCAGTATTTTACTTTTTGTTTTAGGCTGTTTTTGTTAAATCCAAACATGGGACTAGGTCCGATGAAATTTACCTCTGCACCTTTTTTGGATTGAAAGTCTGACTTTTCGTTGCCGTCATATCCCTCATGTCATGGTACCCAAATTTATGAGACATTGTTTTTGGATGCCAGGTTATTGAGTGTGGCATTCTAAGAGAGTTTTTGAGTTGTAGGTATAGCTAACTAAAGCTTTTAGAACTGATTGGCTGTCCGAGAGTATTCTAATCTTTACTCTCTTGTGGTTTCTACGTTGCATGATGTTTGCTGCTTCCATTATTGCGTATAATTCTGCTTGGAAGATGGTGGTGGAAGGGGAAGATTCTGGGTCCCACTACTCCTGCTCCTACACCATAAAGTGTTTTCGATCCATCAGTGTACCATTTTTGTGAATCATCATTCATCCATTTTGGGTTTGTTTTCCACGCGTTCCTCTCAGGAAAGGTAACTGTGTATCCGCCACTCTACATAGTTGATTATATTATTTATATTACCATTTTTGTCTAATTCTAACAAAATTTGCCACGATTTCAATTCCCCACTTGCGTCCTTATATTTATCGTTCTTATTTTTCCACAATGATGACTGGCTTTTGCACAAATCTATAAGTTCCTCAATAAATGTTTTGCTTAATGTTGCCATTTGTCCGCTCATGTGCGCACTTCGAAATTTTTTTGAAATATAGAAAGGGTGAAAAAAGGGAATATGCGAATATTCATCTCGCCTTTTAAACCAATCCTGCACACAAATTGAACGACTTTTTTTCTTTCATGAAACTTAAATCGTCATCAATTCCACACGTGTGTGGCGTAATGAGTTTCAACCGATTGTTTCAATTTGTATCCCGTCTGGGGCCTGCTTTGTATGTGTGTGTGAGATTTGTTCACTTTATTTACATTTATTTTTCTTTGTTCTTCTTCTTTTCCTTCGAGTAGGCAAATTTCTTTCTCGCAACCGCTGTGTTGCGTAGTTTTGGATTTGAAAAAGCACTAAAATGCTCATTTAAAGAAAAAAAAAACAAATTTTTATGGAATTACTTAAAAAACTTTGTAGGCTTGACAAATTTTGTGTGTGTGTGTGTGTTTTTTGTTAAATAAATGTATTAAGGTTATGTACAATAAACTGTATGGAAAAATCAGAGTTTTAAAAATACATCCTTATATTCAAAAATATGAATAAATAAAAAAATAATCAAAAAGGTCGTTATGATTTCTGCAGCATTTTTTTTTGTTTGTTTTTGGTTTTTTTTTTTTGTATATTTTACTCTAATTACATCTCTATGGTTTTTAAAATTTATAGAAAGGTTTTAAGTATTAACAAAAGTTGAGAAAAGAGAATCCAATATTCTAGCATAACCTCAAAAGTAGCAAAAAATGAGATTTCCTCTTTCGAAACATCAAATTTTATAAAAATCAACAAATTTTTTATTGCTCTTACATCTTCTCAGCATAAGCTTTGAATGTGAGAGTGGCCCTTTTTAGCCTTTAATCAAAAATTATACAATTTGGTAGCTTCAAATTCAAAAAAAAAGAAAACAACACCGAGCTCTAAAATTTCCGCATTTTGTGTATAAAAAAGCACTGTCTGCACCCATCAATCTTATTTCTATTATACTTGAAATTTATCTCGACAACGACTTAATAAAACTGGCCCAAGATGAGATAAAAATCATTGCCACTTTTATACGTTAAGATAAAATTTACGTCCGTCCATATGACATTATCAACTATAACCCGCATTGTCTAAGCCTTTATTCCATTCAAAAAATTAACAGCCAGCCAAAATTAGTTCTTACTAAAATGTGCGTGGGTATATAAAATTCGGCCGCAGCGAATTTAGCTCTTCCTCACTCCTTTTTATTTCTTTTCTTTTTTGATTGCTTGTTTTTCTTGATATACTTGCACACTTCAGTTACCTGTGGGTTGGCTCTGACGCTGTGTCGGTGCTCGTTAATATCAGTATTTGCCCAATAAACCTACAAAATGGATAACTCAATTGAACACTATTTGAGAAAGCGATGAAAGTGAGTAATTTACGTACTTCTAAACTAAAAATGTAAATATTCATTAGTAAAGTCAGCATTTTTCTAACTATTTTATCTTAATTTTATAAAAGAATGATAAAAGGGTATATTTGCAAAGCGAGAGAGACTCTGCCTTAGATGGCAACGAATGATTTTTTTTTCGCCAATGAACATCCAGAACTTGGGTATAGTTGGTGCTCTGAACTTTTCCAAAACGTTTTGAATCGAAATGAAATAATAAGAAAATGAATAAAAACTAAAAAATAGGGAACCATTTCATAGAGATTAGGTATCACATTAAAAAAGTTACTTTTTGGTAAGGCTTTCAGAGCGGTTAAGATTTCCGACCATTTAAATAACAAAACTTCTTAGTTCAACAAACCGACTATGTAACACATGGCCTGAAAAGTCCCAGGCGTAGCAAATAGATGGCACTAGTTTTATTGCATTCACCATTTTTTCAGTTAGTACTAACCTTGAAAAGACAGCTGTTAAAATTTCATGATATTGCATTCATTGGTTTATGAATTATTGTGCTAAGAAAACATACCGTTCAAGCAAAGCTATGGTTTGAAAAGTGTTATGTGTACTCCGTACCATCAGAAAAAATAATAAAACGATGATTTTCTGACTTCAAACGTAGTCGTAGAGAAACCGAAGACGCACAACGCAGTGGCTCGCCAGATTTGACTCCCAGGGACTAGTGGCTGTGCGCAGACCTGAAAAAAAAATGTTTGCAATAAAAAACATTCCGCTCGAATGAAAAGGTTATCGCTGAAACTGAGACCTATGTGTTTTGAGGCAAAATATGAGTCGTTCTACAAAAACGGTATTGAAATGTTAGAGCGGCTCTGCACTTCGTCAGATAAAAAATAGGAGAGTTAGTTCAAGCAAATACTAATAATACTACGCTGTAGGAGTAAGCTTAGGATCTGTACGAGACTAAATCTCCAAAATTAATACAGGTTCAGGGAACAGAGAGAGCAAAAGGTATCAGCACGTCCTTAATTATTTAATTTTTTAATAATAATTTTTTTTTTTTTGCTATGAAAATTAAAAAATAATAATATAAAAGACTCGAGTACTAGTTTAAATTAATTAGAGAGAGAGAGAGAGGGAGTACAGATGTGACAATCAGGTTATCCAAGTATATGTAATCTACACGTATTTTAACTTAAATATATACATATGATTGGCGCGTATACCCCTCTTGGGGGTTTAACCAAGTTCTCCTCCTATTTGTGTTGTGCGTCTTGATGTTGTTCCACAAATGGATGAGCCTACAGGTTGAAGTCGACTCCGAACGGCAAATGATTTTTATGAGGACCTTTTTCATGGCAGAAATAAACTCAGAGGTTTGCCACTGCCTGCCGAGGGGCGATCGCTATTAGAAAAAACTTTTTCTTAATTTTGGTGTCTCACCGAGATTCGAACCTACGTTCTCTCTGAATTCCGAATAGAAGTCACGCACCAACCCATTCTGCTCGCGGGCGTATTTAAACTTGGAAGAGATAAAAATTGCTGAAATATCATATTACAGTATCGCACGTCAGTGTTTAGAGCAGAAGTCAACCGTATCAACGCTGCACTTGCCATACATACGCGTGTTTGCAAAAACCAATTATGGTTTGTATTTCCTTTAACAGCAACAACAAGAGAATAAACATACAGTTTTATAATAATTTTTAGACAGACGAGAGGAAAAAGTGTAAGTCGAAGCGCTTGGAAAAACCTTCGACTTCCTTCATGTCATGAAAATTTAATAACCTCTAAGGAAAGCAATTTTTGCTGTCCTTCAACATGCAATCATCTCCCTCCGCTGATTTCAATATCAATAACACATACAAACCCGGTCGGATATATTCAAATTCAAAGGTAATAATTTTATATGATGACTAAAAAAGAAGCACGAGCACAACAATGAACTGCCGGGTGCCAAGAGTTGCTAGCCAGCTGGAGGTTCGTTATTAATGCTATTTCTGATTTTTGTACGTGTTTGTGCATGTGTACGTGTGTGCATGTCAAATGCTGTATCAAATCATACAAATAGTGAGGCACATGCGATGAAGGTTAGTCAGAGCAGAGATTGCACCAAATGATTGGTAGGCACTAACACTCTAAAAATGGCTGGCATTTAATATCACAAAAGCCTAGAGGCAAATTAATTAGTTAATAACTCAAATTATTCGGATGAAAGGATTATTGACTATTTATTTATAAACATTTGCATGTGATGTCAGTTAGTAGCTTCAAGCAAGATTTGCATAGTATATTCCGTCGAAAAAAAAAACATAATAATAAAAATAAATACCGGAAATTGGTCAATAAAACATCAGACATTTATTATTGATTCAAATTTATTTTACCACTTTTAAATTGAGTTCCTTTCGAAATAGAACTCTTATACATGCATGCATACACACATAATTGGCGCGTACACCCTTTTTGGGTGTTTTGCCGAGCACCCCCTCCTATTAGCGGCAGGCTTCTTGATGTTGTTCCGCAGAAATAGACTCGGAGCTTTGCCATTGCCTGCCGAGGAGCGGCCGCTATTCGAACCTTTTGATTTTGGTGTTTGATGAACGGAGATTTGAACCTACGTACTTCCGAATGGTAGTCACGCATCCAGCATTCAGTTACGGCGACCGTCGAAAACTTATACAAATAAATAATCTGATATTTTTTAAGCACCTTTACTAGAATCAACTTCGAGTTCTCTTTTATGCTTTTCATTTATGAAAAACGGGTACCACGAAGTGGTAATTTGAATATTAGAAGGAGAAAAAAAAGTTTGATGAAGTTGAAAGTTGGAATATTCCCAAGCAAAATGCATACGTATTCTCCACAACCCTTGCCTCTTTCGACGAACTCGCTCGCTCAAGCGTAAAATTTACTGTCCTTATTTACTTTTTTTGAATTTTAATATTCGGCCTTTTTAACTGACTAACTAATTACTAAATTTTGCATAAATAATTGATATACAACTTTACAAGATCAGACACTGCGCACTAATTTTAACTCTACTTGCCAGTTTGGGCCTTGTCTTGCAATAGGATAGGGGGCGTCCATAAATTACGTGAGGTGTTTTTTTCAATTTTCACTCTAATTCAATTTCTACTCTAATTCAGTCCATGGAGAATCATGCGCGGTTTCAAGAGAGACTATTGAAACCAACCTGTCCATATGATTTTCAGTAAAATCATGTGCTCCTTCAACTTCGTTCTAATCTGGCCACTCTAAGCCGTTGACGCTTGCGCACAGTAACTCATTAGCTCGTCTTGTGACAATCCGTGAGGGTCGCACTTTGCGGTACATACGCGCTTGCTTAGCTGGTGCAATGTGAGCTGCTCGCCTGTGCTCTGCAGCTCTTGTGATAGATGCGAAGTAAATACCGCATGTACTGCAGCATATTTTCTCTAAATCATCACGTATACTTGGGCAATAGAGATTTAGAAATGGAGCAAATGATTTTCCGTCATGTTCTTTAAAGCCCGGAATTGTCAAACGTCAACCTGGGTGATAGGGCGTTCGGCTCATAGTGGCGCGAAAACAACCGACGGGCTACACTGTACCGCAAATTCAGATTAAATTGAGCTATTTGGTATAAAACAAATATGGTGGTTTGACAGTAGTAATGTATAACGTCGAAGTATGAATGAAATTATTTTCTTTCGAACGAATTAGTGAATGATCTTAATCATACTACGATTACGCTTGAGATTAAATCTTAAGCATGTACAATTTTTTTGTTTCAATCAGAAAAAAAATTGCGTGATATTTGCCGAGACCCCCCCTTCCTCCAACGTAAGATTAGGTGAGATTTGACTCGACCCCCTCCCCCCCTTAAAAATCTCACGTAATTTATGGACGCCCCCATATGGATCGTAAAGACCTTGACTAAGAATCGCCTCATATACAACTGATTTCGTGGTTCATTCAAACAGTTAACCAAGGACGTTAACGGTTCTATCAATAACACAACAGCGGCTTCTTAAAGGACAAATAGCAAAGAGACTGAGGTAATATTTTAGGTATGCATGTCTTTCAATTAGGGTAATGTGTAATGTTATGACAGTTTTGACAAACGAATTTTGTACACGAATTATATGTACACAGTAGAAGTTTTTGCTATTGCTACCATGAAATCAATTTGGCTTGACAATTCTATTAAAATAATGCAATTGTGTAATGGAAATGGTAGATCTGTAAAAGTTCCAGTTCGCTGGTTTTTCTTCAGGGGGCAGCTCCTTCAGCCAACGAGTTTTTCAATAATTTTTTCCGAAAAACTGAAAATATTTATTATCTTCAAATAAATTATATATTGATATTCACGGTTTAATGCATTTATAAAATTTTTTTGGAAATAAAGAAAAAAATGGCGGTACTACAGCTGCTCAAACGTGGCTCATTTAATATGCGCTGTGGAATGTACAGCCTTTTGTAATCAACCAGGCAAAAAATTTTAATTAAAACAAGTTATTCTGCTTGGCACTTACCAATTTTAAACGAAAAAGAAGAAAATTTGATGTTAAAAGGAATAAAATTACACTTATTATAAACAAATTGTCAATTAAAAATATACTTTGAGGTACCTGAGAGGCCAATATGTTAAAGAAAAAAAAAATAAAATTAAAAAAAAATAAAATTTTAAGTTGATATCTTGTTTACTTTTTGAGTTATTTTTGACAGCGCGGAAAAAAAGTTCTTCGAGAAAAACGCGATTAAAATTTTGGTTTTTACTCATCTTTCGTTCGACGCTCATCACTTCACTGACTTTATATGGACTTTTTAGATTGCTTATTAAGCTTAAAACATTGAAACGGTATTCTTTAGATTGTAAATGAATTTTTAAAGCAAAATAAAAGGAAATTTTGAAGTACTAGAGGAGCTGCCGCCTTTAAATACAAAAATCATTTTTGTATTCTAAATTGCCGCATCTGGGCTTCTCAACGTCCAATAACGATTTTTCAGGAACCTTTGCTCACTTAATGGGTAACTTTTGTCGTGATAACGTCTTATAATTCGATGTAGCAGGCTGCACGCACCAAAAAATGCGTCGTTATCTTGCTCATGCGTCGTTGCCGTGCTTGAACTGAAAGCGAGAGCGCAGAACGAACGACAAAGAGGCACAATCGGCCCCCGCGTTCGGCAACGTTCGACATCTGCCTCTCTCCTACTTGACTGAGTATATATATGTATGTACATGCGCATATGTATATAAATATTTTGCGCATATTTGTATTTGCATATGCCTTCTTCCTGTGTTCCTGGTAATGAACCATTTCTCTGTTGAGAATAGGACGATGATAGAAAAAGTAGGAAATGAAAGGGAATGTTTCGAGTGTAAAGTGTCTTGAAAAAGGCAAATCGATGATGGTGCCTCTTATTGTTGTTGACTTATTAACGTCTGATGCACAATCGAAATTGAACATATCTTTCATGAATTTGATTAATGTTTCGTCATTTTTCACGTTTGTGTAAATGTAATTTGATCAATTCCATTGTGATTCCATTTACCTCCTTCTCTATATCCATACAAAATATCTATCAAACAAATAAAATTAAAATTTTCTTTCGAAAAATGCAACCATTCCATCAGTATTTTCTTATGACGTTGTCACATTAAACTATCGTCAGTAAACCGACTTTACAGACAGCCTCTTTTTTGGTGCGCTATGTGGTTTTGAGGCAAGATTGGGATAATTTTTCGAAAATTGCGTTAGAAATGCGGTTGCGGTCAATGGATTGCGCATTTTGGTCAATTATTGATGATTTGGATATCACTCACATGTATAATAGTTTCAACGGGATGGTGCCGCAGGTCACACAGCTACCGACACAATTAATTTATTTTCAAACCAATTTTCCTGATCGCATAATTTTACGTAATTCAGCTGTTAATTGGCCACCTCGACCGTGCGATTTAACATCACTGGGTTATTTTATGTGTTGCTATGCTCGGCCACCATAGCCGAATGGGTTGTTGTGTGGCCACCATGCGCAAGTTCGTGGGTTCGAATCTTCTTGCATGAACTCCAAATAATAGAAAAAGTTTTTCTAATAACAATCTCCTCTCGACGGGCAATAGCAAACCTCCGAATTTCAGCCATGAAAGGCTCCTCACAAAAAACCGTTTGCCGTTCGGAGCCGGCGTAAAACTGTAGATCCCTCCATTTGTGGCACAACATCAACGACAACGCACACTACATAAAGCAGAAGGAGCTCGGCCAAACCCCTAACAGAAGTGAATGCGCCATTTATTTATTTATTTTTTTTTTTATTTAGATTACATTATACTCAGATGCGATATTATGCTTACGCATTTCAAGTTGTAACAAATTCGCTTTCAATCAGTTAAATCCTCCAGATATTTATCAAATGAATCGGATTATACAAAATGGTAATATATTTAAATATGTGTATACTTGGAGTATGTTTGTTTCCTGCGACCGAGTGCCTTTACAATTTTTGGCGGTTATCATAAAATCCTTGAATCAAAAATGAAATACCCATACACTAACAAAGCTAAGCTTAAGGATAATCTTTTAAGTAGTTTGACAACCATTTCTGTTTTAAATCGCATCAGCATTGCGTCCCGCAAGGAAATTACAACCACACAATGGCACAACCACAACCAACACCGTTATTTTCATAAGGCCATGGCAGCGGTTTTGATTTAGCTTCATTGGCGTCACCGACGCTACTCACTTTTCCCTTAATTTGACACAAAAATGAAGCATTTCATCGAATCCAAAATACAAGAGAAACATTTCCTTTCATAAATGCTAGCATCCGTTTTGTTGTTGTGAAAGCTTTCTTGGCATGCTCACTTTTGTTGCTGTCTGCTTTGGCATTGTAGTGCTGGTTGTTGACGTAGCGTGATTTGTAACAGGTTGCTGACTTTGATGCTTATTTGAGGACTTGCGTGTGTACACCGTTATGTTTTATAATACGTAAATAAATATAATTACACGTAAATATCTGTATACTTAATTGCAGCGGTTATAGGTTTTATCACTTATTTCGTCCTTTCTTAACTATCTGTACCATTCCTGCTACTGCCCTTTATCCAGGGTGATTTTCTTTATAAATAAAACACAAGAAAAAATGGGTGCCCTTGCGAGGGGCCCACTTGGACAAATATTGTGATACCAAACAAAAGAAAAGGGAAAGAATCAGATAGGTGGAAAAAAGGAAGAAGGGACTTTGGATGAGAGGAGGACGCCCAGCAGTAGCGATTTCCGTTCGTTTTAACCACTTCAGGCTACTGATGAATTACACCAGATCCGTAATATTTAAATCCGCAACATCCGCAGGTGTAGCGAAAAAGTGAAAGTCCAGATGTCTAAACCTTTGCCCAACGAGAGCAGAGCAGCAGAGAAAAAGGGGCTGATGTGATTCCACCTCACCCTCAGGCAGTTGCTGCAGAAAGGACTCGAAGAAATATCAAGTCTCTTCGCATTGATACCTAACGGACTTTGTTCTTTAAGAATACCCAAAAAATTCGAGATCTGCAGCTTTGTTAACCATAGCAGTTCCCTCGAGCGCCACCGATCTATTCGTGGCCAGAAGGATCTCGCGACTTTGCTCGTTTGCGCACTAGCCCGGCGCTTGCTAAGTTGACGTGAGGCACATCTTTCCAGGATCAGACTACGGGTTCTCAAAGGAACCTCAATCCTCTCATTTTGCGATGCAACCATTTTCAGGGTCTCCTGTGAAGCCAACTTATAAGCCCAGCAGTTAACCTCTATACCGCTGTGATCGAGAACCCAAATAAGCCTAATATCGAAGTGTTCGGATGCGATCAGGAGGGAAGTCAAGCATTCTCCAACTAATTTCGAACGCACAAACAACGAGCCCAAGGTCGTAATTGCCGCTTGGCTATGGGAGTAGATATTTACATCCTTTACAGTAATTACAGAAGTAAGCAACCAATCCAATGGTTCCTCAATTGCGTCTACTTCCACTTGAAAACACTACAATGGTCCGGTAGCCTTAATTTCAGATTAACGGAAGCACCTTGCAGAATACTCCCCCACCAGCTATTCCGTCAAATTTCGAGCCATTCGCAAACATGTTTGCCATGCCGTGCCTCCAAAAGTTGCACAACGCCCACTCCTCCCTTGAGGGAATATGAATAGAAAAAGTTCCGCTCAGACCTGGCGAGGGTGTACAGCGATCCAGTAATAATTTATCCAGGATAAACTCAAAGTTCTTAAGAATACTAGAGTGTCCGTAGCTTAAGTAGCTTATGGCCCGAACACCTAAATATGATTGCGGCGCGTGAATCGGCTGTTTTTCCTGACCTTAAAAAGCTTCTTATCATGTCTCGATAAAGTTTACCATTTCTTACAAATAAAAATTAAATTAATTACCACTTTAACAGACAAAAGACAATTTGTGAGTATCGCAGGCGATGGAACAGAAGCGGTATAAGCTTTACAACGACATAGACATGGTGTAGCGAATAAAGATCCTACGTTGGCTGGGTTATACCCATGTCGTCCGATTGGATACACACACTCCGGCTCTGAAAGTATTCTATACAATACTAACTGGTGGTAGCAGAGGAAAGGGAAGACCTTCCCTACGTTGTAATGATCAGGTGAAGGGGGCTTGATTTCACTAAGAGTGTCTAACTGGTGCCGGTTAGCACGAGAAATAAACTGACTGACGCGCTTTGTTAAACTCGACAAAACCGTTTAAGCGGTTTTCGCGTCAATTAAGAAGAAAAAGAGTATTCAAAAGGGTATATTTTTTTAATTTTTCTAGCCCTTATTTCTTTTTGGATATCTCATAGTTTCACTTCCAATAAGGCAGTTGTCAAATCTTTCGTAAGGGCAAAAAGTAAGGTGAATTTATTTGTCAAACTTCGTAGGATTAAAATTTCGTTCTAGTTATTTTTTTCATGAGTTGGCAGCACTGTAAATAACATCTGGGCCAACTTTCATGTGAATGTCATTATCAGTAATACATTTACGCTTGTGTTTACCAAACGACCAAGAGTGCATTTTTCGATTTTTACAATGTCTGATTTGATTGAGCAGAGAAGGGCCATCAAATTTTGTTTGCGGAATGAAATTTCGGCTGCGGAAACGTTTAGCATGCAGAAGGCATTTGGTGATTCGACCATGTCGCAGAAAAATGTTTATAAGTGGTACAAAGACTTCAAAGAGGGTCGAGAACGTGTGGATGACTTGGAGCGCTCCGGACGACCATCGACGTCAACAGATGACCAACACGTCAATAAAGTGAAAAAAAATCGTCGGTTGAGTGTTAAAGACCTTACTGATATGATCGGAATATCAGAAGGATCTGTGAAAATCATTTTGAAAGACCATTTGGGCCTACGAAAAGTCAAATCTCGTTTGGTACCGAAAACTCTCAATTTCTTGGAAAAAAGTCGTCGCGTTGATGTGTGTGAAACAATGCTTTCAGACTATCAGGACAAGCTCAAATGCATCATTACGGAAGATGAGACTTGGATTTATGCTTACGACCCTGAAACAACCGACCAATCAAGCGAATATCGTGCTAAAGGCGAGGCCAGACCGAAAAGAGCACGTCAAAGTCGTTCAAAAATAAAGGTCATGATGACAGTTTTTTTCGATTTTCGTGGTGTGGTGCACTATCAATTCCTTCCACCTGGCCAAACTGTTAATAAGGAATATTATTTGAGCGTTATGCGTCGTTTACGTGAAGCAATTCGTCTAAAAAGACCAGAATTATGGGCCAACAACTCTTGGTCTTTGCATCACGATAATGCACCGTCTCACACTGCACTCGTTCTTCGTGACCATTTCGCCAAAAATTCCACGCATATCGTTCCGCAACCACCGTATTCGCCTGATTTGGCTCCGTGTGACTTCTGGCTATTCCCAAAACTCAAGAGACCACTCCGGGGAACGCGTTTCGAGTCGATTGAGGAGATAAAAGCTGAATCGAAGAAGGTGCTGATGGCTATACCGGAAATGGACTATTTGGCATGTTTCGGGGATTGGGAAAATCGTTGGCATAAGTGTATTTCATCGAGAAGGGATTATTTTGAAGGGGATGAAATTGATTTACAAGAATAAATAAAGATTTTTCATGTTGCAACCAAATTCACCTTACTTTTTGCCCACAGAGTATAACTTCACCTGCATAAGTCCGTCATATCCTCTAATTATTTTTGTTGTCTGTATCTACAACAAGTTGTGGCTATTGTTGGCAGATACCCACACTTACTCAACTAAGTTGTCATAGAAAATTGCTTGCGTATTTCACCCTCATATGGTATTTACATATATACACACGCAATTGTTTGTTCGCATATTAACACATTTGGTTCTTGCCTCGTAACGTTCGCAACTACTTAGGTATATTCGTTTATCTTATGCTGTTGACACAATACTATTGATCAAAAACAGAATAAAGCTAATAAAAGAGAGTATACTGAAGAGAAAAAGTGAAAATGGCAACTATGAACCACAAACCATGGTAAGGGCATTGAAGCACAACGGAGAGTACAGCCCCGAAGTAAACGCCTACACTTTTGAGTGTTGCCACGTGTTGACGTGGGTGTATCGGCTACTTGATTCTGTGTGTGTATTGTGTAGGTTTGTTGCGTGACTATCTGTTTGTTTGTTCTGTTAGATGTCAGAGTTACTTCACTTCCTCGTGTTTTTTTTTAGTCCTATATATCTATGTGTAGGTAGAATATACGTCTGTGTGTGCATGTGAAAGTATTGTTCCACTATTTGTATCCTGCTTACAGTTCTGCAAATAAGTTTATACGTTACAAAGATAACTAGAGTAGAAGTTTGGTACCTACAAATATTTCCGTTCATGCCATCTTGATCAAAAAGTTCTCAGAACAACCGCCAGGTGACGCTTTAAGTCAACTGATTTAAGGTGCTGGTTGTTGTTTTTTTTTTTTTTTGTACTACGTTGCCACAGCTGTGATTAAGATTCCTAACAAAATTGTATCACCATTTCTTGACATTTGTAAAAGTTGCGCCGTCTTGAGTAAATCTACCTCTGCACGGGTTTTCGATGAAGCTTTCGATAATAGTTTTAAAAATGGTTTTCACAACGAGTTTGTATTAAGTTTTGCGATAAAAATGAATTCAATGGTGCGAAACTCCCTAGAAATGTTGAGAAACTGTTTCGGTAATGATACTCTAACGAAAACAGCCTTTTACGAGTGGCATGAATGCTTGAGAAAAAAATCGTGAGAAAGACAACAAAAGAATCGTGGAAGACGAACGTAGTGACAGGCCGTGGAAATCGAAAGCTGATGAAAGCATCAATAAGTTGCAAGAAAAGTTGAGCCATAATCAAAAATTAGCCATTAAATATGGGGCAGTGGACTTAAACATTGCTTAGGGCTCCATTTGTCACACTGTAGTTAATGAATAGGACTAGCCGTGTTGTTGTAAAGTTCGTTCCAAAGAACTTGAATTTCATGTAAAAAAGAAATCGCCTTGATTTCGCCAAAGACATAATTTCCAAGGCTGACTTCGACCCAACCTTCATCAAAGGCATCATTACTGGACACGAGACAAAGGTCTATGAGTACGACATGCAATCCAGGCATCAGCCGAGTGAGTGGAAAGCTCCGAATGAAACAAGACCAAAAACCCACGTCGTTCTCAGCAAAAACAGGAAGCGATGATCAGGCTTTTATGGATTATAACAGTTAATAAAGACTTTTAAGGACTTAAACAAAAATGAAAGGATTTTTGGGAAAACAACTCATGGATTTCGCATCATCGTACAGTGTCATCATTATCCGTGAATATTTGATATGGCCCCGTGCTCTGATGGCTATACCGAAAATAGAGTTCCAGAAATATTTCGGGAGCGCATGCAAACCCTGACATACCTAAGTGTGTTGCAGTGGAAAGGTCGTACTTTGAAGGCGATAATATCACTTTTAAGGAATAAACTTGTATTTTGAATTTTCCAAAATGTTCCAGGAACTTTTTGATCAAGGTGGTATACATAACAAGTATGGTTATGGATTGTCATATGTACTCGTATGTAGTTCATATGCACAATAGTGCCCGAGGGAGCCAAAAGTTTACTTATTCAGAGTTTAAAGGGAGTAGAACAAATTTGTTTTATTCATATAAATAAGTAGCTCGCTGATTAAGAATACTCAATAGTTGTATTGTATGGTTCAGCCTTTTAAATGAAGAGAGGCGGTTGGAAACTTTCGAGCCTGGGGTGCTTGCGCTGGCTCTACTGGCTTGTCCAATTTTCACTAATTGTGAAAAATCTAACAGTATATAAATATAAATACATTCTGAGTAATCGAACATTTCTGAAATTGGAGTACGAGTAGCTACTGCGCTATCATAGAATTACAGTACTTATAGGCAAGTAAGGAAGGCTAAGTTCGTTTCGAACCGAACGCAGATTTTAGTAAAATTTACTTTGGGCTGGCTTTTAATTTTTGGAATCAAACAAACTCATAGAAAATGAGAACTACAGCTCGTACCATCAGTGTCCTAAAATATAAAAAGTGGGCGTGGTTTTTATCGTATCTCAATAATATTTAGGCCTGATATACATAAATAAGGAGGGAAACAATATGTGTACCAGGTTGGGGCGAATTTTATTTAGTCGTTATCGAGATACATGCATCAACCTATAAGTGGGCGTGGCACTGTCCATTCTTTCAAAATTTTACTTGGTTCGTACTTCTTTTCTTGGACTCCCTTCGACCCAACCTTTATCAAAGGCAACATTACTGGATACGAGACTGGGGTCTATGAGTACGACACGCAATCCAGACACCAGCCGAGTGAGTGATGTAGAGTTGCTCGATGTCTTTGCGATTGCTAATTCTGCAGCCTTTCCTTCAGCAACGACTTCTGCTTGAAAGATACTGCAGTGATCAGCCAGCTTGCTGCCTGATGCCTAGCTTGCTGCCTGATACCTAGCTCTGCGCAAAAGATCCCTGCACGCTTATACGATCTTGGCTGTGTTTAACAAAGCGCGCCAGTGGTTTCTTTCTTGTGTCAACCAGCGCCAGTTGAACACATCAAGTGAAATACCAAGTCCTCCCCCACCTGATCTCTTCAACGCAGAGGAGGCCATTCTCTTCCTCTTCTGTCACTAGCTGGTACCGCATCGAATGCTACCGAGGCGTTTGTATCCATTCGGACGATATGACTCAGCCAACCAATGCGCTGGATCGTTATTCCCTCTACTATGTCTATGTCGACGTAAAGCTCATACAGCTCATTGTTCCATCACCTGCAAAAATCTTCCACAGAATCTTTTTCTCAAACATTTCAATGGACGCCTCATCTGATATTGTCATCGTCCAAGCTCCTGCGTCATACGTTAAGACGGGCATGATGAGAGCGTTACAGAGCGTTAGTCTTGTTCGTCGAAAGAGGAGTTTACTACTCAATTGTCTACTTAGTCCAAAGGAGCACTAGTTAGCAAGAGAGATTCTACGTTCTATTTCAAAACTGCCATTTTTATCGGTGTTAATTGTGGTTCCTAGATTACTTATTAGGGATGCAAATAAAACATCAATGCTCGATACATCGCTTTCTGAAAACATCTTCTGTTTGAACATCGAAATTCTTAAAACAAAAAATCGATGTGTCGTTTGCATCCGAACCAGTCTGGGCAGGTCCGAAATACCGGGTAGGACCGTAGTTCATGCTTGACCACTAGCGACTCATTTTGCCTTCGGATCTACCGAAAGGTTTAGTTTGCTATTTTATGCTTTAATATATCGCTAGCCCTTTATCAGGAATGTTCTATGCTATTACAACAACTAAACTGTCTAATTGATAAATTCTAGTCCATGTCCTATGCATAAACAAATTCCATAATACTCGTATGGACAAACGGCAATTTTTAAAGGAAAAAATTATATATATACACTGTACTCTCTCTTAACGGACATCTCTGTTAAACTGACACTTCCCATAAGTGGACACTTTTTCACTACCGCAAAAATACTTAGGTATTTTTTAGTGTTTTCTCTTTTGAGTGGGCAACCCTCTCTGGGATATTTCCCAGGATGCGGACACTTTTTCACCTCACCAAAGATATTTTAGTTATCTCATTAGCGGACAGTTTAAGAACTCTACCTTGGAGTTATCAAAATTAATAAATTTGTTATTTATTTCATTCAAAAAGCGTGGGAGCAAACGAGTCCATAGACAGTAAAAAATTGTTAAGGAGAAGCTGACTTTGAGAAAACAAACTTCCTTAATGGCGATAGGATGGTTATACCGCAGACGATGAGCTTCCACTATCGGTAGTTGTTTAATTCACCATCATTATTAGATTAGGTTAGGTTGACCTGGCTGGCTGAAAGCCATCACATAAACCTATTGGTCCTTAGTGGTACCAGATGGAGCTTGACCCTTACTTTTCCTTGTCGTAGACTTCTTGTAATAAGCCTACGTCTTTTGTGAACACAAGTAAGCTCTGTACTCTAACCCCGAGAGACATTTAACCTTTCATAACAAAATTTTTTTTTACATTTGTCGTTTGTTTAACAATTCTGTTTAATTACTGTGGGCAAAAAGTAAGGTGAATTTATTTGTCAAACTTCGCGGGATTAAAATTTCGCTCTAGTTATTTTTTTCATGAGTTGGCAGCACTGTTAATAACATCTGATCCAACTTTCATGTGAATGTCATTATCAGTAATATATTTACGCTTGTGTTTACCAAACGACCAAGAACGCATTTTCCGATTTTTACAATGTCTGATTTGATTGAGCAGAGAATTTTTTGCCATCAAATTTTGTTTGCGGAATGAAATTTCAGCTGCGAAAACGTTTAGCATGTTGCGGAAGGCATTTGGTGATTCGACCATGTCGCAGAAAAATGTTTATAACTTGTACAAAGACTTCAAAGGGGATCGAGAACGTGTTGATGACTTGGAGCGCTCCGGACTGCCATCGACGTCAACAGATGACCAACACGTCAATAAAGTGAAGGAGTTAGTGCTCAAAAATCGTCGGTAGACTGTTAAAGACCTTACTGATATGATCGGAATATCAGAAGGATCTGTGAAAACCATTTTGAAAGACCATTTGGGCCTACGAAAAGTCAAATCTCGTTTGGTTTCTCAATTTCTTGGAAAAAAGTCGTCGCGTTGATGTGTGTGAAACAATGCTTTCAGACTATCAGGACAAGCTCAAATGCATCATTACGGGAGATGAGACTTGGATTTATGCTTACGACCCTGAAACAACCGACCAATTCAGCGAATATCGTGCTAAAGGCGAGGCCAGACCGAAAAGAGCAAGTCAAAGTCGTTCAAAAATAAAGGTCATGATGACAGTTTTTTTTTTCGATTTTCGTGGTGTGGGTACTATGAATTCCTTCCACTTGGCCAAACTGTTAATAAGGAATATTATTTCAGCGTTATGCGTCGTTTACGTGAAGCAATTCGTCTAAAAAGACAAGAATTATGGGCCAACAACTCTTGACTTTTGCATCACGATAATGCACCATCTCACACTGCACTCGTTCTTCGTGACCATTTCGCCAAAAATTCCACGCATATCGTTCCGCAACCACCGTATTCGCCTGATTTGGCTCCGTGTGACTTCTGGCTATTCCCAAAACTCAAGAGACCACTCCGGGGAACGCGTTTCGAGTCGATTGAGGAGATAAAAGCTGAATCGAAGAAGGTGCTGATGGCTATACCGGAAATGGACTATTTGGCATGTTTCGGGGATAGGAAAAATCGTTGGCTTAAGTGATTTACAATAATAAATAAAGATTTTTCATTTTACAACCAAATTCACCTTACTTTTTGCCCACAGTATATTGCTCTGGCTTTGAAAATAAACCTCATTAAATACTAAAGATCAGTCACAAATTATTTTAACTTTTTTACACTTTTCTCACAAACGGACGCCTCGCATAAGAGGACAAATTTTTCAGTCCCTTAGGTGTACACTGAATAAAAATATAATATATTTTATTTATTTATTATGAAAAATACACAAAATTTTAAACCTATGTAAGATATGTAAGATAAGACCCCGACCTACTAAGACCATCGACTCAGACAGAAATAGGTTTTTAAAAGAGATTATATCTAATTAGGGCGTAAGCAGCTAAAGTTTACTTAGTTTATCTACAAATAAATACTAGTAAATAATTCACATAAAACTTCATGCGTAGTTTGTATTGCCGTGTCACCAATTTAGCTCCCCACGCTCGGCTACATTTCCATGCATCTCACTGATTTTCTCCATTTCTGTGTTATTGGCACATTCATTCTCTCAGCTTCAATGCCGGAAGAGCTTATTTGCTATTAAGAGGCTATAACCGATAATAGTCTGAATTTCCTAAGGAATGGAATTTGAAATAAGTGGATAGGATGCACATAGCACATAACCAGTCGAAGGCTATGATAAAAGTGAAAATATCTTAAATGTAATGAAGTAGAAACTACGGAAATGGCATAGCAGCAAGCAACACTAACAACTATTTCTACGATATGAATACGAGTACATGCACGCTTGTATGAAAATGCGTGTGTATTTTGTTGTATAGATGAACGTAACTTCCAGTACACATGCGAATTTTATATGCACCGTACATATAAGTTTCGTAAAAGGAAATAAGTTTGCTAGAACAAATGTAGTTATGTAATAAAATGAAGCAAACTTTGTGATAACAGTGGGTGAAGGCGGGTACTTAAGTGTAGCTTAGTTGATAGTTGTTGATAGTTATGCTAAAACCTATACAGGATGATAAATCTACTTCGTAATTGGTAGATATAAAAGGATTGCTAAATTTCGAAGTTGAGCAAAAAGCAAATAAAATTCGATTAATATTCTTCTTCTCCTTTATATGGCTCTACAATACGTTGACAATTTTGGCCGTAACCTATGAATTCGAGCTTGAATCCTCTGGTCTTTATTTTCTGTATGCGCGCGGATGCTCTTGCGTTCGATGTCAATTCATTAGTGTCAAGCCGAAGAATAGTTTCACTATGGTGGTAGCCAAGCTGACGTACTCGCACGTTTCAAAGGCTTTCCACGTCTTATTCCTTCATGTCCTTCTAGCCAAAATTGTTCCAGTCGAACAAGAAGAGCTGAATAGATTTTACTTCTTCCTTGTATTTACAGCGTATAGATACTGTAGGTATGGTAACCTGGTACTGTAAGTAGGGTAATGAAAAGTCATATACTCGAACTCGTAGACATTTTTGAGCATCACGAAAAATTCGTATTTTCCATTCATTTAGTATTGACAATACGCTGCAGGTGACTAGATTTAGGCAAAGAAAAGTTTATATAATGGGAATTTGATAAAATATATTATCTACATATGTTCTGGAATTGCTCGAGAAATTCGTGCATTGCTTGCAAATTTATTTTTGAAGCTTTCTGCATAAAGAGCGTAAACATTGCAAAGACTTTTTTGTGAGACTTTAAAGCTTATCCTCGCAAGTAAAATTGCACAATGAATGATGCCGGTGTTTACAGAATGAGAGATTAAAAGGTTTGGCCAATCTGTTGTGGTGAAAAACAAAATTGTGCGAGCAACTTCGACTGCCACGTCACCGGATACTCACAGGTGAATTCTGTCCGCTCTTTTCACACGTATTGAATGAAGTAATGAGAGTAAGCTTTGCTAAACTTTTTCGTATATCACCAACACGTTCGTATATCGTCCACACGTTCTCTCTCTTTTGCCTGAACAAACCGCTGTCTTGACCACGGTGACGTTAGACAATACGCTGAATTTTTCACATTCGCTAACAGCCGCTTAACGATCTGCCAAGTTCAATCATGGCACACCTTTTGAATTCTTTTCCCCGATCAACATTAGCCTCGAGTCATGAGATGGAACATAAACTTTAAAGCGTAGCAAAAGCAATGCAAATTTGAGGAAAACTTTTGCGAACGCATTCAATTCTACCTATCGACATTGTGTCATATAATCTCCAAATTATTGAGAACAAGAGCCCGGAAAAGCAGTTTAAAGGGTTATAATGCATTGCAACCTCTGATATGGTATATTGTGCTTGACCGCAAGCCTATAATTGAATGCTTGTAAAGAATTTGAGTACCTCCTCAGGTTTTTTTTGTTTCATGTAAGCTGCCGTAGCCGAATGGGTTGGCGCTTGACTACTATTCGGAGTTCACAGAGAGAACGTAGGTTCGGTCTCGGTGACACACCAAAATTAATAAAAACATTTTTCTAATAGCGGTCGCCACTCGGCAGGCAATGGCAAACCTCCGAATGTTTTCTGGCATGAAAAAGCTCCTCATAAAAATATCTGCCGTTCGGAGTCGGCTTGAAACTATAGGTCCCTCCATTTGTGGAACAACATCAAGACGCACACTAGAAATAGGTGGAGAAGCTCGGCCAAACACCCAAAAAGGGTACACGCGCCAATTATATATATATATAAGCTGCTGTAGCCGATTCGGTTGGCGCGGGACTACCATTCGGAAGTGCGCAGGCTCGAATCTTCGTGCATGAAACGCCAAATGGAAGAAAAAGGGCAAGTTTTTTTCCTGCAAGAGTTGCGCATTCAAAGAGAAAGTGCGCGGAGCTTCATCATCTAATTCGAAAAACGCCAAATATTTGTTTCCATCAATTTTAGTTTCTTAAAATGATAATGAAGACTACCATGTGCTAAATAGCATCTAGTAAGAGATCGTGAACCCTCTCTATCCAGACTGAAAAGCCTATTTGATGCTCTTCTGGAGGGAAGAATGAACTATTTAGCTTGCATCTCTCATGCATTCTCCATTTTTCTCTTTCGAGACTCTGATAACTTCCTTTTACTCTTCAAAAGGGTTCAAGCCTATGGAAATTTTAAATAACGTCGAATTTCGCCAATAATCTGCTTGGTACCCAGCTCGGTGTTGGTGTTCTTTGCTCCCAAGCTATTGAATACTTAACGGTAAAGTATTGAATACTCATTTTATTACATTTATTTTTTATTCTTTCAACCAATTTTTGAGCTTCGGTCGGTATCTCGTAACATAAATAAATGTAGTAATGCTGGCTTCTATTGTATCAATCGAAGCGGGTTTATTCATAAACCATTTAGACTCTAAGTACCCCCACAAATTAAAGTCCAAAGGTGTGATATCACACGCTTTTCGTGGTCAATCCACTAGTCCGAGACGAGAGATAAATTGCTCACCGAAACGGCGACGTAGTAAATCCATTGTTTCACGGGCTGTGTGGCAAGTAGCGCCGTCTTGTTGTGGAGATCGAGGACTTCAATTTCGGGCATCAAAAGGTCGTTTATTATAGTGCAATAGCGCTCGCCATTCATTATTACATTGACGCCAGCCTCGCCTTTGAAGAAATATGAGCCGATGATCCCTCCAACCCAAAGGCTTAACGCACGCACCAAACGGTTGTTTTCAATAAATGTAATGAGTGTTCTTTAATGGTTTTGAGTTACTCTTCTGCCCAAATACGGTAATTTTGCGTATTGACGTAGCCATTAAGCCAAAAATGGGCCTCATCGCTGAACGATTATGTACACCATAAGTTGGCTTGAACGAGCGAACACTTTTCACAGAGCGTCGCCTTTCGTAATAAAATGGTACGATTTGTAAAGGTACAAACATCTTTCTATGATGAAATACCCAGGAATACTGAAAAATATATGTATTTAGTTTAACAGTAGTCGCGCGTCATCTGTAAAAAACCCGTATCGGAAAAAGTACCTCCAATCTGATCACCCTTTATTATTTACTTGAGAGTACCGAGCATATGGTGCGTGGCTGCCTGAGTGTTTGGCAAAATGCAGATGCGCTTCGAAGTTGTGCTGCTTCGAAGGCATTCTCTACCACAGAATTCTATGCCGTGGATTTCCGCATGAAATACTATGTGATAATCCCCATGTGTATCAATTCTTAAAAGTTCGGCCCAAGGATACCCGCATCAGTCACATCACCTGTTCACTATAATTTTTTTTTTTTTTTGGTATCTCAAACAAAGGATTACAATAATAGGATTCGATAAAATATTCTCTGCGGATTTCTTCTGCACACCTAAATAAGGTATTCAAATTTATTGCTCTAAAACAGGCGAGCTGATAT
Organism: Anastrepha fraterculus; assembly: GCA_037575425.1. NCBI lineage: Eukaryota > Metazoa > Arthropoda > Insecta > Diptera > Tephritidae > Anastrepha > Anastrepha fraterculus. Next base: position 139,187 of record JAYXIM010020330.1, on the reverse strand, counting down.
ACAAATGCCCAAGGGAAGGGGGAAGGGGCAAAATGCTATATCCGTTCAATGTACACACACGCCAAGCCATTGAGCACGCAATCATCATTCCTTGTGTTGGCTTATCCCAAATTGTGTCGTGCGCATCACAACAACGCGTGCACATTGTCATCGTACATAAATTATAACGCATTATCCTGTTGCCTGTCAGTTTTGTGGTTGCTATGTTGTTGCCATACTTCGCACACATGCATTAAACAAAGCAACTGAATGAGGCGAAAGTGAAATAGGTATGTAAAGCACAAGCAAAGATTTTAAAGACAAGTCCAGCGCTTTGTGCTCTGATGTATCGGTTTTTAGGAAAAGGTTGATGAGGGCGTGGAGTTCCTAGGACGCGTGACTTTGGCGGATTTGCTACGATGCAATCTAAACTGTTATGTAAACCAAACCGCTTAATCCTCCATTCACATAGTTTCGTGTGCATTTTCACTTTGTACCTACATACTCGTACATACACGTATATGCACAACCACATGTGGACCTATATTTTTAGTTAAGCTTTTGCAAAGTAGAGTAGTTTGTGAAGCGCTTAAAAGCAGTTTGGTATGTGTGTCGCACTGCAACGTCATCACTTTCACCTAACTGTCACTGACACGAATTGCAACACAGCAAACGCCCACCTGCAAAGGTGTTGCGTATATAGGTGACCCACCATATTTGTAATTCCACTGGCGTTCACCTTGTTTTCTGTGCCATGTTGATGTTCCTTTTATTTTTGCTTATATGACACCTGCATACACCCGTCGAAAAAAAACCGCACCTCTTGTGATTATACATTCTGGCATCTAATTTTCTTAATTAATTCTTAATTAGTTTTCATTACAAGCAAAACTCATTTCTTAACAAAAGCTATGTGAATCGAAGTACACTAACTTTGTATGAAATTCTAAAAAAATCTTTAATTTTCATCAAAATTCTTAACTTTAAGCAGCATTTTTGGAAAGCTATTGAGTATGGCGGCCGCCGTAGCCGAATGGGTTGGTGCGCGACTACCATTCGGAATTCACAGAGAGAACGTCGGTTCGAATCTCGGTGAAAACACCAAAAATTAGCAAAAACATTTTTCTAATAGCGGTCGCCACTCGGCAGGCAATGGCAAACCTCCGAGTGTATTTCTGCCCTGAAAAAGCCTCTCATAAAAATATCTGCCGTTCGGAGTCGGCTTGAAACTGTAGGTCCCTCCATTTGGCGAACAACATCAAAACGCACACCACAAATACGAGGAGGAGCTCAGCCAAATACGCAAAAAGGGTGTAAGCGCCAATTATATATATATATATATATATATATTAGGGCGGGTGGATTTAAAAATCGCTCATTGCTCTGTGAAAATCGTATTCTAGGGATCAAAATAACAAAATAAGAAACTTTGCCGAAGGAACCATACCTCTAAAACGAATTCTGATGTCCCCCAATTTGATTGACCCATTTAGAGTGCTCCAATCGAGTCCAAATGTACGGCCGACCCCCACTAACTTTGGACGGCCGATCCACCCATGCCAGTGGCACACCCGCTGGAACTCCCCTGGGGGGTTCCCCATACAATCATTTCAAAATATCACCATTTTTGGCCTTTACGAGAGAAAAGAAACTAAAAAGTTCGACCCAAATTGGGGGACATCAGAATTCGTTTTAGAGGTATGGTTCCTTCGGCAAAGTTTCTCATTTTGATCCCTAGAATATGATTTTCACAGAGCAATGGGCGATTTTTTTGCCTCCCACAAATCGACCCGGCCTAATATATATATATATTGAGTATGCGATTTTTTAATCTATGAAGTTTTAGTACAATAAAATGAATGTTGGAAGTAGTGATTGAAATTGCTAAACTATTTCGTAGTGTTCATTTTTGCTCTCGCTACTGCTCCAAACCTGAAATGATGAGTAGTAGCGCAAGTAGCGCAAAACGCGCGATCAACTGTTTTGCTCACTCCAAACTACATTTCGCTACTGCTGGTAGCTCAGAGCAATAGTAACAAAAAAAATGTTTTGTATTCTCTTTAGTTGGAGTAGTAGCAAAGTAGTTACTTGGAGTCGGCCAGAGCATAAATTATTCATGTGTGCTCCAGGTACCGCTATTGCTCTCACTTTTGTTGCTCTGCTGCTACTCCCACAGCAGCTACTGGGGCACTGTTTTATTGAGCCCATTTTTGTACGTTTTAGTGGTGCTACATTGTTAATATAACCGTCAAATTATGTAGTGGAAGTAACAGTTATGGCTGAGTAGTTAATGAAAACACTGCTTTTAGTGTCTCAAAAATAGGTTGATTTTGGAAAATTGTGTGTGCTTACGATAATTAATTTTTCCTCTATATAACAAATGTGTTTTATATGCAGCGCTATTAGAAAACACCTTTTCTATAATTTGATGTTTTATGCCGGAGATTCGAATCTAAGCACTTTCGAAATTCGAATGCGCGATGCTATGATTTTTAAAGCATTTCAAGTCGTAATTACGGGTGCCATGAGTATCATACAATCTCCGGCGATGCACTAAATGCTATGCTTGATTTGATCCGCTTGGATCTTAAGTTATAACAGGGAGCAATAAAAGCAATCTTTAGACTCCATAAATATGATTTCTGGCACGAATTCGGAACTACGGGACACAGAGAAATTTTTAAGAAGCTATCTGAGCAGTTTTTGGCACCTTTTGCCACCCATAGTTTTATTTGGAAGGAAGCTCGATGGCATCAAAGAAATTTCACGGATATTTTCTTTACCATGATACTTACCTTGATACTTAAACGATAGTAATAAGTATCATTACGCCATAGGAGGAATGGCAACTGCTTTCCAATCGAAAATTTTTGCTATTCGGAAAGTAACCGAATGGATAATTGAGAGGAGCTGAAGCGGGAGACATATTGGAGTTTTTAGTAACAGTCAAGCTGCTCCAAATGGAGCGCAAATTGTTCAAGAATGTAAGAAGAAGCATTATTCTGTTGCAAGGCAGAATAAGCTTGTACGTATATGGGTTCCAGGACATTGCGGATCAGCGATTACCCCACAGGGACCAGAGCCAATAATCGGAATCAGTTCTACAGGAATCAAGAAGTGGATTAGCAATTATGTATGCAATTTACGTAAAGAGCGATGGTTCGGTCTAGAGCGCTGCAAAACTGCAAAGTTTTTTGTGACAAGCTCGCACAGAAAACTGTCGGATTTTCTTTTAAAACTTGGAAGAAAAGGCGTTTTGCTGATGGTCGGTATTTTAACAGGACATAATCAATGGGGTCAGCATACGCCACCATTGGAATCATTGAGGACCCGATTTGCATGCCTTGCTTAGAGGAAACAGATAGTAGTGAGAATTTTCTCTGTGTGTGGGTTAGCTGTGCTAGAGCAAGGCTATGTATTTGGGGGTCCGATGTCATGAGAATGTGTAATATTCATTCTAGGATATTTTCAGATTTGCCAAAGAGTCTGGAAAATTCCCACAGTCTAATTACATCTATGTCTTTATTCTATCCTATCTCTTTCTTTCTGACACTTCTTTCGTTTCTTCCACTTCTTTCGTTTCTTTCATGACTATCTACCCTTTTACTTTCCAGAGCTTGAAATACAATGGGATTTTTAGCCTGAGTGTTTTAGGAGTTACCAAATCTCTCAGTGCTTCTTGGCTCGACTTTTTCAAGTTTCAATTTCTATTGTCACTAGAATTGAATGGTCTATGAAATTACTTACTCAAAATATTTATTAAAATTATGTTTCAAGAGTTGGAAATTTTGTTGAAACTCCCTGACTTTTGCACAATGTTTGGAGCCGTGAAAGAAAACTGTGGTTCGAACTTCGACCTGGTCTTTTAGAACTTTGGTTTGTATGAATCATGATAAAGAATGAACTGTGTTTTTATTGTAACTTAGTTAAAATGAAATGAAAAAAATTGTTGTAAAAATTTATAATCACAGGAGGTGCATGTGTTTTTTTTCGGCGAGTGTAATTACTCGTACGTTTTGTTTAAAGCAAAATGAGAAAAAATCATTTCTAAAACAGTGCCTTGTTCAACTGTCTCCAATAATAGAATAGAGTAGAATAACAGCTACCACCACACATACATGCATACCATATATTTGTATGCGAGCGGGTAAGTTCTCGGCCGCTCACTTCCTTCCTTCCTTCCTTGCGCCCATTTCAATAATTTTATTATGTCAACAAGCTGAGCTCACTAAGCCTTCATCAACGCCCAACTGCCGCTTCCAAGCAAGTTGCAAGTCTCTGCCCACTGCTCCCCATTATCAACATCATTTCAATGCTCATTTATTTAGTCGGGCAACGGCGCCACAGAACACAGTCCAAGTCCGTGAATACTTGCACAAAAGCAGGCGTTAAGTTGGCTTTAATGATTGCTTTCTTCACACATACCCCCACATAGATGTGAAATGATAATGTTTAGTTTGTGTGTGTGTTCAGTATATTTGTATGTGAACTACAAGTGCATATGTATGTGAATGTGAATGTACATATTTGTTTGGCGATTAAGAGTTTTATCCACTGGAGCCACTTGGCCTCATTCCGGTTGAGTCTGCCGCGCAGCCAAAGCGATGGTTGTTGTTTTTCGACACACACTGCACATGAAAATTATTTGAATGCCTATTTGAGTGTATATTTGTATGTGTGTGGATAGTATACCTTTTACGCACGCTGCAATCTAATCAAACCTTTATAAATATTTTATTAAATAGCTTTAGTTATTCGTATACAATTTTAAATTTTTATGTTTCTAAACTTAAACAGGCGCATAAATTTAGATCAAGCTTCCTCTTCCATGTGTATTGGACCGTCCACTCTGAACAGATGATTTTTTGTGCTATAAATTATATGCGAGGCTCAATCGTCACCAGAAAAACGTGTGTGAATCTTTGTATTTGAATAAATATCTGAATATCAAGACCCACTGCTTTATGTCCCTCACAACCGCAATGGGCTAAAGCAGCCTCAACTGACTTTCTTAGTATTTCAAAACCTTTGCACAGTGCACGCATTGTACGAATTGCAGAGTTTTACAATCCATTTTTTTTGTTTTTGTACTTGCTCACACCGCTCGGAGCATAGGACCTCGATAAGAATCTTCCTTCGTACACGTTTCTGTGTCGTTGCTTTTACGCCGTCCCATATGATGTCGACATCTGTTAGCTCGTGCAACATTGACCATGTCCAAGTAGTATTTGGCAACCTCTGTTTCCTTGTGGGTTCCAGTCCAGTGCCATTCTCGTGATGCTATGTGGTGATGGGCTTCTCACTGCTTCATTGCTGACGGTGTTTGGCCAGAATATTCTACAGATGATGCGGAGGCATGTGTTGACGAAAGATTGTAGCCTCTGAATGATGGTGTTGGAGACCAGCCATGTTTCACTTCCGTACAACAATACAGACTTCACACATGAGCTGAATATTCGCAGTTTATGGCTCCTAGACATTTGCGAACTCGCCCATACTGTATGAATTTCTGATTGGTTTGCCACCACTTGATGCTTTCATCCAAGGAGAGGCCTTGAAGGTCATCTGCAGACTGAAACACAGTGGGAACTAGTTCGGCCCTTGTCCGGCATAGGAACACAGAGAAGGCATGGGCATCGATCCAACGATTCTCTCCATGCCCCATCAAGACTTGTACTTGAAAAGAGATACAGTGTAGTGCTACCAGAGGCTCAGTTGTGGGGAGACTCAGAAAATGAGCCCGGCAAACACTGTTTTCGCATTTTTGCGGATGGCTCCAGGACCGAGCATGGCTCCGGCTCTAAGGTCTACGTGGAATCCAGCGGGACAAAACTACACTTTGCTCTTGGAATGCATGCATCTGTGTTTCAAGCGGAGGTGTATGCAGTTCAAGAAGCGATGAACTTTGTTGTGGAAAAACGATGGATCTGCCTCTATATGTGTCTGCAGCGACAGCCAAGTGGGTATCGCGGGTAACGAGACCTCTGCCTCCTTAGCTAAGTTCCTTGGCCCAGAGCCCGTTTTGCCACTTCCTTCTGCGGCCATCACGGCAGGCTGAGAGAGGCTGCAGATGGACAAAACTGATGTTACCTGTCATGTCCGATCGACTGTCGCAAACCCTTCGTCATTAAGCAGAGGGGAGTGCAGACGGCTAGTTGGACTGATGACGGGCCACTTTCTGTGGGCAAAGCACATGGAAAGGTTGGGCATCTCAGACAGTGTACTCTGCCCAGCTTATGAAAAAGAGGATGAGACGGCGGACCACTTCCTGTGTGTCTGCCCCGCCTTCGCTCGAATCAGGTTTGAGGTCTTTGGCACTGATGTGTTAAGAAGCGACCATCTTGGCTCCTTGGCACCACAAGATCTACTCAGATTTCTTCAGAGATCGGGTAGATTTAGAGAAAATTAAAAGGGAATCCAAGTGTAGTACAATAGACTCAATTAATGTCTGAGTGCTGCACTTGCTAGTTGTCCCGACAAAAAAAAAAATGCATTTGCCCTTGCTTTGTTTAGCCAGGAGTTGACATCTTCATCTGTTCCGCGATCTGTCGTGATAGTGCAGCCGAGGTAACAGAAGTTTTCGACGAATTCCACCAAGTACCCGTCAACCACTATATGTCGAGCTTTATTATGGTTGACTCACTACCTGACTTCGTTTTGGCGATGTTCATTTCCAGTCTGACAGTGCGTGTCAGCGTGACTAGTCTGTCCGTCTTCGCTTGCATGTTAGTGAGTTTGTGAGAAAGGAAAAAGATGTCATTGTCCAAGTCCAGGTTCTCAATTTGTCTGGTGAAACTCAATACGATGCCTCTTTCGCGTAGGTTAAATTGGCGCATAACGTCGTGTAGTACGATGGCGAAGGGAAGGGTCCACAGTGAACAACTTTGCCTTACGCTTGCATTGGCGATGAATGGTTCGCTGATGTTGCCGTTGTGAAACACTCCCAATTCGGAGTTCTCGTAAAGGGCTCTGATGAAGCGGATTATGTTAGTGGGAAGTTCCTTTCTACTCAACGCCAGCTATATCGTCGAGTCTCGTTTGATTGTGTCGAATGCCGTCTTAAAGTCAACGAACAGCGTGTAAAGCGGGAAGCGTCACTCAACTGATTGTTCTACTATGGTCTCCGTAGCTTCGGTGAGAGCGAAATACATCTTGTTCGTCCCTTAAGGAGCATTCGAAACATCGGAGTCTGCTTTACACGGTCGATGCAATCTATGCGATGATTTATTGATTAAATAATGAGAGCTTTGGAATATATGCAAAACCAGGAGAACTAACTAAAATCCGCTCAGCACGCAATAGTGTAAAAGTGTACAAAATATACTGAGCTTTATCTCAAGATTTTAATTTAAACTGAGGTGTTCGACTAGCCATCATTGAGACAGCTGTCTGGTTAGACAAAAATGTGACTAAGTTTAGGGAAGTTTATATTTATTCCGATAGCCAGGCGGCGATTAAATCACTTGGTGGGGTCGTTACGAATTCCATCATTGCTCGCAAATGCCAGGGCATAATGACATAACAGAGAATTGTAAGGCAGACAAATAAGCGTGAGAGGGCACTACCACTCGCGTCCCTCTTTGTATGGAAATTGTAGGTGTAGCCCTCTCAATCTACAAACTGTGTGGTGCAAGTAGCATTGTCACTTCAGCCAAAACGATATGGGTGATAGTTTGGCATGTAACGCTACAAAACAAATTTGGCCAATGTAAGACATCAAGAGTTCAAAGGCGTTGCTTAATCGGTCAAGAAAAACGTATCTATGTTAGTTGCTTTGAGCACTGGTCACCATCTTTTTGGTCGACACGCTTAAAGATTGAACGTACCTCATTTCGATTAGGAGGTGGAAGAGTCTGTCAGGCATCTTCTCTGACACTGCCCTGCATGGCATGCCATTAGGTTTATATACGAGTACTTTGGCTCATCTTTCTTGAATGATATTGATGACCTTCGTGATATAAGTCAGATCAACGGGTTTGCACTCAAAATAAAATGGCTTGACGAGGAGTAGCAATCAAACTGCTACTGCTACTATCGAAATGGATCCGCAACGGTCTAAGTGAGTTGGTTTAAAGCCCAACTGCCACTTCTACCATCGTACCTACGTGCCTACGTAGCTTAAAAAGTGTGTTTATAACATTTACTACTTTCAATACTTTCCCTTTTCAGGCAGAATTTAGTAGCAAGTATTTCTACACAAATTGTTTTAAAAAAAATCTAATTGTTCTGCTTAAGTCTCGTTTTAAGCATACATTTAAAAGCATTCGCTACGAATGCAAAACATAGTAGAAAACAGAAAAAAAATAATACAGAAATGCAAAAAAACTAGTATTTTGCTACCAACTTTTCATCTTTTGCTGCTTATCGCAAATTTGCGCTTCAGAAAATTTGGAATTTCAAAGCGTGCTCTTAACTCCTCCTTTAATACTGGTTCATGATTACTAGTTTTGTACTCGTATGTAGGTATAGTCAGACACACTGGTGAAATGATGATGTTAAAATGTGAAAAAAAGTTTCGTAATTAGGTTTTTTGTCTCAATAAAACGAACCAAGCCGGGGATTTAATGGGGTTTATTTTCTTCGGCATGTATTTACTTTTTCACTTGTTTTAGTCTATGAACCAAAAGTTCTTACAGACTATTTATTACATAGGTGAATACGTAAACTTACGATTAGAGATAAAATTAAATAATAAAGAATGTTTAAAGTCAAAATATTGTGAACAGAAAATTAAAAAAAAAGTTCGTTTAGGTAAAGCAAAGCTTTTTTTAACAAGGGCGCATTGATTGCGAACATGATGAATGATAAAAGTTTCATAAAATAAGAGCACTATTCTCACAGACAAAAGGTAATGATAAAGTAGACCTGTGTTTTTCAAAAGTTATCAGATTTATTGACATAAGACGGGATGTGGACGATGGCTTAGTTTGGTTCATATTTTTAGATAATTTCTCCTGCCACTGTTGAATGGAACAGTACTTAATATACACATCCACTATAACCGCGCCTTGAAATATGCAGCAAATATTGCCAACAGTAAATTTTCATATAACATTTCCTTAAATGAAATCAATTGCTATCAAAGAAACTTAACAAAATAAGAAAAAATTGATAGGCCACATTTCAATGGATTAAAAAGTAGAAAATAATTGTTAATAACTGTGATTTGAAAATTTTAATATTAGTGCATATGGATCTAAGAGCATTGGTTTTTTTTTTTTTTTATTCGAAGGGGGTATCTTACATATTGGGTTGGCAACTAAGTAATGCGCTTTTTTTTTAGAAAATCAAAGACAATTTTTTTATGGAACTAAATAACTTTATTCTGTAAGGTATTGCCCATTTTGATCAATAACCTTTTGCCATCTTTCAGGCAGCATCATAATCCCACGTTCATAAAACTTCTGGTTTTTATTAGCAAAAAACTGAATCAGGTACGATTTGACATCATCATCATTATTGAAATTTTTACCATTCAAGGAGTTTTGTAAAGATCGCAACAAAAAGTAATCAGATGGTGCAAGCTCAGGACTGTATGGTGGATGTGGCAAATATGTATAAAGTACTTATAGACCGGAACAGTGTTTCAAATCGTTTTTCATACGTGGCACTCATTTTGTTAAATAAATGTACACTTTCTAAATTTCTCGCAAAACTAACAAATAGCGCAACGCGGTTCCGCGAGGGCACAAATAGACACATGGTTTTGTTGATAAATTTGAGTTTAAGACTTATCAGCCTACTTCTCCAATTCTGGTGCTGAGATGTTGGCTTTAGCCCCCTCTTCTGTGACGGTTGGTTAGGTTATACCGCCTATACTCGGCCGTCAGAGCCTCGTTAGTTTCGAAACAGGGGGTACCGCGTGAAGGTGAAGTTGATATTTGGGAGGGATAGGCTACATATTCACATCGCCAGCCCCATTTGCCCACATTTGATAGCATTTTGTGGGCCTCCTCTCACGCCTATTTTTTATAACATAACTCTAAGTTTGAATTTTGTATATCTTTAAAAATTCATAAAATATATATAAAAATGATTTTCTCTGAATTACGTTAAAGGTATCAACTATTTGACCTATTCAAAATAATAATATTTTTATTTATTGTGTTTGCATTCACCCTCACTGCTATTGTTATACGATTTTTGCTGTAATTGCGTTTAGTGTTTTGTTTTATTTTCATTTTTGGCTCGCTGTAGTATCTATTTATTATTTTCTCCTCCGTCGCCACACAACTTTTATATTGACCTAATGACCTCATGACGTCGACCCGCTGGTGAGAAGACCTTAAAGCGCAAAGCAAGCCAAATTCAAACGATTTTGGCTTCCAACGCTTGCTTTAGGGTTCACAGCCATTCGGACGCCGACGCGTTGGTTAGCACCAAATTTACAAGTTTTGCTGTGTTTTCTCTATTAGTTTTTTCTGTTGCTATTTACAAAATGTTGTTATGTTTGTATGTTTATGTGGTATGCTTGTAAGTAAGCGCTAAGTAAGTGAGTGGCCGATTTGGTTTATGGGACAGTACAGTCGGTGGGAAGCTATTCCCATTCGCCGCGCATATTCTGACGCATTAATCCAATTATGTGGTAAATTTGGTGTACGTATACTCGTATATATATGTATATATGTATGTATATGTAAACCGGCGTATATGTGTATTTAGTTCCGTTGAATGTCATTTGTGACGTACGTTCATAGACGCGGTGGTGAAATAAAAAAATGGCCGTAGAAGTTGTTGCCCGATCTAAAAAGTTAGTAATAATAAATTAAGTTTGGCGCGTGTTCAATGATATCAACAAACCACAACGAATTGCGTTCATCAGCAAATAATCAGCTTTTTCAGTGAATGACTTCGTTAAAGTTTTAATAAACTAAACCAAAAACAAATTGAACTGCATTTTAAATGTCTGTGTATGTCCTTTGCAGTTCCTCTTTTGCGGTAATGCCCTTCAGAGCCCTTTCAAGTTAAACTTTGAACTTACAAGCATGCAAACTGTAAAGAAATGTATATCATGCAAAGCCAGAAAGGCTCATTCTATGTTGGTGAGTCAAAAAAATCAAAACAGACGGAAGGTTTTGAGGACTGTACTCGTATGTATGCAAAGCGAAATATAGGGGAAGAGAATTCCAAGTAACAAAAAGCGTATTCGTCTTGCATTATTAAAATTCCTTTCGTGTGCAGCCAAGAAGAAAACATGACACAAATTGCAAAACTCAAACCCCGCAAAACGCAGCCAAGCCAAAATCAACAGCAATAGCCGGAGCAACTACAGAAACGCCAGCAACAGTAGCTTTTAAATTTAGCAACGAAAAAATACTGAGCTTAAGCAGGCAAACTTAAAAGCTCACACAAATTCATGCACACCCACTCGTACAGGCAATCACAGAATACCTCGCCTCGCTTTAAAGCGTCTACAATTCTTGCACATAACACTCGCTCCGAAAGAGGAGGACCTTTACAGTCGTTGTTGCGATTTATGTTAAGGACAAGTGGCGCCATTTGCACAGTTCCTTCATTCATCAAGTCTCAACCGTACACAGTAACAAACAGCGCAACCAGCACCATCAGTGAGGACAGCCAGTAAAGTGGTAAGGCGGTACAGGCGGTTTGTAAACAGACGCAACCGCAACGTTTAACAAAGATTCTTGGCAGCATTCCACCCTTATCCAGCTCCAAACTCATGCTCTCCAACATAGAGTTTTCAACGTCAGCAGAATAAAATAGTGCCGTAGGTGTTTTGCTGTTGCAACGCAACGCAAAAAGCGAGCGGCTTGGTACTTGAGGACGGTGACGTTGGTGTGCTCGACTCGGTATGGGCGACCTGCAAGCAACAATTGAATTTTCCATTGAGCTCTACAAATTCTTCAATGTTGACTTATTTCAACGAGGGTAAGTTCAAGATGCTCTTATTTTCATTTTCATTCTCATTCTTCCCATTCCCATTCTCATTCCCATTAGCATTACTATTATTAAATGTTGAACGACGATGAGCGAGATAACCAGCTGGTTGGAAAGTGGCAATGTCGCATTTATTCACAATTTGTCGATTTTATATTAACATTTGCGCATATTATTCATACATCCACATTCATATACGAGCATATGTATGTATGTGTATGTGTGTATATGAGAATGAGTTAAGAGGGCTAAAGCACTTTAAAATACTCTCGGCATAATTTTATATGTGAAAATATGAATGTTTGGAAAACTGATTTTCCTTTGCGACTCCTTTGTGTCCGCATAGGTGAAATAAATATCAATGAGGAAGCAAAAAGCTAAGAAGAAAATTAGCGTGAACAAAGCGATGAATATTATTTTTGTTAGAGCAGATTAGCAACCTATCATTCTGTGCAAAGCAGCAGAAAAATGAACAACGGGTATCTCTTAAAAAGCAACTTAGAAATTAGCTGATTTTGAGAATATTTTAATGACAAGCAGTGACATTTGAAGAATTAATCACTCTTAAATCAGAAATTAGACTTATTATATTGTTTAATACAAAATTATCAACTGTATACTTGCTGCTTTATTATTTTATATTATTCATAACAAATATTCGAGTATTTTCTGTTATTGACACTCATACCAGTACCAGTCAAAATGACTGGTGCAAGTTTCTATGCAATGAAAATGCATTAGGGCAGCTCAATAATTGGTAGTACTGCAACATTCTTTCTGGACAAAATATTGGGTAGTCGAACAAAGTCTTTTCGTGTTTTGTCAATAGATGTCGTTGGAGTCATCTATCTCCAGTGCTACCAATCACATTGTGTCATATCATATGGTGTTAGAAAGGTGACATTTTAAGCTTTATTTAACCAAAAAAAATTAAATTCGGAGAAGTTGAAAAAAAGTTATACGAGTAGCTGTTCAAAAATGAGTGAAAATAATAAAGAAATTCGCTATATTTTGAAATTTTTGTATAAAAAAGGGAAGAATGCCACGCAAGCCACCAATGAAACTTGTGAAGTTTACGAAGACGATGCTGTATCAGCTCGTGTAGCACAACAATGGTTCGCTTGCTTCCGTTCTGGAAATTTCGATGTGAAAGATGCACTTCGCTCCGGTCGACCTATCGTTGAAAAAGTCGATGAAATTATGGAAAAGATTGACCAGGATCGTCACATAAGCTGCCATGACATCGCCAAGGCACTAAACATTCATCATCAGACGGGTTCGAACCATTTAAAAAAGGCTGGTTACAAAAAGAAGCTCGATGTTTAGGTACCACATGAATTGTCTGTGAAAAATTTTATGGACCGAATTAACATCTGCGATTCTTTGCTGAAACGAAATGAAATCGAACCATTTCTGAAGCGAATGGTAACAGGAGACGAAAAGTAGATCAAATACGGCAATAATGTGCGAAAAAGATCATGGTGAAAGCTCAACAAATGGTCGCAAAGCCAGGATTGACGCCTCGAAAGGTTTTGCTGTGTGTTTGGTGGGATTGGAAAGGAATCGTCCACTAGGAGCTGCTCCAGCCTGCTCGAACGATTGATTCTAACATACACTTTACTGTCAACAACTGATGGGATTTAAGCAAGCAATCGAAAAAAAACGGCCAGAACTGATCAGCAGAACGGGCGTCGTCTTCCATCAGGACAACGCTAGGCCACACACATCTTTGATGACTCGGCAAAAACTGGGAGAGCTTGGCCGGGAAGTTTTAATGCATCCACCATATAGCCCTGACCTTGCACCATCGGACTACCATTTGTTTCGGTCAATGCAGAACTCCCTTAATGGAGTAAAGTAGGCTCCAAGAGAAGCCTGTGAAAATTACTTCTCGCAGTTTTTCACCGAGAAGCCACAAAAGTTTTACACTGATGTAATAATGTCTCTAGAAGAAAAATGGCAAAAGGTGGTCGACCAAAATGGTACATATACGATGGTACGATTAGGCCATTCAGCTATTGCAGCACGCACGGTTTTCATGGATATTAACGTCGCTGCTCGAACCAAAGATTGTTGGGCGCTCTCAAATTGTATTTAGGTCTTCGGCAGATCTTGTTCTCCAATTCTGACCACAAACCGTAGTTCAATGGATTCAGATCTGGACTTCCAGACGGTCAATCTTGAGCGCCATTGAACCCAGGAATATTGTTTTTTAGCCACTGCTGAGTGATTTTTGCCTAATGAGCTGGAGCGGAATCTTGCTCAACTGCTTCACCACGCCTTCTAAGAAATCCTCCTGGTACACTTCGGACCCTGACTTAACCCCTTTTTCGCAGAAATAAGGAGATGTAACGCCTTTATAAGCAACTCCCCCCACCAAACCATTACGGAGGCTGGATGGTGGCCACGCTGAACCCCTTGGAACAACATGTTTTGCAAAGTTTTAAAAGTTTTAGCATAGGTTTTGTCGTTTGCCTATTAAAAACTTCTTCAAAGAATATTTTCATGGCCGTTAACCGCGTGCCACTGAAGAAGCTGCTTGCATCTGTCGAGTCTAATTTTTATCAAGCGCATTGTAAAAAGATGACCAGTTGAGCGGCGAAAGGCTTTCATTTGGAGATCATCTCTAGTTAGTCTTGACATCGATCAAGTCGATACATTCATTTCCCTGGAGATGATTTTCTACTTTATAAGGGAACTTCTGGGGATTCTTTTTCGCGCGCTTTTTTGGCTGCATTGGTTCGAACCACGCGAGAACGGCCACTTCTTTTTCTGTCTGTCACTTTAGACGTTTGAGAAAAACGATTGATCGGGCGCTAAGCAAACATTCTTGAAATATTAGGCTTTTTTCAGCAATTCGTGAATCTCGCTTGCACTTTTTCCAAACTTCCGTAATGGAAGCACTGCAATGCGATTTATCTTAGCTTCCCGCTGCATCGTTCACAAGCGAAATTTGCCACGAAGTTGAGTATAATTTATGAGGAGACAGTGCATACGAACAAAAGCAAAAACTTTTTTCTGCGAATTTGTGCTCGCCATATGCATTGGAAAGTTGGTCACAGAATTTATGGCAAAACTATCTGAACTCCTCCTCCAATTTGTGATGTGCGTGTTTTGATGTCGCTTCACAAATGGGGGTACCTACAGTTTTTATGACGCCTCCGAGTGGCAGATGGTTTTTTATGAAGAGCTTTTTTATTGGCAGAGGGGTAACCGCTATTAGAAAAAACTTTTTTTAACATTTGGTAGCCACGCACCAGCACATTTGGCTACGGTGGGCACTGTTATTTAGATTTCTTCATCTTAGGTGTACCGGAAGTCAAAATTTCAAGCTTTTTTTAATAAAAAATATTTCTTTGTTATTGGCATGTTCAAAAAATGTAAAGATATAAACACCTATTTAGGAAATTAGTCTAGTCACAAAAGATTTCCAACTATTTCTAACGCGTGCTAAAGCTCATAACTCGATGAATGATTTGCTCGTCTCTTTGTCAATTGTCCTTCTCCATGTTGTTTTCGGTCGACCGCCATTTCTTCTTCCTTGAGGGTTCCATTCCAAGGCGACTTGTGCTCACAGTTCACTCCGTAAGTTGTGACCGATCCAACCATACTTTCTTTTCATAATTTACAGCGCTCTAGCGCTCTGAACGTAATTGCTTAGCAGTTCCATGGTCTACATACATATATTTTTAATTTCAATGTCAGCGAATTTTCTAATTTGCTTCTAGATATTAGCGACAATTTTATTAATTCATATTAAATTTTAAATAATATTAAATAATTGATAATAAATTTTAATTAAAATTGTGATAATTGATTAATTAAATTAATTTAAAAAAGTGTATCTTTAATACCAAACTGTTATTTGGCGGGAAGTACATGGGAAACAAAAAAAATGAAGTGGAATTTAGAACTCAGCGACCGACCTTACCTAAGCACTACTTGTTCTGGTTCCTGGGTTGTTTTGTCTGTAAAGTAGTGTTATCAGTGGCTAGGTATAAATTCGCAATTTCGAAATCGTCAAATAATTTGAGCACAGCCTTATTTCATTTTATTTGCTAAGCGGCTGTTATGCACTGGTAAAGAGCAGAATTTTTTCCCCACAAAAAATCTTGTTCCAATCAACAAAACTTTCGGCCATTTGCCCTTAACTTATTTTTAGTTTTGTATGCACATGACGCTTCCCACTATAATCTATAAATAATGGCAATAACTTTTAATAAAACTGTAAGCGATAAATCTGTGAACAATTGAATGGTTATACGTTTGCCTTCTATGTACTAATGCCTTCTACTAAGGTGCAATGTTCGTTTTTTATCTACATACGACATGTATTTTTAGACTATAACTAATGGATATTTATAACCTTCTGCAATATTTATTAGCACACGTGTTTTATTTCTGTTACTTGACTTACTTCTAAGCAATGCACGATTTTTTTTTATCATAAAAAAATAAATTTGAAATGTCCACAGTATAACTGTATCAATAAATAGAAGCGCATTTAGGCACATAACTGTATTTGCGAGGAAGTGATAGTTTATGTGTGTGTTTGCCCATACACAATAAATTCATTATTTATTGGTTTTTTTCATGCTCGACAGATGTAACTATTAACTATTCAAAGCGTAAAGAAACTAAACCAAATGGTCTAATAATAAAATTGAAGGCTATTATCCAGGCTGTAAAAGCAAGAATTTCTTATTTTACCTTGAATTTTCGTTATTTGAACTTGAAGTACACCCTCCGTCAACAGCATATCAATCAATAACTTAACCCTTTTAGTGTCAGGCGAAAAAGAGGGGCTTATGCGAGAATAACCGAGAATAAAAAGCAAACAAGAAACCATATTTACATGATTCAAAAAGCTGTATACGAGGGGTGCCTTTTATATGTCGGGATTTGGCAACCCTAGTGTTGCAATCTGGCAACTGACAGCTGTATCGCAAAGTTTGACATTTTTTGGCTTTTACGTATTCAGAACGTTTTGAAATACCAGCGCTATTTGTGTTGTTTACAGTAACTTACAAGATTCATCTCGGTCCAAAAATGGAATTAAATCGTGAACATTTTCGTGCGATTATTTTCTACAACTATCGACCTGGATTAACTCAGCAACATTGCATGGATGAACTTAATTCATTTTTTGGCGATGAAGCTCCATCAAAGACCAGTGTCTATCGATGGTATGGTGAATTCAATCGTGGTCGTAGTTCACTCCAGGACAAATTTCGTGAAGGTCGTCCAAAATCAGTTGTTGTTCCGAAAACCATTGATGCTGTGCGCGAACTGATATTGCAAGATCGTCATGTGACCTATCGTGCGATTGAGACAATCTTAGGCATTAGTGGGACCAGCATACATTCAATATTGCATAAACATTTGACTGTCAAAAAAATTTGTTCGCGTTGGATCCCACACAATTTGTCAATCGCTCAAAAAAAGGCTCGTGTCGATTGGTCGAAGGAAATGCTCAAAAAATACGATCGCGGGGCTTCGAAACATGCCTATGACATCGTGACAGGCGATGAATCATGGATTTACGCGTATGAGCCCGAAAGTAAACAGCAGTCGACTGTATGGGTGTTTCAAGATGAGCCAAATCCAACAAAAGTTGTTCGCGCACGAAGCACTTCCAAGCAAATGGTCGCCTGTTTTTTCAGAAAAACTGGACATGTTGCAACCGTACCACTAAAACAACGCAGAACAGTAAATTCTGAGTGGTACACAACCATTTGTTTGCCAGTTGTCTTCCAAGAAATTAGGAAAACCAATCGCCAAAGACGGATCACTCTTCACGAGGACAATGCGAGCTCTCACACATCGGCTCAAACAACTGCATTTTTGAGCACCCAAAACATCGAATTAATGGGTCATCCGCTGTATAGTCCTGACTTGGCACCGAATGACTTCTTTTTATTCCCGTACGTAAAAAGAGGGTTAACGTTTTTCGACACCTGAAGAAGCGGTTGCGGCATTCAGAATGCATGTTTTGGAGGTACCTCATTCAGAGTGGCAAAAGTGCTTCGACAATTGGTTCAAACGCATGCAAAAGTGTATAGATCTTCATGGAGAATATTTTGAAAAACAATAAAGTGATTTTCGATGATTAAAATTTTTTTTTGTTCTCTAATCCCGACATATAAAAGGCACCATGACACTAGTTTTTCTATATTCGTGGAGAATTATATAAATAACAAAGATATAAGTCTAAGTATTAGTTATGTGGGGAAAGTCACTGATTTCCATTCACTTGGGAGGGGCTAGAACGATTATTCTGCATGCGGTTCAAGTAGCCCACAACTTCTGGGCTTCGCCCAAGTATCCTCTAGATAGCTCCAGAATATCTGTTTTAGAGCGAGCTAATGTGTGAAGGCAAAGCATCCTAAGATATCTGGTTGTGCGCTGAGTTTGAGACCCACCACGTTACAAACTCCCCCAATGAAAAACTACGATAAGCCTTAGATGAGAACTGTTTTTTTTTGTCGGGACAACTACCAAGTGCAGCACTCAGACATTAATTAAGTCCATTATACTACACTTGGATTCCCTTTTAATTTTCTTTAAATCTACCCGATCTCCGAAGAAATCTGAGTAGATCTTGTGGTGTTAAGGAGCCAAGGTGGTCGCTTCTTTACACATCAGTGCCAAAGACCTCAAGCGAAGGCGGGGCAGACGCACAGGAAGTGGTCCGCCGTCTCATCCTCCTCTTCACAAGCTGGGCAGAGTACAATATCTGAGATGCCCACCCTTTCTATGTGCTTCACTCACACTTCCTTCTGCGTAATGACAGGAGAGTTTGCGACAGTCGATCAGACATGACAGGTAACATCAGTTCAGTCCATCTGCAGCCTCTCTCAGCCTGCCAAGCTCGCTTGTGTGTTGTTGTAACCCATTTGTTAACCGTAGCTTTGATGGCCATAGAAGGGAGTGGCAAAACTGGCTCTGGGCTCTGATACCCACGTGTCCCGGGACCCATGTTAGCATCAAGCTATTATGTCTACCGACATAGTTCAGCCTAGATTTACAGGACTCGACTACCCCAGATGTGGTTGGAGGGCTGTCTAAGGCCATAAGCGCAGCTTGGCTGTCGCTGCAGACATATATATGTAGATCTGCCTCTCCATCGGTTTTCCACAACAAAGTTCATCGCTTCTTGAACTGCCTACACCTCCGCTTGAAACACATATGCATTCATTCCAAGAGAAAAGTGCAGTTTTGCCCTGCTGGATTCCATGTAGACCCCAGAGCTGGAGCCGTGCTCGGTCCTGGAGCCATCCGTGAAAATGCGAAAACAGTGTTTGCCGGGCTCATTTTCAGAGTTTGACCATAACTGGCCGATTGCCGCAAACGAATTAAGGACTATAATTTGAGGGCATGCTTCTTCCCGGCTAGTTGATGTCCTCATAAGAGCAAAGGCTGATATCATTGCCATCCAAGAAATGCAATGGACGGGGCAAGGAAAGGAAAACATTTGACCTCCTTATTCGTCCACGGCAGCTGCAATGTAAAGTAGCACAAAATCGGTATTGGATTATAGTGGGACAGAGACGTCGTCGCCAAGTGCTCTCCTTCACCGCGCTGGACGAGCGTCTCGCAATAATCCACATCAAAGAGAGATTTTTCTACATCTCACTCATTTTGGGTTGGAAGAGAAGGACGATACGACCAAAGATTTCTTCTATGAGCGACTGGGACGCTCCTTTAAGCGCTGCCCCGCCACAATATATAAACTGCGTTTTGCGACTTCAATGTCAGCCTGCACAATGAAACATCCGGTAACGGACAGAGGCTGATCAACATCGCCGGGACTCGAAACATGGTAGTCCGCTTGTAAAAACCTGCGCTTGGTGACTTCAATGCCAGCCTTCTATATATCGCGTATAAGGTCCTACCGAGGTTATTATGTGAAAAGGTGAAGCCCATCATCAACCAATTGCAACCAAAGTTGCTACTATAATATGCCGCGATGTCTGAATTTGGTATCCCCAAAAAACTAATACGTTCCTTAATACAGCAGGCACTGTCAGAATTGAGAAGATCCTCTCTGGGTCGTTTGTTTCCAAACGATGCTTCAGACGGGGTGACTCTCTGTCGTGACACTTTCTTAACCTGATGTTGCAAAGGATCATGCGAGCCACAAAACTTAATCGGCCAGGCACAAGAGCGTACAATTATTGGCATGTGCCGATGATATTGACATCAGCGGTTTTAACAACTGCGCTGTTAGTTCTGCCTTTTCCAAACTGGATAAAGAAGCAAAGTGAACGGGTCTGATAGTGAATGAGGACAAAATGAAGTACCTCCTGTCATCAAACCAACAGTCGGCGCACTCGCATATCGGCACCCACGTCACTATTAAAAGTTATAATTTTGAGATTTTAAGAGACTTCGTTTGATGTCCAACAAGAACTACTTACTTTGGAATAAGTAGGCAATTGAGTACTAAAGTACTCTCGCTATGAACACTCTGCAAGGCTCTCTCATCATGTCCGTCCTAACGTATGGCGCAGGCGATGGAACGATTCGGAGATAGAGCTTCCTCGCAATGCGAATAGTAAAGCGCTATAAGGCGCAGCCAATACATCGGCGTCCGGCATTAAAAGGGTTAAGAGTAACGTGCATTTTAATGGCAGCTGTAGCCAATTACTAAAAAACGTTGAAAGCTATTTTGATATTCCAGTGACACACATACAAACTTGGCTTAATAAATTTGTATACGCATTCATTAAATTCTGCTCTGTGCGGCACTTTATATTTTCCCACGATGCCAAGCATTTAATTTTAGTTCAGTTTGTGTGATATACTTCGGTGGATTCTATAAACAAAAGCAAAACAAAAAAAATATGAACTGTCAGCACACGGATAAAGTTGATGATAGATCGTAAGGCGTGGACTGGTAGAGGCAGTCTCTCAGTCAGCTGCTCGCTCAACTACTCACAACACTCCGTCATCGAGGCTGTCAAGCACTCAACAAATCAGTTGGTGGTTTATGAAAAACACATGTCAGCTACAGAAACCATAACAAATAATTTGGCATTTTCTGCTTGCTCATTTTTGTTGTTGTTGTTATTATTATTAAAGCGCGCAGAATGTTTTTCATATAAGTACATATCCATGCATCTGTCCGCAAGGGATGTTAATCTGATTTCGAACTTTTTAAGTACCGAAAATTTCGGGATGAATATTCCGATAATTATCCATTAATAAGCCCCCTACTAATTCTACATACAAGTCATTGAGGTATTAGGGGAAACGCATTGGAGGCAATAGAAAACCTTGTTTAACTCCTGGTGTTGTTTCAAATTGTTCAGATATATTATTGCCTGACCAATTGGATTGAGTTAGATTTCTGATATAATTTCACAATGAGATTAATAAATTTGGTCGGCATTCTCATTGCGCGTAATTTGTAAATTAGTAGTTTCCTAGGTATCTTGTCCAAAGGCGGCTTTAAAGTCAATAAAAAACGCATACATTTTTTTTTCTTATTAAATTTTAAGTGAGCTATTGATGCCAGATTGTACATAGTGTCTACCTTGAGTAATTCTTTCTAAGTCCGGCTTGAAATTCTTTAAGAACTCCATTTTCTTCTAACCAGTCAACTAAACATGTATTTATAAACAACTACACGATTCAAAAAGGAGATTCCTCTGTAGCTCCTTACTTCTTTATTGTCTTCTATTTCAAAAAATGGGGAACAGTCAATTTGTTATAAAACTCTCATTTGGGACTACTCCGTGTAAAACTTGCCCCAGTCCTGCCCTCAATGCCGTTTTGCACTTATTCCATCGCAGCGCAAAGTGCAATCAGATTAACGGTTGGCTTCTGGAGGCAATATCTCAAGGGATATGGTAGCATTTTCGGGCAGATAACACCGTATTTCTCCGAACTTCGAACAGATCTCTCCTCCCGCAAACTGGAGTTTGAGGGTCGTGCTAGGGTAATATTTCCAAATACAAGGTTTGATTGAAAAGTAATGACCCTTATTTTTTTTAAGCAGTTTTATTAAACCTTTTGGCTTATACAACTAATATTCTTCAAAATAGGACCCTTGAGCGTCAATACACCGCTGGTAGCGGCCCTTCCACTGCAGGAAACATTTTTTAAACTCATACACCGGATCCGCGTTCAATTCGGCTGTCGCCTCGATGGAGTCGAAACGCCTCCCCTTCCGCTTTCTTTTCAGGCGCGGGAACAAGAAGAAGTCCAGAGGGGACAGGTCTGGGCTGTAGGGAGGGTGAAGAAGCACCGGAACCCCCATCTTGGCCAATCCAGAGGTGCAGAGGAAGGCGGTATGCTTGGCAGACGCTCCGCGCGGGAAGGCTTATTACTTTTCAATCAAACCCTGTAGGCTGGATTGGATCGGGGGAAATCTGCACCGTAGCTTGCACCTCTGTTTTCACTGACGGCTCTACGATGGAATCGGGAGTCGGAGCAGCGGATTTCTATAAATCAGCTAATTTATCTATCTTCTTTAAATTGCCGAATACTGCTAGTGTTTTTCAAGCAGAAGCCTTAGCGCTCCTGCAGCCATGCAGAATTCTTAGGGAATGCGAGAGCGAGTAAAGTCCGGTTAAGAGTTCGGCATCCCCCTGACAGTTGTTAAAGGAGACTGCACAAATTAATTCTCAATTTACAAACTCGTAGCTGTGTTTACCGGTCACTGGATGATCGGCACACCTGCGGAAAAGCTAGGCTGACTGTAGGTATCTTCCTGTTGGAGGTCTCATAATGGTATCAAAACGGCGCTTTAGTGATACTTAGGAGCGCCACACTGGCACTTACTGGCACCTACCTAACACCCCATATCATAAAATGGTGCTAACTGCTCTAGAAAATCATTACCTACATATTTAAAGAATCCGTATGGGATTCTATCAAATCCTGGTGTCTTGTTCGGTTTTGTTTTATTTAGCATGGCTTTGACTTCCTCTGTAGTAATTCGTCTATCTAAACTATCAACTTCCAACTTGTCGTGGGAATTTAGTTAGGAGCTCTTTGAAGTAATCTTTGAATTTATTTGCGTCTATAATTGTCGCATTGAATAATTGCCTTCCACTTGCCCACCAGCTTTTGGAGTATTCCACCTCAGTTAATTGGATCGCTAGATCAACGTAGTATTTCTTTCTACTTTATTCGCGAATAGCCTTGAACTGCTTTTTTGCTGCTATCTAATTGTCCTTGTCTATCGCATTACGCGTCTCAATATACGTTTATAAGGCGTTACATGATTTTTTGTGAAATTGTTTACATCGATTTTCGTACCATTTTTCTTTTTTGCTGGATTGCTTGTTTGTACCTAATCCAGCGATCATTCCGCCTGATATAATACAATAGATATTTATAATACCCTTGACATCTAACTTTTGCTTCGCCGTTTTCATTTCATTTAATTTTCTGTCTATGTTCTTTTTATACCTTGCCCTCATCGAGTTTTTCCATATAAATTTAAAATCAACTCCGAACGTCAACTTTCCTTTCTCATCCCCTTAAAAATTTAAAATTCCTTTTTTCCGCAAAACTCCATGAATCCATCTCCATTAACAGCGCAATCCTTTGATTTTCTAGTCTCCAAATGACATTCTGACTAACTCGTCGATATTCTCGTATTGCTATTCCTGTCATATTCCTATATTCATGTCACGTACTATTGTATTATTTTGTTATTCCTCTCGTTATCTATGCAGAGCTTCTCAATTATACTAAAATCATTAGACTCATCAAGTTAATAGCTCTGAGTTAGTAGCATTGAAAGCCGCTGCATTATGGCTCAGTGGCTCTTCCATTGTAGCACAACTGATCACTATCTTCTCTGCCAGTCAATCAGCTTAAAATCTCTACAGTGCAATAATCTTTCTTCCAAAATAGCCGTTGAGTGCAGAGCTATTCTAAATGAACTGGCTAAACGGCGTACCACGAACGTTTTCTGGGCCCCTGTTCACGAAAACATTCCTAGAAATAGCAAGGCGTACGAGCTGGCAATGAAGGGGTCTGATCTTAAATTAGTCACCAGCATGTGGGCATCCCATTATCCGCAAGTAAACTTTGAATCAGGCCAGTCTACATCGCGCAGGGCAACAGTGTATGGACCACGGAATCCATTTGTGAGATAATTAGATAAGAATGGCCTAGAGCGTGTGAGCACAGAACTAGATCCTCATAAACTTCGTTAGTGCAATGGTTGGCATCATCAATAACTTTGACCAAGAATCTCGATCCTTTGCAGACATTCTCTAGTTTCTCTGTCAAAAGGTATTGGTGTTGTCATTAATTGCGTCAATCCATGTTTTCCTTAGCTGGCCACTTTTATAAGGCATATCTAGCTTACAGATATTTTTTGCAATTTCGTTTGGGTCCCTCTCAGAATATGTCCAGCCCACTTCAGATGCTGAAGCTTGATGTAGTCGACGATTTGGAAGACGTTTAACTCAGATAGGCATTCATCATTCTAACGTAGGCGATCGTTGGCGTGTCCTATCTCGGGCACCATTTAATGAGTATTCATGGGAAGTGTATGAGGTTTCCCTCATGCTAACATCAGCTACCTTCCCCAACTGCTGGAAAAAGCCCAAACAAGTACCCTTCTTCTTCTTCTTCTTCTTCTTCTTCTTCTTCTTCTTCTTAATTGATGCGATAACCGCTTACGCGATTTTGGCCGAGTTTAACAATGGGCGCCAGTCGTTACTTTATCATACTAACCGGCGCCTGTAGGACACACCAAGTGAAGCCAAGTCCTTCTCCACCTGATCTCTTCAACGCAGAGGAGGTATTCCTCTTCCTCTGCTACCACCAGTTGGTGCATTCCAGACATGACATGACCCAGTCAACGTAGCCGCTGGATCTTTAGTCGCTGCACTATGTCTATGTCATCGTAACGCTCTTAGAGCTCATCGTTCCATCGCTAAAACAATCTTCACAGTTGCTTCATTGGCATCTAAACATTTATGGTCTGAATGACGACTGATTGGACGCGTCTGAGAATAGGTGTGAAATGAGCGGAAAGATTTTTGCTGCCGAGTACCCGAAATTCCGGGATTGAATTAAATTATCCCGAAATCACTGAATTATAAACACTTCACTAATAATGGCAATCTATTATTTACAAATACGCAAAAGTACGCATGTGGATAGCCTCATACATACATACATGTTGCTTATACGCCATGCGTACCAGTCCATCTGCCAACTTATCAGCTCAGCTGGCGGACTATCCGACTGTTCGCCTGTATGACTACTTGCCGCTGCTACTTGTCGGTCTATTTGCGAGTAAGTCTATTTGTAGGGATCAACTCTGAGTGGTCGTGTGGAATTTGCACAGCTGACGTACCCAGGCAACGTTGCGTTGAAGAGATTAAAATTAAATGCATGTTTTCCGCCACCAAAAGACGAAAAATAAGCGTATGTCATTTAAAGAGAGCATTCACTAGCCAATTAATAATGAAGGTGGAATGTTAATAAATACGGAAAATTAATAAATATGGCTTTATAGGAGCGACACTGTCCGCTATTTGCCCTTACTGAACCCATCAACTACGGGTACTGTTTTAAGCTCTTTTCGTAAACATAAATTTTATGAATGTGTAAAAATGTATAAATACCTGAATGTATTTTATATTTCTTTGTATTAACTTTGATTTCTTTCGTAGCCTCTACCAGGTGCGCTGCGGCCTGCGCGTCTCACCACGACTTCCCGTCCAAGTGGAAACCAGCATACCAGATACACCGCAAAACAACGCACATGCATCGGAAAATCACACACAAACGCAGACAGTCACCAACGGTGGTAACGGTGGCGAAAGCAGTGGTGGTGATGGTGGTGATGGGGATGTGCTGCAAGAGCAGCGCGAGCAGCAGGATGCGATGCCAAGTATGCTACAGAACGGCGGAAGCTTATTGTCAGGATCTGCATGCATAATCAACGGTTGTGGTGCATCGCGCGTTTTTCAGATTCTCTACAGGAATGAGGAAGTGACGTTACGTGATGTCATTCACTTTCGCACACATTTGCTGGGTGAGTTATAACTGAAGGTATATTACATAAATGAATGAAGCGGGCGGTTAAAATGGATGCTCGTAGTATGAAAAGAATTATAGTCGCTCGTTTTTGGAGCTATCGGCAGTAGAAACCATTGAATTCGAAGATAAACTGTGATTTTTTTATCATGGCGTTAGTAACGAAACAATAGCGAAATTTTAGATCTAAGAGCTCCGTTAAACTAATCATTATTAATTCATTCCCATAGAACTGACCTAAGTTAACTGAGAAGTGAAGTGAAAAAGGCGAAAGTATAAAGAAGCATCTGAGCTGAAAAGCATCTGAGCTCTGAAGCGAGAAATTTAGTTCAATTGAAATTTAGATTGTTTAGCTAAAAGAATTTATTCCAACTCGTGTTGCAAATATTGTACGTCAGACAAATACTATGAAGCGCACTCGCCTATTGGCACCCTGACTGTTATAATTTCGAGGTTGTAAGAGAATTCGTTTATGAAGGAACCAGCATTCACACCGATAATAATGTCAGCCTTGAAATCTAACGGAGCGTATCTCTTGCTCATCATACCCGTCCTATAGTTTGGCGCAGAAGCTTGAACGATGAAAGTATTCGATGAAGCGTCCTTTGAAGTGTTTAAGAGAGAGAGGTCTGCAGAAGATTTTCGGATCTTTGCATGTTGGCGATGGGGAGTATCGTTGGCGCTGGAACAATGAGCTGTTTGAGCTTTACGATGGCTTAGCCATTCTACAGCAAATAAAGATCTAGCGGCTTCTTTGGCTGGGTCATGTCATCCGAATGGATACAAACGCTCCGGCTCTAAAAGTATTTTATCCGGTACCATCTAGTGGGCGTGGGGGGCCTTCTCTGTGTTTGAAAGATCAGGCGGAGAAGCACTTGGTGTGTTCAAATGGCACCGGTTAGCACGAGTAAGAAATGACTGATACGCTTTATTAAACTCGGCCAAAATCGCTTAAGTGGTTATCGCGCCAATCAGGAAGAATAAGAATGCCTTATGAGGTTCCACACGGGAGTCCCGACATTGAGTATGGCCACAAATCTGTCCACTAGTGGTGGTAAAGGTTTCTGTAAAGTCAAGTCTAAATTTTGCTAGCCTTGTGAACAGGTAGGGAGACTTGCTAAAACACATATTACTTTCCAGCGGCTGCGAAGTCTATCCATATTTTAACACTTAACTCAATTATCTACAAGGTGCCGCAAAATTTTTCATCGAATTTTGTTTTTGAAAAACTTTTTTACTGAATAAAAAAAAAATTATTTTGAGTAATGGAAATCTTTGCGCTCGGAGGAAAGCTTTACGCGCTTCATTGCTTACCTATTTGTCTGCAGCTGTCTTGTACACAAGTGTCCAACATGATTGACGTGCGACGCCGTTTGCAAAAATTACAAATCTTCATATAGGGTGATTAACATTTTGCCACCTACTTAGGGACCTTTTCAACTCGAAGCGATTCCAGTTTCGCAGTCTTTCCTGCATCCTACATAGACGAAATATACGCTAAAAATATGTCACTATATCAACAGTTTTGGGTCTGACGTCACTGTTCTAATGGTTTTCCGAATTTACCTCGACGGCCCGTAGATGTGACTATTATATATGAGTGAAATTTAGTTTAAGCTACCTCGCGCTCTAGTGTAATATATAATATATTATGGGCATACAGCCTGAAGTCCCAGAAATTATTATTAAGTGGCGAGCCTGCTTTCGGGGCTTAAAAAAATCGATTTTTTTTTTTGCATAAATGTCTTCCCAAACTATCCAAGAATGTGTTCTCAAAATTTCAGAAGCAAATTCAAAATATTTTCGCAATTACAGAAGAAATTGTGAGCACACGTCGAGCAGGTATACGAGTGGCCGGATCGCTCGAAGTGCGATTTCTCGGTTTTTTATTTTTACGATTTTTCCTAATTGGCGGGAAAGATAGGGAAAAACTTAAACGTCCTATCGAAACGAGATAACATTGATTGTATTCGGAATTAAATTCTCTTCTAGTTGAACTTAAAAAACCTTAAGAAAGTTATGATTAACCCACTTTTTAAACGATCTAAAGTGAATTTGTTTTTCCAAAAAAATGATTTTTTTTTTTAATTAGCGAAAAATTGTTGAATTTCTAACTTTTTATTTAATTTTCTTTGTTTAACTAGAAGCTATACTATATTAAAATAAACATTTTTTGGGATTTTTGGTTTCTGATGAAAATTGCGACTTGCATCTTTCCCGCCGCACGACACATGCACACTTGAGGCGCCTCGGCAAAATGCTTGTACCAGGCATAATATGACATACTAGCATCACCCAGTGGGCTTCGCACCACCATACATAAAATGTTTGTTTTATATCGCAAGAAATTTTTCATATTAAGTTTTCTTTATAGAACTCGTAAAATGTTTAAACAGTTGAATTAGTTGATTTTTTTCATTCAACATACTTTCTAAAGATGTCACAATAGCCTTTTCTGTACTTTTTTAAAATTTGATTGTGGTGGTCACCTATATACAGGTAAGGTACCGGTTCAAACACATCCTTAAGTTATCGGGGTCCACATTTTGGGCGATATCTCGAGACCCTAGCCACGGAGCGGCATCAAAAATACTCTATACTATAGAAATCATCAACAGCTCCCATTTGCTACCCATATTGTACGAACACACCCTAGGGTTACCCGGGTTCACGTTTTGGCCTATTTCTCGACACCCTGGTATCCGATTCTTAAAATTTTAAAACACAAACCATCTACTGAATAGTCCAAACAAAGCCTAAAAATTTGGTTTGGATAGGTGAGCCCGTTCGTGAGTTTTAAGCGAATATAGGGACAGATTTTCACATTTATATACATATATAGATATTTCAATGAAAAAATTTGAAAAGACTGTTGAAGTATATAAGAATAAAACCTGAAAGTTTCGTTTCAATCGAATATTTCTTTCCTTCCCAAAAAAATCCACGAAAAAATCGATTTTTCGAAGCATCTAAAGCAGGCTCCCCCCTTAAGTAAGGTGTTTTTGCATGAAATTAACCTGAACCAAAGTAACAAAATCCGAGTAATGCCTTTAATTTAAATTCTTGTAACCTTAAATTAATACTTCAGGCATTATGAGTTTTATTTTGTTTATTAATTTTCGTTGAGTTTAAACAAAATGTTATCCCTGGATGAACTCCGAGCAGCACGGATAATTTCGTATCCATATATAAGTGTGCGCGTGTGTACATACGCGTATTTCAATTTGACTGAATTAAATCTATGCCAGCAGCACGGCATGTGCTGGCACAACATTCGGTTCTTTCTTCACTGCCGTTCCGCCGTGGCATGCCGACGCTAGACAGCAATTCGCAGTGCGTGCCAACTGCCGCATTATTGAAATTACTGCGACTGCCATCCGGCTTCGACAGCACTGCAGACTGCAGACTGCAGTATGATGCAATGAGGCCTACGCGCGACTTGCGTTGCCTTCAAGTAACATTAAAAATGGAAAAAGAAAATAAATGTCACCAAAATCTAGCAAAAATAGTTTTAATGAGAAAAATGCTTTTCTCGGCATCAAAAGAAACTAATTTTAATTTAAGTTGCAGAACAAAAGTGTTCAGACCAAAAGTACGTGCATATGAAGAAAGTAATTTTCAAGTAAAAGTTTGTTTTGATAACGAAGAAAGGCATGCAATTTCAATTATTTTTATTTTTAATTGAGTGCATCAATTTCAATTACACGTATTACTTTCACTTTCAATTTAAAATCAATTTCCATTTATAAACTTCAACATCTGGAGTCTTGTATGCGCATTCTAAAATTTTAAAATTCAAAAATTAAACAATAATATTTTTATTATCTGACAAATAGCTATGAAAACTGCCACACTTTGCTGTCGTATAATGAAAATTTGGCAGAAGTGCTCCCAGTCATAATCGTATTTCTTACACTTATAGACTTACAATATCTTGACAGCCAAGTTTAAATAGTACTTTATTTAAGAATCTTATGCGGCAATAAAATGTGAATGTTTGCTTCCTCTGTATTATTTTTATGGGGCAATAAATATGTACATATGTATTCACATTAGGGTGTTTCATCTAACAATTTTGCAATTATAAAATTCTAATATGTCGCATTTTTCCTAAAGATGTAGGCGTAATTTTTTACTGCCGTTTATCATTTAATAGTCACATGAATGTCATCTTATCAAAATTATATTCTGTCTAAGGCTTTGTTGATGAAGCCTGCTATTTCGGGCCGATATTAGACAGAAAAGTCATTTGGAAGTCAAATGTCGAAGTTAGAGTGAAGAAGAGCGACAATAGCACTAAGTTGGGCTATTTCCTCTTTTATGGTGCATTGGCTTAATTACAGATAGTGCGACCAATCCTAACATATGGTATACTAGTACGATGGCCAGATAAGAAATATATCAAAGAGACTATGAATCATGCACAAAGAATGGCCAGTCTTGGCCTCTGCGGGGCCCTTAGAACTACCTCTACAGAGGCACTAAAAATTCTGCTCAACCTGTTACCTATAGAGCAATTCGGCAAGTAAATAACTGGCAAGTCAGCTCTCAGAATAAGAGAAATCGATCTGCTCAGGGCGAATGGTAGAGAGCACACGTCAATTCTAGAGAAATTTTCACGTATTCCTGGTACAATAGACTTCTGAAAGACCAAGGACACTAGGTTAGGTTAGATTAGAAAGTCATAGCCATGAAAGAAGTAACTGTGTACCGCAACAAAAACTACAATAAATATCCTCTCGGCCGGCCAGGCGGCCGTCAAGTCAATGGAGCCAGTTATACTAAGATAAAAGGTTGCTCAGAAATGCCTGGCAACTCTAAATGATATTAGCACCATCTTCAAGGTTATCCTTACTCGAGTTCCTGGACATAGAGATATTGAAGGAAATTGCAAAGCCGATGAGCTAGCCAGAAAGGGTACTAATTTTCCACTGCTTGAAGACAAGGGCAATATTGGGATTCTTATGGCAACTTGCAAATTAAGGATAGAAAATAATATGCCACAGCAGGCCAATAGGTCACAAAGAGAAAAAAATACTTGTGTTGCATCCAGACTAATTTGGCCGCAAATAGATAAGAAAAGATCAGGAGAATTACACAACTTCTCAAGAGAGAACATCTTGAAGGTCGTGGCTTATGTCACCGGTCATTCGCCTTTAGTTAGGCACTCTTCTAGGCTAGGAGTATTTTAGCATGAATGCTGCAAAAGTTATAGAGACGAGGAAGAAACAGTAGAACACTTCCTCTGTAATTGTCCAGCCTTAGCTATGAGTAGAGCCAGGTTGTTAGAAAAATACCTATCCGGTGTTGAGATAAAACCTATCCTAAGCTTTCTAAGAACGTCTAAATGGTTCCATCATAAATAAACACTAAGGTGAACGTGTTACATAGTAGTACCACAACGGACCTACTTGGTCTAAGTGTTGGCTACTCTAAGCCGATTGCCACAAAATTCTAATCTAACCTAAGGACATTAACTTCAATAAATCCTTCATCACGGCATTTCCTTCGAAAGAGGAATAGGATAACGGCGATAAAAATTAGAGTATTATCCACAAATGAAGTCTTCATTTACTCAGGCAGTCAAGGTGCTATATAAGCGCTAGAGTCAAAAACGCACTCGTCAAAAAAGTCATAGAATGTTTTAAACTTTTGAATAACGTATCTCAATACCTAAAAGTAAAACTTATCTGGGTGCCAGGCCACAGGAATATAGCAGGAAACTGCAAAGCAATTGAACTTGCTAGAAGAAGTAAAGCGTTTTTCAGTAAGAGCGCTTCAACTTTTTTTTTGAATAAAACACAAACGGTTTGACTTTTTTAACTAATTTTTTTTTTATTATCGAGTTTGAACATATACATTTAAGTATGAAATTCGATTTCTTTTGCATGACCACCGCGTGCACGTTTTACGAAGTCCAATCGTTGAACCCAATTTTCGACCACTCTTTTGCATAAATCGGCCGAAATTCCTGCAATTTCGCGTTCAATATTGGCTCTGAGCTCACAAATCGTCGCCGGCTTGTTACTGTAGACCAATGACTTCACATAACCCCAAAGAAAATAGTCTAGAGGCATCAAATCACACGAGCGCGGCGGCCATTCGACCGGTCCATTTCTGGAAATAATGCGCTCATCGAACTTACTCTTCAACAAAACAATTGTAGCGTGTGCTGTGTGGCTTGTGGCCCCGTCCTGTTGAAACCACATGTCGTCTTAGTCCATATCACTCAATTGCGACCAAAAATAATCTTTTATCATGTCGCGGTATCGATTTCCGTTCACAGTAACGTGGCGATCGTTCTCGTCAACGAAAAAATATGGGCCAATTACGCCGCCGGCATGTAAACCGCACCAAACAGTGATTTTTTCGGGATGCAACGGTGCCTCATGAATCACGTGTGGATTGCTTTCTGCCCAGTAACGCATATTTTGCTTGTTGACAAAGCCATTGAGCCAAAAGTGAGCTTCATCACTAAAGATGATTTTTTGGAAAAAATCTGGATTAAAGTAGCAGCAACAGAACGATTATTTTCATAAAAAATTTGCACGATTTGCAATCGTTGCTCAAGTTTACAAATGACAAGCGAAAAATAAAAAATATTGCGTCTTTCGCCCTCCCTATCGGAAAAAAGTTGAAGCGCACCTATTGAAAAACGCTTTAAAACTCTTGGTATCCAATTGGATAAAACGTCAATACCGAAATGATAGGGAAGCCATCAACATGGCAAATATAATTTGGCAAAACCTGACTGCATGCGAACTACCCTAAATCGAGTTTTTCATAAATAAAATTAGTTTTTTTTCTCAATAAATCACCCCAAATGATAGAAGAGCTTAAGCTCAAAAACTCTGTATAAAAAAGTTTAAAGCTTAATACGATTTTTTTAGGTACTTTCAAAGAGAAACAGCTCACTTCAATTCTAAAAATTTTCCGAAATGTTTTGACGGGGATCTTAGATTAAAATATAGATGCGTATGTACTATATATGTGCCTAATAAAGCTGATGGAAAAACCGTACCGATTTTTTGTTTCTTTTTAACACACTTTTATTAGGTCGGGTTGTATGTATGTATGTATGTATGTATGCATGTATGTATGTATGTATGTATGTATGTATGTATGTATGTATGTAACGGAATCTTTGAGCTTAATTTTCACTGGCTTCTAAAAATCTGATCGACTTGAAATTTTGCACACCTATCAAGGACCGATGACAATGCAATAATTTGGTAAAAGTTTTCCATTATCCTTTTTAGGATTGCCAGGATTAATATTTTCTTTTTTTACCTGTGGGCAAAAAGTAAGGTGAATTTGGTTGTAAAATGAAAAAATCTTTTTTTATTCTTGTAAATCAGTTTCTCAGGCTCCCTCCACGAAATAAGTTCTTCATCCCGATTACTTCTTTATCACGGCCGATAACTGCACACCTTTAGACTCACAGTCGATAAGAAAGGAATTAAATATAACACGAATATATCGAATCATTTATTCACTGACTGCAATGATAACAATAATTTTCATTCATAATAAACAAAAAATAGTTTAAAGAAACTAAAAACACGCTTTTTTGCTAATCGAACTAAAAAGTAGAAAATAAAAAATAGTTTAAAAAAACTAAAAAACACGCTTTTATTGCTAATCGAACTAAAAAGTAGAAAATAAATTTTAATGACAAAGAGACCTATAATGAAGTAATAGCAAATCGAACGATCAGTCATAGTCAACTACCTCAGAATAAAATTATAACAAAAATTAAGATACAAATAGAGTAATTCAAATTAGAGTTAAAAGCGTGGGCTGCATTTTGCTTCACTTTCATAACCCTCTGTACATAGGTAGTTGCTAATAGAATGATTGTAATATTTACTATATCAAGCATCCCACGCTTTTAACTCTAATTTGAATTACTCTATTTGTATCTTAATTTTTGTTATAATTTTATTCTGAGGTAGTTGACTATGACTGATCGTTCGATTTGCTATTACTTCATTATAGGTCTCTTTGTCATTAAAATTTATTTTCTACTTTTTAGTTCGATTAGCAATAAAAGCGTGTTTTTTAGTTTTTTTAAACTATTTTTTATTTTGTACATACTCGTATTGTACGTACTCGCTACTGTACACGCATTCGCTTTTATCTACCAGCAAACGGGTAGAAGTCGGAATAAATTCGAAATTTCATTTGTTAACCAAGTCCTACTAAACGAAATTTTTAAAGGCCTTGATTTGATATGAAGCATATTTTTTATAACCAAATACTCGAAAATGGTGCCTTTCTATGTATGTATGTATGTGTGTATAAATGTAAACGTGAGAATCAACTTTTTTTGATTAAATGAAATATGAAAGAGAAATACTACAAATTGCTTTCCATATTTGCATCTCACCTTTTACAATAAGTAAATACGAGTAAACATTTATTCAATGCAGCAAATACAATATTTGGTTTATTTCACACTCCGTCGCCGAATTCTCCGACAATTTCACCAGCACATTCATTGCTTTCACATCTAGCAATGGGTGCGTACACAGATGTATATACATATGTAGATACATATAAATGTACACTGAAGTGAGAAGACTTGAATATGTTTATGGGATTTTGCTGACTTCGAATTTATCGGAATTTAAATAATATTTCAAAATGTATAGATGAGAACAGCTGGTTTTAGGTGCAACAACCCGACTAGAAATTTTGGTAAGGCGGTGATTAGACGCAAATAAGGCAGACCGCATTCCACATTTGCGCCTCATAAGGCAGCCAAACTAGGCCCAAGTCCCGAAAGGTATTGCCACACATCTGCCTCATTAGGCGCAGGTTCGAAAAACCGAACTTCGGTAATACTGCGGATGCCCTTCTACAAATCAGTTAGGGATTCCAATTTATGCCTGAGTGAGACACTGCCACAGATTTTCGTTGGTATTGTTCTGGCATGCCAATCTTTGCCTTGCCTAACGTGTGCCTGGTAAGATAACAGTGAGGCGTGCCTCAGTAAGGCCTGCCTAATTCGGGCCTAACTGATTCTTCGGCATGCCTCACTGTAATTCTAGTCGGTAAGCGAAGTAGAAGTTAGAAAATATTTATTTACTGTACAATAGTCAAGTCTCGATATTGGTTGGGGAATGAGTTCGTAGCGTTTTTACCGAATACTTTTATTTAAACAAAAAACAATAAATATATCAATAAGGTAATCAATTATATATCACTCGTTGCTTTTTACAACTTCTACCCACCTCTCGACGAATTTGTTAATGCCGTTCCACCAAAAATCGCCTAGTCAAGTGTCAAAGAAGTTGTTGAGCCAGTTTTTAAGGACCTCTTTGTTATGGAAGGCAACGCCCTTCATATGGTTTGTCAGGGAGTGGCAGAGATAGTAATCGGTTGGTGCAAGATCCGGAGAATACGGCGGATGCTGAAGGATCTCCCATTTGAGCACTCGGAGTGCGGCTTTGACAACTTGTGTAAAATGGGGCTTGGAGTTGACATGAAGGAGAACGGTTTGACCATGTCAATCAGGTCTTTTCAGTCGAATAGCTTCATTCACGTGGTGTAGCTGGGCAATCCTTGAGCTCCTTGTTGTGCGTGGCATACTTTTCGAGCATTTCCCAATGCACCATGCCCTTCCAGTCCCACCAAACACATATCATGATCTTCTTTGGATGAAGATCCGACTTGACTCTCGGCTTTGACTCTCGGCTTTTGCTTCATATTGATGTTAGGCACCATTTCTCATCTAGCGTGACGATTAGCGGTAGCGCTGTTTATGTCCGCGTGTTGCTCGATGGCAGGCGAGATGCTGAGAAGCAATTTGAATGAGACTTTTTTTATTTTTTCGTTGAGCTCCTGAGGCACCCAGGCTCCCAATTGTTCGGTAAATCCGATTGAATGAAAGTTATTACGAATCGTTTTATGATCGCAGTTCATTTTTTCTACCAATTAAAGGCTGGTTTGGGGACCGTTCTCCTACAGAAGTGATTTGAGACGTTCTTCATCGAATTCAGTAGGCCGTACTCGACCTCGATGAAAGTCAAGGGAGAGCGGGTGCGGAAAATGCTGATTTTTGCCTCTTGGGTATTCCATTTCTAAGTCTCAAAACTAAAAGAAAATTAAATAACTCAAAAATTCAATTAATATATTGTAGTTTTGTAGAGCAAAAAAAGTTCTATCGGCTGAATACTTACCCTTTACCAAACAGCAAACAAATCGTTGTAAAATAAAAGAAAATATAAAAAACGCTATGAACTTATTCCCCAATCATAGAAGCGCTAGGCAGCTCTTTGGGCAGTGTAAGCTTTATATTGACTGAAGCATTGGGTTTCAGAAAGTTTTGTGCGCAATGGGTGCCCCATTCACTAACAATGGAACAAAAACACATTCGAATGCGACTTTCTCAGCAACATTTAGAGCATTTTCGAAAGGATAAAGTGGAATTAGTGCGTCGATTTATCACTATGAATGAGATTTGAGTCTATCACCATGATTCTAAATCAAAGCATGAGGCCAAAGAGTGGTGTGACTGGTACTTCGGCTCCGAAATGAGTTCGTGTCCAGAAATCGGCCAAAAAGCTGTTAACATCACTTTTTGGAATGCGAAAGGAATTTTGTGTGTGGATTACTTGCAAACTAGGAGAAGAATAAATTCTGAATATTCTTGTAACCTTTTAGAGTATCTGAAAAAAAAAAAAAATTCTGAAAAAAGACCCAGTTTGCAAAAGGAAAAAATTATTTTTCATCAGGACAATGCACCGTGTCACAAGAGCGTTTTGACAATGGCTAAAACCCATAAGTTACAGTTCGAATTCCGCTCCCGTCACCACGGGCTCAAGTGACTTCCATCTGTTACCAGACCTAAAAAAATTAATGCATGGAAAGCATTTTTTATCAAATGATGAGGGCAGCACAGCTAGGGAAGCGTATTTTGTAGCCCTTCCAGATCCTCACTTCAGTGATGGAATTCATAAATTGGCATCTTGTTGGAACAACTGTATTGATGTTCAGAGAGCCTATACTGGATAATAAAGAGTATTTCAAACCATAAAATTGTGTTTTTCTTATCGCACCGCAAAACTTATTGACCAACCTAGTATGAGTATTGCGCTAAAACAAAGAATGAATACTAATAAGAAATATATTATTATAGAAAAATGTTTGAATGCACACATATCCACACGCTTATGCATTCAACAGCACTCCAAAGCCGCAGAAGCAGATGTGAAAATGAAAAATACTTACAACTCTTTTAGCGAAGTAGTTAATTTGTCGTAAATGCTTCAATGTTGAATGAATGAAAGTTGTACTTGAATTACGAGTACATATTTTTTCTAAAAGGAAGCATTAAATGAATTCACATACACACTAAAATAAGTACTCATCCGGTATCCGAGCGGATAACAAGTACTCCGAACAGAAGTGTGGTTTTCATTGTTGTTGTTGTCTGCGAGTACAATAGTTGCATAAAATTGCTAGTAACTGCGGTTGCCAGAAGAATGCGCCCCACAGTGTACGAGTACTTATTCATAGGCATACATATTTACTTGCTTCGCATACTAGCAGTTGAAGTAGAAAATACTCCAGCTTGAGACCAGCAAGTAGACCGAATGACAGGCAGACACTTTTCATGCAAGTGGCATTTTTCACTTTTTATCTGCCATTTTATCTTTGAGCTTTGACAAGCGTTCACAATTACATACATACATACACATGTATCATATGCACTACGTATACAAAAACAAATACTGTATGTTGGAATATGCTAATGTACGAGTATAGAAGAGACAAGAAATTTGATACCACTGGGTTATATTTTGCATTATTTCTTTGTGTAGGTCCATACATTTATTCGTGCAAACGTACCCAAGTACTCAAATAACAAATTTATGCACCAGATTTTCTATATTACATCCATACATACATACATACTTTATATGATGTACGCAGCTTTATTTAGCTCACCATGAATGCGCAGCTAAGTGGACCCATGTCGTTGCTTTGTTGACGTTGCCAAGCAAATATAATACTGCTTTTCCCTGAGGTGAATGAAATGAAATGAAAGGCAATGAAATGACAACTTAAGTCGCCTACAATATTTGTTTCAATTTACAGAAAAGGAAAATCTCTTCGTTGTACTTATCCCACAAAAAAAAAAGAGATGAAGGAGTATTTGCCAAAATCAATGCAAGAATTTCGTACGGATTTAGAGATTAGTACCTTTGGTAAAAGGTGATCGATATGTCTGAAGGACATGAATGCGGATTCTTTGCGTAAGCGTAAGAAATAAAAAAATTACATTTATCTACAGCACAAAATTATATTCTATGAAAACTCAGAGTTCGTGGTAATATTTAAGACTTAAAAAAAAAACTAGTTCCTACTTGTAATGAAAAATGGTGGTGAGCTGGATATAAGAGGCGACATATAAACTGCAAAACTGGAATTCAAGTTGGTGAGCGATATTAGTTATTTTAGCTAAACATTTAGATTCGCACATCTTTCTTTAGACAGAGACTGCGTGCCGAAGTGACCTCTTTGACAAATAGCGATTGAAGCCTTAAGGTATCTAGCAGAGATGTTAAATAATTCATTGAAGAAAAGTTTATAACTCCAGCCTGTCAATCACTTTTTTGAACAAAGGCAGTGACTAGTTTGTCTTGCTATTCATGGCTGGTAAGTCGTTTTGCAGTCATAGGTAAATAGCGATAATTCTAAGCAGTTGTTGTTTTTGTAGCAGCATAAAGATTTACCATGCATGTAGGTGGAATACTGCTGGATTGACAGTCCTGGACTGTATATAAATATGGGTAGTTCCGGTAATGTAGAACCGACTGTCATATTTGTTCCAGCGAACTATGCAAATATTTATAAAAAGTAATTAAAAAAAAGTTTATGCAAACAGTAATTTTCAAAAAACACAACTCGAGTTAATCGCGTCTAAAGTTTTGCGTGCACTTCATTTATGGATAAGGTCGCGCGCTTCAACGGTCTGTAACTTTCGTTCTGGTGCTCCGATCTTTGATTTTTTGAATTTACATTTTTAAGATGATGTACTTTTAGAATATGCCATAAAAAAATTTTCGATTTTTTAGTCCAGCACAAGGTATATAACCCCTTCAGCCCGGCGCTTGGGATGCTGTTATTGTCGCTATTTCTGACCCTGACATTAAATAGCGGTTTTTATAAACCCTTTGAGCAACAGTAACAACGCAAACAGAAGATGAAGTAAAAAAAATGTGGTGAAGTATGGAAAGATAGCCAATGCCTCAACTCGTGTTATGCCTCCAAAAAAAAACAAATAAATAATTGGTGCGTACACTTCTGTTAGGTGTTTGGCCGAGCTCTCCTCCTATTTGTGGTGTGCGTCTTGATGTTGTTCCACAAATGGAGGGACCTACAGTTTCAAGCCGACTCCGAACGGCTGATATTTTTATGAGGAGCTTTTTCATGGCAGAAATACACTCGGAGGTTTGCCATTGCCTGCCGAGGGGCGACCGCTATTAGAAAAATGTTTTTATTGTGTTATGCCTCCAACACCTCAAAAATTATTCCTTGATATCTGAGATGAAACTAATGGGAAACTTTATACACTTGATTTTTAACTACATAGATATTTGTTTTATGCATATATTTACTTAAATATATATTAGCCGACAGTATGGTTCCACTAACTCGAGAAATTATCTTCAGGAGACACTTTTGTACCTGTCCGAACGAATGAAACATTTATTTCATTCGCTGAGATTGTAAATTGGTCCACAAGGCAAAAACTCTGTGATCAGCGGTTTTGAAATGGTTGGGTATTGGAAATTGTTTTCCAGTAATCAGTAAAAAATATTTTTATTGCAATTTTTTCCAGTAATCAGTAAAAATATAGTTTTATTGCAATATTTTTCAGTAATCAGTAAAAAATATTTTTTGCCAGTAATCAGTAAAAAATATTTTTAGTGCAATTTTTTTCCAGGAATCAGTAAAAACATATTTTTATTGCAATTTTTCCAGTAATCAGTAAAAAAATATTTTTATTGCAATTTTTTCGGTAAACAGTAAAAAATATTTGTATTGCAATTTTTTCCAGGAATCAGTAAAAAAAATTTACTGTAGTTTTTTCAGTAATCAGTAAAAAAATTTTTTTTTCATTAATCAGTAAGAAAATATTTTTATTGCAATTTTCTCCAATAATCAGTAAAAAAATATTTGTATTGCAATTTTTTTCCAATAATCAGTAAAAAAATATTTTTATTGCAAATTTTTTCAGTAATCAGTAAAAAATATATTTATTGCAAATTTTTTCCAGAATCAGTAAAAAAATATTTTTACTGCATTTTTTTCAGTAATCAGCAAAAAAAAAATTTTGATTGCAAATTTTTCCAGTAATCAGTAAAAAAATATTTTTATTGCAATTTTTTCCAGTAATCAGTAAAACAATATTTTTATTGCAAATTTTTTCCAGTAATCAGTAAAAAAATATTTTTTGCAAATTTTTCCAGTAATCAGTAAAAAAATATTTTTATTGCATTTTTTTCAGTAATCAGCAAAAACATATTTTTTGCAAATTTTTTCAGTAATCAGTAAAAAAATATTTTTATTGCATTTTTTTCAGTAATCACCAAAAAAAATATTTTTATTGCAAATTTTTTCAGTAATCAGTAAAAAATATTTTTATTGCAATTTTTTCGGTAATCAGTAAAAAAATATTTTTATTGCAGTGATCCGAATAAAATAGTTTTATTGCAACTTTTTCCAGTAATCAGTAAAAAAATATTTGTATTTCAATTTTTCCAGTAATCCGAAAAAAATAGTTTTATTGCATTTTTTTCCAGTAATCAGTAAAAAAATATTTTTTTTTGCATTTTTTTCAGTAAACAGTAAAAAAATATTTTTATTGCAATTTTTCCAGTAATCAGCAAAAAAATATTTTACTGCAATTTTTTCCAGGAATCAGTAAAAAAAATGTATTGCAGTTTTTTCCAATAATCAGTAAAAAAATATTTTTATTACAAATTTTTTCAGTAATCAGTAAAAAAAATATTTATAGCAAATTTTTCCCAGTAATCAGTAAACAAATACTTTTACTGCAATTTTTCAGTAATCAGTGAAAAAATATTTGTATTGCAATTTTTTCCAGTAATCAGTAAAAAAATATTTTGACTG
This sequence comes from Anastrepha fraterculus, assembly GCA_037575425.1. NCBI lineage: Eukaryota > Metazoa > Arthropoda > Insecta > Diptera > Tephritidae > Anastrepha > Anastrepha fraterculus. Next base: position 98,147 of record JAYXIM010020330.1, on the reverse strand, counting down.
CAATTTTTTCAGCAATCAGTAAAAATTCGTTGGTAATGCAAATTAAATTTGATTATCAGTAAAATTTTACTGGTTACTTATATTTTTAATGCAGTAAATATATAATGCACTGTGTCCATCTAAGATGAATATATTTATCTTACCAACTTCTGGCCTCACTAGCGGTGGTCTAAAACTATTACTTCCCCTGAGTAAATATGAGTGGGTTTCGTTTATGTATCGTAGGTTCAGATAATGCGCCCTGCTTTATATTAAACGCGGACTTCATGGCGTAATAAAATATTTTCTATTTCACGCTCAGCCAATTCAAATCTCCGATCATTTCTTGTGTGGGTGTATCATAGCGCTTATTCAAAATGAATTGCGTTACTCAACTTGTGCATCGCTAGCCATGAAAATCGTTGGACAGTATATGAAGTGTGGCTCAACTATACTTATAGATCTTTAAACCAAATTTGTACACCTCATTCCTAAGTCCAAAGCTTGTCATTCATTGCAAAAGTGTTGAGCCAAAGTTGCCCCCAACTCTTGAATTAACAGAAAACCATGAAATATAGAAGCTCTAATCAGCATTTACCATATGTTCATAAGTATAATTGGCTATGAAAAATAATAATAGTTTCTGCCAAATAAGAGGAACAGCTCGGCCAAACACCCAAGAGAGCGTGTAAGCGCCAATTATATATACATATGTATATAAGTATATAATATATAATAATAATCGGACTTGTCGACTTGCCTGGGCTGACTATTTGCATGATATTTTAAATGCCCAAATAGCAGCGACAACATGTATGGCAATACAATTGAAGGCTTAACACCTGAACCCACTTTGGATGAAATTTACCGGTCAATTATGAAGCAAAAGAATTACAAAGCATTTGAAATCGATGTCATGCACGCTGAAATACTCAAAGAAGGAAGACAAGAGGAACATAAAACTCTTTATACCCTAATAAAAACCATCTGGTGCAGTGAAGGAATGCCTGCAGACTGGCCCATAGGGGGCATTATCCCACTACATAAGAAAGGTAACAACAACCTTTCCGACACAAACTAACGTGGTATTACTATATCATGCATTGCCTAAAAAATCTTTAAAAGTCTTAAAGTATATCAGGTTGCGTGAAAGGAAGATCAACAGTTCACCAGATATTTAATTTGAGGCACATTATGGAAAAATGCAATCATTGTGATGTTCTCTAATAGATTTCAAGCAAACATTTTCTTCTGTTAAGAGGCGAAAACTTTGCTACATACTTTATGATTTCAATATTCCTTCTAAGCTTGTATGGCTGGTTGAAATGGCACTTTTAAATAGCAAAAACAACGTAAAATACTTTTGGACAACTACTACTAACTAGGCCTTGTGTTACTTATACTTATAAAACCTGAGAGATGGTTAAGGCGCAAGAAGAAAAGCTTAACCTATTTTATAAAAAAATTCTAGGCCACGTCAACTATCGCCTACATCACAACGTCACAACTTCCAAATCGCCGACTACATCAAGGTTCAGCGTCTTTAGTGCGCTTGGAATGCTCTGAGGATGGATCCAAATGAAATTGCAAAAAAAATTTACAATAGTAAGCTGAATGTGCCTTATAAACAAGGTAGCTCAAGGAACACCTAAATTGATATATATATATTTTTTTTTTTTTGGTGGGTGAGGTAGGGTTCAAAATGCTTTCGCACTTACAGCGACCGTCGTCTATTGCGTCGTGTGGTGTGGCCACTAAAATGATCCCTCCTCTCCTTCTGGGGAGACACCCTTCCCGGAACTGCTTTCTATATTACTTCGGGAGGGCCCAGAACGGCAACCATAAAGCACCAATTCTATTCACCCACGTCTGAGTCCACCATATTTGTAGCCAGCTTTCATGCTATAAGCTCGTCTTCTTGTGTCTCTATCTGTGCGGCTTCATTTGTTGCACTGTGTCGAGGTCAATCTTTTTTTTTGTAGTACGTTCTCGATGTATTTCTTTACCGCGTTCCAGTGTCCCCGCGTTCGAGCATTTTGCTGATAATTTGGTCGGTGCGATGTCGCCGATCTGCTCCCTCAGAGCATTTCTCTCCGCCAGCCATCTGTCACAACTAAAAAACGTGTGTTCAGCGTCATCGCTCGGTGCTTCGCAGTATAGAATCGCAGTTAAGAAGTAGTTCACTTCTCCGAAGCGCCTTTGGACCCAATTGATGGAATAAGTTTCGCCGTCCATCTGACACTCGGTTCAGTGTCCCATCGGCTTTGCCACTGCAGCATGGTTTGGCGTCCCCGTTCTGGGAAGCTAGTGATTACGTGTTTCTTCTTGGAGTCCCACGCATCCATTCGTTCCCGGACCATGAGGTCGATGGGTATCTGACCGCTGATCACGAAAATTGCAGCGCCTGAGACAGTGCGGTAGGCTGAGGCAGCTCTGAGTGCCGCTGTTCGGTGCACAGCCTCTAGTGCTTTGCACTTGGCCATACTTCGCTGCCGTACAGGAGAATTGAACTTGTGGCCGCCATAATAAGCTTTCTTTTACTCTGTGTTGGCCCACCGATGTTTGCCATTAATCTACTTAGCATACCCGTGACCTTTGCTGCTTTGGTAGCCGCATGCAGTATCTGGGCCCAGAAAGTAAGCCCGCAGTCAAGTTGAATACCTAAGTATTTTACTACTTTTTGGGTCACTAAGGGCGTGTCGCCTATTTGCATGCTGACCTCGAGTAGCATGTGACCTCGTGTCATAAGGATGACTTCGGTTTTATGTTTGGCGAGTTCCAGGCCGTGGTCTTCAAGCCATATTTGCGTCCTTGTCATGACTTGGTTCAGCTTCCTTCTAGCGTCCTCAGTGTTCCGAGCTGGTATGACCGCCGCTATATCGTCCGCGTATCCCACTAGATATGTATCTTCTGGCATTTCAGTACTCAATATCTCTATCGTAGCTCCTATTCCAGAGATCGGGACCGAGTATAGATCCTTGATCACGCCAGACGTTATTGCTTTTGTTTTCTGACCATCTGGTGTGCCGTACAGCAGTTCGCACTCGCTCAAGTAGCACTGGAGAATCCTTATCAGGTATGCAGGTATTCGAAACCTTTATCGTAGTGCCTTTGTAATGTCTGTCCATCGTAGGCTGTTAAAGGCATTTTGTACATCAAGCGTAGCCAAGACAGTGATGCGATTCGGGTAGTGCCGTCTGCGTTGAGCGCTACTTACTACCTCCTCTATTGCGCCAAGGGTTGATTTTCCGCGTCGGAAACCGTATTGCCTTGCTGACAATCCTCCTGCGATTCGAGTAGTGCCGTCTGCGTTGAGCGCTACTTACTACCTCCTCTATTACGCCAAGGGTTGATTTTCCGCGTCGGAAACCGTATTGCCTTGCTGACAATCCTCCTGCTCTCTCAACAGACTCTGCAAGTCTACGCTGTATGAGTTTCTCAAACAATTTCCCGGCGCTGTCCAGCATGCAAAGCGGACGCCAAGCTGACGGTTGCACTGGGTCACCCTTATCCTTACTGATCAACATTATTGCTTTCAGCAATGCATGCATTGTAAACGTCGAGCATCACATCTGGTCGGCTTTCAGCCACAAGTTTGAGTGCTTCAGCTGGGATGCCATCTGGGCCTGGAGCTTTGTTTCTTTTGAGGCTTCTTGCAGCGGTTTTAAGCTCTTCATCGGTGAAGGGTGGAAATTGATATATTCATCAATGGATTCGAGTAGTTATTGAAGGAGGCCAAGGTTCAACCCATACCATCACGCCAGCCATGATGATGCTAATAGTAATAATATATACATATAGGGAATATAATATACAATACATATGCATATATACATAAATATATCTACATAATCAAGTGTACTGTACAGGGTATATGAACGGCACAGTTCTACTAAATCTGCATGAGATTTTAAACATACGTACCAGCCCGTATGTACCTCAGAGGTACATTATCCTTTTGCATACGTTTTAAAGCCATATTTCACGTTTTCAATTCTATCTTTACACATTAAATATTACTGTTGGCTTACATATAATTACAGCAGATTACAGCTCCAGCACTTTGATACTTCACTTGCTGCCTATTAAAGAGTTAATTTATGCATATGGGAGTATGTACTTACATATATTTACATATACATATATTGCTCTCGATATCAACAACATGTACTCCTAATTACTCTATTATTGCTAATTATTTCAAGAAATCAGCACAATTATTCTTCATGCGAGCAGCCACTTCATTTCATATTCAAATCCTCTTCTCAATTTTAGCACTTAATTTTACATTTTCTCTTTTCACTTCACTTTTTCCAGTCGACAGCCGTCACTTGAAGGAATCCATTGAACGGGCAGAATTCTCATTGCACTTGGAGTTGTGGTTTGGGGAGCAAAACGGCAGCAGCTCATTATCATTGGCCTCTACACGCACCTTACAGCTGAATTTTCATCCAGGTCGAGGGCTACACTACCATTTGCCGGTGCTGTTCGATTACTTCCACTTGGCCGCCATTAGCGTTGGCATCCATGCCAGTTTGGTGGCATTGCATCAGCCCTATATAAAGTGAGTATCATGTGGAGTATACGTGTGAATGTGTTGGTTGAGAAACTGGGCAAAAGGTTTGGCAAAAAGGTTGGAATAGGACGTGTTGCAGAGTCAAGAATTAGAAAAAATGAGTTTAAAGAGTAAAACCGCGCACATTCCGACAGCGACATTGCCGATTTATACGAACTTATGTATGTACATATGTCAGAGTTCATATGTACATATGTGCCTAAGCATGTGTTTCCCGCAGCACTTGCCCACATACCAGATCATCAAATTCACTAACCAACTAACTGCGCCCTCGTGGTCACAGAGTAGGCGAGAACAAAACTGCTGACGGCAGTGAATAAGGAATTTGTGGCCGCATTGTTGTTGTTGTACACATGCATTACACAATTACACCAGCGTATGCATGCTCATACCTTTTGATGTATGTACATATGTATGTGTATGCGTGTTTGGATTTTCAAACGTCAAATAAAATTTTAATGGGCACATCCAGTCACTGCTTACACTTTTGCATTTGAACACACACTTGAAACCATACATATTTACAGCATTTCCTCATATACATTCGTACTTACTTGGCTGGATATAAGAGGCGACATATAAACTGCAAAACTGGAATTCAAATTCGCGAAAACTTGTGTCGCTCAAGAATCGCGCATCAGCACATCTACACAACTGCAAGTGCACGAGCGCTAATAAAAAGAAATTTGAATTTGTGCCGTTTATGAATACGAGGTGTGGCATTTAAGTTGTGAGAATTTAGTTATAACACGGGAACTGCCATTGAGGCATCATTCGTAAACATTCATACCTCAGTGCCAGTCCAGATTTAAAATCAATAGTAGGTTTAAATATATATTACATACATACTAGGTTGTTTAATAAGTTTTGCGGTGCGATAAGAAAAACACAATGTTACGGTTCGAAATAAACTTTGTTATCCAGTATAGGCTCTCTGGACATCACTGAAGTGAGGATCTGGAAGGGCTGCAAAATACGCCGTACAGCTGTTATGACCTCATCATTTGAAGAAAAACGCTTTCCACGCATTAATTTTTTGGGACTGGATACAGATGCCTTGACTATGGACTTTGAGGCGGTCCAGAAACGAGTCGCAAGCTGCCCGAATTTGACTATACCTGCATTCGGGCCCACTCGCGGGCAATGGCATTTTTCAGAGCCTCGAGACTGGTGAATCTTTTAGTTCGAAACTTGCTCTCCGAAATGGCCCAAAGAGAATAATCCATCGGATTCGCGTCTGGTGAATTTGAGAGCCATTGTGTGGATGTTATGATGTCCAGAACGATGAAGAATACCCTATAATACCTTCCTGGTCGAATTATGGACACGAACTCGTTTCGAAGCTGGTGCACCAGCGTCGCACCACTCATGTTTTGATTGAGGTCACACCCTTCAGGACCACGAAGTTGAAGATCCTCAACTTCGTACACCTGGATATGTGCTTCGATCTCCAAACTTAGTCCAGGATGACAGCGTAATTTTTTGTAATGATGCTGCCAAGATAACAGAACTCATTTTTCGCTAAAATATGCGAGTGCTTGTGCGCCTTCAAACAAATATCGTCCGCATAATCTAGGTATTTTAGATGATCGTTCAGACCCCAGGATAAACCCCTATTCTCCGCACAAGCTCGTCGCATTACTTGGTTCAGGACCAAGTTTAATAACAGCGGCAATAGAACACAGGCTTTTCTGACACCGGTTTGGACTTTGATGCTGGCACTCACGCGGCAGTTAGCACCGGAGCACAATTCTTTTATAAGACTTATGACTCTAACAGGCACTGCTTTGCCAATAAGAGCAATCGAAATCCCGCCATGTCTAAGAGTATCGAACGTTTTTTTCAAAATCGATGAAGCAGAGTTGGCCACGAGTGCGCCACTCAACCGAATGCTCGACAATCACTCTTAGGATGTGAAGGTGATCGACACACGAGCATCATGGGCTAAAGCCAGCTTGTTCGTTTTGTAGCTCCTTCATCAACGAATTGGAAAACATTTTGTGAATTAGATGGGCTATGATTTTACTAACCATAGTTAACTCTATTATAGCTCTCAAGTTTTAGCACTCTGACAAATTGTCCTTTTTCGGGAGAAGAATTATCACCCCTTCTTTTAACTTAGGTGGTGTCTTTCCTGATTTCCAGTTGTCTTTTGGTAACGTCAGCAAAACTCGTGCGCTTAATCGAGGATGAGCTTTGAGTAGTTCTGGATTGATATCAAATCATGGTGCGAGAACGTGGTTATTTTTTAGCGATCTGCTAGCAGTTACTATCTCACTCTTATCAGCGCAGGCAATGGGTATGAGCGTCTTGTTTGGTGGCGAAGATGAAGCTTCCCATATGCTGTCTTGCTTGTCTTTAGATGTCGTCAGCTCCCCTAGCAGGTTGGTGTTCATCAGTTTATGTATTGTGCGCTAACGGTAGCGAGGACGATACGTCTTTGTTATATTTCACCTTTCCGAAAGTGTTTTTTTTTAGTATCGGCACGGAAGTTTGTGAATAATTTTCTGCATGGATTTGGATAAATTGGGCAGTCAATGGATATGAAGCCTGACTGTTTCAATATGTCCTCGAAGCGCGTAAATAAAGGCAGCTGATCATGGAAAAAGGTAGAGAGGGATGTCCAAGTCGCGACTGAATACAATATATATATATATTATATATATAATTGACACCCTTTTTGAGGGTTCGGCCGAGCTCCTCCTCCTATTTATGGTGTGCGTCTTGATGTTGTTCCACAATTGGAGGGGCCTACAATTTTAAGCCGACCGCGAACGGCAGATATTTTTATGAGGAGCTTTTTCATGGCAGAAATACACTCGGAGGCTTGCCATTGCCTGACGAGGGGCGACCGCTATTAGAAACATGGTTTTCTTAATTTTGGTGTTTTCACCGAGATTCGAACCAACGTTCTCTTTGTGAATTCCGAATGGTAGTCACGCACTAACCAATTCGACTACGGCGGCCGACTGAAGGCAATGTTGATCGTTATTTTGCCTTCTGCGACCACGCATTTCCCGTGTACGGGCCGAACTTGTCGATAACGGCTGGATCTTGCACCACGCGAACACGCCGGCGTAAAGGAAGCCCTAACGTTACCGCAAGTACCCTAGCGCCCTGATAACGCGCCCTAGGTTTTTTTTTTTTGTTATTCTCCAAACATTTATCGCCTCAGCGCACAGGAGATGAACGAAGCTGTAATCTCGGCGCTAAGCAGATGAACTTCGGAAAACAACCAAAGATGTTTCAAATCTTCGGCGCAAAGTTGGAAACATTGTGTACAGTTAGTGAGAGGCAATTGTGAAGATCAACAACAAAATTTTGCACGTGATTTAATCTACTTGTATTTTACTGCCAAATTCCCGGAACTTAACTACCACACCAAGTACCAGCATCTATGCTGGATATCCTCATATTAACACACTTACATACATACCTACTTATGATGTGGCTGAAAAACAGTGGAAGTTAGAACATTAACAAGCAAACAACAAACAAAAAAGTAGCGTAGCAAAAGCATTTGCAGCTCATTAAAACTCATAGGCACGCGTGTGTTGGCCATGTGCCACACAGTGGCATTCACTAGCCCCACATGCGATATGCATTCGTATTTTATGTATGTATGAGCGGTGCATGGCCAACGCAGCTATCACTCACTCTCTTGATACAACAACTTGTAACATCCAGTCTGCATCTCTCTGTTTAAATATGAAGCGTCATAGGAACCCTTGGTGGCACTCTCGCCTCTGGCATGTCTACCCTCACTTCCTCTACATGCTGCATATTACCTCTAATCCTATTTTGTATTTCCTTCCCGACCGGCATTACGACTCACTGACTTCCTTACTTGTTTTGCAATTAATTTTAATGACTTAAATCAATTGTTGCCGCTGCGCTGCGTTACACATGTCCGCACACGTTCAAATAAATAAATACATGCAATATGTTTGTGTGAATGTATATACGTATATGGAAGCAGACGCAAAATGAGAGGCTTGCCACAAGTTATTCCTTTCAACTTTCCATGGCGTATACAAATTTTGCGACGTCTGATGCTGAAAAAGTTTGTATTCCACACACAGATACATTTTAATAAATACTTAAATACGGTTTCACATTTACTTGTATGTATGTATGTAGTATGGTGTACATTGTGTCTGTTCGCTTCGCCATTCCTGCTCTATTGCCATAGTCGCACACACTGCTGATGAACTGCAAAGTTCATGCTTACAAAAACATACAAATTTGTGTAAAACCGCAAGCGTTCATTTAAAATATTTAATGCTCTTTAATCCTGCATCATATTGAGTAAAATCACTGTACTATTTTATTAGGTAATGCTAAAGCTGGCTTTAATAAAAACACCCCCCACTCAAATTCTGATAAATCACTTAAATAGGCTGAAGAACCTCTTGGAATCTGTAAAAGGACTTTTTGGATTAACTGCTTTTGTATCCAAATTAATAGAACTTTGTTGGATTGCTTAATTTCCGGCAACTTACCTTTTTACAGCAGGAGCCAAATAAAAATCAAAGGAATATGAAAAAAAAGCAGCCGCTTTCTCATTGGCCAAGAAAAAACGTCTCTACGTGAGTTGCATTGATCACAGGTCACAGGCTCCAACATGTTTAAAGATTGAACGTACCTCATTTCATGTAGGAAAGAAAAATGAGGAGAAGGAAGAGTCTGTCAGACAACTTTTCTGCCACTTTTATGCTAGGTTTAGACACATTGGCTCATCGTTTTTGAATGATATTGATGACCTTAGGGATAATGGGCTTGCACTTAAAACAAAATGGTTTAACGAGGAGTAGCAGGTAAACCGCTACTGTGGTATCACAATGGATCGGCAGTGATGTAGGTGAATTGGTTTAAAGACCGGCTGTCACTTCTACCTACCTACCTACCTACCTACCTAGTACTTTTTAGATATAATATATAGATAATATATATAATATATGTATATATATACAGGGTGCGCCATCTCGAGCTTCGGTATGGAAATATTGAATAACTTTGCTATCCATTGTCAGAAGGACTTGAGAAAAAATAATTTGGAAACGTCAATTCAGTACAATTTTAACGATGAATAACTTTACACCTAAAGAACGCGCGGAAATTGTGACCATGTATTTGGAAAATGGTCGTTCAATTGTGCTTGCTCAACGTGCATACCGTCGAAAATACCGCGGTTTTTCGTGAAGGCGAAACCGTCGATGACGACCGTTATCGGTGGATTTTGGCGCACTATGTGATTCCAGAAATGCGCATAAAAAATTTATTGAACTTCTGGTTTCAACAAGACGGCGCCCCATGGCACACGGCGATCAAAACGATGAACTTTTTGAAGCTAAAGTTCCCTGGCCGGTTGATGTCGAAAGGTGGCGATGTTGAGTGGCCTCCAAGATCGCCGGATTTGACGCCACCGGATTGTTTTTTGTGGGGATATTTAAAAAGTATACGCCAACAAGCCTACTACATTGGAAGTGCTCTAGACATTAGATCTGAAATAGAGGCAATATCACCCGAAATGCTAGCAAAAGTAATGGAAAATTCGAAAAAAAGAGCACAATATTGTGTGGCTCGTAAAGGTGGTCATTTGTTGGATGTTGTGTTCTAAGTGCAGTTGAAACAGATTGTAAAGGACAAAATCAAATAAAAAAAACACCAACAAAAATTCAATTTTGCTAGTTGCTAAAGTTATTCAATATTTCCATACCGAAGCTCGAGATGGCGCACCCTGTATATTATATATAATTTGGTTCCTCCTCTTATTTGTGGTGTGTGTTGTGATATTTCCACAAATGGAAGGACATACAGTTCTTTTCTGCCTCCGAAAGCCAGATGGTTTCCTGCGTGAAGCTTTTCCATATATTGGCAGGTTTGCCATGGCCTGCCTAGGAGTGACCGCTGTTACAAGAAACGTTTTCTATTATTTAAACATTATTGAAACATTGTAGAGTGGTTTACGGTTATGAAGGGCAATGAACTCTTGTCTTCCTCTTCTTCTTAATTGGCGCCATAACCGCTTAGGTCTTGCGCTTAGGTCTTGCGCAGAATCTTTCTCTTTCACTCCAAGCGTCGCTTCATCGAATGTTGTCATCGTCCACGCTACTGCACCATACATTAGGACGGGCATGATGAGAGCCTTGTAGAGTGTTAGTTTTGTTCGTCGAGAAAGGACTTTAGTGTTCAATATCAGGTTAAAGAAGTCACACGACAGCGAGTCACCCTGTCTGAAACCTCGTTTGATATTAAACTGACGGCACTGCTCGTATTGAGCAACGTCATCTTGCATAGCCGTATTAGTTGTGCGGGGACAGACATCGCGGCATACAGGCAGCTCCTTTTTGGACTGTCGAAAGCAGCTTTGAAATCGACGAAAAGATGGTGTGTGTCGATTCTCCTTTCATGGGTATTTTCCAAGATTTAGCGTATTGTGAATATTTGGTCGATGGTAGACTTTCCAGGTCTAAAGCAACACTGATAAGGTCCAATCACTTTATTGACGGTGAGCTTAAGCCTTTCACACAATACGCTCGCTAGAACCTTATAGACAATATTTAGAAGACTAATCCCGCGGTAATTGGCACAGATTGCAGGATCGCCCTTCTTATGAATTGAGCAGAGCACACTTAAGTTCCAATCGGCAGACATGCTTTCATCCGACCATATTTTGAAGGAATCTTAGAAGGAAGGAATATTGTGAAGGAATCATAGAAGGAATCTTTGGTCGCATCGTTCTTCTCTTCTGTCGGGGCGTGGGCGCACATGGGCGGTGCGTATTATTGTGAGGCGTTCATCCGCCGGAGTGAACGACAGTACTTCGCGACGAAGTCAACAAAACCGACACCGAAATTGCGCGCTTAGTACACGTCGCCTAAGTTTTTCTTGCCTTGTCCCGTCCATCGCAACTCTTGAATGGCAGTGATGTCAGCCGTTAATCTCACGAGGACATCAACCAGCCGGGCAGAGGCAGCAATACTGGATTCACCATTTCACAATTCGTACTTCAAATAATTTTTGCTGTTCTGGGAAGATCCTTTCTATAGGTAAGCTGACCGTATTAAGAGCACAATGAGTTTTACGAGGAATTTGCGCCGATACCCAGAACAGCAAAAATTATTTGAACTACGAATTATGAAATGGTGAATCCAGTATTCCTGAACTGTGCGAGTATACGCACTTAATGTCAGTGGAAAACGAGTTAAAATTATGGAAAATTATTATAAAAATGATCGACCTTTAGGAACAACAGATAGCAAAATTCGTGAGTTTTTAGGCTCCCACATTTTCTGTAAATCCCATTGAATGAAAGTGATTGAGAATCATTGTATGATCGCAGTTCATTTTTTCCGCCAGTTCACTACTGGTTTACCAATCGTTCTCCTTCAAAAGAGATTTGAGACGTTCTTCATCGAATTCGGATGGCCTTGCGCTGCGGGACGTGTCAACGACGCCAAAGTCGCCATTTTGTGTTGTAGACTCGCCTATGACACCTTCTCCATACACGGCGCAAATGTCCAGGGCTGCTTCGGCATCTTTTTGACCTCAATGAAGAGCTAAGCAGAGCAGGTGTCAAAAATGTGCATTTTTGCCTCCTGGGTATTCCATTTCTAAGCCTCAAAACAGATAAAAAATTAAATAACTCAAAAATACAATTAACATAGTTTTTTTAAAGCAGAAAGTGTTCCACCCTTTGCCAAACAGCAAACAAATCATTGTAAAAAAAAATATAAAAACGCTTCGAACTTATTCCCCAACGAATAATTTTTCACATATAACTGTTAAGAGCTGTATTTTGAATAAAAAACAGTGCAATCTGAGTTCATCAAAACTTTGACATGTTTTATTTTAAAACAACATCCAGGCACCTCTTTTTAAAGACCCTTTACATTAATGAATAATAAAAATAAAGTAAGAATATCTCATAAAATATTGCAATAAAATTCTAGGGATGGTTTGTGAATGAATTTTGCGCATTCAAAAAATTTGTGTAGACGTGTTTAGAATATACTTTAACTATAAAAAAAAAAACTGAAACATTCTTTATAAAAACTAATAAGTAATTCATTGAGCAACCATTCAATTCCTTTCACATCTATTCATTCCCTTACAAATATAATTTATTTCATTTAGTTGTCATAAAGTTCAGATAAAGTGCCCATTCACGCCCTACCACGAATACTTTGCAATGGCATATCCTCATTTAAATTAATAAATAGTTGTTGTAGTTCAATAGTTATTTCTAAGTTCCCGTGTCTTACATTTAATACATATTCTATTCTACATACTCTTAACATCATTTTACTAACTTAAATTTTACTTCCAAACTTCTTTAACCCCACGAATAAATCAAATCAAAAACCAACCTGGCCCAAATCGTCAACATTTCACATATTCGCAATTTTCGCATATTCTCGCTGTATCAAATTTACGACAAACGTTGTTTTTGTTTTTATTTGGACCTCCTCCTCATGAATGCTTACCATCGATAAATAAAAAAAGGAAAACACTTTTCCGTTACATTAAACTCTGGTAAGACTTTCTCCACGTTTGATATCACAATTTTAGTTACATTCTCATTTCATTTTCTCTCCTTCCTTTTACTTTTCCTCTTGAAAATCAATTTTCGTTTCGTCTCGATTTTGAATGCAACTTAAAATAGTTTACCACAATAGTGAAAATAAAATGAATGTAGTTTACCTTACCTTAGTTGGTATTTATTGTTTTTGTTTTTAGAGTTTCATTTTATATATATTTTGTAGCGCAAACTTCTTGGCTACTTTGTTATCGTTTCTTATGAAAACTTTGTAGTCGGCGTTTGGGTTGTTCTTAGAGAGCAATGTTTAGAAAATCTTTCGTGTAAGTGTGTCTGTCCCAGTCGAAAACGATAAATCAGTTAAAGCTTCGTTTAGCAACAACAAAATTGTTTTATTTTTTGCCAATATCCAAAGTGATTAATTGCCTCTCTTCATAACAGCGCCCCTAAAAGCTCGAAAGCTTGGAGCGGTAAACTAAACTGCCGAGGCAGCATGTCCCCCGGTCCACTGGAGGCCGTCTTTTTCGGTCCCCAAATTGTGGGTACCACCAAATGTAGCGGCGGACCGGCTGGTCGGCTTTTGCAATCGCGACAGATACATCATGAAGTGTGCAGCCTGTTGTTGGGCGCCATCGAAAATCTGAAAGCGACCCTCAATGAGTTTAGCACAGTGCTGACAAAAAGTATGATTAATCAAATCGGTTCGCCACCTTTACGAGAGAACGATGCCTCTGAACGCTTGCAGCACTTAACCGAAGAAGCGAAGGTAGATCCCTTAGCTTTTGTCTCAATCAGACCGAATCTTATAAAAATCTCCTATTTACAGCTCCATGACACCGAAGAAGACTTTGCCATACGTGCCAATTCCGACATCGCTCAGCTGTGTGCCGAGTGCATTATGTACTGGCGGCGAGTATTGCTAGCCTCTTCTCAAACCGCAGTGCACACCCTACTTGCCAAGAAGCACCACATCTTGCGAGTACAACGTTTTGCCGAAGGTTTCTTTGTCAACGAAAACCCGCGTCATTCTGCAGCTGGTTGCTATGATAGTAACTACCAAAACTATGTAGCTATAGCCGAAATGGCGCGTCGCAGCCGCTATTTACAGTCTTTGCCACCGTTGCCGGTACATTGCACACCCATTGATGGTGACGCCAGCTCGCTACCATTGATATTCGAAGACCGTTATGTGGAGCCACCAAGCTATACACGAAGGCGTCCCGGCAGCGATCCGCATTTGAATAGTCACGAAAGTCTTGTGAGCTCTTGTGGCAGCAGTACAACCAAACCACCGCCGCCTCCCTGCATGCTGGATAAAACGCACTCGGTGAATAGTTTGAGCGGACGCAGTTCGAACTCTAAGGAATGTGCTTGCACCGTTAATTTCGAATATCAGAGTAGTCCTGGCTGCGTAGCGGGTGTTCTTACGCCACGCTTTGCATTGGGTGGAGAAATATTGCAAGCGAGTTTAACTATTGCGACGACGGCAGCAGCCAAAGCACCTGATGCACTTTATCAACGGCAGATGTCGCGTCACTCCGTAACAGGCCTACTCGAAGACGGTGATGATACGGAGGCAACTAAGGAGCATAATTATAATAGTAGCGGCACATTACCGGCGCGCCACAGCAAATCTTTGGACCAACTAGACGGAACAGTTCACAGCACTCCCTCATTGCGCACTCACAGCCATACGCAGCAACTGAACATGCATACTTCACAAACACAGTCAGAGTCTAATTATAAGCACTTTAGTGATGGCGCCAGTGCCTCCAGCTTGGCCAACAAAATCGACCAGTCAATGTCGCGTAAACAAAAGGCGCAAGCCGAAGATCTTATGCGCAACATTTCGGAGTTCCGACAGAAGTACAAAAGCTGTGAGGACGGCAAACGGTGTGAATCGAAATTGCATTTGAGCAACAATGGCACGCACGCCAACAATTTAAGCTCGACTGGCTGCAGCCGAGCCGTCGTAAGCACTGTAAATCACCAGCTCGGTAGCAGTAGCAACGAACGGGCGGGCAAATTCGACTATCTGCACGAGATACGCATGCTAAATTCCCCAAAACAACTTACGCTTTGCTCGCATTACAATTCGCTACCAAAATACAACGGGAATGGTTTGATTCCACCGAGAAACTCATATCCACCCATTAAGTCTAAAACAATGAATGGCTGTTTAGAAAACGGTACTAAAGTTATCTCAAAGTCCACGCAGGCATCTACACAACAACAAAACACTATACCGCGCAGTAGCTCTTCGCAAGCATTGCGTCAGAAGTTCCCAGCCGATACTAGCATACAAACGAACTCGTCGTCGACTATTCCGCGATCCGTAGAAATTGCACGTGTTCGAGTATCAGACCTGAAAGAAATGTTGAAGTGCGGCACACTCAAAAAAGAGTCAAGTAGCTCTGAAAGTGATATACCCTCCAAGGTGCTATCATCAAAAAGTAGCGACCACAAAATGCTCTCTTCGGCCAGTGTTCCCTTTAAACTAGAATCGTTGAACACAACAAGCAGTGAACAAAACACAAGCGGCTTTAGTGAATCACTACCGAATCTAGCACCACCACCACAGTTCGGCTGTGGATCGGGACAAAAGAGGAAGCTTGTGCTTAGCAACTCTACGTCGTCGCTAAGTGAGGAAAGTGGTTGGGTCTCTAGCCGACGCAGTTCACTGGGGCCCTCTAGTCCTGAAACAATCACAAATAATGAAAAAAATGAGAAAAAAGAACAAGCACATATCAACGGTATGGAGACACGGCTCAATGGTGAGCAACTACGTCTCAAATTACAACAACTATTAGATCAGCAAAATCAAAAGACCATCAAAAAACACAATTCAGCGAAGCATGCGAATCAAAATCACAAACTCAACACGACCAGTAATGAAATATCTATTCATCGCAAAGTATCATCAGTAACATTAAAGATGAAACCCGATTACAGTAGAACCGAATTGCATTTACGCCGTCATTTCCAGCATTTGCCGAATGGCGAGTCGACGGAAACGGATGATTTAGAAATTCCCTCACGAAGGGAACGCTCGAAACATAACAAACATGAAAAATCGAAATCAGACTTTGATTTGGCTAGTTTAAAAGAAAACACACCACTAGAAAATGTGCGAGTGCCCCCGCCCCAACAGTTCCAAGACGACCTACTACCACCAGACGAGTTTCGCGATCCACCCTTGCTGGATGCACATGAAAAAGATGCCATAAGGAAGACGAAGTCCAACAATACGACAACTACAGACTCGTCCAAAAATAACAGCAGCAAGAAAAATAGTACACACTTAACAACGTCATCAAAAACTCATCCCATCAACGAAATTCAAATGTTGCCAACACAAATTCCAAAAATGAAACCAAAGCACAACCAAAGTTTAAAGTTCAGCCCGAAAAAGAATCGTCCAATACATACAGTGGTTATGCAGTCACAAAATCCAAAAGGCATGCAACAACCTTCGCCTACTACGACACTTATTGCCACACCGTCCCACATAAAGGGCATGGTCCAGAAGCAAAGCCTACTGGAGGACCTGGTGCCCTCTCACGCCATTGATAACCCTGTCTATCACATTTACGAATCACTAAAACCCATAAATACACCCGCCATCTTTACAAAGAAACCTTTATTGAAGTCCCACAGCATCATCGAGCCCAAACACATTCATGGCGAACAACTCTACAACAGTTATTGTAAGTCGGCAGCGCATCAACACGTCACAAACGTTAGCCACACCGCTGCACACAACGGCCACAGCCATGATCACACAACGCATTCTCATTCCGTCGAATGCACCGAAGACGAGGACAAGGAAAACACAAGCAACGCCCAAAACCAAGTGCGGGTTGCGCGCACCGATAGTCAAAAGTCGAATAGCTCTCAGTTGTTAACAAAACGAACCAAAACCGAGGGTGTCGGCAGCACTAGCAAGGAGACAAACATTTCACTCATGGAATTTGAGAAATATCGCGAGGAGTTTCGCAAACAAATCAAATACACCGGAAGCATTTATTCGGACTTCATAAAGTTAGCGTCCGAACTGCCATACTTTAGCATTAGCGACGAGTACCGCACTTTTTCGCCCAAAGGTATGCATTTAATTATCTGTGTTCATGGATTGGATGGGAACGCAGCCGATTTGCGACTGGTGCGAACCTATCTGGAATTGGGACTACCCGGCGCCAATTTAGAGTTCCTCATGTCGGAACGCAATCAAGGTGACACCTTCTCCGATTTCGAAACAATGACCGATCGGTAAGAAGAGGTATAATTATTCCCCTAGTTAAAAAATTACAAACTCCTCTTCTAGGCTTGTAGCTGAAATACTTTATCATATCGAGACGTGCGGTTTGAATCCAACGCGTATTTCTTTCGTCGCACACTCACTGGGTACGATCATTGTGCGTAGTGCTTTGGCACGCTCTCAAATGCGCCCATTACTACCGCGCCTACATACATTCCTATCGTTATCGGGACCGCATTTGGGCACACTCTACAATACCAGTGGACTTGTCAATATGGGTAAGTTATTGTGGAAGACCGCTGAAAAAATCAAGTTCCAACTTTAGAGTGTGCTTCTTCTTCATTATCTAGTCAACCTTACTTAGTACGCAAGTTTTTAGTTCATCATTGCTTATATAATTTTGATACATTTATAGGCATGTGGTTCATGCAAAAATGGAAGAAATCTGGTTCCTTACTGCAGCTTTGTATGCGCGACACTGCTGATCTGCGGAACTCCTTTCTCTATCGGCTTAGCCAGCGCAGTACCTTACATCACTTTAAAAATATACTGCTCTGCGGCTCCAGCCAAGATCGTTATGTTCCAGCGCATTCAGCACGTTTGGAACTCTGCAAAGCAGCTATACGCGATAATTCCAATCTGGGAACTGTTTACAGGCAAGCAATACACATATTTCGATTTCAACAAAGTATTGAATTCATTTATCCTATGTTTTTATTCAGGGAAATGATTCATAACATAATCACACCAATACTGGCACGTCCCGAATTAAATTTGGCCCGTTACGACGTCCATCATGCGCTTCCGCATACGGCAAATACGCTCATCGGTAGAGCAGCGCATATTGCTGTACTCGACTCGGAATTATTTATAGAGAAGTTTCTATTGATAGCTGCTTTGAAATATTTCAGTTAACCAGAAAAACCTAGCAGATCATTAATTTAAAAAGAGCAAATTGAAACGGAATACAAAAATGGCTATTAAATAACCAGATTGACGATCTATGACATTTCATTTTAATTTCGTACAGTTAATCTGATTAAGACAGTCGTTATGCGGATTAGTGAATAGCTTATTTTTTTATCAGTAAAAGATGAACCGCAGGCAGCAAATACGGGTATTACCTGCGCTGATACCAAGAAATAAAATTTTATTGCAAAAAATCTTAAATTTCTTAGTCTCAAACTGCTCCGAAATATCAAAACAATTTATGTATGTCATTTCAAACGTGTTAAAGCAAACTTGCATTGCATGCAGTCTGTCTTGTTCTTCTCTTTAAAAGTTTCATTATTTTTCATTCGCGATAGCTTAACCGTCATTTTTCGGCAATGTTGTCATCGAAAATTCCCCAAATCTGCTAAAATTATGAGAATTAAGTGTAGTTATCAAAAGCGCAAGACAGATGGAGGTCTGTCTCAACGTGTGCTATTTCGAAAACACTATGGCCTCAATACGACTCATTGCGATGTTGACTGGTCACTGGGTGATCGGTACTCATGCGGAGAAGCTTGGAATTCCGTACAACCCCTATTGCTGTGGGGATCCTGCAGAGAAAGAGGCTGTTGAACATTTTCTCTGCAAATGTCCAGCTTTGGCGGCTAGGCGCTTGAGATTCCTTAGCGTGCCCTTTGGGGATGTCTTGAAGAAATTCTCCAGCCTAGAGCCATTTTCACCAACAGCACTGGACGGCTGTAGAAGGTTTTCCCTGCCCAAAATTTTTCTTTGCACAGGTAGTGGTCCACATTAAGTATCAAAACGGCAGGTAAGTGCTACTTGAATATGCCTGTGGTACTCTTGCCATCTTACCTACTTACCTACCTATTTATTAATTCGCATTAGTTGCACTTAATTCCTAAGATAATTCCGAATTAAATCGTTAATCCCGATTAACGCCACCGTCTGTCTAAGTTATAAAGGACCGATATATTGTATAAAAAGACAACTCAAGGGCGTGCCTTCGCTCGTTGTGCTGTTGTGTTCAAAGAAGCGAGAGGTAATGCACTCGAAAGAAAAGGATTTCCGCTAAACAGCTGACAGTGGCTGGCATTTGGTGCATGCATATCCCTTCTACAGGAGCGTCAGTCTTGTTATTTAATAGCCAGATTTCGTATGTTTACATGGATGAAAGTTGAGTAAAATATTAGAATTTATTTGTAGTTGTTGGTATAAAAACGCTTAAGTGAAAAGGTTAGGCAACTCTTCAGAGTTGGATAAGTTTGCAGGTTTATGAAACAACTGTTTTAAATCTACAATAAGCTGGGATCTGGGGATAATGTTGCATACAAAAAGGTTTTTCTTTTTTAATTTACCAAATGTGGTATAAATTTTTGTTAAATTCTTGAAGGGTTTACACTTATTAAGGATTTAAATAAATAATCGATTGATCGGAGTTAAAAAAGGTATGATCCAAAATACAAGTGTTGAATCGGAATTTATTTTAACATCTACAGTCATTTTTAGCAGAACGAATTGACCTGCTTTAGGGCCGTTTCACACCATCGCTCCGATCACAGTTCGTTCTCGGTCTGGCAAAATGTTATTATGTAGGTTCACTTTATGTGCTTTGACTCAGTTCACGATTAGTCAGTCTTTTAATAGCGTTATAAATAACATGAACACTAAAAACCATAACGTCCCAAGTGTAGCTTCGCTTAAATCCAAATTTATTTGAGGCTGACCGATCCCGTGAAACAGCTCTTATGCTTGAAAGACACTCAGAAACTTATTTCTCAAGTGAGTGAAGTTTTAAGCTGGTTTAGTGAGCTGCTCTGAGGTATTGATAATATGCGGATAATGCGAAACCGATTCAAGCACTTTAAGCGAATCAGATAAAGCAAGAAACCATTATTGAGGCATTTGAAACATATATTTTAATATATATTCCATGACAAATGCAAGTTTTGCCCTTCTCAAAATACTCTTAATTTATTACAACTGAACGAATTTGTTTCCTCCTTTGCATTTTAATTATAAAGGAAAACTTGATTGGATGGTTCTACCATTTATGTACATATAAAGAATGGACACGAAAAATTTGATCGGGCGAAAAGTATTTAAAAAAAGCTGTCAAACCAATTTTTATTTTAAAGTGCGTTTCATAATCATAAGACACCCCTAATTTTTCAAAGTATTTTAATTTATAGAGTTCAGAGGAAAATAAAAATTTTACACATCGATTAATGTAACAAAACTTATCTGTTTGATTACAGAATTTAAAACTTTCTTTAATACATAAAGAAAATTTTTAGCAAAACCGTATTTCCAGGCGTTTCAAAATGATAAAACACTGCTTAATTAAAGTAATCGTTTAACAAAAGTATACTTTTCCGAATTTTTTTCTGTCGTCTAGAATATTTTAGTATTCTATGGAAGCCCTCCTTGCTTTAGCGACACAAAAAAACCATTTTTTCATCGATTCTGCTAACTTTTTAAGTAAATTTACATCTAGAGAAACCCATTCTGCTTTAATTGCTGCTTTAAGCTCGTTGATGTTGTCAAATTGGCGATTGTTGGCGTAAACTCTTCCGACTAATGTACCCCAAATGTTTTATATTGGGTTTAGATCAGCAGAACACGCCGGCCAGTCTATAGTTTCTAAGGAACAATCGGTCAAATACTGTCTCATTTCCCTGCTTACGTGGATTCGGGCGTTGTCTTGCTGAAAAACGAAGGGCACTTCCCAATTATCCTGAATAAAAGGAAGAAGACTATTTTTCAAAACGTTGTTGTAGTCCACACTATTCATTCACGATGAGTAAACTATTAAAAGTTGCTTTCGATGTAAATGCACCCCAAAAAAAAACGAGAGGGCCCTTGCGCAAATCTCTCCAAAAATTTAAAAAAAGCTTCGGGTTCATCAAGGTTCCATTTTTTTTTTCATCCAAAAATATAATATAAGCTTTTTGAAAAATACTAGGAAATTGGGCAACATTAAAAATATTCAAAATATCTTATTGTGTGCCAGTTGGTGTCTAGGTGTTCTCTTCTTATTTTTCCTTATTTTTGATAATTTTAAATGATTATACCTCTGTAATGTGCGCACAACTGTTGTTTTCGAAACCTTATTTTGAACAACAGCGACCAAGTTGGCGCAAGACTTAGTCGACTTAGTCGACTTGATAGTGATGATTTTCTTCCAACGGGCTTCAAAATGTAATTCTCAGGACTCCGTAAAAAATTCCAGACGATTTCTGCCTGTTTTTTTGCAATTAATTTGATTGACAAACCTGAATCCTTGTAGGCCAAAATTTTTCCCTGCTCGTCTTGTGATAATATTGAATCCCTCGGCATTTTAGGTTAAATTGAATAAAATTATAATTAAAGTCATCTAAAAACACTATCAGCACCTTCTATCTCTTCAGAAGCTTATTTTCGACTAGTGTCTTATCATTATAAAACGCCGAAAAAATAGAGTTGTACAAAATAGAGTGAGCTTTCGCACCAGAACCAATTGATGGAAGTCTTAAGTCTATAACTGTTAAAATGACGGCAAATAAAGATAAAGAACCTGCGGAAAGTAAAAGCGAGATTTTGATATTTCAAAAATTGTATACCAAAGGTGTCTTATGATTATTTTCTTCTTTATCAAGGGTACTATGATATGTTAAGAAAAAAACACATATCAATTCTCTTTGTTATAAACAAAATGGCGGAATTTAGATTTGACTTCTCTCATTTGGCGATGGACATTCGGTTTTGTTAGGGTATCTGCCGCACTCTGCCAATTCATTTTAAACTGCTGCTCATCTTTAATTTCTATTTTGGTTTTTAGCAATTTTCTTTTAACAATTGCCCAATAGTTTTCAATGGGTCGCAATTGTGGACAGTTTGGTGAGTCGTGGTCCTTTTGGGCAATATTTATCCCGTGATTTTCATAGCAGTTCATGGCAAGACGGCTATAATGACACGGTGCTAAATCGAGCCAGAACAGAGTCTGTGTGTTGTTTTATGGATGGCAGCAAACGTTTTGCAAACACTCCTTCATATTCACTTCTTGATGATTAGATAAAGTGCCCGTGGTACTGAACGTTTTGCTTTTCATAACACGCTGGCAGATGGCTCGGCAAACCGAACATTTTTAGGGCACTTGTCCAATATTTTTACCTTAAAGGCACCTCAGACTCCTACACTCTTCGTGGCAATATAAAGCTTAGCGTACTGAATCTTTTTAAAGTCTGCTTTGACGTGGCAAAAAAAATGCCAAATGGATTTTTATGGATGTCTTGGCTGTAGAATTTTCACGCACTCTTATTTGGTTTATCATTTCGATTGGGTGGTCCAATCTATTTATATGATTGTAAAGCTTCACTTTCGCGCACTTTTTGGATATAACCTTTCAACATAGACCTGTTTCGCAGCATTCTCACAAGTTTTTGTTTTTCGAAATAATTGCACCACTTCTTTGGCTTGTGACTGCAACGCAAATACTTTTTTCTCTCCACTATCAGTCATTCGTTCAACCGACAAGGTTTCTTTAGACTTTTTTAACACTTAAGTTACCGCACTTTTCGGACAGTGTAAAGTTTTTGCGATGCCATTGTGTGACAAATGACGATTTACTTGCTTTTTGCGCTCAATTTTCTCCCCAAGCTCATACTTAACTGAACACATTTTGAAGAATACGTAGAAGTCGTAAGCAAGCACATAACTTCTGTAGAAGTTGTCTTGATGCGGAAGAGGAAGAGACAATCTTGAAGATTCTGTGCCATTGTCTTGCTCTATCCAGACGGAGATTTGTTATTCTAGGCAGACAATTTTTTAATGAATTGAAAGATCTCAGTTCTGCAGAAATAGGAGATATTCTAAAATTTTTGAAAACCACTCACTGGTTTTAGGAGAATTAGGGAAAGCTCCCCACGCGGCATCACAACGGGCTATGAGCCTGAGTGTCCCACAGGACAACCGCTTCATCCTAACCTAACCTAACCTAACCTACGACAACAAACATTATGAATATGTGTACTAATTTTTTGTCACAGTTTGGTTTGCGCCATTAATGAGTAAACACAATCGGCTAGTTTTTTTCGTGCCCATTCTTTATATTTTTTTAAGTAAGTAAAGAATTAAAAAAATTACTAAATTATTCATAATATTGAGATAGAGACCAAATCCCGCTTATCAACTTCTATTGGATTAACCTAGAGAATTAACCTTTCTGCTGACATATTTCCCTCAAGCAAACAGGAAGCGATTGATTAACGCATTCTGGTTTTAATGCTCGATAAAATATTAAGACACCAAACAGATTAATAGAAAACCTGCAACATTTGGTAGGCTTTGAACAAACTTTGTGATGAACGAATTATTAGAACAGGGTAAATAAGACAAAAATCTTAAAGTATTTCTTTGAAAAAACTTCATTTATTCAAAATAGAATATTCCAATTTTTCGTATGTATGTGTGTGGAGTATTTATTGCCAAGTTAAGAGGCGATAGGACACAGATAATTATATAAATATGTATATACATATATGTCGTTTTAAATCGTCGTCGATAATTACAAACATTCATACAAAAACATGAGTATATTTGAGAAAATTAAAACTGAAAGAAACAAGGAATTTTTCAATGAGATTTGAACTTTTTTACATTACGTATTTAATATTAAGAACCAAATACCCTTTTGAAATGTTATTTAAACACATACATACCCACACACACACACCTACTTCTAATAAACTTGAACGACAGCAGTAGTTAATATTAGAGAATCAATGTTACAAAATGAAAACCAAAGAAACTTTGCGCAAAAAGGAAGTGTTGAATTTTTAATCAAACAAGAAAAGATCAGTTTATTAACAAAAATGTAGTCATAAATGCATAGAATACTTATATACATACATACATATAATATAAAGAAACGTTGCACTATATTTGTGAGCTGGAAGAAAGCTTTGCAGTAATGAGCTGTTATAAGTAGTGGATTTTGAAAGAGCGTAGTTTTAAGATTCGTTTACTAGTTAAAATCAAAATCAATGTCAACAAAATTTACCTTACTATAAAATCCAATTTTTTTATAAAGAACACTTGCAATTAAACTATACGAAAGGAATGAGTAGTTATTGAATTAGTCAAATAGGAAATTGAATGCAGTTAAAATCTTAATCAAAATTTTTTATAATAGGCGTAGCATGCAAGAAAACAGCATTTTTATAATTTGAATGCACAAGAGAAGATAAGCGATCTTTTTTATTTAATGTGAAACCACTTTTTTGCCGTATTTGATAAGGTCAATTAGTCATTGTAAAATTGCGAATTGTTTTGGAACTGAAAAATATGGAAAAAAAACATTGTTAGAAATGCAGGGAAAATAATTTATAGAGAGCAGGAATTGTCTAAGCGAATTTTTGCAAATGCTTATTGTAGTTTGTAGTTGAAAAAATATTATAATATAGAAAAAACAAAAAAAAAATATTTATAATTACATTGCCAATTGTCTAATTCCGGAATAGTACTAAGCTCTGCATGTAACTAATTAGTCAAAGGAATTGGTAGTGATTTTTTTATTTTTTGTATTACCATAGAAGATTTGCACACTTTTTTATTATGCGATGGTCGTCCAGTATTTAGTTTATTACATGAATAACGAATTATGCCTTTTGCACTACGTTAATAAAATCAGAGGTCGTAAGTGCCAAGAAAAAGTACAAAAAAATTGCGTGTATTTCGTGCCGCGAAATTCCCTACCTGGTTTTTGTAAGAGAAACGGAGCGAGATCACAACTTCTTGTATTTGATATGTTTTGGCTCACCTGCACCTTCTCCGATGTGCTTAACTTTGAAGTACGTAAACGTGAGAAAGAGCGCATGGGTATAGAGGATGCAGCTGCGGTCCCGACACAGCTTTTCTCACCGCACATCATCTAATTGGTTACGATTTTTTCTCTTGTAACCACTTGTGGTGAAATAAGATAGATGACTCTCTAATAGGTTCACATATAACTAGATTATCTACTTTTACACCATTAACTCGCAATACCTAATTAAAAAGCCGAAATTACGCATACAAAATTTTTCTCCCGAAACCCGAGATTTGAAAATAATCTCAGATTATAAATATTCCATTCAAGGAAAAGCGGTTTGTAGACTTAATTCTAATATATTTTCTAATATGTCCTCGTATTACTTATTATAAAATGTAATATCAAATTTCGCATGCGTATTGCTGCCATCATTTTTTTAAACCTCAGTAAACGTTTTTTAGCAGCAAATTGCGGAATTAAATTAACTATTGCTTCTCTTTGCCTTTTCTTCACTTCACTAAAAATAATTAAACAAACTAAAAACGCTGAAATATTCCACCAAATCAATTTTAATGAAGAAAACCCTTTCAAAACAGTCTAGATAACTGATAATCAATTTTGCAGGTAATCTGCCATATGTGAACGGGTAGATTACTTTTGTGGATTTATTGCTGATCACTGCAAACTTGAACGTACTTTTAGATGGCGAAACGTACCGGGACTGCAACTTCTTTTTTTACCTTTTATTTTCTCTCTACAATCCCGCACTACTCTTTTAACAAAACTCGGGCAAGAATTGTGTGAAGTAAAGAAAGTTTAAATAGTTTTGAAACATGTAATTTTTAAATTTACACCAAATTGTCAAAAAACAGCGAAACGAAACAAATTTATTGCATATGGACCTTAAAGGTGTGAATTGTTTTTGGTGCGCAGAGGCGCAACAGGATGGATGCTGCCAAAACACATTCGCAATATTCAAGAATGGAATATCTTTGTTACGTTATACCAGAGAATGTTAATGAAATGAGAAGACGCGAATGTTAAATAATATAGTCAGAGAATGATAATGAACAACAGAATGTTAATGAAATGAGTAGGCGCAAATGTTTAATAATATCTTCAGAGAATGTTAATGAACGAGGGAATGTTAATGAAATGAGAGGGTGCCTATGTTAAATAATTTGTTCAGAGAATGTTAATGAACATATTATTTAACAGCTGAGAATATTAATGAATGAAAGGGCGCGTATGTTAAATAATATGGTCAGAGAATGTTAATGAACTTGTTATATAACAGTTGAATGTTAATGAACATATTATTTAACGTTTGCGCCTTCTCATTTCATTAACATTCGCTGGTTATACAACAGCACGCGATATATCTATAGCAACTCAATATTTTGACAAGTTTTGGCTATTTATTTATTTATTTATTTATCTTTTTCTTCATTTATATTAATTAATTTCATTTCATCAATCATTTCATCCAAGTTTCAAACTGTGTGGATTATTATTATTATTTATAGGGGATATATACAATATAACCCTAACTTAATTAGCACACTGTGTAGATATTTCATAAAAATACGACAAATTTTCATTAAAATTTAAAAGGCTTTAATTAGAATTTTGAAAAAAAAAATTGGGTACGCAGTTTTACAGGCCATTAAATTTTAAAATAATAAAGTGTAAGTTTGATGTAGTACAAAATTCTCGTTGATTTCAGATAATTCTTTTCTTTGAAGGCATTACATATTTTCTCCACATAAAAAAATGTCGTGCACTTGTTATATGGAGTAAATGCACAGCACCAGCAAGAAAGAAAATTATAAAAAGTTAACGGAATGTTTTAACAACTTCAAGCTTGCATTTTATATCACTAAAATTTGTAAAGCTATAAAATTAATACCATAATTTTTTTAACAAATTCTTATTAAAAACCGTGGAATTGAGATGCAAAGTTTTTGGAATGTTTCTAATTTTTGTATAAAGTTTGAAATTTCGATTTACTTGGTTTTTTGTTAAACAATGAGCTATACTTTTTTTTAAAACAAAAACAAAAAAAAATATATTAATCACTAAAAAGAGCCAAAATAGTAAAAACCAGTTACATCGTTGAGATTTATAGTTCTTTCGCGGTCTGTATACATAGAATCTTCACGACATAGGCATTCATTACACTTGACTAGCACTTTTCTTTGCATTTAAAGCCTATTACTTCTGGTCGACAATTCTTGTGCTGAATGCAAATATTACTTCAACTCAAAAATTATTTGAATTGCTATTTAAATAAAGGATATTACAAGACTGTATTACAATGCATACTTAAATTAAGATAAAAAATACCTTTCATATGAGTGGCGTTATTTTTTCACTAATTGTAATTATTTTACTTATTACAACTTGCTTTGCAATCAGCAGCTGTTTCGCGACTAAAGCGGTTTCCCAAAGATTATATTAGGTGCGCAACTAAGTTCCCGCTGTGTGTCAATAGATACTGCCAGCAGTGTGTGCTAGTCGATCCTAACATAACCTAAACGTCATAAACCAAGCTTACACATATGGTAAACCAACTGCTTCGACACATTAGTGCTTTTGTTTTGGTATCATATACTTTTGGTTTTGTGAAAATGTCTGATTTTGTGCCGTATAATCGTCATTTGCGGGAAGTGTTGATTTTCCTCTTTCATTCGAAAAAAACGGCGGCTGAAGCGCATCGAGAGCTACAAAAATTTTATGGAGATGCTGCTTTAAGTAAAACAACATCCTAAGATTGGTTTCGTCGCTTCAAAGACGGTGATTTTAATGTTGACGACCGTCCGCGTGAAGGAAGGCCAAAAACCTTTGAAGACGCTGAATTGAAGGCATTGCTCAATGAAGATCCGTGTCAAACGCAAGAAGAGCTTAGGAGTTACCCACTAATCCATTTCCAAGCGATTGCATGCTTTGGGAATGATTCAGAAACAGTGGACTTCGGTTCCTTATGAGTTAAAGCCAAGGGATGTTGAATGTCGTTTTTTCGCCTGTGAACAACTGCTCCAGTGGCAAAAAAGGAAGGGTTTTCTTCATCGCACCGTGACGGGTGATAAAAAATGGATTCTTTACAGCAATCCAAAGAAAGTCATGGGGACTGCTCGGTCATGCTTCTACGTCGTCGCCTCGGCTGAATATTCACGCTGCGAAAGTTATGCTATGTATTTGGTGGAACCAAGTTGGTGTTACTTATTATGAACTGTTAAAACCATGCGAAACTATCACTGGGGATCGGTATCGACTTCAATTGATGCGATTGAGCGAAGCACTGCGCGAGCAGCGGCCGCAATACGCGGAGAGGCATGAAAAAGTGATACTACAGCATGACAACGCTCGGCCTCACGTTGCCAAACCCGTTAAAACCTACCTGGAAACACTGCAATGGAAAATCCTACCCCACCTCCCATATTCTCTATATATTGCGCCGTCCGATTATCTCCTGGTCCATCGTAGTTCCATTCACATGAAGACATCAAAACATGGCTTGATCCGTGGGTAGCCTCAAAAGATGAACAGTTTGACCACGACGGTATACACGATCTACCAGAAAGATGGGAAAAAGTAGTAGCCAGCGATGGGCAATACTTTCAATGATTCACTTGTAACCATTTTTTCAAAATAAAGTTGTATTTTCATAAAAAAACAGTGAGAACTTAGTTGCGCACCAATATAATTTTCTTTTCATTTTCGGCTAGATTTGATTATATACAAGTACTTTTACATATTTTCCGATCTACGCATTTAAAGTTTTCTATTATGCATGAACTGTAGCTAAATGAGAGAACTCTCAAGCTGAATTGTTTTGTGGTTGTTGCGAACCTTCTTTTTATCAAATTGGTATATAAGATGTCTCAAGATCGTCCTAAACGTTTTTTTTTATTCCTTGTAGTTTTGTCTAAAATTTAGAGTAGAATGTTTTTGCTTGGATGTGTTTTTTTCTCTTCATTTCGCACGTCACTTCAGCCAACTATGTACTTTGCCGTAATGAACGAAATATCATTCTGTGTGGCCCTCCAGTTATAAATTTCTGATTCCTGATTTTTTTAAGAGTTACCACTTTTGAAAAAGAAAAATAAACAAATTCAAAACCAAGTCTTAGCTACTATCTTATTTCTGTCAGAGAGATTAAGTACCCCATTAGTAAGGGGACTCGAGGCTCGAAGCAACGAGGCTCGTTTCTCTACAATATATAAGTATATTTATTTCAAGTTGTACTTTGGTATAGAATATACTCTGGTAGCGTTTCTTGGTATTAAAGTTGCTTTCAACAATGTTCTTCCCATGGCAATATCGAGTGCGTTAACGGATTTTTGTATTCCCGCGGCTCTGTTGAATTTAATCAAACAAATGCTTCTATGCAGGTTTATTAATTCAAAATAAGGAACCTCGGAGATGCGAAGAGACGAGAAACAGCAGAGACACCCCTCAAAACAGCATACGGTCTCCACTCCTCTGGGTTCTGTTTTAGCACTAAGAGGGAAATTTCCAAAGCCACTATGTGAAATTATCCAGAGCTTATTAAGTGTGGTAGACAAATGGTCGACGTCATATGGACTAGGTGTAAATGCTACCAAGCTTGAACTGATAATATTTATTAGGAAACATCATTTACCGGATATAAGGCCCCCGACATTGAATGGAATCACCTTGTCGTTCAGCGAAAGTGCTCGTTACCTAGGCTTGATATTAGATAGAAAGCTAAATTGGAATTCAAATGTAGAAGACAGAGTGAGGAAAGCCTCAACAGCATTTTACTCATCCAAGAAAACAATAAAGTTAACTTGGGGTTTATCTCCGAAAATAGTGCACTGGTTGTATTCGGCATTAGACCGATAGTAAAACCGATTGTATTGTAAGGAATATTAGTATGGTGGCGGGCGCTTGATAAAAAATATTATTGTGAACAGATGAGCTCGTATTCAGCAAACTTATATATAAGCGGAGTTCTTAGAATCTCTCCCACAGAAGCACTAAACGTAATTTTACACTTATTGCCAATTGAGTTATCTGGTAAGCAACTAACTGTTAAGTCAACATTGCGGCTCAGAGAACTCCCCCTCCTTAAAACACTCAATAAAAGTCATTCGTCTTTATTAAAAGAGTTTTCTACTATTCCGGCTACTACAGATTTCAGTAGCAGTGTAGAGCTCCATTTTAATAAACTCTTTATCACTTCTAAAGAGGACTGGGACAGTGGTACGGTAGATGATGCAAATAGAGTCAGCTTGATGAATTGTTAGGTGAAGGAATTTACTCTGAAGGGCTAGGTATCAGTGCATGCTTTCACTTGCCTAATCACTGTAATGTCTTTCAGGCAGAAGTTATCGCTTTAAGAATGGAATTATTCCTCTTAAAGAAGAGTCCCCTAACTATGTAGGAAGTATGTGTCTACTCGTATGAATGAATAAGGTTTGCACTTCGACCTAATGGTCTTTTGTGTCCTCTACTCATCACAGTACCTCAACCAAGCACATTACGTTATTATTCTCAGTATAGAGCTGGGTTGGATTGAGGGTATGTGCCTTTCGTCTGGCTGCAGTTGCCCAAGATGTCTTAACCTTCTCCGCGCTATAGCGCTGCATTCCAGGAAAAGGTGCATTGGAGTCTCGTGGGATTGGTCGCAGAAACGACAAGAGTCCGTAGACGAATCATGTACAGATGACTTCGCAGTCTGCAGTGGCCTGTGAGAATGCCCGGAAGCATCACTACTCGGATAATCAGACAGCTCTGAATTCGTTCGAGTCAGTTAAGCATTCGTCAAAAACGGTAATTTAATGCCACAAATTATTATGCGAAATGTCGCAATATTTTAAAATATACCACATAGATATTGAAGGTAATTTCAAAGGAACAACCCTAAATATTCACCCAGATGATGTGCTAATACCGATTGCCTTGGCTACATGCAAATAACTAATAGATGGTGCCTCTATCAATGCTGCTAATGCCCGTTGGAGGCAATCACCTTTTTGCCAAATAAGCAGGCAAACTTGGCCAGCCAGAATGGCACTACGGCCGCACAAAATCGCTGCTGAATCTTAAGAGACAGGATATGAGAAATACGATAGGGGCATTGTCTAATTGGAAAGCA
Organism: Anastrepha fraterculus; assembly: GCA_037575425.1. Taxonomy (NCBI): domain Eukaryota; kingdom Metazoa; phylum Arthropoda; class Insecta; order Diptera; family Tephritidae; genus Anastrepha; species Anastrepha fraterculus. The sequence goes on along the minus strand of JAYXIM010020330.1, from coordinate 66,927 downwards.
TGCAAATAGACTGGGGGTACCATATTATGACTGATATTATGTCGAAGCTGTCAAGATATTAAAGAAGAGGAAACCGTGGAGCACCTCCAGTACATACATAGAGCACCTCCTGTATGCAGGAAAAGACTTTCCACGCTCGAATTCGCATTTCTTGGCACCATTGAAGTGGTCTCTCAAATAGGGCTACCGAAATTAATAAAATATTTTAAATCTACTGGGTGGTTCAGAGAAGATTCAGGAAAGTAAAGGACCAGCTCCAGTGGTATCACAATGGGACTATTCAGGTGTTGTGTGCATCGGCTAACAGCCACTCCACTCCACCTAACCTATCCTATTATTTCAAATGTGAATTAGTGAAAAACGTTAATACATAAATAACCTCTAACTTGTGACCCCTCAACTTCAGATATTCTTAAGAAAAGTTTATCGACAAGAAAGATTTCATAATCGACTAAATTATAACTTAAGTATGCATTATAATACCAGCCGAAGGGTTTTATTTATTTTTGTTTGCTATCCAATTTTTTTTTCGATATTATATTCAATTTCAAAGAAACAAATATTCAAATTACTTATAGCAAATTAATGTGTACTTTAATTGAAGAAGTTATAGTCAATGCCCGTAATTCCTCTAATTTTTATTTATTCACTCCAACGTACTAGCGAAAATGGCATAAAGGGCAACCATCACATGCAACTAAATATTATTCATAAGCACCGGGAAGTCACAATTCGTCCATTTAATTACTTTAACAGAAACCACGAAAACAATGAATTCATATTTGAATATGTGTACGCGTACGTACATACATATATAATAACGTATCTACACATGTCCGAAAAGCTATGTACTTATTTTTTAACAGTTTAAGTTTAGCTCTTCTGTCTATTTTGTATACATAACTGAAAAAACTTTGTTTGTAATAAAACGAATTTATGTTTGAAGATAATTCCTAAATGTAAGGTAAAATTAATAAAGCACTGCGAATTAAGAATTCTTGTTTTATTTGCGATGGAAACGACACCACTTAAGGGGTTATATGCAGTTAGAATTTTCCAAAAAAAAAGATTTATTTTGATGTTATTTTCTTAATGTACATAAATTTAAGAATACGCACAGAAAATTTAATACAGCTCCGGTGAATATTTTCGAAGTTACACGCAAATTTGAAAAGGCGTTTCGGAGTGATTGAAAGTAAAGGATTTTCCAATAACAGGAATAGCCCGCTCTTTCGGTAGATGCCATTTTTGAAGCTGTCATTTTTTAGTATTTGACAAGTAAAAATAACGCCATTAATAAAAATGAAACGATAAACGCTTAAACAACGCATTGAAAGTATTAAAATTCATTATAAAAATGGTGAAAATTTGGCAGAGGCGGTTCGTAAAACTCGAACATTTTTGGGTCATCGTGAAGCACCTTGTGGGACTGCAATACAGAAATGGGGGAAAAAATTCGAGCTGTTGGGGCAAGTTAGTGATGTGAAGAATAAAACCCGTGCACGTCGCTCAAGAACAGCCGAAAATATTGCTGTTGTAGCCGAAAGTGTTGAAGATAACCCAGGTTTGTCCATTTCTCGTCGTTATTTGGAATTGGGCATTCCACAAACGTCATTACACCGTATTTTGCATAAAGATTTGGGTCTTAAGGCTTATAAAGTCCAATTAACACAAAAACAATGTCGTGTCTTTGCTGATTGGTTCGTTGAAATGCATGAAAATGATCCCGACTTCCATCGAAAAATCATCTTGAGTGATGAGGCCCATTTCCACCTCGGTGGCTACGTCAACAAGCAAAATTGTCGGATCTGGGGCTCAGAAAATCCAAGAGTTATTGTTGAATAGCCTCTCTATTCTCAAAGTGTGACTTTTTGGTGCGGTTTATGGTACGGCGGAGCCATTGGACCTTACTTTTTCGAAAATGAAGCTGGAGCAACAGTTACGGTGAATGGATTGCGCTATCGAGAGATGATTAACGATTTTTTATGGCCTGACTTGTTCCTACTTTGGTGTGAGATCATGGGACATTTGGGTCTTGTAAGACTTAACCTCGAAATAATTTTTTAGTATGCGGCGGCTGCTACGATCAGATATTTTCAGTTCTTTTGTCATTTGATTGGCACTTCGTCGGGGGTTTCGCTCAAGTAGCTTCTTCACTCTTTGAACCATTTCACGTGACGTTGCGGTCTTTTGATGACCACCTCCATGACGTTTCGCGCTGCTACCAGTATCATTGTAACGAGTAAATGTGTGATAAACAAAAACTTTATTTACTTTAAGGTGTTTGAGCCCACGAAATATCGCTGGTTGTGATTTTCCTGCCAAATATAATGCAATCACGTATTACGCTCCATTCATTACTGATTTTCTTTTTTCGCGTTTACTCTCGGCAAAATGCTTCCGCGCGCTTGTAAACAATACTCTGGACTTTCATTTAGCCAACTAATAGACAGCTTATGCCCAAGCAGTCTGAAGTTGGTTACACTTCAAGTGCCGGACCCTGTATTTATAAGTTGTGTTCGCTAAAAGAAATAAAAAAACTAAAAGTTTCAACGTTCGTGTATGCGAAACTCTAACAAAGAAAGCAAAATTGAGAGCGTAAACTTACATTTCATTTTTAAGAAATGCTGGCTTTGCTGCTGCAAACATTTTTACCAGCAACTTGACAGCAGAGAAACAACCGGTCGAAGACAGCTGGTTACAATTTTCGTAAATCAGAAGATATAATTTAGCATTGGAAGAAGAAGTAAATCTACTTTTGGCTCTACGGAATGCGCCTGGAAGACACATTACGATCAACAATTTTTGAGTTTTGAGTTTTTCTTATTTCATTTTTAATTTTCAGTGCAGAAAAGCTATCAGTTGTTTCTGAATTTTGCAATTTTCCTGGTTTATTGTTCATTTAATGTTTTATGGGGTAAGGATTAGTCAGAATTAAAAAAAAATGTTTTTTTTTTGCATTTTCTTGAAGTATAATATTTTAAAAAAATTGTGTGAAAATTTGAAGTGAATCCGACGAATATTTTTCGAGCTATTCAAAATTTAACAAAGGGCGCTCGCGCGCTCCGGAGCAGATAGCAAAAATTTAAATGCGTTATTCTCAAAACTATAGTATTTTTTTTTTGAACTGGTGATCACTCTAACTTAAAAACCGCTTGGTAGATTTCCATAAAATTTATACTGCTTTTGAAAATATAAAAACTCGTGCCTGATCGAAGGATTTTTTTCAAAAATTTCGATTTTTTTAAACAATTAATTGTCGGTTTTTTTCTCGATAATCTGAAAAATATTTTCTGAGGCCGCCATATTGCTAATTTTGAAACAAATATAAGGACAAGATTATCTATTAATAAAACTAATTTCTCTTGTCCGATGGGTTTTAGATGAATCTCCAAGGACTTGTGATGATCACCGCAGGGGACTTCTGGAGAAACGGGCTTCATACAAACAGCGCTAACTTTTACAATTATTATTATTTTTTTAGTTTTGCTTAAGTGAAGTCGAAACATGATGTAAATAATGCTATGTTTTTATTTTTGTAAAATAAGGCAAATGACTAGCAAAAAATAAATTATCCCTAACCCCTTAAATATTTTTCTTTGGGAATGAGATCTGTTGTCAATTCGCCACAATTTCGCTGCTGGCTAATATTATATTTATCGGATAATGTATAAACTATAAGGAATCTATGTATGTGAATACCATCTATAACTAATAATGGTGCTCACACTCGTTAACGTAACACGATTAAACAAATGAGAGCCCCATGTAAATGAATTCTCACCGCCGTTTCGTTCTTTCATCGGGTCAGCTATTACGGGCGTACGTGCGCACGTTTACGTTGGTGAGTGTGCGCACCATAAAGCCGAAAGAAGAGGTGAGTTTATTGTGACTTTAAGAAAATGCGTAACAAAACAAAACTGATAGCTGTCCCATTGTGACTGACACGGACATTGATTACTTTTGCATTGGAGAAAATATTCGACATCATTTTATAGAACAGTTAAAAATTACTACATAAAACCTATGAGAATTATCTTAAACTTACTAACGTACACAGCGAAATAAGTATGTCATTGGCACGCGTGCCTCAGCTGCGTATTGTGCAGCGTGATCTGAAATGTCGGCAGGGATGTGGATTTTATGGAAATGCACAATTTGACGGTCTCTGCTCGAAATGCTTCCGTGAACGTAACGAAAAAAAGAAAAAAGGTAAATTACGGTTTTACCCCGTAACTGTAATTAAACAACAAGCCCTTAATATTACTTTTTATTACTAAAGCGGACCAAAAAGCAGGCATTTCTACCACACATACAACAACTACTGATCAAAGTAGTGGTAGTGGTGTCGTCAGTGGAGCCGGACGCCTGTCACCGCAAAATCTATTAGGACGCTCACTAAGCAAGCGGCAGGAGAGTTTGCCGGAAATATCGACTGGCACTCTTACGAAGAAGAAATCCCTAGTGCCTGCCGTGTTCCAAAAAACACTCCAATCAAGTGTGCAGAAAAGTAAGAAGTTAAAACAGGAGGTGCAGCTGGGTAAGGTCCACCAACTAGTAAAATCTGGATGTTTTTAATCAGAGAAAAATTAAAAATCGTCGTTTTTCTAATAGCAACAGGACAACGATCATATGTTCCTGACCCTACGGAGAGTCTGTTCATGCTTCAGCTGCGTCAACTACGGATACCTGACGATGGCAAGCGCAAACTGAAGAATGAGATTCAACGCTTGGATAATGCCATACGAAGCTATATGAACAAAAGCGCTAATAAAAACATAGATGAGCTTTCAGAGCTGGTGCAAAATGCCTATACTAAAATGTCTGATATTGTGCATAACGACCAACGTTTTCAAATTGCAACTAATGAAGATCGCGAAAGTGCACTAGACTTCTTTGAAAAGGTTGTCATGACACAAAATCACAAGTAAGAGCCTACTCTTTTAGAAAAATCCAAAAATTATTGTATTAACAGCTCGGTATTTTTTCAGATTTTTATTCAGTCCCTATTTTACTCTCGATGAAGAAAACGATGTGAAGGTTCAGAAACGAATACGACAACTCAGTTGGATAACAGCGAAACATTTAATGTGCAGCATTGACGAAGTGAATGCAGAATCGCGAGATCTAGTCTACAATGCCATAACTGGTATGTTTTGCTTTTTTTTAATTTTTATGTAAGTAACTGAAGCTAAAAGTGTATTCTTATAAATTGTTCAGAGTTAGTAGGCATCGATTCTTATTACTCGCCACAAGAAAAACTAGAGTGCACAGTGCGTTGCTGTCGTCATATATTCGAATTACTCAAACACTCAGTTGGGGGCCCAGCAAGTGCAGATGAATTTTTGCCTGCACTCATTTTCGTTGTCCTGAAAGCGAATCCGGTGCGATTGCACAGTAATGTAAACTTTGTAACGCGTTTCACTACTGCATCGCGGTTAATGAGTGGCGAGGGAGGATATTATTTTACAAATCTGGTAAGTAAATGAGCAAAATTAATTTAGATCTGCACTTTCACAAAACAAATACATTACCAGTGCTGCGCAATATCCTTCATTGAAAATCTAAATGCCGAGAGTCTGGGCATCTCGGAAGAGGACTTTGATCTACTTATGTCAGGCGATAAGGCATTTAGTACTCCTTGGGAAAGCGCGCTGCTGGCCTGTGAGGGCTTGCATTTAATATCAGAAAATATGAAGCGTATGGAATTGTTGAAAAAACGCAATGCGAGCATCGCTGCTGGTATTGAGAATTTCCGTAAGGACCTCGCAGACTTTCAAGTATATATTGGTTTCTAATATACGTATGTAGGAATTTCAATGATTTCAATGACATTTTCCTTCTTATTCAGTGCGAAATTGTCGATAAAGTGGATGCTTGTATTGCCAAAGCTCCGCTGACAATTCTACCAATAAAAACACCAACACATCTGATCAGTAAGGCACGTGAACACATTTCTAATGGAAATGCTGTACCTTTGCAATCGAGTATATCGCTTGGACACTATAACACGAATTTGCTCGCAGCTATTGAAACCAACGGCAAAACGACAAAAGGTAGTGTGGAAAAGTGCCTTCCTATTCCATTGGCACCCACAAGTACAATGGAAAACGCTGCTGTAGATGATGCCGCTCATACATTGGCGCTAAAAGACACTAGTATATCTTCAGTCGGTCGTTTGTCGCCTTTACCATCAGCACAACCCTCAGCAGATATGCTATTTACATCTCCCATTTTCAACTATACCCCTTTCGATGCCGTTTCCCTGCTTGACGATCACTCGGATTCCACTGATGATTTGATACTCAACACAGATATGAGAGGCGGACTTACAAATGTAAATTATGACTTTGATTTGTCCGATCACAGTGCAGATAATAGTGTTGCTGAGGATTTGAAGCTTAACTTGGAAGAATTCGATCCCCTTGTACAAAAACCAAATGAAGAATCAGCTTTGGGGGAGGCAGTATCGACTGGTTTGCAAACACCCGAAAAAGAGGTTAATCTCCATCAGCGAAGTTTATTGGACAGTGACTCACCAACAAATGGAGCATTGCTACCATCGCCGCTCAAGCCCATTGTAGCCGAATATCGTGGGTTTTCGAGTTTCGAAATACCTTCTATTTCGTGCAACACCGGTGACTTTGCGTCTCTCAATCATTCAGTCAATGAACGTGTGGACAATTCAGGGGCGACAAACACTGTATCTGAAAATAGCGCAGCTAAGTGAGTCAAATTCGGACCTATGAGGAGTTTATTATTGGTACCGCCGCTGATGCAAATATTAATTTAATAATTTGGCTTCTAATCAAAGATATGTTAAAGCGTGCGAATATAAATTGTGTTCGACTGTTTGAAGTTAAAAGGAGCCAGTGTGTATTTTATAATTTTTTAAATAAATTCGTATTGAAATCGGCAAGCTCAATAAAAAGAGGGGCAAAATATTTCATACGTACCGTTATGCTTTTAAAACTTAAACGCAATATAGTTTTCATAACCTAATTATTCTTAGAGGAATCATAAATTTAATCTCAAAAGAATAACGGCGATAGCAGAGTGCGCTTCTATGAGATATATTCAAAATGTATAAAAAAATAAAAAAGTTCCATCAACCGAAACTGTTATTCACTCAAATTTTAAGTAACATAAGAAGCAACAGTGACTGTGAATGTCAGTGCTACCTGCTGCAATCACAATAGGATAACAACAAAACGAAATGTCAAATGCAGACAGACTTCGATCTGATTGCTTTCCGTTTGTCCATCGCTGTGATTTTGTATGTGGAGGGATTGTGGACTTTTCGAAGGAAATTGCGAGCGAAATAATATTAACAACTTGGTAGAAACACATGCAAAAGCGTAGAAAAATGGGGAAAAGTGCCGACGATAGGTGGGTGCTCTATGGCCAGTCTATAATTTCGAGTACCACTAGAATAACTATAGTTTTGTTATGCAATTCTCTTCAAATGGAGAGAATATCATAGAACAATGGATTTTGTGGCCATTTGAGTGTGTGTGTTTTGTTGTGTGGACGGGATAAAAGCGTTCTGTATGGCCGGCTATTATAGAAGCGGTGCAGGTGGAGCCAAGAGCGGTGTGTAGAAGTAAATAAAATGTCTATGACGGCATGCCGTGCGTTTATATTAGTTTAACTTCACATCACCGTTACTGCCTGAGTCTGCATTTGATGCACTTCATTTGCAATTTGAAGCAATATTTTTCTAAATAATAATTTTAGTGTAGCAACGCGTGTATCACAAATATTGCTGGAAAGAAAAAGCTAGGTGTGATACAGAATGGGCAGATGGACGAACACGTCCCATCCCTACACCCTTTTCAGCGTCGTTTACTACACAATACATTGACAAGACCTTGAACTCGAGACATACTAGTTACATACTCACATTTGCCCGTACGGACGCTGCTGCAATTCAAACAATAGTGGTTAAACTTTGTAATACCTTACATAAACTTTATTTATGTATGCAATATGTTGATAATAAGTATGTAAAATAGGGTAATTGGCAAACATTGCTAGTGATAAGCAATCTTGTTTTCAGTCTATCACAAACCTGACGAAACTTTTTATGATTTTTTATTATTTATCTGTATTTTAATATATTTTGTTTTTGGAACAGTTCCACAGCCGCGCCTACCTTTCGTATTATTCGTGAAGTCTACGAAAGCACCAATGCACATGAACGCTTTGAAGCTGAATTGGACAAAGCGTTGGAGGCTAAAGTGGATTATATAATTATTGAACCGCCCAGATTGGGCGATGAGACTGGACGTTGGATAACTGTGGGCAATTGCTTGTACAAAACAGCTATTACATCGGGAGTGGCTTCGCTCATATCCAGTTTGATTTGGCGGGACCGACCATTCATTGCCGCGCCTATGTGTGCTGTGTCGCTTTTCTGTACAGGCTTATACACAGTGTCATGGAACTATGATCCCTGCTGCCAGTATCAGGTATTAGTAAAAGATCGCAGTTATATAAAAATAGTGAACATTATGAAGATTTCTACTGAGTTCAATGGAATTTCAAAATATATCGAAATTCATTTTTCATTGTTGAAAAATCGCTTGTTGGAATCATAGAATCTCTTTTATAAGTAATTTAGTTAAGGCTCCTCTTATTCCTAATTACAGTCTGTGTCAGAAGAAAAGAACCGGTTTTTTTTTCTTGTAACTTCAAGATATATTTAGTTCTGCAACCAGTAAGCGCAACCAAACAAAAATGAGTGAGAAGCACGCGAAGCGTTTTGAGGCGGTATTTTTAGCACGCATTCGAAACGGCTGAAATTAACTTACGCCGCGGCTGCAAAAGTGATTAAAAAATCAAAAAAGTTTGTTGTGATGTCGAATCAGCGGTATAGGGTGTATAAAAATGTTGATGATTTTTCCGAGCGCGGCTTGAAACGAGTGACGACACAAAAGCAGCATAAGGTGATCGTCCAACTTTTTAAGCGGGACTTTTTTTTTTGTGACTACGCCAAGCAGGCCCAATTCTTGCTGAAAAGGGAATAGATGTGAGTATCAACACCATCGATCATCGACTGAAAGAGACGATCATATCCTACCGTCCCACATCATCAAAACCACTGCTCTCAGAAAAACACATTGAGAAACAACAAAACAAGAAAATGGCGTTATAGTATTGGAGTGGCCTTCCCAGTCCCCAGACGCCAAACCCATTGAAAATGTGTGGGGAACTATGAAAACGCTTCTTACCGGAAAGTCATTCCTTGATTTAAAGCAAATCGTGCGTCATGTTCGCAAAATCTAGTCGTGTTTGTCGACGAGTTACGCAGTAAAACTGGTTCAAAGCATGAAGAAAAGTGCAGGCTATACTCGACAACGATGAAGATAAACGGTTCACTATACAGGAGTAGTTTACTGGGACAGCAGCCCTTGGTCGGGAAAACCCCGAGTAATTCCGGTAACGTAGAACCGGCTGCCATGGGAATGACAACAATGAAGACTACACGGCTTATTGAGTAATTGCGACTCGTAGTTTTGTGCATACTTTCATGTAAAAAGATTTAAATATAGGTATATCTTTTATACTTCTTGAATAATCGCGGTTCCTTTTTTTCTGGCACAGATTGTACATCTAAAATATGCACTACTTTGTCTATACGATTTTTATAAATAAATATATTCATAACTTTCAAAAATTATGTTTCAGGTGCAAAATGATGATGAAATCCTTAGCAAATTACCTCTGGGAGATGTGTCTGCGCCTGTGATTTTAGGCTATTCTCCAAATACCAAAACCAAGTACTTGCATCGCAGCGTTACTCTACTTTCAGCAGCGTTCTGTGCATGGCAAATCTGGCGGTCATACAAGTAGCTAAGCTTACGAGCGCTTACTACTATAGCCTGAATAGAGTTGCATGCTTATATGAATAAAATAAAAGTAGATTGTCAATGCCGCTAAATCATATATGTTTGCACATTTATAATTTGTCATGCATGCAACCACCGCCGCCAGCTCTCGAAATCGGACCGCAATCAAAAGTACCCAATTGTCCACACACAGATGTAATAGGAAACTATGCAGCAGTTATAATAATCGCCATAACTCAGTGTGGAGCAAAAAATATTGCAAGTTATTCACGGATAAACAACATCCTAATTTTTTTTTCTATTTAATATAATTCACTAATTTTTATTTTATAAAATTTTACAAGTAATAAGAATGAAAATAAGTAAATAACGCGTTATTATAAAAAAAAGCGAAAATATATGTGGAATTAATTTGGAAATCATTTGATGATGTGCCGATTACAAGGGAAATTTGAAAATTTAGTTTTAAATTCAAAAGTTTCATTTAGTTAAAAGTTAAAGTAGAAATGAACAACAAGAAACTAAATTAGAATTTTTCAAAAGTTTCATTTAGTTAAAAGTTAAAGTAGAAATGAACAACAAGAAACTAAATTAGAATTTTTATAGAAAATTTTTCGTTTAATAAATGATGTATTCCCTTTAACGCTGCGTTCCACTATTTCTTCATTTGCCCCCTTTCATCATTTATTTCCAAGTATACATTTATTAAGTACATGCCATTACGTGGTAATGGAACTTCCTCGGTCATCCGCATTGTTCTTAGTTTTTGTGTAAAAAAGTGGCGCTCAGCAGCATTAAACTACATTCGCATTGAACAAAGTGTGTAATTTTGTATTGTTTTAATCCACTAGACTCTAAAGTATAAAATAAACTCAGAAAAAAATGAAAATAAATAAAAACTTGGAAAGATACAAATAAATGTTTAGCCATTACGAAGAATAATGAAATGTTGGAATCTACTTGTAGACGAGTATTTCTGTTTTAATGAATTGTAAGAGTTGTAAAATAATCAAATGTGACAAAGTAAAACACCATACAAACAAAGAAAAATAAATAAAAATGTAATATAAAATTTAAAAAAAATTAACCACTTCATTTTACTCGATCGCACAAAAAAAAACGCTGGACGTTCCAACGACAGTCGGTTCTACGTTACCGGAATGACCCGAATTTGCATTTGGTCAAGGAGCAGCATTCCCCAGTGGATGAATAGGGAATGTTTATGCTGCTACAACAACAACAACTCGATTGCTGGAAGAACAACATAATCCAAAAAACGAAATTACACTGACAAACTCGATTTTAAAATAAATCAGCGGCATTACATCATAATGTACAGCTCCAACCGTTGTATCAGGGGCACGGGCTCGTTGGATAAACTGTTGTACCGGTATAGTATGGCTGCTCAACCGATTTCCATGTTGGTCCAACGGTTGCATGTGAAAATTAAAGTGTTTTAATTTTTGGTGGGCGGAGTTAGCCGTTGTACAATGAGTTGAAACGGGGCACACCAAAATAACCAGAAGTGAACTCGATTATACCGCCAAACAGGGACGAGAGAAAACCATTCCATTGGCAGCCAGTTCTACGTACCGGAATGACTCGGGTTTTTCCCGACCAAGGGCTGCCGCCCCAGTATACTAGCCCTGTCTAGTGAAACCCATATCATCCCACCCCTTACGTCACAGGAGCAAACTCTCGCAGCAATCCTGCTCCAAATACTTCTCCTCAGAGCTGGAATCGAATTCAACCCTGGGCCAGAAGTATTCTACTGCTGCGTCTGCCACAAACGGCTTCACCCGAACTCCACCTCGGTTAGGTGCAACAAGTGCAACGGGTGGAGCCACCTTAAGACCTGCTCGGACCTGACGTGTTGCTCCCGCCAGCAGGCGTCTGATGCCTCCACGGCTAACACACCCCCTGATAGGCGGGTACCACCAACCGCCACCACTACCCACACCTCCACGGTGAGGAGCCTATCGGAGCAACACGACTCCCCTTCAACCCCTCCCCTTCCTTCCAGCTCCAACCCCAGTGCGGGGACAAACCAGCAGCTCCTGGCCCCCCGCACAGTCTGTTCCGTGTGTCAGGCCGTAATACCTCGGAATCTGGTATCAGTCCAGTGCAATTCTTGCAATGGCTGGTGCCATTTTCGGAGATGTTCCGGCCTGCGCACCACCCGTGAGTGGACAACTGCCTACGTTGCCCCCTGCTGCAGAGCTCTGCACCCACAACCGCCCCCGGAGGCGCGGCCGCCCATCACCATCAGGCCGCAACAGCCACAGTGGATTGCGCAGCAGGCCCAACGCAGACAACACCACGCGTCCCTCACCCCCCGGATTACACTGACCTCGCCGAGAAGCTTCAAGCTTCTCCAACTAAACTGCAACGGACTTATGAGCAAGGTCGACGAGATAGTCGACTTTATGAGCCGGCACAGTATCAAGATAGCTGCGGTCCAAGAAACAAAGTTGCACGCTAGGTCATCTCTGATCACCAGGGATGGCTATAACGTGCACAGACGTGATCGCGAGCGAGACAATGGTGGTGGCCTAGCGTTTATAGTCCACCACACTGTGCAGTATCGTCTTATCGATGAAGGAATCGACCGCAGGGACAGCACCTTAGAATGTCAAGGCATAGCTGTCCGGTCAGGCGATTCCGAGCTCGAAATATTTAACATATATATACCCCCTGTCACCTGCTGCCCGGCAGGATATCACCCTGATATAGGTGCGCTCCTCAGAGGCGAAAACCGATTGGTTGTAGGTGACTTTAATGCGCATCACGATCTTTGGCATTCAAGCCTGCCAAATGATCGTAGGGGACAGCAACTGGCAGAGCAGATAGACGACTCGACATTCAGCACAGTGAACGACGACGCCCCCACCAGGGTAGTGGGCAATTGCAGCAGCTCGCCTGACCTAACAATTGCTAGCGCTGGTCTGATAAATAGCATAACGTGGCGACCTATGCTATCGCTTGCATCAGACCACTTGCCCATTATCGTCTCGATCGAGAGACCTGCCGACTTCGTTTCCGCGAATCACCGGTCCTATTTTAACTTTAAAAAAGCAAATTGGGCCGGCTTCACGGAATTCACCGAGCACACCTTCGCCGCTCATCCCATCCCCACTGATGTGCGCGTAGGCGAACGCACACTCCGCAAGGTGCTCACAGCTGCTGCGGCTCGCTTCATTCCTGCTGGAAATTATAAGGACATTCGTCCTCATTTCCCAGCTGAAGCAGCCAGTTTAGCAAACGAGCGTGACCACCTACGCCAGGCCGATCCCGGGGATCCCCGCATAAGGGATCTTAATTTATAGATCCGGCAACTGGTAAATCAGCATAAGCGGACTAAATGGGTTGAGCACCTGAAGACCTGCAACCTCACCTGTGGGGTGAGTAAGCTCTGGTCCACCGCTAGGTCCCTGACAAACCCGACGAAGCACAACGACAAGGTGGCTATCACCTTCAACGGTTGTACTTCGTCGGACCCGAAGAGATGCGCGAGCTATTTTAGCCGGCTTTTCATATTGCATCCTCCGGGCGACAGAACCAAGCGTCGTGCTACCAGAAGGCTGCACAAACTGACGAACAACAGTGCGCCACTTACTTTCTCCGGTGATAAGGTTCAGGGGGCCATCAACAAGTCGAAATCATCGAAAGCTCTTGGCCCTGACGGCTTAAACGCGCTGATGCTGAAGCATCTGGGAGCCCTGGGAGTAGGATTTCTCACAAGGGTTTTCAATCTGTCCATGGCCACTCTCATCATCCCTGACAAGTGGAAAGCAGGGAGAGTGGTCCCACTACTGAAACCTGGGAAACCCGCCAACCAAGGGGAGTCTTATCGGCCGATAACTCTCCTTTCTCCAGTAGTGAAGACACTTGAAGCCCTCCTACTCCCACTCTACACGAAACACCTGGCCCCAGCCCCACATCAGCACGGTTTCCGACGATTGTACAGCACCACCACTGCACTCACCGCCATAAACGCCCAGATAAATCGCGAGCTTAACCAAAACCGCCCCTGCGAGAGGACTGTCCTAGTAGCGTTGGACTTGAAAAAGGCTTTCGATACAGTCAGCCATTCCACGCTACTAGATGACATTAATCAGTCGACACTCCCGCCAGGGCTGAAGAGGTGGTCCGCGAACTATCTGAGCGGTCGGCACTCGTCAGTGATATTTCGAGATCAAACTTCAAAGCAGAGAAAGATTAAGCAAGGCGTACCGCAGGGTGGTGTCCTTTCTCCCTTGCTGTTCAATTTCTACATCTCGAAGCTCCCCCAACCACCAGCGGGAGTTTCCCTGATCTCATACGCTGACGACTGCACGATCATGGCGTCGGGCAATGACATCGATGGCCTGTGTTCCAAAGTGAACAACTACCTCACCGACCTTTCTCGCTTTTTCACTGCGAGGAATCTCCAACTTTCCCCCACCAAGTCCACGGCGACCCTCTTTACCACCTGGACAAAGGAGGTAAAAGTCGATGATACACCAATTCCGACGGTAAATAACCCCAAAATTTTGGGTGTAACCTTTGACAGCCTGCTCTCCTTCTCTGCGCATACAACCGCAATTGCCACAAAAGTCCAAAATCGCAACAAGGTCCTCAAATCACTGGCCGGCAGCACTTGGGGCAAAGACAAAGAACTGTTGCTTTCGACATTTAAGGCAATTGGCCGGCCGGTTCTAAACTATGCTGCGCCTGTCTGGTCGCCTGGAACTAGTGATTCGCAGTGGACAAAGCTACAGACCTGTCAAAATACCGCCATTCGGACAGCGACCGGGTGCCTCCTGATGTCACCTATACAACATCTACACAACGAGGCACAAATGCTCCCAGCTGCGGAGCACAACAAATTGCTCAGCAAGCAGTTCCTGCTCGGATGCTACCGTAGGTCTCATCCCTGCAGACACCTGCTTGAGCCCGAGCCGCCTCCCAGGCACGTCAGGAGACACCTCCTTGACTACGCTGGCGAAATCCAGGACAAGACTGACCGTAACCTACTGGACCGGACAGTATTTAGACAGTCTATAAACGACATTCACCGGGAGACCGTTACCACCTTCTTGAACTCCCGTCCTGTGAATGCCGTAATCGGAGTCCAACCACCACTTATCGCAGATGAAGAGCTCCAGCTTCCCCGTGAGACCCGTGTAACACTGTCACAACTACGTTCTGGATACTGTAGCAGGTTAAACTCCTACTTATCCAGAATCGACCCCGACATACCAAACACATGTCCGGCATGCGAAGGTACCCCGCACGACACTAACCACCTTTTCACATGCCCCCTCAAACCGACTCATCTAACCCCCTTCTCCCTTTGGACCCAATCTGTCGAAACAGCATGTTTCCTGGGCCTACCCTTAGATGAGCTAGACGAAGACGAACGATGATATGTCTACACTGACAGGGCTGCCTATGCTGTTAACAACAACAACAACAACAGAGAAAACTTAAAGATTGGGGTGGGATACGGTACACTAGACAGGGCTAGTTTGGCACAATTACGTTCTGGATACTGTAGCAGGTTAAACTCCTACTTATCCAGAATTGACCCCGACATACCAAACTTATGTCCGGCATGTGAAGGCACCCCGCACGGCACTAACCACCTTTTCACATGCCCCATCAAACCCACTCATCTAACACCTCCCTCCCTCTGGACCCAACCCGTTAAAACAGCCAGTTTCCTGAGCCTACCGTTAGATGAGCTAGACGAAGACGACCGGTGATTACACTACACTGACAGGGCAAAGGTACTGCTACAACAACAACAAAGAGAAAACTTAACTCACATTAAAAAAGAATTTCTGTACCAAATGTACCATGACTGGTACCAACAAGTAAGCCATGCAAACCCCATATAAGAGGTTCTATGAAAAATAATAAAAATAAAGCACAGGCATGGACGTCTCATGACCAACACCAACCCACCTACATGCATATTCAACCCAAACGTAAGAAGTACTATACTTCTAGGGATGTCACGAGGCACCTCTTCAACTACGGCGACGAGATCCTAGACAAAACGAATCGACAACTACTGGACCGGACATTGTTTAGACAGACAATGAGCGTCATTCATCGGGAGACCC
Organism: Anastrepha fraterculus; assembly: GCA_037575425.1. NCBI lineage: Eukaryota > Metazoa > Arthropoda > Insecta > Diptera > Tephritidae > Anastrepha > Anastrepha fraterculus. The sequence goes on along the minus strand of JAYXIM010020330.1, from coordinate 50,966 downwards.
TTACAACCTTCTTAAGCTCCCAACCCTCCAATAGCCGTAAGCGGAGTTCAATCACCACCCAGCTACTCCGATAGACCCGCGTAACCTTGGCACAACTACGTTCTGGATACTGTAGCAGATTAAACTCCTACTTATACAGAATTGACCCTGACATACCAAACATACATATGTCCGGCATGTGAAGGCACCCCGGACGACACTAACCACCTTTTCACGTGCCCCATCAAACCCACTCATCTAACACCTCTCTCCCTCTGGACCCGACCTGTCGAAACAGCAAGTTTCCTGGGTTTACCGTTGGATGAGCTGGACGAAGACGACCAGTGATTTACATTGCACTGACAGGATTTAGTATTGCTGCTACAACAATAACAAGTACTATACTCCATATCCTCTTCCATTGACTCCGCCCGCAGAAGACAAGTCATCAGCAACTTAAGCCCAATGACTCACATATCTTCCGTCCATACCTAATGGGTAGAAAATTCACCGTGGTAACGGACCACAGACCTCTTATCTCCTTATTTTCACACAAAAATCCTTCGTCCAAGATGACAAGGATTAGACTCGATTTGTCAGACTATGATTTCGAAATAGTCTACAAGCAAGGCAAAATGAACACAAATGCCGATGCATTATCACGAATAAAGATAGACTCAGACATACTAAAAAAAATGATACCAACGGATTGTGATGACAATAATAAAATGTTTGTAATAACAAGAAAATGTCTGCCAAAAATAACACCAGGGTAGACAAGGAGAACTACAACTCTCATTCGAAGTCAGGCCAACTTCACATTTGGGATTGTACGTCCACAGCCGATATAAGAAATATAAAAAGATTAAAATTCGTATACGAAGAAAAAATGAAAGGATCCAAAATACAGATAAATAAAAATGGGGGTATAATAGTCCGATATAGTGAGGAGCCTCTGAAATACGTTTCAATCATGGCGAAACTATCATCAATAGCGACTAAAAGAAATATAGAAAAGCTAGCGCTAGAAAAAGATAATTTATTAAGAGAAATGAGTATTGAAAATTTTAAGAAAGCATTCAACAAGTTGCAAACTGAAAGATTAGAACAAAATTTAAGACCCTTAAGAATAATTTTATATAAAGCCCCAAAACAAATTAATGATGAAGAAATTATAAAAAATTTAATCTTTGAGTATCACAATTCAGCACTAGGAGGACACCTGGGTATAAGAAAAACTATCTTAAAATTAAAACAAAAATACACATGAGAAAAATAATAAAACAATATATAAACAGTTGTAAAGAATGTACTCGAAACAAACAGACAAAGTACATAAAAGAAAAAATTACAATAACGGACACACCTAGTACAAGCTTTGAAAATTTAAGCATACATACAGTAGGACCATTGATTATATCAAATGGTTTCCGATATATTTTAACGGTACAATGCGAACTGACAAAATACGTAATCTTATTCCCAATGAAAACTAAAGAAGCAATTTCTATCGCAAAGACACTAGTAGAAAAGGTAATACTAAAATACGGACTTTTTAATACATTAAAATCTGATCGAGGTACAGAGTTTACAAATGAATTAATGAAAAATATATGCGAAATACTAAATATAAAGCAGACCTTTTCAGCACCCTATCACCATCAGACAATAACAGTTGAAAAGAGTCACAGAGTCCTAAATGAATTTCTGTTACACTTCGTAGAAAATCACGAATGGGACCAATGGCTACCTTATTTTGCAATTGCTTTAAATACCACACCGAACATAGAGACGGAATTTTCACCGTACGAGTTAATATACGGAAAACTTCCACGCTTACCAACTGACATAATCGAGGACAATCAACCAGTATATAACTTAAACAATTACGCAAATGAAATGAAACTTAGACTAAAAGAGTCACTTCTTAGGGCACAAGAGCTGATAAAACTAACAAAACAAAAGAGAAAAGAACTATATGACAAGGACAGTAACACATCAGAATTAAAAGTAGGTGACTGGGTATTTGTAAAACTAGAAACTAGAAGAAAACAGCAAAGTCCATATCATGGCCCTTATCTCATAATGGAGCGTGAAGGAGTCAATTCTGTATTACAAATTAACAATAAGCTTAAGGAATATCATAATAATACCCTTAAGAAATACAAAATCAACTAAAATATTATTATATTAAATAAATTAAAGAAAAATTTACTATAAAACATACAATTAAAAATAAATTTAGATATACTAAGAAAGTCGTATATATAAGTTAAAGTCATAAAACTATTTTTATTAAAAACTACTGAACTTTCAAAATTTAACCAAATTTTTTAGCACAGTAATTTTTAATCTTAACCATAGGAGTGGAGAGTACCTTCACTTCACTTTCAAACTTCTTTCGAATTCTTTAAATATATTTTTAATAGGTAAATGAACTCAAACTTAAATTATTTAAACCATTTCAATGTCAATGCCATTGTTGTCAAATAAACACTTTAATTTCAATGACAAAGTTCTTTTTCTTTTTTTTTTTTTGAAACCCGAAACATAAGTAAACACATGGCACACACCAAATACATTTTTTCTGTCATATAATACCTCACTCCAAAGCAAAACCATAGCTTACTGTCAAGTAAGTCTGCCTAAGCAAAATTTAAGTCAGCCTAAGCAAAATTTTATTGTATAGAATTTTAATGAATTTATAATTTTGTTATTGACTTTTACTTGTAACAATGTTTAGTTGTAATTATATATTTTATTGATGAGAAGACAAAAAGAAAGTATAAAATAAAGCCATTCTATCAGAAGGCGGGCAATTCAGTCTTAGCCTGGTAGTTGGAAGGCAGTCATTTGCCCTAACTAAATAAAAAAAAAAAATCTTTTATTTAAAAGGAACCTTTAGTCGGCATGTTTGCTCTAAAGCTCTTCCCGAATAATAAAGACTTCTCACTGCACGCCGGCATCTCGGAGACTCAGAGATCAAAAATGCGATTGGTTAGCAGGTAGCGAGTATTTGGGCTTCTTAAACATCCCTATCTGTATGTACACACGTGCATATATTTAAAATCCATACACCGAAAATGCATCGCTGCAAATGTTTACAACCCCCGCGTACGAATACCGCACACCAAATGCATTTTTAGTAGGTGCGAGTCTGTTTGTATGAGGCATTGAACTGGACATGTTTAATTCATAACAAACTGACCGGCAATGTTCTGGTACAGTAAACAAAAGAAAGTGTCATTGTGTCATACATAAAAACACATATTTACGAAAATGCATACATGGACCCTGTAGGGAAATTGAATTAAGGGATTATTATCAATCCATTTGTGGAACAACATCAAGACGCACGCCACAAATAGGAGGAGGAGCTCGGCCAAACACCCAAAAAGGGTGTACGCGCCAATTATGTATATAGGTATATTCAATAAATTATTCATTAGAAATTGCTTTTGTGTTTGTTTTTGTTTACTTTATTTTCTTTAATCAATTGTAAACTCAAGTTGTTGAGTGCAAAATAAATATTTTTCGGAACTTTCATATAAGTAAATGCTTCTACTTGTAGTGGTTGTTGGAGCAGCATAAATGTTCTACATTTATACACGGGGAATGCTGTTGGAATGACAGTCGTTATATGTAAATCCGGTTCGTTCCGGTAGCGTAGAACCGACTGTCGTTGGAACGTTATCTTACTGGACTATATCGCCTGCTCTAATTCGAGCAAAAAGCGTTTCTCTGAAATTCTCTGTAATGACCTGTCCACTGTGATGCTTATATGTATATAGGTATTCCGGCAAGCAATATGTAAGAATATTGATTGGGCAAACTTTAGGATTAGCACTTCACGACGAATTAGCAGATTTTTGGTATGTGAGAAAGCAGCAATTTTTGAGCAGTTTGAAAATTTTTACTTTCAACAGCCTAGAACCCTTTTCTAGTTCTGATTACAAAGATTGAAATTTTTATGAAAATTTATTGAATTTTTTTCTCAATTAGCATAAAGTTGGAAACTTGAATTATTGTAGTTGAATTTAATGTAATTTCATAAAAAAATTATTAAAATTAAATGAGAAATAAATAAAAGGGGGCAACTTCTCAATATGTCCCTGCGCCATAGTTATTTAATCCAGTGTTCATAGTCCATAGCATGGTTGAGTTTAGTGTATCCTGTACAGTCCTTAAATTTAATTAGTTTCTTCTGGCAAATCAGCAGAAAGAGTTCGGAATGTTATAGCTGCTCTTTGCTGAAAACAAAAATGTGAATCAATTGTGTCAAGTTTTCCTAAAGCGAGGGTATTGGGTATGTCGCACAGCTTTGTTTCCCTTTCAAATACACATATTCGCATAGTAATAGAAAATAAAAAGATTCGACAGTGTGATTCTTATCATCATTCAAATGCCTTCTCATTGTTAAAGCGCGAAAATGATAAGATACCTCTCTATTAATAGATAAATGTATTAAGTGTACTTATCTACATATTTTCATTTTTAAATCTTTGTTTGCCCCTTATATGGTTAAATGCCGCGCTAGATACGGCTCTGTTGATTTCCAGCTGGCATCTATGTATGTATGTATATGTTAATATACATAAGCATACGAATATAAGTGCATTAGTATGGGTCGAGTTATAGCTCTGCAGTAAAAAGCCAAACTACTTAGCAAATATTCTAGTCCATGAACTGGTATTTGATGGAAGAAGTCATACTAGCTCGAGAGTGAGTGCAATTGTACCAGTTGCACAATGGCCAAATAAAGTTGTTGGTAGGTAGGTAGGTAAAATGGCAAGAGTGCCACAAGTAGCACTTACATACGTGCCGTTTTGATACCATAATGTGGGCCATTACCTGTGCAAAGAAAAATTATTGGGAAGAGAAAACCTTCTACAGCCATCCAGTGCAGTTGATGTAGTGGAGAAGAGAAAAGGGGTCTAGGCTGGAGAAAATCTTCAAGTCATCCCCAAAGGGCACGCTAAGGAATCTCAAGCGCCTAGCCGCCAGAGCCGGACATTTGCAGAGAAAATGTTCAACAGTCTCTTTCTCTGCAGAGTCCCCACAGCTTCTGCAATAGAGGTTGTACGGAATTCCAAGCTTCTCCGCATGAGTACCGATCACCAAGTGACCAGTGAACACCGCAATGAGTTTGGAAATTGTATGGCGGGGGATTCCCATCACCTTCTGTTTCTAACGTATTGGGACCATATTGTTTTCGAAATAGCACACGATGAGTCAGACCTCCATCTGTTTTGCGCTTTTCTTAGAAAGAAATTGTGTAGTTTCCCTTTCACAACGGACAAAGGGACACCGATGTCTGGGAGGGGGACAGCTGAAACCGGTTCTGTTTTGTTTGAGTTCCTCCTTACAGGAGTTCACCAGAAGAGAGCTGCAATACGGCAACGACAGCGCCTTGATCGCAGCTTGGCTATCGGAAAAAATATTAATGTCTCCCTCCCAACAGCGATCTTGAAGCATTTTGCATGCCTGCAGGATCGCGAAGACCTCTGCTTGAAAAACGCTGCTCGTTTTCGGCAGTTTAAAGAAGACCGAAATGCTGGCTGATTTAGAGAAAACCCCGCTCACACTCCAGATTCCATTTTGGAATAAAAAATAAAGTTGTATGCAAAATAAATTATCTTCTTTTAAATAACAAAGAAAACCCTTTCTTTCTAACGCAATCATTCCAGCGTCACTCTAACGTTTCAATACCACTTTTGAAGAAAGATTTATATTTTACCCCAAAATAGACCACAGTTTGAGCGATAACATCTTCATTCGAGCGTTATTTCTTATCGGTGAGCATTTTTTTAGGTCTGCGAACAGCCGATAGCCGCTGGGAGCCAAATCTGGCGAATGCGGTGGATGTGGAAGCAATTCGAAGTTCAATTCATGTAGTTTTGCGATTGTTTTCTTTGATTTTTGTGACACGGTGCGCTGTCTTATTTTTGGTCAACAGTAAGCAAAGGCACCACCCACTTTGAACCGAACTTTCTCATAGTCAAATGCTCATGCAATATAAAGTTCTTTTGATATCTTTACCAGGTCAGTTAACTCACGCAACTTCACTTTACGTTCATTCAAAACGATTTAGGGTTTGGTGTTACCGCCTTATTGGGGCATCCACTGCGTTGTGCATCATCGGTGTCTCTACGACCAAGCTTGAAGTCAGAGAACCAACGTTTTATTGTTGTTTCAGATGGTGCGGAGTCTCCCCAACTCTTTTCTAAACCATCGCTTCGCTTGAACGGTATTTTTCCCCATCAAGAAGCAGTGTAAAATTAAAACTCGATATTTTTTTCGATCCATTGCTTTGAAAATAGCAAAAGTAGCGTCACTCTTAGCACAATAACTCACGAACTAATGAAGAGAATATCATGAAACTGGAACAGTTGCCTTTTTAAGATTACATAGTACTAATTGAAAAAGAGGTTATTGCAATTAAACTAGAGTCATCTATATGCTAGGCCCGGGACTTTTCAGCCCATGTGTTATAACAATAATAATAAATAAGAATGGATACACGCAATGAGGATTTCCGCGGAATCAATCAAATGACAAACTAAAAATGTTTAAATATCATAAAAAAAGGAAATGAATGCCAGAAATGTAACCTTCATTTTTATGAAATATGTACACATGTAGTTTTTTTAATACAATCAGACCAACTACTTCAGCTACAAAGCTTACCACAAGTGTGGTAGTTCGAAACGAGTAGTCCAATAATTCAATATCCTCAACGAATTCAATATCCTCCAACACAAAGTTAATATTTGTAAAATTATATTATGATTTATTTTTACCTTAATCCAAAGATACTCAAAATAGTTCGCTCTTTACGCTCCATAGATTCAGTCTTTAAAGTATTTTTTGATACTTTTTTTATGTTTAAGGTTGGAAATTGATTTCGGGCTAGAGATAAGATTCGTCGAAATAAATAGCTTTGGTTCGCTGGGCGGCAGCCGTTGGTCGTAAAAAATCCGAGTCATTCAGGTACATAGAACTGGTTGTCATTTCATGGCTAATGGGTTCGGCATTTTTCTTTAAATCACTCCACCCTAATGCGCATACTTATACACATGTATTGCGTCTACTTATATTTATATGGCTGTGTAAGTGAGCAAATCTGTATGGATTGTATGTGTGTATAGATCCGTGCATCCCATAAAGCAGGAACATTGTTAATAGTCACTGAACGGTATCAATTTATCAGTGTTCCGCACTCAACAGCACTCAAACGTTTGTCCAGCAACGCGATCATTTCAATCTCAGCAGCCGCTGCCAAAGCGTGTGTAAACAAATTGTCTGCCGTTTCAAATACACGTACAAATTTTTTTACTGGCATACCTACATTCGTGTCAAATAAAAAAGCATTCGCAAATCAAAATAATGAAAGACTTCTCAACAATTGGTTCCCCGGCTCAGAATTTGCTGGTTGGCGTGTGACAGTAAAAGCAGCAAAATATAGCAAGAACATAAAATCAACTGACTCTACATCAGCGAGAGGGAGGCTACTAGAGGCTAAACTGCGGAATTACTGAATTCAAAATATAAACAAGAGTTGACCGCGTTCATGGTGCACCGACTCGGGACTTACGACCAAAGCGTTAATATCTTATATTACGGCGCACTATGAGAGGTGAGTGACTAAAAAAAAATATACAAAAAATAAATTTGATTGTATACAAAAAGTTCGGATCATATGTTTTCGTGATGGATAATTTTTGTTGGCCAAAATCTCTTCAACACTAAATTAGCGGCTCTCTTGCGAAGAATTGTTACTTTCCTCTCTCAATTTTTGAGTGATAAGATACTTTCTGGCGTTAGTGAACGCCTACTTGCAAAAGAGATAGTTTTTACAACAATTAAATGAATATGAAACTACAGTGAGTCAATAAAGTTTAAGTACACCTTGTTATTTCTTACAAACACTAAGAATTATCATAGTTATGTTAAAAAAAACTTCATGCAATATCTTTGTATCATTAAAAGAGTACATTGTTGCCAGGAAAACCGGGTTTTTTGTTGTTCCCGTTATACATTTTAGATGCATACGTAAAATAACCCTCAATGAGCGCTAAAATTACGCAAAAAAAGTTTAAGTACAACACGCAAATATGTTTTGCTGAGTTGTTGTTTTTGTAAAAATAACGGATTTAAATTTGTTTGGGATTTAGCAAACAAGTGTAGAAATGCGTTTGAACCATTTTATTATTGATAATTTGTACATTTGTATACAGGCCCTAGTTCAAAGTGGACGAAATGGGAAAAGGTAATGAAATATCGATGGAAATAAGAAAACTGATCATCAAATTGTATTTGGAAAAAAATCATTGCGTGAAATTGGAAGAATTGTTGGAAAAACACATTCTAGCGTACAAAATATTATTAACTTTCACAACAGCAATGGAAATGTGCAAAAGAAACCATGATCTGGTCGTCCAAAAAAAATTTCCGAACGGGAAGAGAGATATATTTTGAATGCCATCAAAGCTTATCCCAAAAAATCTGCTCCAATAACACGTGATGAATTGCTACAAGGAACTGCAACAAGCGTCAATCCTCAGACCATTAGAAATGTACTTCATAAAGCTGGTTACAATGGAAGAGTTCCACGTAGAAAACCTCTAATATCACCTATTAATAAAAAAAACGATTGGATTTTGCAAAGGAGCACTTAGAAAAGCCAGATTCCTTTTGGGATAACGTATTATTTAGCGATGAATCTAAATATAATATTTATGGACCGGTTGGAGCGACAAAAATATGGAGAAAGCCTAATGAGGTGATGCAGATAAAAAATTTAATACCGACTGTCAAACACGGTGGCGGTAACATAATGATTTGGGGGTGTATGGCGGCAGCTGGTGTGGGTAAAATGGTCTTTATTGAAACTACTATGGATAAGCATTCATATCTAAGCATTTTACGCAGCAACCTTAACCAAAGTGCAACGCAATTGGGGCTCGATGAAAATACATTTCTTTTTCAGCAGGATAACGACCCCAAGCACACGTCATATTTAGTTAAAGAATGGCTCCTTTACAACTGCAAACAAGTGCATACTCCCCCACAATCACCGGACCTAAATCCCATTGAACATTTCTGGGATTTGTTAGAAAAAAGAATTCGGAAACATAATATAACCTCAAAGGGATCGCTTAAAAAAGCGTTATCAGAGGAGTGGGGCAAAATCGCAGAAAATGACACTAAAAGGTTAGTGAGAAGCATGCGTAGAGCTGTTATCGATGCAGGTGGAGGACCAACAAAATATTCATTTATTCCACGTTTTTTGTTTTTGTTCTTTTTTTAATATTATTTATAAAGTGTACTTAAACTTTTTTTATGTGAAATCACGATAGTGCAAAGTTTTTTGTTTATTATTTTTTAAAGCTAGTATGTAATGATTTAAAAAGAATGATTTTATGTTCCTTACTTTATTTACAATGTGATATATACAAGCTCTAATAAATTTTTATGTAAATTGAATGAAACATATGCATTTTTTTATCTGACTGATGTGTGTACTTAAACTTTATTGACTCACTGTATATTTAAGATGTCCACAAATAGTGCATTGTGAAAATTCTCTGCTGTACTATAATTTGTTGTAATCTACCATATCCTTTTTGATCAAAACCCACACAAAAAATACAACAATTGTATTTATAAGCCATCCTAACTGCATATATGTATTAGCCGATTTCGGTTCGCCGTTCCATGCCTCTGTGAGAACAACAACAAATAAGCAAGCCGAATCGAGTTTGTTTGTAGCCGTTTAATTTGTAAACAAATTGTCTACATCAGTGCTTGAAAGCATGGTGAAAAGATTTTTAGAGATGTGCTCTTTAACAGACCGTTATACGGCTCTGAGCGAATTCGACAGAATCAGCTGATGGGTTGGCGTCACTTGGGATTTGTTTACCAACAAACAGACTTATTGGGCGAGTGTGTGAATACTTGTGAAATACTTGTGAAATGCTCGTGTAGAATTCGACTGCCGAATTCCCAAGTGACGTGAACGCCGAAGTTCTCTTCAGAGTTTTCGTTTTCACCATAGTTAGAGAGCAAACCTTGTAAATTTATTATACTTGGCTGGAAAGTATGCCGATAGAACTTTTACTAATACTAATTATAACGGTACTATTGCGGACACTTTAGTGAAAAAGGGGGCGAACACTTCCTTTATAGGTCCTAAGCCTTGCTGCGAGGTAAATAACAGCTTCAAAAGTGCCTTTCTGCGTGAGCAGGAACAACGAGGCCTAATCGATTACTGGGGAGCCCAATCGGGCATGCGGCAATCGAAAAGACTCATAGATCCAGAACGGATAAAGCCAGAAGCAATCCTTAACCTAAGCAGAAAGGACGTAAAACTTTACTCTGAACTACTAAGAGAACACTGTAAACTTAATTATCACATGAAAAAGATAGGTGCGATAGAAAACGATTCCTGTAGACTCTGCAAAGAGGCACAAGAAACAGCAGAACACGTTCTATGCGACTGCTCAGCAATGGCTCGACGCAGACTAAATTACCTGGGAAGTGGGGCTATAGATCCAAATAGAAATTATTAGATCCTGATAGAAATTAAGCCTACAACAGTTTTTTTATTAACACCTAAAACTGTGTGAGTAGGCTACATGGCTGCACAATAGATCTATTCAGGTTGCAGTGCACAAACAGGCAATCAATAATAATAATATAACAGCAGCATAATATAACAGTAATAAAAAGTTTGTGTGATAAATAAAAATGGAGATATATCGTGGGCCAAAGCTCAATTTTACGCATTTTAAAAATGTTAATATTTCGCAAATCATTTAACTTTTTACAAAACCAAGTATATCATTGGAAAATTAAATAAAATACCATTTTTGATGTGCATACATTTTTAGTTTGTGAATTTTTGAGAAAATACAGTTTTTATGACATAATAAGAAGGAAGTGATGCAAAACGATTTGCCTAATTAAGATAACTTGCATAAATTCTATGAATGTTTTATATTTTCATTAAAAAGTATATTCAATTACCTTTTATTTGAAATACAATAAGTCTACTTTGCTTTCGATGGCACTTCGAAAAAAAAAAATTCATTGAACTACGAGTTGCTCAGTTTAATGTTGTTACCAAGGGATGCTTTCCATTTCAATCCAACCGGGCTATTCGGGTATTGTTCTTCGATTTCGATGTAACTCAAATATGTTGCTCTCTGGTCAAAATAATGTGATACGTATTTTTTTGTTCGCCCGAAAATTTTTTTTTTTCAAGATTTATCGGCAATTTTGTTCTTCGGCTCAAAATCGATTTTTTTTTTAATTATATAAGAATTTTTTTTGACAATTTTTTATTTAGCAAAAAAGAAAAAAAATTGAAATTTTTTCGAAATTCAATATTTCAAAAAGTGTATTTTTTTTTTTATAACTTTTTCCAAATCAAGAGGACAAACTTCAATTGAGATGAATGCCCAGTAGCTAAAATGAGTTGTTTTTGAGCAATGAATTTTTGAGTAAAAAACCTGTTTCGCACTTTTTGTTTTTTGCAAAATAAAAAATTTTCAACAACTTTCTTGCAATTGTTTTTACATGAAGTCGTTCGTGTAAGTAATGATGATCAATTTGAACCCAGAATCATTAAAATCGGTACATTTTTGATTAAGTTATGAGCATTTAAAAAAAAAATTTTTATATAATGAAAAAAAAAATCGATTTTGAGCCGAAGAACAAAATTGCCGATAAATCTTGAAAAAAAATTTTTCGGGCGAACAAAAAAATACGTGTCTCATTATTTTGACCAGAGAGCAACATATTTGAGTTACATCGAAATCGAAGAACAATACCCGAATAGCCCGGTTGAATTGAAATGGAAAGCATCAAGGAACTAAATTTTTGTTTTTGGAAATTAACCGTTTTTTATGACAATTCACCGCAGCCGAATGAGTTGGTGCGTGACTACATTTGGAAGAAAAAGATTCGAATATCAGTGAAACACCAAAATGAAGAAAAACATTTTTCTAATAGCGGTCGCCTCTCGGCAGGCAATGGCAAACCCCCGAGTGTATTTCTGTCATAAAAAATGTCTTCATAAAAAATATGTGCGGTTCCGAGACGGCTGAAAACTGAAAGCTTGTTGAATAAAATCAAGACACATACCACAAATAGGACTAGGAGTTTCGCCAAACACCTAACAGAAGTGCACGCGCCAATTTTTTTGTATCAATAGAGCCATTCAGCATCATCATCATTCATAGCGTAACAAGGCGCGTTGCATGAAAACTTCCTACACAATGCTGTTTAAAAGCGGTTCTGCTCTTGAGCTTTCGTTTCGTAGTTTTACGATTTTCCAATTGTTTGAGGTCGTTTTTTACTGCATCTATCCATCGGTTCCTCGGTTTGCCTTTGACCTTCACGCCCATTAACTTCCCTGTCATGGCATTCTTCATGGTACATTCAGCAGACATACGGGTAACGTGAGCCTGCCATCTTATGCGCTGTCCTTTATGTAACAAATTGCACAGCTGTCTCGTTCTTAGTAAGATCGGTTAGTTTCGAGTTATACCGGATTCTCTAAGTACTGTTGTCCATACTTATTGGCGAAAAATATTTCTCAAATATGTCTCTCCATGTTAGCAATCTGTGCGCGCTCAGCAAACTTCAAGAATGCACTCAGTAATCACCGAAAACTCCATCAAAATTGTTCGTAAATTTATCATTGATCACATTTTAACTGATCATTTGGGCTTACGAAAGGTCTGTGCACATTTCATTCCACACAAGTTAATTGATTACCAAAAATTGCTCAGAATTCAACATTCGAAAGACCTCATTAAAGAGGCGAGAAAAGAGGAGTACCTCCTTTACAACATTGTAACTGGTGATGAAACGTGGTGTTTCCAACACGAACCTAAAACTAAGTGTCAAAGTGACGAATAGAAGGCGCCAGACGAGCGACCACCCAAAAAATCGCCTTTGGAGAAGTCAGAAATCAAGTCGATGCTCATTTGTTTTTACGATTTCAAGGGAATTGTCCACAAGAAGTTCGTGCCAATGGACCAAACCGTCAACACAATTTTCTATCTTGGTCTTTTGAAGCGTTTGTTGCATCGCATTCGTCGAATTCGCCCTGAATACCGCGAAGGAGGAATCTGGCGCTTATTGTATAATAATGCAGCAGCTCATCGATCCACTCTTGTGACTGATTTTTTGACTAGAAATCGCATTTGAACCATCAATCACTCACCGTATTCGTCTGATATGGCTCCCTGTGACTTCTGCATATGCGGAAAATTGCATTTGGCCATTAAAGGAAAAAGTTTTTCGTCCGTAAAGGTCATCCCAAAGGCTTGTACCGACATCCTGAAGGACATTCCGGTCAATGACCGGAAAAACTCCTTCGAAAAGCTTTCAGATCGTGCCAAACCGTTTATCGCGGCCAGAGGGGACTATTTTGAAAAAATAAACTCGAAGTTATCAGAAGAAGTCTTCCTGTCGTTTCTATTTTAGCTCCGTCTTGTTTATTTTGGACTTCACCTTGTATTTTAGCGTTCGCGTGCTCACTACCGAATGGTAAGCACGCACCAACCCATTCGGCTAGGGCGGCCGTGTGCATTTGAATGTGCATAAAATCCACAATGCAAAGATAACTCGCAATCGCGCATATCAAAACTCTTGTCAAATATTTGAGAACCGATTAAGTTTGCAATGCGCCGGATGATGAGCATTTCACACACTTTAATAGCATCACAGCAACCATTCCTTCTTTCAAGCTCAGTGCCAGTATGCTACCGCTGTTAAGCAATCGCAGTGTTGACAACTTCATATCCTATTTCGAGCATGACCAGAAATATGTGAAACTATTCACGCAGCTGGAATCGCTTCCACGCGTTTTCTGGCGTCTAATCAAACTTATTTGTTGTATTCATTTGTTACGCGCTTTAATAATAAAACTTGTTCATTCTAATAAAGGTATACGTGCAAATGATCGATTGGCCATGTCATGCGGTGAGCTCTACGCCGTCATATCGCGCACATCGCAGAATTCAGTCAAGTCAACGGCGATCACCAATGAAACGAATGAGCGGGTGCCTTTGTTAAAGGACAGCAAAAATTATGGTGGCACCTCAACGACGACAATCTGTAAGAGTAGAGCTGGTAGCAGCTATTACAGCGATACCGATAGCCGCAGTATCAAAGGAGACTATGATGACATCACTAGCTCGAGATCTAGGAAGCAGCGCTCGGACTGCTGTGCATATATGAAAATTATGACATTTGTTTCGATTCTAGGTGGTTGTTGTGTTATTGCCACTTATCTCTTAATTGCTGAATGTAAGTTCTGAGACTATATAAAAAATAGTTACTTAATATTTTTATACAATTTAGTAATCTGTTTGAATTTCTTGCGTTAGGTCCGAGTTCATAAAGTTGAATCAAACGATTTGTTTTGCTTCAAATTGTATTTGTATGTGTGTCTGCAAGTGTAGTGTGATGATTAGGACTAACAACTACCTCAGATAGTTTAAAAATTTGATTTTAATTGTTCTAATTGCGCATATACATAGTAAAAAGTTATCCATAAGGCAGCGGTGATGGTTGAAGCGCATGGGAAACGTCATTGGTTTTGCAGTTTCTTTGCCGGGCAATCATTTATTGAAACCTGGTTACGTAGCTATTAAACCTGCTGCAGCATCACAGTTCTCAGATACTCGAGCCCGTGGACGCTTAGGTAACTTAATCTCCTCATCAGACATTCAAACTACACAAGAAAGACGCAGACGAAACGAGTGCGAGGGTGCTGTCGGGAAATGTTATTTATAGCCTGCCTGTTATCTCAAATATGTAATGCTGACCTACATTAAACCACTCATGAACGTTTATCCTAAAGCGCTAAACTTCATCGGAGTCAGTGCGCGTTTAGCTGTGAAGTTTGTTATACAAGCGCACTTCTTCTTCTTCTTAATTGGCGCGATAACCGCTTACGCGATTTTGGCCGAGTTTAACAAAGCGCGCCAGTCGTTTCTTTCTCGTGCTAACCGGCGCCAATTGGACACACCAAGTGAAGCCAAGTCCTTCTCCACCTGATCTTTCCAACGCAGAGGAGGCCTTCCTCTTCCTCTACTACCACCAGCTGGTACCGCATCGAATACTTTCAGTGCCGGAGCGTTTGTATCCATTCGGACGACATGACCCAGCCAACGTAGCCGCTGGATCTTTATTCGCTGCGCTATGTCTATGTCGTCGTAAAGCTCATACAGCTCATCGTTCCATCGTCTGCGATATTCGCCGTTGCCAACGTGCAAAGGTCCAAAAATCTTGCGCAGAATCTTTCTCTCGAACACTCCAAGCATCGCTTCATCGGAT
Source organism: Anastrepha fraterculus (assembly GCA_037575425.1). Lineage (NCBI taxonomy): Eukaryota > Metazoa > Arthropoda > Insecta > Diptera > Tephritidae > Anastrepha > Anastrepha fraterculus. The sequence continues at coordinate 35,633 of JAYXIM010020330.1, read as the reverse complement.
GTTGTCATCGTCCACGCTTCTGCGCCATACGTTAGGACGGGCATGATGAGAGTCTTGTAGAGTGTTAGTTTTGTTCGTCGAGAGAGGACTTTACTACTCAATTGCCTACTTAGTCCAAAGTAGCACTTGTTGGCAAGAGAGATTCTACGTTGGATTTCAAGGCTGACATTGTTATCGGTGTTAATGCTGGTTCCTAAATAAACGAAGTCTTTTACAACCTCAAAATTATAACTGTCAACAGTGACGTGGGTGCCGATACGCGAGTGCGCCGACTGTTTGTTTGATGACAGGAGGTACTTCGTTTTGTCCTCGTTCACCACCAGACCCATTCGCTTTGCCTCTTTATCCAGCTTGGAGAAGGCAGAACTAACAGCGCGGTTGTTAAGGCCGATGATGTCAATATCATCGGCATACGCCAACAATTGTACGCTCTTATAAAAAATTGTGCCTGAGCGATTAAGTTCTGCGGCTCGTACGATGCTCTCCAACATCAGGTTAAAGAAGTCACACGACAGCGAGTCACCCTGTCTGAAACCTCGTTTGGTATCAAACGGCTCGGAGAGGTCCTTCCCAATTCTGACGGCGCTGCTGGTGTTGAGCAACGTCATCTTGCATAGCCGTATTAGTTTTGCGGGGATACCAAATTCAGACATCGCGGCATACAGGTAACTCCTTTCCGTACTGTCGAATGCAGCTTTGAAGTCGACGAAAAGATGGTGTGTGTCGATTCTCCGTTCATGGGTCTTTTCCAAGATTTGGCGTATCGTGAATATTTGGTCGATGGTAGACTTTCCAGGTCTAAAGCCACACTGATAAGGTCCAATCAGTTGGTTGACGGTGGGCTTCAGCCTTTCACACAATACGCTCGCTAGAACCTTATAGGCGATATTTAGAAGACTAATCCCACGGTAATTGGCACAAATTGCAGGATCGCCCTTCTTATGGATTGGGCAGAGCACACTTAAATTCCAATCGGCAGGCATGCTTTCATCCGACCATATTTTGCATAGGAGCTGATGCATGCACCTTACCAGCTCCTCGCCGCCATGTTTGAATAGCTCAGCCGGCAGTCCGTCGGCGCCCGCGGCTTTGTTGTTCTTTAGCCGCGTTATTGCTATTCTCACCTCGTCATGGTCGGGTAGCGGAACGTCAATTCCGTCGTCAACGATTGGGGTATCGGGATCATCACATTCTCTTTGACATGCGCAGCTATCACTATTAAGCAGGTTCGAGAAGTGTTCCCTCCATAATTTAAGAATGCTCTGGATGTCGGTCACCAGATCGCCGTCTTTGTTCTTACAGGAAAACGCCCCGGTCTTAAAACCTTCTGTAAGCCGCCGAACTTTCTGGTAGAATTTTCGGGCGTTGTTCCTATTGGCCAGCATCTCAAGCTCCTCGCACTCACGTATTTCGGCCTCTCGTTTCTTCTGTCGGATAATACGTCTCTCTTCTTTTCTTAGCTCTCTGTAGCGATCCCACATGGCTCGCGTTGCGCCCGATCGCAGCGTGGCTCTATAGGCAGCATCTTTTCTTTCGGCGGCAGCATGACATTCCTCGTCGTACCAATTGTTTTTTCGGGCTCGCCGGAATCCGATTTCTTCTTCGGCGGCGGTACGTAGAGAACGAGAAATATTGCTCCATTGCTCGTGCATGCCGGTTTGTTGGGCAGTACTCTCTGAGAGCAGGAGTGAGAGTCGAGTGGCGAATCTTCTGGCTGTCTGTTGTGATTGCAGCTTTTCGATGTCGAACATTCTCTGCGTAGTTAGATGGACGCTTTTCGCTGCACAGAGGCGTGTGCGCAGTTTGGCTGCAACAAGGTAATGATCCGAGTCGATGTTGGGTCCTCGGATCGTACGTACATCTAATACACTAGAAGCGTGTCTTCCATCTATCACAACATGATCGATCTGGTTTCGCGTTTTTCGATCAGGAGACAGCCAGGTAGCTTGGTGTATATTTTTATGCTGGAATCTGGTGCTGCAGACTACCATGTTTCGGGCCCCGGCGAAGTCGATCAGCCTCTGTCCGTTACCGGATGTTTCGTTGTGCAGGCTAAATTTTCCGACTGTGGGACCAAAAATTCCCTCCTTGCCCACCCTGGCGTTGAAGTCGCCAAGCACGATTTTTATGTCGTGGCGGGGGCAGCGCTCATAGAAGGAATCTTTGGTCGCATCGTCCTTCTCTTCCGTCGGGGTGTGGGCGCAAATTAGCGATATGTTGAAAAATCTGGCTTTGATGCGGATTGTTGCGAGACGCTCGTCCACCGGAGTGAACGACAGTACTTGGCGACGAAGTCTCTCTCCCACAACAAATCCGACACCGAATTTGCGCTCCTTTACATGGCAGCTGTAGTAGACGTCGCAAGGTCCTATGGTTTTCTTTCCTTGCCCCGTCCATCGCATCTCTTGGATGGCAGTGATGTCAGCCTTTACTCTCACGAGGACATCAACCAGCCGGGCAGAGGCACCTTCCCCATTAAGGGACCGGACATTCCAGGTGCATACCCTCAAATCATAGTCCTTATTTCGTTTGCAGGGGTCGTCATCAGTGTTGGAAGTTCTCATCCGAGGCTTTGTATATGCTTTCATTGGGGGAGGTTTTTAAGTGGCGGGTCCCAAACCCAGCGCACAACCAGCTATCCTGGAATGTTTCGCCTTCTCACTTTAGCTCACTCCCGAACGGGTGTTCGGAAGCTACCCAGAGGATACTTGGGCTAATCCCGGGAGTTGTGAGCTGCTTGAACCATATGCAGAAGAATCGTCCTGGCCACTCCCAAGTGAATGGCGATCAGTAACTTTCCCCACTTGCGTGGACTTCTACATATGGAACCATCCTCCAAGCGCACTAGCATACGGAATTTTCAATGATATCGTTCAGAGTTGCATTCTACACCTTCTTTTTTTCAAATGTTCTTCAGATTTTCTACGGGCTTGGGCGTGATTTGTTACTAGTGATGTTGCCATGTCTTTGTCTAGGCAGCGGCACTTAATTTCGAATATAGATTTTAAAGCGGTCGCCGTAGCCGATTGATTTTGTGCCTGATTACCATTTAGTAGTTGGTCTCCGAATCGATGCCCAAATAATAGAAGATATGTTTTCTTAATAACAGTCGCAATTTGGCGAGCGATATGAAACCTCATTCTCCATGAAAGAGCTTCTTATAAAAACCATTTGGCGTTCCGAGGCGGTATAAAATATTATTATTATTCATTTATGGAATAGCATCAAAACGAACACACCAAAATACGATATTTTACACAAATTCAGTGAAAATGGTCTAAGCTGTGTTCGATTATAAAATTACTATAGCTCTCATCAGCCATCAAAATTAATAGCTAAAGCGGAAATTCTCTCCCAAAGAGAAGAAAAAACAAAAGACTTCACAAACGGAAAATTTGACATCACTTGCGAAAACCTGTAGAGGATGACAAACTAGCTGATTTTGTTTACAAATTTTTGTGCTGTCGAAAAAAAATCAACATAATTTTAAATACTAAGGGGGCTTTCCAATAAGAGGTGTTAGAGAGGTAAAAGATCAATGGTTTCGTTGTTGTGTGACACGTAGCGTCGTCTTGTTGAAAATGAAAGTTATCCAGATCAACACCATCTAATTCCAGCCATAAAAAATCGTTAGTCATCTCTCGATAGCGCAATCCATTCACCGTAACTGTTGCTCCAGCTGCATTTTCGAAAAAGTAAGGTCCAATGAATCCGCCGTACTATAAACCGCACCAAACAATCACTCGTTGAGGATAGAGAGGCTTTTCAGCAATAACTTTTGGATTTTTTGAGCCCCAGATCCGACAATTTTGCTTGTTGACGAAGCCACCGAGGTGGAAGTGGAAATGGGCCTCATTACTCAAGATGATTTTTCGATGGAATTCCGGATCATTTTCATGCATTTCAATGACCCAATCAGCAAAGACACGACGTTGTGGATAACTGGACTACTGTAATGACGTTTGTGGAATGCCGAATTCCAAAGAACGACGAGGAATGAACAAACCTGGGTTTTCTTCAACACTTTCGGCTACAACAGCAATATTTTTGTCTGTTCTTGAGCGACGTGCACGGGTTTTATTCTTCACATCACTAATTTGTCCCAACAGCTCGAATTTTTTCACAAATTTCTGTATTGCAGTCCGACAAGGTGCTTCACGATGACCCAAAAACGTTCGCGTTTTACGAACCGCCTCTGCCAAATTTTCACCATTTTTATGGTGAATTTCAATCATTTCAATGCGTTGTTTAAGCGTTTATCGCTCCATTTTTGTTAATGGCGAAGTTTCTACTTGTCAAATATCAAAAAAAGCTTCAAAAGTGACATCTACTGATGTAGCGGCTATTCAAAATAACACCTGTTATTGGAAAACCCTATATTTAATATACTTCAAGAATGAAAAATATGCTGATCCTGCACATTTGTGGAATCCTATAGGGAGCGGGGCAATGGCAAAGTAAGTGTTCCAAAGTACCCCTTGCATTCGCTCGTTGCATGTGTTACACGCATTTCTCTGGACTAGTCCCATTTTGACTGCGCGATTTGGGGTAAGACAGTGTGTCGTCAGTACTCCAACCAAAATTTTGCAGTCTTCCCTAAAATCAAGTTTGCAGTTTTCGTGTTCCAAGTGTAATTTTTGCAGTTTTGTAGGAGGTCGAGTATTCCCATATCGACTGCGCTTTCAAAGTTAGTTCCTTATTTAGTTCCGTTTTCCGAAAGGATAGTGATGGGTATATGTCTGACGTGCTCAATGTCGGCAAGCGAATACCTGCCTTAGCGAGCTCATCAGCTCTCGCATTTCCTACTACTTCTTTATGTCCTGGTATCCAGTAATAGTGACCGGCCCATTTCTGCAGAGTACATCCATTTTGGATCTGCCCTGTTGAACACATTTCGAGTAAGTGCAAGAAGCTATAATTGCTTTCATAACCGCTTGACTATCAATGAACATGTTTGTTCGAGTGTTAAGAGGAAGTTAATTCCAGAGCTAATTCAGCTGCTTTTGTTGTGTCATAGATTTCAGCTGAAATACTCGTATACTACAGTGTTTAAATAGTCTGAAAGACTTTTGGAGATCAAATTGTGGACAAAAATAAACCAAGTCCTATGAAATTTCAAAATCGTATTTTTAAAAATTGTTGCGAGTATGCAGTTTTGTAGCTCTTGCAATTTTCATGCAATACGATCGGCCTTTGAAGTGGCTGCAATATGTAAATAGTTTAGAACTTAAGATGTATTTCCCTGAGACAATTCTACCATCCCTTTCGTCCATAAGGTAAAGAAGTCAGTCAAGAATTGAATGAAAATTTAACAATCTTAACCCTCTTCCTCCCTCCCTTCTCCTTTCCCCTGTGTGGTATCACAGCGGATGAATTTAGAATATTTGTCCAATGGAAGGGCAGCCATTTAACCCAACCTAACCTAACAACCTTCACAGAAAATAAGCAAGAAAATTAAAATGTAAACATTCACCTGCCCCTTTGCAATTAGTCGCCTTGAAGGTTATGATTTTTGTTTATTTAAAGTAAATGAAACTGAAGATATTAATTAAGGGATTGACATCGTATGTTATTATCTACTCTGTTCCATTACTAAACTTTCTACCTTAAACAATTATTTTTTCCTTCACAGCGCGCTCGCCTACTGTACAATTCTCGTTGGATCTGGTACATCGTGACTTATGGAGTAATGTTTCCACACCAATCGCATACTCTCTAAACTACTATGACGTGGAAAATATTGTGATAATGCAGACTGGTGGCTTAAGTTGTGTCGAATTTCAAAAATGCTTACAAACTCTGCGTGAACTTCAAAGAGAGGTTTGTACTATATAAAGGGTGGTTAAGTTTCAAGGGCCGGTGTTGATTTTGAATATAATAGAATTTGTTTAGGAAATTATTTTCATTTCTCTTTATTATGATAATATTGGTATGGCTGAATTACGTTTGGAACAAAATATCGGCTAAATGACTGCCGCGGCCTCGGCGGCACACCTCCATAAGATGGTCCAAATTTTCGATGACGCTGAGGCATAATTGGGGTTCTATGCTGTTAATGTGCCAAATTATCTCATCCTTTAGCTCTTGAATTGTTGCTGGCTTATCGACGTACACCTTTTCTTTCAAATAACCCCAAAGTCCAACGGTGTCAAATCACATGATCTTGGCGGCCAATTGGCATCGCCGCAACGTGAGATTATTCGGCCATCAAATTTTTCGCGCAAAAGAGCCATTGCTTCGTATCGTCCACATCTATATCTTCCAATTCGGGCCATAAAAAGTTCGTTATCATCTCACGATATTCACAGTAAAAATGCGGCCCAATGATGCCGCCGTCCCATAAACCGCACGAAACAGTCACTCTCTGTGGGTGCATTGGTTTTTCTGCAATCACTCTTGGATTATCATTCGCCCAAATGCAGCAATACTACTTGACGAATCCACTGAGGTGAAAATGTGCCTCATCACTGAAGGCGAAGTGCGCGATATGCATTTTGATTTGAACGCCCGTTTTCATAATAAGTCTGAATAACTTTAACGCGTTGCTCGATTGTGTATCTTTCCATGGTTCAAATTGAGTTAGTCTGAAATTGAAAAACGTCAAATGAAATGTATAAAAAAGCTTGACGTTTAGATGTGGTTCATATTCAACTTCGGCCCTTGAAATTTAACCACCCTTTATATGATTAATTCCTTTAACATTTAAATATAGACAGGCTGCAAACGGTATTTGAGGACAACTGGAGAGTAAAACTAATTAGCTTTTGTTTGAACAAAACCTTTACGCGTTTTTTACACAATATTCACTTATAATATATCTATAAAATTTTTCATTGAAACTTCCTATTAGCTGCAATAATTCTCTATCCGAGTCTGACATCGAATGCTCGCCCGAATCAAATGCTATGACGGTATTAATTGACCATAACGGTATTAGTTGCAGCCTTCAGTGAAGAAATGGTGTTATGAGTCTGCTTATTGGTTTCACGCTCAACTACGCCCCATACGTAGTAATTTAGGGGATTAAAGTCTGGGGAGTTAAGCGGCTATAAATTCGGTGTTATGTAGTCATGGACATTTTCAGCCATCCAATCTTGTTCCGCCAACGCAGAGTCTTGCTGAAAGATGTAAGGGCTATCACTGCGTACACTAGCAAGCTAGGGTTTCCCTAGTGTCTCCAAAACCTGGATATATATAACAGAGTTTACTCGAAACCCTTCAGTGTAAAGTGTAGTGGCATGACAACTGCTTTGTTGCTCACAACACCTAAAACCATAACAGTGGCTGGAAACTTCCTCTGCATGACAGCAGGAACCTCTGTAGGATAGCAACATAGCCATCTGTCATTTCTGCGGTTGCTCTTTTAGGCTTGGTCAAAATTTTTTTCGTCAGAAAAAAACCATAACATCTCAGGCGCTTCAGGATGTTAAACTTTGTTTCGAAGGCGTTTTAATGTTGTTGTTCATGGATAATTCGGCAAATAAGATCCTCAGAAACACTAATCTGTGTCAGAATGTTGCTCACGGTTTCAACATTTCGCAACCGATTCTGCATCGCCGCCTGACGCTTCCAATTCACCGCGAACCTGATAAACGAATGAACGGACGCACTTAAGAAAATTAGATGTGATTCGCACATATAGCGACAATACCTGTCCGTCTCAGGCGGCAGCCTAAGCTGAATGGGTTGGTGCGTGACTGCCATTCGGAAGTGCATATGTTCGAATACTCGTATCCGTACATGAACACCAGGTAATAGAAAAAAATTGTCTAATGGCGTTCACCCCTCGGCAGGCAATGTATTGTATTTCTGCCATGAAATGCTCGACATAAAAAACTATTTGCCGTTTGGGGCTGACTTAAAACTGCAAGTCCCTCCATTTGTGGAACAACATCAAGACGCACACCACAAATGGAAGGAGAAGCGCGTCCAAACACCTAAGAGAAGTATACGCGCCGATTATTTATTATCAACTTCATTTCTTGAGTTAAGTTGTAGTCCTCCATGCCTTAGTCTGAAAAAGAGCTAAAGGAAAAATAATGGTTTCGGAAAGTTATGGCCACATGCATGCCTTTCAATACCGTATGCCCGAATACACCCTGTACCCACACTTTCATATGTACATTAGGGCGGGTCGATTTAAAAATCGCTCATTGCTCTGTGAAAATCGTATTCTACATACCTCTAAAACGAATTCTGATGTCCCCCAATTTCAAAATATCACCATTTTTGGCCTTTACATGAAAAAATCAGCTAAATGGCTATGTTTTTTCTTTATTTTTATTTATTTATAATAATATTAATTATTTATTTATAATAATATTAATTATTTATTTATAATAATATCTATTTTTTCTCTTAAGAAATTTATTTAGTCAGAACATATGTAAATGAAAAAATTAATTTAAGTGAGTTATAGAAAAGAAACTAAAAAGTTCGACCCAAATTGGGGGACATCAAAATTCATTTTAGAAGTATGGTTCCTTCGGCAAAGTTTCTTATTTTGATCCCTAGAATATAATTTTCACAAAGCAAATGGGCGATTTTTTTGCCTCCCCACAAATCGACCCGGCCTAATGTATGTATATAGGTATATGCCTTAGCCTATGTAAGTGCATGTACAGGGTGTATACGGGTATACGGTATTTGAGGACTTGCATGTGGCTATAACTTTCTGTTTATTTATTACAGTACCAAGAAAAACAAGGTATTATACAGGAGCTTCCATTTAACTTTCTGATCGGCGGAGATCGGCAAACTTATGAGGCACGCGGTTGGAATTATGAAAGTGGTCTGCCTTTGGTGCAACAGAATGCCTCGTTGGTTATCGCCTTCATAGGTATGTTTTCGCAAAAAGTCACTTTTGATAACTTACGAAACAACAAAACCAAAATTGCAACTAAATCTTTTTTCTTAAATGCCATTCAATTAGGCAACTACACAATTTTGGCGCCCAGTTCGCTGCAGTTACGCTCTGCTGTTTCGCTTATTGCCGAGTCAGTGCGCCGAAAGAAGCTCCAAAGCCAATATAAAATTTTCGGTCTGCGAAATTTGACAAACGGCCAAAATGATGGAAAGGCGCTCTTTGGTGCTATTGCCCAGTGGCAGCAGTTTGCAGGACTGATCTGACTATGATCTCTACTAGTAGGTGTAATCGATGCCCGAATGTAAATGTGCTTTAATTTTAATAGATTTGATTCTCAGCTGACATTTTGCGCTTCAACGCAAGCACGAAAAACGAATTTAAATCGAAAATGTGTTAGTATTTTAAGAAATAAGGAAATCATTTATTTAGCTGTTGCGCAGTTACATAAAACAACAAAGCGCTTAATTATAGATATATTTATGTATAAGTATAGTGCATGTACACACATACGTGTGTATGTGTGGTAAACGAGAATGCGTATGTATGTATGTAATATACATTTGCTTTCTATGCGTAGTATGTAAGTATATATACTCGTATATGTAATACTAAATATGTGATACAAAGCGTACAATTTATGCCTCTCGGCGCTATTATTCCATAATGTACTCTACTAATCGCAAGCTAAATAGATGAAATTATTATTTTACAAAATATAAGACTTATTTTAAGTAATGTAAATTAACACATCACGCACATCAACACAGCACCTGTGAGCTTAACTCATTCAAATTCATTCCTCTTCCTCGCCTGTACAACGTTCAGACGACTTAATCCTAATCCTAATCGAAATCCAGTTTACGAAAACTACCCTCAATCGACTCGATTTGCGTCACAAATTTCATTCCATTGTTGGTTTTGTCCGCGTTGAAACTACTTTTTCGCAATATGCCACGATCACTCAAGAGCGCTATCTTGTCTAGGTTGAGTATCTCCTCGCGCTTAGCGACCAATTCGTCCTTCCACAATTCGACCATCGCCTTCAAGGGCATTTGACCGCCCAGTTCCTGTGGCAGGCAAGCCGGATCGACATGCTTCGCCAGTTCTTTGTCGTGTGTGTAAAGTGCGAGGCGATTGCGTATTTTCGAGCTGACATGCCCCTTCACGAAATCGATCAGCCATTTCAGTGTCGCCGGCACATTCACCAAATGTATCTCCTTGTGACGCAACGGTAGCGATTGTTCGCTCCACTTGAAAACGCGTGCAAATTCTGTCGGATTCCAATTCGTCACATGCGATGTGGTGACACCGGCAAAGTCGCCGACATGTATAAGTCCACAGATCTGTGTGGCTTGGTCCTCCATTAGGCACTCGTAGGTGAGAAAATGTGCACGCGCCTGATCACTGCTGCTGTATATCTTTGGATTGAAGCCTTTGGCGTTAATTATCACCACACGACGTCCGTTCTTGTCACGTTTGGGTGAGGCAAAAATGTAGCCGCTGTTTATTATGTCGTTCAACTTTGGCTCCAGAAAGTCCAACTGTGTGCTCATGTGTGGAAAAGTGCGTCGCACATTCAAGTACTTGAGTAGTGTCTGCTGAGCCATGGGCACACTATACTTTTTACAACGCAGGAAACGCAATAGGAACTGTTCGTCGAGGCGGACATCGCGCAAATCTTCATGCTTCAGTATCCAATTACGCAGTTGTTCCAGACTTTGCTCGCGTGTACATTTGTCTTCGCGCAATTCACGTTTCGCAATTTTCAAAATGTGTTCCGACATTTCTGAATTGGCAAGTTGCTCTTTGGTTTGCTTCATAACAACAGATTTGGGCGCCTCTGTGGATTTCTTTGATTGGAGAGAAGTGAATGGTTCGCCGCTGAAATGAAATGTAGATACAAAGATTTAAAAAGCTGTCATAGATTAACGTAAATAAATAAAAGCTAAGACATGTTTTGTCTAATTTGTTAGTTTTATTATTGTAACGGTCCTGGATAAATACATTAGGTCTGTTCATGTAAAAATTATCCAGTAACTTCCACTAACTTCATTTCCGAGAATTCTGTCCAAAGAGAAAATATCAAAAAAAGTGCATGCACGCAAAACCAGTAACAATTTGCAAGTTTTACGAGCAGCCGATTAAATTGTGGGCTGGAAAAATCACAAAAAATAAAAATTTTTCACTTGAGCTACCTCATTTACTGAAGATAGTTTAACGTGACAATGTAGTAGAAAATACTTATGGAATGGTTGCACTTTTCAAAAGAAAATTTTATTTGTTTGATAGATATTTTGTATGGAGATAGATAAGGAGGTAAATGGAATCGCAATGGAATTGATCAAGTTACATTTACACAAACGTGAAAAATTACGAAACATTTATCAAATTCATGAAAGATATCGCACCCTAAATACAAAAGGGTCACAACTCAAAATGTACTTCTGCTCAAATATGAACGAGACGTTATCAATAAAACGGTCCGCGGATGACATATGGCAAAAATAAATTTTTTGTTTTTTGGTAGGACTGTTATAAGCTTACATGGCAAATTTCAGCGTGATATGCCACATAGTTTGTTTTCTGTGCTACTGTAGACAAGTCAAGCTCGAGTTTGGAAAATTTTGAGTTGTGCCCCTTTTATATTTAGGGTGCGATATGTTCAATTTCGATTGTGCATCAGACGTTAATAAGTCAACAACACTAAGAGGCACCATCATCGATTTGACTTTTTCAAGACGCATTACACTCGAAGCACCCACTTTCATTTCCTACTTTTCCTATCATCGTCCTTTTCTCAACAGCGAAATGATTCATTACCATGCACACAGGAAGAAGGCATATGTAAATACAAATATATGAATTTATATACATATGCGCATATATGTACATACATACATATGCTCACTCAAGTAGGAGAGAGCCAGATGTCGAGCGTTGTCGAACACGGGGGCCGATTGTGCCTCTTTTTCGTCCGTTCCACGCTCTCGCTTGCTGTTCAAGCAAGGTAACGACGCATGAGCAAGATAACGACGATTGAGCAAGATAATGACGCATTTTTTCGTGCGTGCAGCCGGCTAAATTGAATTATAAGACAATATCACGTCAAAAATATATAAAGCAAATAAAATGCTGACTAACGAGCTTCGGGATCACATGATTTCATTTTGTCCACAATAATTTGTTCCATTTCATAATCACCGTCAATTGCAATTCGCAAATTTTAATTCATGCTTATTTTTACTTTGCAGTCAGCTGTTTTTCTCACTTGCAAATTCTTAGACCCGATTTACACGAGGAGACATCTGGAAGGGAAACATTTTGTTCAAGGGCGAAGGACGGCCGGGGAAGAGAGAAGGGATTTTGTCTCCCGTACTCGGCGACACGCTTTGCTCTTGTTATTCGTATTTCCAATCTTAAAGCAATTTTTGACAGTTGCTTCATTCGTTTTCTTCTTTTGTAGAAGAAAGTTCTAAGTTATGTGTTGGTTTTCAATCAAACGGAAGATAACAACGATGACAAACATCCGAACGCTGCTTGGGAAATGCGCTATTATTTTTGCTAGTAAATTAGGTATAATTTAAAATAGTTATGGGACATGTTTATGTTGATTTCTAATTTTTCCCTGCATTTCTAGATACTCAAGTTAATTTTAAGTTAATTATTTACATATGAAGTATTTTTAATTTAATTTTTTTTATTCAAGTATAAGAATTTATAAATATATTTCAATAAAAAAACAACAAATTATTTATTATTTAACCAGTTTGCATTTTTCATTCATATATTTAAGAAACTGTTGTCGAACGCTCTCTGCTTTACATGTAAGCGCCTGCTAGAATACATCCGAACCAGACGATGCTAAAGTATTAAATGTCAAAATGTCGCGGAAACATTTTTGCCCGTGTGTACGCGAATGAAACATCAAAAGAGAATTTCCAGTGTCTCCCTTCCAGATGTCTCCTCGTGTAAATCGGGATTTACTAGTAAAAATTTATCCAGTAAAAACTTGCAACTTCCCCTCAAAATTAAATGTCATTTTGCTCTCTCACTCTGCCCTATTTTGCAAGTTTTTTGGATCCCTGAACACCAAAATGTAATAATTTTTAATAATTGTTACAAATCATTTGCTTCATAAACAGTCCTATGACCTCAAATTTTTTCTTCAGCAATTCATTTCAAACTATTAGTATCGTCCAGTAGCTCAAATCGGTCAAGTAATCAAACCGATTAAGTATTATTTATTTATTTACAGGAAATATAACTATAAACGATTATATTACACAATTAAGGCAACTACCAGCAAAGGCTGACGACTTGAACTGATAAGTAAACTGAAATGATTATTTGTTTTTTGCATACATAGGTACATATGTCAATATGTCAATATGTATGTACTATGATGTTCAATAAGTTTTGCGATTTCAACAAGATTCCAATTGATGAATTCCATACCATTAGTAAAAATTGATTTATTAAAACAAAAATGCATAAGAAATAAACTAAAACTAAAAAACAAAGTTTAATAAGGTAACAGGTAACACTTTCTGTGTTAACCTCGTAACTTCATTTTTTTTCGAAATTGAGATTTTTAGTGAAAAACACTCCTTAGCACTCCTGTTAAGTAAAACAAAACATACAATGTTCATAATGATTATAGTTTTTTTTTTCAGAGCGTTTCGATTTTTCTCCTCAAAAACCTCTACTATAGTATCGCCAAAAACGTCATAAAAGTTTTCATAGAAGTTAAGAAACTCTAAACATTTTCATCGATTTACTGAAAATTATGATTTTGTAGAGACTGGGTTAACACAGAATGGGGACGATATTCTCAATCGGAAGAGCAGAGTCCAGATCAAAACTTTGGTTTAATTTTAACGATCTAATCATCGAAGGGGGATTTAATTAGAATTAGTAAATCCAACATGAAATTGAAATGTACGACTAAGGTAATGAAATGGGGCATTGACAAGAATACGTTCTAAAAGAAAAGGTCACAGACCCACTGACTTTAATAAACAACAGAACTGAAGGAAAATAAACTGAGAAAAGAGCTTCTATTGAGCAAAGCTTTCAAATTTATAAATTTGCACAACGCGCAGTTGCTTAATGAGAAAACAGAAAAAAAATTAAAACGTTTATCTGATACCCGCTGCAACGCATATTACGAGTCAGTAAAAGGAGTCAAAGAAAACGTAGAGGCAATAGTCAATGTTCTCGAAAATTTACAAGATCCTTTACAAGCAAATTTAGATATAAGATCAGGAGGAAGCTTGCTACTGCCTGCGATTTGCGATTTTACCTTTTTGACCCAAAAATGTCTCTGGATATAGGACTTATCAAAATAAAAGCCCTGGATGAGTATTTAGTGACCTAACGAAGCGCAATTGTAGAAAATGTTGTAACTTTTGGCACTAAAAAATGCAATGATATGAATATTAACATCGAGAGACGAGGAAGAAGGAACGTAAAAAAAAACTATGGCAGCTCATCCGCCTCAGCTCGTGATGCTGAATTATCGATTCAAGATGAAATACGGCGATCAACGTTTTAATGCATAGACCGATTTATATAGGAATTGTGGCAACGATACACGGCTATCAAACAAATAAACAATATTTTTCAAATAATTGAAACAAAGTTCATGATGGAAGCTCTGCATGTTGTACTAGATAATCTGGTAGAAATTTACAATGAATTTGGCAAAGAGCAGGTTTTACAGTTTTTACAGAGCAGAATAAAGATACCGCAGGCACATCCGTGCTACCGATAAGAGTGCGAACGTTGCATCTACATGGGCAGCCCAAAAAGTCCTACAATTCATGATAACATGAGATTTTACTGAATCCTTGTGCTGCATATAGCTTATACTTCAGTATTTCTTAATCATTTGCATTTCAAATGCATCATGCCAGCGAAGTTAAAAATTACCTTCGATCTACAATGAATCTCTGTAATCTGTCTGTATTTATTAAAGTCTAATTCAAACTCGAACGTCAATTATAAGATCTGAATCAAGTAAATGTAATTATGTAAAAATACTTAGGCAGACATATCGCACCCTAAATACAAAAGGGTCACAACTCAAAATTTTCCACACTCGAGCTTGACTTGTTTACAGTAGCACAGAAAACAAACTATGTGACATGTCACCCTGAAATTTGCCATATAAGCTTATAACAGTCCCACCAAAAAACAAAAAATTTATTTTTGCCATATGTCATCCGCGGACCGTTATATTGATAACGTCTCGTTCATATTTGAGTAGAAGGTACATTTTGAGTTGTGACCCTTTTCTATTTAGGGTGCGATATGTATTTGAAATTAATCAAAATCTTTTTGCACTAAGAAAAGACTCATTCAATTATGCCGCCCTGGGCCTCTGACTAGGTTAATCTGCCACTGGGACCGGGACTTCTCAGCCCATGTGTTAATTTGAAAATTTTTATTTTTAAATTTTATTATCGAAATAAATATTTATATATTTCGTTGGTGTATTCAGAGATTTTTTTTTAAATAAAATCAATTATATTCTGAACGCATTATTTGTGAGGGGTACGTAAACTTTTCTGTGTGACTGTATGTTTGTGTTCATGAAAATGCTTAAAGTACTTGAAATTTCAGAGAGTAGAAGTCAAAAACGAAAGACTCAAGAACCAAACGGCCATGTCAAACAACTTTAAGTAACCAATATTTTTTAAAGATAACTTCAATTGTTTACTAACATACAGTAATACCACTGACACATTGTCAAAGTAAGTACACATATACTTATACATTCATACATATGTGTGTTTTTATGTTTATGTCGAATTAGAGCTCTGTTTCATATTTTGTTTTTCCAAGTAGGTAATGAGGAATAAGATCATTGTACTTATATGCTTACATACATACTTGCATATATATGCATGAATGCTTATTAACGAATGTACGTAGTAAATACTTATGCACACCTGTATGTCCGCTGCTCCAACAGTCTTTCCTCGCAAAAGAAACATGTATGCCCTTGCATTGGAACGTAATGAATGCCCCTGAGTTGGTACAAGCAAAAACATAACTCACGCAAATAATTCACATAGATACGTACAAAGATGCATGGCTCACAGAAGTATTTTGCATAGTCTCTTTAAAATTTAGTCGACTTTAAAATTTCTTATCTATTAAGCAGACGAATTAACTTTTTTAAATGCGTATTGTTATTGTTGTCTATTTCCTAAAAAATATCTCAGTAAGCCAAACACTTTACAGTTAAGTAATTACAATAACAACGTACGTGGCAATGGGAATCTGTGCTCACAAATTATTGTTTTCGAAACCGTTGCTTGAACCAGTTACAATTTTTTGCGCATTTTTAGCTTAACTGGAAGCTAATTTATTTGCAATCATTTCGTAATTTTGGTGCTTTGCATATCGAAAATGCCAGAGGGTAAAGAATTATGTATGTTCGCAGTGGTCGTCGTCAGTTGTAGGCAGTTCTCATCAGAGTGCATTCCTCGACAAACACAACTAACAACACTCGATAAGGCTCTCATCATGCCTGTCCTATCGTATGTCGCAGAAGCTTGGACGATGACAATATCCGTTGAGGCGTCACTTGGGGTATTTGAGAGAGAGATTGTGTGGAAGATTGGAAGAGAAAGCAACGACTGGCGCACTTTCTTAAAAAAATTCTTTTATATCTTCACAATGAAGCAAAACGTACGATGCTGATGTCACCAAATGACCTAATTGGCGCTTACACTTTTTTTGGGTGTTTGGCCGAGCTCCTCCTCCTACTTTGGTGCGCGTCTTGATGTTGTTTCACAAATGGAGGGTATCTACAGTTTCAAGCCGACTTCGAACAGCAGATGTTTTTTTATGAGAAGCTTTTTCATAGCAGAAACGCACTTGGAGGTTTGCCATTGCCCACCGAGGGGCGCAATGTGTTGGCGCTCCAACCCACTTGACTACGGCGGCTTAACGATATAAAACGTAATATCCATCATTTTTGGCTGCTGTATAGAATGCGATAATTTGGAAAACATAACATTTGATGGTCGACCAAAAGAACGCCAAACATTAAGAGAAAATCGTTAAACTCCCATAAACCAAGCCCCAAAAACTAACGACGAACTAAAGGCAACACTCCACACTCAAGTATCCGATGAGACAGTGCGCAGAGTACTCAGAAGTAACAATACCCACGGCCGAGTAGCATGGAAACAGCTGGTTATAAAGAGTATTTCAAAAGACGGGCCTAGATTTTGTTTTAAAATAACATCTCTTAACAATCATACACAGTCTGTGTAAGAAGAAAAGAACCGGTTTTTTCCTTGTAACTTCAAGATATATTTCGTTCTGCTGCGTAATAGTCCCACTCAAGTGCCACGACGTCAGTGCTAACTCAGGTTAATGTCGTTTGAAACTTTCCCGTAAGCGTAAACAAACAAAAACTGAGTGAGAAGTACGCGAAGCGTTTCGAGGCGGTATTTTTATGCACGCATTCGAAAGGATCGAATTTATCTTACGCCGCGGCTGCAAAAGTCATTAAAAAATCAGCGCACAATTTTTCTTACAAAGGGAATAGATGTGAGTATCCACACCATCGAACGTTGACTGAAGGAGGCGAACATATCCTACCGTTCCTCATCATCAAAACCACTACTCTCAGAAAAACACATTGAGAAACAACAAAACAAGAAAATGGCGTCACAGTATGGGACTAACCTTCCCAGTCCCCAGACGCCAACCACATTGAAAATGTGTGGGGAACTATGAAAACGCGTCTTGCCGGAAGGCCAGTCCATGATTTAAAGCAACTCAACTGCGTCAAGCTCGCAAAATCTAGTCTTGTTTGTCGACGAGCTACGCAGAAAAGTTGGTTCAAAGCATGAAGAAAATGCCAGGCTATCATCGACAACGATGAAGACTACACGTCTTATTGAGTAATTGAGGACTTGGAGTTTTGTACATAAAAAAAATAATAAAAAAAAATAATTACGACACCCTTTTTCTGACACAGACTGTATATATGAAAAATGGCATCATTTAAAAGTCATACGAGCATTAAAATTTTCAAGAACTCGCTGCGCATTATCGCATTGAGTTCAGCAATCCCGATCCAAATATTGTGCTTTAGCTCTGGAATCGTTGTTGGCTTACAGGTATTCGCACAGACTTTACTTGTCAAAAAAATGTCATAAAAAGTAGTCTTGTGGAGTTAGATCGCATGATCTAAGTGGACAGTTTGTGCCAACATTAATCGACCGGGAAACTTAGATCACAATAATGCAATATTTTCCCTTGTTGCGTGACTTGAGGCTCAGTTCTGTTGAAATTAAAGATCGTCAATGTCTATTACTTCAAGCTCAGGCCACAAAAAATCTTCGATCAGTTGTCTATACCGATGTCCATTGACAGGAGCAGCTCTTTCATTTTTATCTTCGAAAAAACGGGCCAATTATTTACCGGGCTAAAAACCACACCAAAGAATGCATTTGAGTGGATGTTATGGTTTTTCTGAAATTGCTCAATGCTTTCCTTTTCCCCAGATGCGGCAATTTTATTTGTTGACAAGTCCATCCAGTGTGAAATGATCCAGCACTAAAAATGATTTTGACTCAAAATACAACATCCTGTTCAAAGAACCAATTCACGAAATGTCTGTGGTGTTCTATCGGTTAAAATTGTAAGTCGGTCTGGGTATATTCAGAAACGCCTTATAATGCGCATTAATAGCAGTGTTGGCAGCACTGCCAATGTGAGAATTCATGCAATTGATAGATTTGCTGACGTCTTGCAAATAAATTTGCTGCATTTAAGAACACGCTCTGCAGTAAAATGGAATTATTACTAAGTTTAGTAGCCGACGATGCATGTGAGTCAAAAACTGATAATTTTTTTATTAAATTTAAGAAGAAAAAAACCGCGTAAAGCTTAGAAGAAGGACATATTTTGTAAGAAGTTTATTATTAAAACGAAAAATACCGAAAAACAAATCTTTTTTGAAACAATAAAATCTTTTCCCGAGTATATATATATACATACATATATATATATATAGAAAAATATAATGAAATATAATTTAACTATCGTGTTTTCAATATATTTTTTTATAAAAAGCTAAAAAAATTACTATTATAGTTACTTTTCATCAGACATCGTTAAATGGCAGTCCTGCAAATATTGCGCGACTTTTTATAGAAATGACATTTAAGAACGCGTTGCATTTGCAGTGCTGCCATATTTGCGTTTTTGAACGCTATGCTGTTTCTGAAAATACCCTCTACTTCTCAAATGTCAAAGTTAACATAAAAATAAGAGCGAGTGTTTAACTTTAACACGAGAATGTTCCCAAGCATACAGCCTATGATATTAAAATACTGGATCTGAATACTGCTAACACAAAACTTTTACAAATAACTCTTTAAAGTCCTGGCCTAAGCCCTATAGAAAATCTTTGAGCCTATATCAAAGTGCGGTAACACAAGATTTCATCAAAAAGAGACACCTTTATGCTGTTTTGATCAAGGAATGGAAAAAATGCCTGCTGAATTTCGTTGAAAGTAAGTCGAATCTGTGTGCATATGTCAAGAAATTTATAGCATAGACAGATGCTGGCGTTAATCGGGATTAACGACTTAATTCGAAATTATCATAGGAATTAAGTGCCTCTGCTATTGGACTTAATTTCCATAATTTAAGCAGATTAGGAGAATTTCCAGTGGTAAAACTGCCGAAAAACGGCAGTTAGTATCTATCGTGAATGAAAAATAATCACTCTTTTAAACAGAAGAACAAGAAAGACTAGGTGCAATGCTAGTTTGCACTGGCATTGCTTGTTTTCACATTAACTGTTTTGATATCTCAGTTTCAGAAATTGTAATTTAAGTTTTTTTTTTAATTATTATTTTTTAGTACCAGTGCAGCTTATACCCATATTTGTTGCCTGCCATTCATCTTTTACAGACAAAACTATTCAATAAACAAATCAGCTGTTCACTAAACCGCTTAACAACCATCTGTCACACTACAATTTTAATCAAATAACCTACCCCGGCAGTCCAGATTAACTTCGCCGTTTGTCAATGCTATTAGAGGCAGTTTCTAACAATAATGGTTGTCATGGCTAGTCAAAAGAAAACTACTTTAGTGAGCAATAAATTCTAATTTTTTTAACAATTATTTTTAAGTTTTGCTGTAAGTATTTATGTATTATTAAACTGTAATTTTCATAATTTACGAAATAATTTATAAACTACTTTAGTGAGCAATAAATTCTAATTTTTTTAACAATTATTTTTAAGTTTTGCTGTAAGTATTTATGTAATATTAAACTTTAATTTTCATAATTTATGAAATAATTTATAAATAAAATAGACAAAAATTTTAACTTTTAAAAAATATACAAAAATTTTAATTGTTACTTTAACGTCTTCACATGCAAAATACTTATGTGAGCCACTGTGCATGCATACATATAAAAAGTTACTGTATTAAAAAGTATGAATAGTTATTATGCTTGATGTACATACACATATATGTATGTGCATATGTAGAATGAAGTGCAGTAAGATCATCAAAATGTTTGATTATATCGCATCCTCTTGGTGGCACCTTGAAATTATTTTCGTTCAAGATAATTCGCAAAGACTGGCGCATTCAGTTGAAATGAACTCTTAATTAAGCTGGCAAATATACATACATACATACATACTTACATATGTACATACATGTATATATATGCACACTAATATTCGCATTCGCTGAAGTCGCCAACCTTAACAATGCTGAAAATTGTAATTATATTTACGTGAGTAATTATAGTAGGACACAAAATACTGAAATATGGTAACTACCGAATAAAAATTGCTCAAAATTTATATATCAAAGAAAGCAAAATGATTATTTAAAAGTTTTCGAGAGTGAAATGAAGTTTAGTTAAGCTGCTGTAGGCATTTCTTTACTGTTTTTGTGAATCATAAATCTCAATTTTCTTATCTAAACTTAGCGAAAAAAAATTGTATAAAAACTATGATTTTTATACATAACAAATTTTAGCAATTTCTACACATTCGTTTCGTAAGCAAACCTATTGTACGAGTATTCCATAACTAAGTTAACTAATGGAATGCGCAAAATCATTTCGAATTCTTGAAACAAAAAATTGTAGGATTTGATTGTCATATTTGAAATTAAAATTTCAAGGTTTAAAGGCGTGGCTAAATAGTTTTTATCATATGTGCGCACCTATATTTGCAACACAAAATAAAAAAATTTATTTTCTACAACATTTCATGTAGAAAATATATTTATACCATTTATAGCAATTTTATTATTTTAGCGCCGAATAAAAAACTCATAGCTGGTTTATTGACAAGAACTTATGTAAAATACTATAAGGTGTTTTTCTAGAGCTTGAGAATTTAACAAATACAGAAGCAATACATAACAGAAATATTGTTGAAATAATTTTTTTTTTATAGGCTGGTGGATAATTTGAAAGCATTTATTTTTTTAATATAACCGGCATATGTCCGCTGCGACTACGAGTTACGTGGTATATTCGATCAGTCCAATTTTTGACCACTTTTTTCAATAAATCTAAATAATAACTAAAAATGCGAAGCAAACGAATGACTGCAATTCTGGCACGAGCTATGTTTTATAAGCACATATGCAGTAATTAGCTATAAATCCACAAAATACATCTACCTGTTTATATATGGCAGATTACCTCCAAAATTGACAATCAGCTGGCAATACGGTTTTGAGAGGTTCTTCTTCATAGAAATTGTGTTGGTAGAATATTTTGTAGTTTTTGGTTTGTTTAGTTATTATTAACGATATGAAGAAAAATCAAGGAAAATGACAAACTAATTTAATTTCGCAATTGGCTGTTACTAATAAACAGTTAGAGGAGAACCGCAAACGACGTTTACTGAGGTTTCAACAAATTATGGCAGCAATACGCATGCGAAATTCGATATTACATTTTATAATAAGTAATAAGAGGTCAAAGCGTCTATGGACACACATTTATTAATTACGGATTGGGAGTTAAGCACGAAAACGTAGATAACCTACTTATATGTGAACGTATTATAAGCCAAGCTCCTTATATGAAATTTTCCACGTAGTCGAAGGACAAAGGTCGACAATTTGAGAACAACGGCAAATCGACATTTCGGGTTTCTTTTTCAAAGCTTCGCGCTTTTTTTTTTGTCAAAGTAAATTTCTATAATAGGCGACCGCCGTATCCAAATGGGTTGGTGCGTGCCTACCATTCGGGGTTCACAGACGGAACGTTCGTTCGAATCTCGGTGAAACACCAAAAATAAGAAAAACATTTTTCTAATACCAGTCGCCCCTCGGCAGGCAATGGCAACCCTCCGAGTGTATTTCTGCCATGAAAAAGCTCCTCATAAAAATATCTGCCGTTTGGAGTCGTCTTAAAACTGTAGGTCCCTTCATTTGTGGAACAACATCAAGGCACACGCCACAAATAGGAGGAGGAGCTCGGCCAAACACCCAAAAAGGGTGTACGCGCCAATTATATACCAAGTATATGTATATAAAGGGTGGTTAAATTTCAAGGGCCGATGCTGAATGTGAACCACACCTAAAGGTCAGTTTTTTTCTGCATTTCGTTTAGCATTTTTCAATTTCAGACTAACTCAATTTGAACCATGGAAAGATAAATAATCGAACAATGCGTTAAAGTTATTCAGGCTTATTATGAAAACGGGTGTTCAAATCAAAATGCATATCGCGCACTTCATCTTCAGTGATGAGGCACATTTTCACCTCAGTGGATTCGTCAATAAGCAGAATTGCCGCATTTGGGCGAATGATAATCTAAGAGTGATTGCCGAAAAACCAATGTACCCACAAAGAGTGACTGTTTGATGCGGTTTATAGGCCGGCGGCATCATTGGGCCGTATTTTTTCCAAAATGAGGTCGGTCAGGCAGTTACTGTGAATAGTGTTCGCTATCGTGAGATGATAACGAACTTGGAAGATATGGATGTGGACGATACGGATGTGGACACAGTTTGCCAGTTATCGTTATCGATAATTCGTAGTTCTTCTTTGTTGTTAGTTCTTCTATTAGCACCGTCTTCAAGGTCAGCCTTATATGGGTTCCGGGACATAGAGATATTGAAGGAAATTGCTAGGCCGATGAGCTAGCCAGAAAGGGTACTTATCTTCCACTTGTTGAAAACAGAATCAACATTGGAATCCCTATGGCATCTTGGAAATTAAGAATAAAAAATAATATTCTCCAGAAAGCCGATAGGTCATGGAGAGAAGAAAATACGCTAGTTACAACCAGGCTAATTTGGCCACAAATAGATAAGAAAAGAACAGGAGAATTACTCAACTTCTCAAGAGAAAACATCTGGAAGGTCGTGCGTGGCTTGTGTCACTAATCACTGGCTGTTAGGTAAGCACTCTTCTAGGCTATTTTTGCCTGAATACTGCACAAGTTGTGAGAGGAGGAAAAGGAAGAAACAGTAGAACACTGCTTTTTTAATTGACCAGCCATAGCTAAAAGTAGAGCAATGTTCTTAGGAAAATACTCTTTTGACTCTCCTACGGATAACTCTCCGGTGTTGGGATAAATTCTATTATACGCTTCATAAGAGTGTCTAAATGGTTCCAATGATGAATAAACACCGAGGTTCCCGTATTAAGCAGTGGTGCCACAACAGACCTACACGGTCTAAGCGAGTTGGCTACTCTAAGCCGACTGCCACAAGAACCTAACCTAATATATATATTTATATAAAATAAATAAAGTACGTACACACTATACAAAAATCTGATGCGCATACAGTTTAAATGGATATGCATATTTACATATATATTTCTAATGTTTCATGCATCCACAAAAAATTGTAATAATTATTTTATTAAGCGTCATATCGTAGAGGGTATAAATAGTTTGATGAACCTTTTTACAAAAAATATTTGCCTACTCAGCCACATTAACATGTTTACATACGAGTAGCTACCACTTACATATATTTACTTACACACACAAGACAACTTTCCTAGTAGGTAGATGTGTATGTTTATTACTATTTTTTTAATATTTGCGCCGTCTCTTAATTGAAGTTTCGCAGCGATGGTTGACTGACTACTCCCATACAAAAACATTCACACGTTCCTAACAAAACAACGGCTTTTCTGCACCGAAAGGGCCATGAGCACCCATGCCTCCCGCTACCAGTTGAATGGCACAAGGTTGTAATTAGGCTAGCTATGAGACTCGGTTGGTGTCATAGCTTTTGCTCAAAGTGAGGCGCTAATCATTCAGTGAGGTATGAGGTTATATTGTTTTCTCTAAAGCTCGCTTTTGCTTTTTGTGTGCTATTTTAAACTCCGTGAATTATGGGGATGCCAATATTAGCGGAACATTATGATTTCGGAATATTTTTAAAGTAATCCCGCGATTTTGGGTCTTGTCTCGAGATTCCCCTTGAGACATAACTTTTTTAATAAATGTAAAAATTCAATAGCTGAAAGCATTTAAACAACTTAATAGTAATTAAAATTTGAGATAAGCTGTTTTTAAAATCGCATATTTACTAAAAAGAAAAACTTTAAGTAAATAATTTTAAATTATATCTGAATCAGGAGCACATAGATGACAAATAAAAGTGCAAATATAAGGTGTGTACTAATGAAAGTAATAATTAGTTATAAAAAAATAAAAATATGAAATAAATATAAATAATAACAAAAAAAAATAAAAAAATTATGTTAAACAAACATTAAGAAAATTATAGGAAAACAAAGCCTTTAAACAAATTTCTTCTACTTCATAAAACAAACATAAATAATCCAATATTGCTAAAGCCATATTAAAAAAAATAAAAATTCTTACTAATGCTTTTAGAAGATGTACGTAAGAACAGCCTAGCATTTTAAGTGACCTCTCCTAATCTTGTCCTGAATCTGTTACATAAAAACCGGATGGAAAACACTTTTCGGCCTCAACACTTGTCGGCTAAACTGTCAAACGTCAGTGATAAGCCATTGGAAGGTAATAGCCCCTGATGGTGGGTAACCATTAAAAATATTTCAACTTCTTTTGTCAGCGCATCGAATAAATCATGAGATTTTCGATTTGAAAAAGTTCGCGTAATAAAATATGCCATCTCTTCTTACAATTTTCTGTTTCGCTGTAATTTAAAAAGTATAGTTTCTAGATCATTTCCAATTTAGTTGTTCTATTATAATGTGTGTAACTTTTATCAGAAATGTTTTATTTAACCTGGCAAACTATATAAAACATAATAAATCATGCAAGCAATGAAAATGGGCTGAAGCAAAAATCTGCAAGCGGAAGGTCAAGGAAAATATTTATCTTGCCGCGGCGAACGTATTTTGATGAGAAAAGTAGCAGCAAACCCGCAAAAACACATTTATATGTTACTTGAGGAGTTACTCGAAAGGAGCCTTTGCTCTCTGCACAGCATATTGTAAAGCGGTTATATGGCAACATACTTAAGTTTACATTCTACCAATGATCCAAAAAATGGAGCTCATATAGTCAGAATGTGGCTTCTTTTTATTGCAGTAAAGTATTGGATACACCAGCCCAAAAACCGGTTAATAATTCAATAGAAAGTGTTTGGGCATTTTTGAAAAAAAACAAACAATGCAAAAAAAACACTCATAAGTTCGAGCAGAGCTCAAAAACTTTGTTTTCGAATGATACCTCACAACTGCGATGTTCAAAAATTTATTCATTCTATAGCTTAAAGGGTCTCGGTGGTCTAGAGTTCGAAAATTTAGGGTATAATATTCAGGATTTTTTTTTTTTTTGCAATAAAAAAAATGGAAAACGATATTTTAATTTTTAAGGTCATTTATTTAACTTCTTTTACATACAAAAATGAAAAAAAATTTGTTTTTAATTTTAATAATTTTAACAATGGCGCTAAAGTTGACCCTCCCGAAAAATTCGACCTGGACGTTCGACCTGGTGTTGTCCATTTTGGCTCTTCTATTTATCTGAAACTCAAAAGCCAACAAAATTATTAATCAGTATGACTGTAGCTATGCCCCATACTAGAATAAAAAAAAAACAGAATTGACAAAATGGCGCGGTTTTAAATTTGACACTCTAAAGATCGGGGGTTTTTTTTAGTTTTTTTAATAAAAAAAAACGAAATAATTGAAGTAATAATATGATTCTGGTACGGGCGATAGCCGTTTTTGACAACACCAGACCGAAAAAAGTCGTTTCGAGATAAATGAGTTTAAAGTTTGTGGTACAGGAGCGCGCGGTCCGCTCTATACCTAGTTAATGAGCTGTAGAAGCTATAATATTGGGAGTTTTCGCATGAAAATTTCACAGTATATTCTTAAGATACTATACTTTCGAAATATCAAAAAAACAAAAAATTGATTTTTTGGCTTATAAATTACTTATATTAGTCAAATAAAGCCAAAGATTGAAAGAAACTATGAAAAAATACATATCTCCTTGACAAACTGCACCTTGAACTGGACTCAAACAAGGCCGTGCTCTGAAAACAATCGAAAATACGTATTTTTTTTGCGCAGCCCAGGTGTCCAGACAATTATAAAGACAGTGCACTTTTAAGCCACCGCCGTTGGTGTCGTTTCGTACAAATTACTTTCACGAATCAAAATGAAATGTCACCGAAGTGGCAGTTACGTCATACCATTAGCCAAATTGACTGCCTTCGAAAAATCATAGACAGGGACGAAGGCAATGAGAGAATTAAGAAATGAATTAGTAAAAAAGTGTGAGTGTATTGCTATTGTCTATCGCATTTAAAAGCCAAGTTAGAGAAAATTTATAATGTTTTTATCTTAAAATTTCTTGGAAATTGAAGAGTTCTTATTGTAACAAAATGTTGTAATAAACAGGTTTTGTCCACTTTCGATATTTCAAATTATTCGTGATCCCGGAAATTTTCGGGATCTGAAAAGCAATGGGACCCCGGGTTTTACATACCTATTTATCACAATCGGTAATGTACCGGCAATATTTTTTGTTGATGGAATCCACAAACTTCAGGTTAAGAAATTGTACAAAAATATGTATGGCTGTTAGTCTATGTACATATGTATGTGTGCACCTTTATCTAGCGCAAAAAATATTATTTTGAGCTTAAATCTGCACTGCAGTTTCTTTTGTTTCTTTCATTTCAGCTGATCTGACCACATTGGTATTTCTGTGATTTCTTCTTTTTGTATAAATTTACACTGTATGCGTATCATCGCACTTAACCGGACAACGCCACATTATGGCAACAGCAGCAATACAGATGAATTTGCTTTCACACAAAATGTTGACCTGTTTTCTGTAAATAAATTTGAACTTGAGCCGATTTAACACTCAACTACATACAAAAACCAGTTATTGCATATTTATAAATACAAATAAAAATGGTATCATAGCATAAAGACGAAAGTACTTAGTAACTAAATTTCAAACATTTTAAGACATGTACAGTGTCATAGTCCCAAAAAATTTTTTTTAGGTAAGTACGCAGAAATGATCACAAGCTCCTCTTTTATGCTATGGAAAAATGCATTACCATATCTATTAACCTTTCTGCACAGTAATGATCTAATACTGACACATTTAAGGGGATCCGGTGGTCAACAAATTTCAGAAAATCGGTTTTTTGTTTTTTCCATATTTCGAAAGTATAGTATCTTGCGCGGAAATTCCCAATAGTATAGCTTCTACAACCCATTAACTAGGTAGAGAGTGGTCCGCACGCACCTGTACCCCAAATATAAACTCATTTATCTCGAAACGACTTTTTTCGGATTGGTGTTGTCAAAAAAAAAAAACACTATTAAATCGAATCGTCTGAAATTTTAATATGTTGTTCACAACATCAATGGCTATCGCCCAGATAAATAGAAGAGCCAAAATGGACAACACCGTCCAGGGCCAATTTTTCGTGAGAGTCAACTTCAGCGCCCTTTTTAAAATTATTAAAATTAAATTTTTTTCATTTTTGTATGTAAAAGAAGTTAAATAAAAAACCTTAAAAATTTAAATATCGTTTTTTCATTTTTTTACTGTAAAAAAGTTCCTGAAAATACCCTAAATTTTCGTGCTCTAGGAGTGGTCTAGATTAATATAAAATGGCCTGTACCTTCACAATGACAAGCCTTATTTAAATATATATCATAAATAGTAAGATTTCGCTTTTAAAAATTAAAAAAAAAATCCTTCCTTCAAATAGAAATTATTTAAGGCCATCCTATGACCAGCAGTAAGCCGAGCATTGTAGAGCTAAATAAATAAATGGTGATCAATTTAGAGGTATCGGATTTAAATTGAAATAAATCAACGAAAATTCAAATTGATGGGACAATCTTTATTATTGTTGTGTAGAACCATTTATCACATTTATTTTTTAAAGATAATTCCTTTGAAATTTTGACCGCAACTGCGCCGTAATTCGGCCATCCGTATCCACCACTTTTGAATGACTCGCTGGAGGATTTCGATCGGTATCTCGTGAATATCTTTAGTAACGTTGACTTACAATGCCTCAATCGAAGCTGGTTTATCCACAAAGCATTTAGACTTTACATAAAAAAAAAGACTTTACATACCCTCATAAATAAAAGTCCAAAGGTATGATATCATATGATATTGGAGCCAATCCACTGGTCTGAGTCGAGATATAAATTACTCACAAAAACGAGGCACTAAATCCATTGTTTCACGGGCTGTGTGGCAAGTAGTGCCGTCTTGTTGGAACCAAATATTGTGTAGATCACGGACTTCAATTTTCGACATAAAAAAGTCGTTTATCATGGTGCGATAGCGATCGCCATTCATTGTTACATTGACACCAACCTCCTCTTTGAAAAAATATGGGCCGATGATTCCGCCAGCCCATATGCTGCACCAAACGATTGTTTTCAATGGAAGTAATGTCTGTTCTTAAATGGGCCAAATATGCTCTTCAGCCCAAATGTGGCAATTTTGCTTATTGACATACCCATTAAGCCAAAAATGGGCCCCCACCATAAGTTGGCCTGAGCGCGCACATACTTTTCACAGAGTGTTGCTTTTCGTGAAAAAATTGTACGATTTGTAAACGTTGTTGAAGCGAAAGTCTTTCCATGATAAAATGTCAATGAATACTGAAAAAAATTATGTATTTAGTTTGACAGTAGTCACACGTGATCTGTTAAAAGAACCCTATCGGAAAAAATATCTCCAATTTGATCACCCTTGTGATTTATACACTGCCCATTAGGCCGGGTCGATTTGTGGGGAGGCAAAAAAATCGTCCATTGCTCTGTGAAAATCATATTCTAGGGATCAAAATAAGAAACTTTGCCGAAGGAACCATACCTCTAAAACGAATTCTGATGTCCCCCAATTTGGGTCGAACTTTTTAGTTTCTTTTCTCATGTAAAGGCCAAAATGGTGATATTTTGAAATGATTGTATGGGGAACCCCCCAGGGGAGTTCCAGGGGGTGTGCCACTGGCATGGGTGTTGGGCCGTCCAAAGTTAGTGGGGATCGGTCATACATTTGGACTCGATTGGAGCACTCTAAATGGGTCAAAGTGGGATTTTTCGTTCGACCCAAATTGGGGGACATCAGAATTCGATTTAGAGGTATGGTTGCTTGGGCAAAGTTTCTTATTTTGATCCCTAGAATACGATTTTCACAGAGCAATGAGCGATTTTTAAATCGACCCGCCCTACTGCCCATACAAATTGTCAAATGAGCATGTTGTCAATAGCTGGCGCACTGTGTACACTGTGAATAATATTAAAAAGTCTTGCATTTTGAGAAATTTTTAATTTCACGACTAAAAAATTCTTGTGCCCAATGTGCAAGCTGCGATTACCAAACCCCTGTGGAGCCTGGAAATTTTAGTGAGGATAAATATAGAGATGAATGAATGAAAATGAGGAATGCACTTCGACTCCAAGGTCTTTTTGTACCCACAGTACATCATTCAAACGCAGCTCTCTCATTGAACCTAAGAAGAAGCTGGGATGAGCTGAACATATTGTGCCTTTCTTACGGCGCATCCGGTCGTGATATATAATCCTTCTCACGCGTCTCACTATAGCATCTCGATCTAGAAGAAGGTGTATTGGAGTTTTTGGTGATTGGTCGCTGAAATGACAGGGGACAGTGGACTATATCGGAAGCCTTTACAGATGGCTCCGCAATCTGTAGTAACCTGTGAGAATAATCGTTAGCATTCTCAGTTTTTCCTTAAGGAGAGTATGAGTTGCCTAACCTCTTTTGATTTTATTCCTTTATCAATTCCTAGTCATATGAACAGGGTACATTTGGCTTACTGCTGAATAACTATATATATTTATTGTATGAAACGACGTCAGCTCGAGCATCCCCACCATTGCGGTCGTAGGGCAGTTACGCATCGGTCTCGTGATGAACGTGCATGCTAAGCGGTGAAGCTAAATCAGTGCTGCCCGTACTCTAGAAAAAGCGGTCCTCGATACCCACACGACCGCTCCATAATAAGAAAGGCGTTCATCCATATCAGGATTCTTGGGCTGCAACCCCAAGATTCTTCTGCTAAACGTTTACATATCATGATAGCCTTAGTTGCTTAGGACAACGTTGTGCCAGCGTGCCTTGTCCAATTAAGCTTGGAATCCAAGATAAGGCTTAGTCCATATTGGTTTCCCTCATTTCTAGTAAGACTCTTCTCCTGTTAAAAATAATGATGGCTGTTTTAAACGTATTTATGTTCAGACCCTCCACAACGCACCATCTCTTTTCTCTAGGTTTAAAGCTCTTTGCACTACTCCGCGAAGCGTATTCTTGAGCTTTCTCTTTGCTATGATTACGGTGGCTGCGGCATATCCTTGACAGTGAATGTTAATGTTTGTCAACAGATACAGAAAGCCACCAACGACTAGGCTCCACAGAAGCCGTGATAGGAGTTCAGCTATCCGAAAGACAGAGATTGAAATAGAGATAGGGATAGAGATAAAAATAATGAATGCCACTCAAAACAAATATTAGCGTAAAATAGAAGATATCGCATTTAATAGGCAAAAGCAATATACAGGGTTTGATTGAAAAGTAATGAGCCTTATTTTTTTTAAGCAGTTTTATTAAACCTTTTGGCTTATACAACTAATATTCTTCAAAATAGGACCCTTGAGCGTCAATACACCGCTGGTAGCGGATCTTCCACTGCAGGAAACATTTTTTAAACTCATCCGCAGGAATCGCGTACAATTCGGCTGTCACAGTTTTTTGGATCGCCTCGATGGAGTCGAAACGCCTCCCGTTCAGCTTTCTTTTCAGGCGCGGGAACAAGAAGAGTTCCGGAGGGGACAAGTCAGGTCTGTAGGGAGGGTGGGGAAACACCGGAACCCCCATCTTGGCCAATGCAGAGGTGCAGAGGAAGGCGGTGTGCGCCGACGCATTGTCGTGATGAAGGGTCCAATTGTTGACGAGGTCGGGCCGAACCTTGTGGACGATGCCTCGAGAGTCGAAAAAGATGATCAGCATGGTTTTGACCTTGGATTTCGACGTCCTCCCGGCCTTCCTTGAACGACTTGTGCCACCGTTTTACCTGGGCACTGGACAGAGATTGGTCCCCGTAAGCCTCCTTGAACAGCCCAAAGGTTTCAGTACTCGTTTTGTTTAGCTTTACGCAAAATTTGATCGAGTAACGTTGTTCCAACGATCACTGCATTTTCGCCACTGCAAAATCTTAACACACTTTTAAAACAGCTTTCACGCGCGGAGCGATGTTGACTGCACCGCTGTTGCCAGCGAACTAGGACCGGTTTCTAGTGGAAGGGGAAGGTCCAACGATCATTTTCCCCCATCAGCCGATTCGGTTGATCGCTTGGCAGATGCTCCGCGCGGGAAGGCTCATTACTTTTCAATCAAACCCTGTGCATCGAAGTACGCAAACCAATGCCACTATCCCTTCTTCCTACTCCTTCTCCACGGAATGTTATTTGCTTAAAAATCTGCTGTTACAAGAATTATTGTAATATTTCTTTAATTACTTAGTGGTAATTATTGTAAAGAAAGTTGTTATTGTTAGCACTACAAAGGCGCATCGCAATCAACTAACTTTTGAATCTTGTCCATACAACTTAAGCCTTCCTATATTGCACAAGCAATTCCTTAGCTGCTGGCCATGCGAAATTTACAATAGTTATGGTAACGGCGTGCAGTTTCTTGAATGTTACGAGGGGTCCCACTACGAACTACAAATTCACTATTAATATTATTAGCAAGCCGCGAGTATTGGTAAGAAATCGGTGGTAGTGAATATTGCCTGAAGCACGTCTAGGCTGAACAAGTTTTCGCTTGGGCTGAAGAAATCACCTCTCTAACACTAACTCACTTTATACGTGGGTATGTCAGCAGCAAAGTTCCACAGTTTATTGCAGCACAATCATTTATCGGCATAAGTCAGAAAAAACATTTTACAACTGTTCGCAAAAAGAGAGGCAAACAAATATGTATGTGTGTATGTATTATAAGTACATACAAATGTACGTATGTACGATACATATATAAATACAATTTCATATACACGCGCGCAAGTATTTGTGTGCCTTGTTTTTTATTGCAGTCAATCAACCATCAAAGGTACCTACTGACCAGCTTCATAGCTGGATGACTTACTAATTGCAGGCTGTTGATTTGTGATCAATGGGCAAAAGTCTGAAAATAATTCAGTCGAGATTCAAAAAATGCAGTTGAGTAATATTTTTAGACTAAATTCAAAGGTAAGGCAACAGCAAAGCAGGTTATTGGACGACAGCGGCAGTTCCAAAACAAGAGTTAATGTGTAAACACACAGGTGGTTCATACAGTCCGGTTCAATTGATTAGAGGCAATACTTTTTTTGAAAGAAAATGGCAAGCGTATATGATGTAGTAATCAAAGGGTTTCTGATAATTCAAGTATAAGACTGTACTTTGCTCGAAAATAAACACGCATCAAAATATTCTTCATCTAACGGTATTACGCCGCTGTAAAACTTCAGCAGCTGTAATACTGTACTACATTTATTGGTTCGCTTGAATGCAGACCCTAACCAAATAAGAAAAAAGAATAATAAATATAGGAATTTTTTTTACATTTTTTATTTAAAGCTTAAAAATGTGTGCTGCCACCTTGTTTATACATAAATTACTTCATAAAAACGTTAATGAATAAAATTGTAAAAATTCTCCAGATGGCCTAATGAGATTTCAGCATTTTTGACTTCAAATGGTTGCCCATTCTCATAAACCTTACGAGCGAGCCATCTCCATAGACTTGCAATAATGTTCAGATCTGGGGAATATGTTGGTCATGCAGAAGTTTCAACGTTTTAGGACGTAATCCAAGTGTTGACCACTCTTGTCACCTTTACACACTTCAAGAGTGTCACCTCTACACACTTCAAGAGTGATCAACACTTGGATCCTATTGAAAGATCCAATTAATAAGTTCAAATGTTTCACAGGTCTCGGAAAATGATGATTCCAGCAGAGCTTTATAGCTGTTTCCCTTCATTTTGTAGTCAACAGTTTTCAATTCGAACGTGCCATAGTACGATATTGCGCCCCATACCATAACATCACCTTCACGGCTGTGATGTCGACCTTTCCTCCTTTCTTAAGTCATGGAAATAGTAATTGTATCTATCCGGCCCCATCCAGTTTGAACTTCTTTTCGCCACCAACTAAAGGGTTTTCCAAGAGGTGGTATTTTGATATTCGGTATGCCTTTAATAGTGGAAAATAACATCAGGCAAATGACCACCACTACCAAGCTTACAGGGCAATATCCTTTTCATGAAATTTTCCATAACCGAATTGCAAAGTGGCTGCCCTATGTCCTCGATAGCCTCACGAATTCCATTTTTGAGGTCTTGAATCGACCGTGGGCTGTTGGCGTAAACCTTCTCTTTCACGTGGTCCCAAAGAAAAAAGTCAAAGGGTGTTAAATCACAAGATCTTGGTGGCCAAATGTGACCACCTCTTCGAGATAACACGGTCCCGAAACTTTTCCCGAAAAAAATCAATGGTTTCGTTGCTTGTGTGGCACGTAGCGCCGTCTTGTTGTCCAGATCAATACCATTCAATCCCGGCCATAAGAAATCGTTAATCATCTCTCCTGTTTAACACCTAACACCTGCTATTGGAAAACCCTTTGGCGATTCAAAAGTCACTGTGAGGTCAAGGTATGGATTTGACCTTTTTCGCGATTTGTTAAACTTTGCTGCTTTCCCATTTTATTGGAATTAAGAAGTTTGCGGCCAAACACAATTAATGCTGATAAAAACGATTCTTTTCACAGTCTTATTGCGCAAATAATGTAGGCTAACTGAGTGCTATACAAACTTACCACCGCTGAAGTTTTACTTTTAAAAGACCGTTAGATGCAATAATATTTTGATGCATGTTTATTTTCGAGTAAAATACAGTGTTCACTTTAACTATTAGTAAACCTTGGATTACAAGCTCAAATACGATTGCTTTAATAACCATTTTCTCCCATACAAATTATTGCATCTAATCAAGTGAACCGTAGTGTACGCTTATATGTGTATGTATGCATGTGAAAGAGTAAGTATTCAGTTTTACATATAAACAAATTATGAATGCACTAAATATGTAAATATGTATGTATGTGCATTCGTAAATATGTTCACATATAAAACCCTTTGCATATAGGAAGTGTAGTTACGTGAAATGTGCATACGCCGAATTCGGTTAGCAGGTGATCAAGATGTGGCACACATACTTTTGTATATATGGATGCATGTATATGCATGTTAGTCTGGTCAAGGTGAATCTATACACTACCGAATCTTTCGACTAAAGAAAGTACAATAGTGATAAAATAGTACGGCTTTTCGTCATTTCATTTTGTGTTGATATCCTAATGTTTAATCCGTAAAAGAAAAACAAAAAAAACAAAACGAATCAGCAGCTCAACTGGCATCACCTTGTGCCTTATTCGCTACGTGTCTGATGATAATCAGTGTATAGATCATTAAAGCGATTGCACCTTAAGAGTTGTAGAGTTTTCACTATGAGCTATGAAATTTATTTACATATATGCATATCATGGCCGCTGCAGCCAAATGGGTTGGTGCGTGGCTACCATTCGGGAGTGCGTAGGTTGGAATCTCCGTGCATGAAACAGCAAAATGAAAAAGTTTTTTCTAATAGTGGCCGCCCCCTTGGCAGGCAATGACATACCTCCGAGTGTATTTCTGTTACGAATAAGCTCCTCATATAAATCATTTGCTGTTGGAAGTCGGCACGCCCCAAATTGGAAGAGGAACTCAGCGAATCACCTAGCAGAAGTGTACGCACCAATTATTTATTTTTATATTATGAATATATTCTCACGCAGGGCTTCTTGCGTTGTGATTTGTGCAAATTAGACAAAAAATAAATAAATAATTGGCGCGTACACTTCTCTTAGGTGTTGCGCCGAGCTCCTCCTCCTATTTTTGGTGTGCGCTTTGATGTTGTTCCACAAATTGAAGGGCCTACAGTTTTAAGCCGATTCCGAACGGCAGATATTTTTTATGAGGAGCTTTTTCATGGCAGAAATCCTCTCGGAGGTTTGCCATTGCCTGCCGAGGGGCGACCGCTATTAGAAAAATGTTTTTTTTTCTTAATTTTGGTGTTTCACCGAGATTAGAACCTACGTTCTCTTTATGAATTCCGAATGGTAGTTACGCACCAACCCATTCGCCTACGGCGGCCACCAACCCTTGGGCCAGATAAGCCTTGATAT